>JAPFRF010000012.1:29340268-29940268 GCA_029282475.1 Phrynocephalus forsythii
AGGCCCTGCTGCATTTCCCACCCTAGACTTATACTTGAGTCAATAAGTTTCCCCGGTTTTGGGGGGGTTAAAATAGGGGCCTCGACTTATACTAGGGTCAACTTATACTTGAGTATATACGGTATGTTAAGAGAGGAACCACCATGACCCAATTTGGCAGCGGTTCAACCCCTAATACAAAGCTGAGTATCCTTTGGACAATGACTCCAACAAAACCTTTCCCCCATCTGCCATCCTGGCTGAGATCCTATGGGAGTGAAAGTCCAGGACCTTGGGAATCCCTGAGGTTTCCATTCCTTTTCTAATGCATGAGAGGCTATGGTGATGAGCAACCAGGATGTCACACACAGGGGAGAGGCCAGTGTCTGCTCTCCTTGGTCTCTACCCTCTATCTGTCTGTCTGTCTGTCTTTTTCCCCCCCTAATCCCCATGCATCTACCTTTGTGGCATAGGGTAGGGAAATTGCCACAGGCGTCTTGTCTTGATGACGGAGATTTAAAAAGTTAACGGTGCATTTCTCTCTCTTCTTTTCCATGCAACTTGCCTATCCTTCTCTATAGCTGGGACACCCTCTGACGAGATGCCTGCAGATCCTCTGGGCCTTTCTAAGCTGTCGGGACCCGTGGACAAGGACCGTAGGAACAAGAAAAAGTAAGATGTTAGCTAGGCACAGCAAATTCTTCCGCAGAAGGGAGGGGGTTGTGGGCTGGACCTACAAGATCTGGATCAGTGGTTCTCAACCTGTGGGTCCCCGGATGTTCCTGGACTGCAACTCCCAGAAATCCTGGCCAGCTCAGCGAGTGATGAAGACTTCTGGGAGTTGCAGTCCAGGAACATCTGGGGACCCACAGGTTGAAAAGCACTGATCTAGATACTAAACATAGCTTTACTTATCAAAGTTTCCAAGCAGCACCAGAGTGAATCATGCTCATTCCTGCCACGCTTAACAATTTAACATGAAAAATAGAAATAGAAATAAAAATAATGGTAACTGGATTTTTGAGGTTGCTATTACAAATGCAAGGTTCAAAGATTGTAATATAACAGTGTTTGTCAAGTGGATCCCTGCAGATAAGGCCATGCTAGCTGGGAAGGATGGAGGCTGCATTGCAACCTATCTGGGGTGGAGGTGGGTTAAAAGGTGTGCTAAAATTTGTCATGGCTAATGTGAAATCTTGGAGCAGATGAACCTAGTATGACAAATGAGGGAGAAATTGGGAATACAATAGGACTGCCAGATCTGTGTGATTAGTATCCGTAATTTCACTTATCCACAGTCTGAAAATATTTTAAAAATTAAATTTAAAAAACCTAGAAACACATGGAGTGTGTGTGTGTGTGTGTGTGTGTGTGTGTGTGTGTGTGTGTGTGTGTGTGTGTGTGTGTGTGTGTGTGTGTAATTTTTGCTGGATTATTTTTAATCATGCTATGTATGGTGTTCAATATTATCTGTGGCGTTCAGTATCTTTGTGGGGGGGGGCTCACAATGAGTCCTCCACAGATAACAGGGGTCCTGCTGTATCTTGGATTGTACAACGGCCATCTGTTGGACTCTCAGCACTTCTTCATTCTTCTTCCCACATCTGTCCATCTGTTTGTTCTTTAGGCATGAGCTACTAGAAGAAGCTTGCCGGCAAGGGTTGCCTTTTGCTGCCTGGGATGGCCCCACTGTTGTCTCTTGGCTGGAGGTAACTGGGGTGGGATAGACGGAACTACAGCTTTTTGGAGATGGAATTATTTTCGAAATGATTTTCTAGAAGGGGTTGCTCTTTTCTGCAGTTCCAACAAAAATGTCTTCTGGTGGGTTTTAAGAAGAATACACTTTCTGTGGCCAAAGTTTTTTTCAAAACTTGTGCCATCACATTGGGCTGGCTGGAGATAACAGTAGAGCTTGAGAAAGCTCAGATGTAATAATGCAGGGAAGTAGACTGAATTTTCGATCCCAGGTCATCTGTTGTGATCTGTTTCCTAGCAATCACCTAGGGATAAGCAAAGGACAAAATGTCTTACAAAACAAAGTGTACTTTTTCCTGGAAGAAGGGTGCCTGCATCCTAATAGATAAGTCTTTGCCAAGGTGATCCCTGATCATGGGAGCGGTAGTCCCAGGCATCTAGAAGGCGCCAAGTTATGGGAGTCAGAAGAATGGGCTGTGTTTCCCCTAGAGCTCCCTACGTCCAATGTCTGGTGAAAATATGGTCTATTTAACCCGATGTTTTCCCCTCATCTACTTCAACAGCTATGGGTTGGCATGCCTGCCTGGTATGTAGCCGCTTGCCGTGCCAACGTCAAGAGCGGCGCCATCATGGCCAACCTGTCGGACACTGAAATCCAGCGGGAAATTGGCATCAGCAACCCCTTGCACCGGCTCAAGTTGCGCCTTGCCATTCAGGAGATGGTGTCGCTAACCAGTCCCTCAGCACCTGCTACATCCCGTACAGTAAGCCTACTGGAGGCGTTTGTTCTTACAGGGCTTTCTGCTGGAATACCCAAGGGTCTCTTGTCCACTTCTCTCCTTTTTGAGTATTGATTTTTTTACCCTCTCTCTCTCTCACCCCCAATTGCCTCTTTCTAGTCTACTGGAAATGTATGGATGACGCACGAAGAGATGGAATCTCTCACAGCCACAACAAAACCAGTAAGTGGTGATTTTGCATTAACTGACCTATCATCCCCCAGCCTGTAGCGTTCCCTGTGGTGGATGTTTCTAGGATTGTTCCTTGCACTTTAACTGTATGCATATGGCTGTGCGCGTGTGCACAGACATGCACATTAAATGGCAGAATATTTCTTATTCCCTTAGCTGTGCAAAGGGACGCTGTTTCTTTTTCTTGCTAATCTTTGCAATAATGTAAGGTCCGTGCTTGCTCTGTATTCATATGGGTTTGTATGGATGGCAGCGATGGATAACACTCAAGCCCGTTTCTGCTTGAGAGGACTAAAATACAGTTGTATGTGGTTGCGACATGGTTGACAGATCAAGCGTTCACGATCCGATGGCATGGCATGCTGGTCTTCCCCGACCGAGGGCCTTTCAAGTGTTTGACCACATGGTTGGAAGGTGGATTGTGGGAACTGTAGTCCAAAAACATCTGAACTTCATCTGGTCAGGAGGAAAATGCCCTAGTCCTGCAGAAAGATTCCTCTGAATGTGTGTAGAATCCTTTGTACTTTCAGAAACCCTGATAGAGCAGGACTTCTGATCACGTGGAGGGGTCTGTGTTTGCTCAGACAAGCACAAAGAAGAAACCATTTCAGGACTTGACCAAGAACGGAGAGGGAAGCAGTCAAATAGACAGAGCCCAGGGGCAAATAAAAGTCCATAATAAGATGCATACTTTGGAAAACATACTTCTTTTTTTTTTTTAAACATTACTCTAGAATCGCCCAGCAAGCATGGCTACACTGGCTTTGGATTCTGGGAATTTAGACCTACAAATACATTTGTCTCTGCTCTAATGAGATGGCAATCTTTAGGTGCTTTATTTTTTATAAAAATAAATAACAATGTTCTGTGAGTTTTGAATTGTGACTATGGAAATGTTGGGTTATATATTTTGTGCGTGATTCCAGTGTACTTCCTTTAACCTGGTATCCCATGGAATACTCCGAACTGGCAGAGGTAGACAACCGCACGCCGCTTTACAAGAGGCCATTTTGTAAAACAAACCACCATTGTCAAAGATCAGCAGTTGGAGATAAAAGCTATAGCTTGGTTTTTCTCCCATTTTATGCTAGGTTTCTACTCCTAGATATATTTTTCTCTGCAAAGAGGAGTCATTACTCCCATTGTCTGGAATGGTACAATTCATTCTACTACCTCTGGTCTCCACCGTTTCTTTCTACTATAAGAAGGAAATGTATCACACACACACACACGTTTGTGAGTTACAGACGCTACTCCCGTCATCCCTCACCACCAGCCGGTTGGCTGGGGCTGATGGAAGTTAGAGTCCAGCGTCTGGTGGGCCATCACCAGCTGAGTTCCGCTGCGTTCCCATGGAATTCTGATGGTGAAAATCAAGAAGAAATCATGTATCGCTCTCGGGGATTTTCATTTTTACTCTGAATTGTCAGTGGTCATCGTATTGCGTGTGGTTGCGTGTATGTACCAACTAACAGTGTGTGATCTAGTCTTAACAATCCCTTTCTCTTCTCCTTTCTGTTTGCATTTAACCTCTACCCCAGGAGACAAAGGAATTCAGCTGGGAGCAGGTATGGGAGGGATTCATAACATAGCCCTTTCTTGACTTGCATGCTTTGTGTGTGTGTGTGTGTGTGTGTGTGTGTGTGTGTGTGTGTGTGTAAGATACATACTTTTATTATCAATTCTGGGAGACTCTGTACATCCCACTGTGAAGATTCCTCCATTTTATGCCGTGCCCGATCCATCAATTCCACTGACATCAATAGGACTCTCCCTTTCACTCGAAGGGACCTCGGGTTGTACAGGTGGCTTGTTCTGTGCGGCCCTTTGTTTGAACAGAATTATTAGCACAGGTGCCTCCTGTGTTCCACAGCATTATTCAGAGATGGCAGTGTTTGAAAGAGAGAATAAAACCCCTGTACATCGGTGGATATCTTTTGTATTCCTCGTCTCACTCTCGTGGTGTCACATGTCCTTGTCTGTTCTTTCTGTGCCTTCTGTGTTCTCAGGAGGCCATCTGGATACTGGGTGAGGGGGGGATGTTGTGTGAGAGCTGATTCGCACATTCAGCCACAGAGGCCCAAAGTGGGGGCACGCCGTGAATGTGGGCTCTGTTTTTGGTAGTGGGTGAAAAAGGACAAAGGGAAGACCGGCCGTTCTCCCCAAAATGGAATGCAGTAGTCAAAACTGCCCATAAAACCGGCCTTTCTTGACATAGATCTGGTTTCCCTCTTCTGGCATTACATTGCAGACAGGGGAAATGCATGTGGAAGACAGCATGGTGGAATGGTTAGTGTGCTGGATGGTGTCTAGGGATGTCTGGCTTCATGTCCCTACAGAACTGTGAAATCTGGGTGACCATAAAGCAGTCGCTCGCTCTCAGCCCGAAACACCTTGCAGTTGTTGTTTTTAAAGGAAAATAAAAATAAAAATGGAAAATTAAAAAGCCACATAGGCCATTTGAAACTCATTGGGAGAAAGGAAGGATATAAATATGACTCCCGTGCCCAGTGTGGTGTAGTAGGATGATGGACTAGGGACACTGGACACCAGGGTTGATATCCCCACTTGGCCATGGAAAATCAAGGGTGGGAGAATGGAAGTGGTTAATGTGTGTGTGTGTCGTTACATTTGTGACCAACTCTTCATGACCCCATGTCCATGGAGTTTTCCTGGCAGGGATACTGGAGTGGTTTGCCAGTACCTACTCCAGGTGCCTACCGCACCTGGGATTTCCTGGTGGTCTCCCATCCAAGTACTAACCAGGGCCACCCCTGCTTAGCTTCCGAAATCAGGCGGGATCAGATGTGCTTAGGGCATCAAGCAGCAAAAACACTCCTTCAATATCTTGCTTGCCTTGAAAGCTCTGTTGGGGTCACTATAAGTCAGTTCCAGCTTGACAATGCATGACTAACTAAATCAATATATTTGTTTGTCAGTGAGGCATGTGTTTTCTCAGCGGTGCTAGGAGGTAGTGGGAATTAGAAGATAATTGCATGCCCCTAAATGGATACACTGAGCGTTCAGGTTAAGTGGTGATTTGAACCCCATCTTTTAAAATTTGAGATTCCTAGGTTAACTGGAATAATGGAAGAGAGGCAGTGTAAAAAAGCAGGGTGTCATTAAGGTGCACATACAGGCAGGCTGTACTGAGTAAGGGAAATCCAGGCGTTCTTGGGTCACAGACCGTGAAAAGGCTTGGTGCGTGCAGCTGCCTTTCATGCGAAGTGTTTTCCTTCTCTGTTTTTGCAGATCTTGGCATACGGCGACATGAACCACGAGTGGGTGGGAAACGATTGGCTGCCTAGCTTGGGATTGCCTCAGTACCGCAGCTATTTCATGGAGTCACTCGTTGATGCTCGGATGTTGGACCACCTTAACAAGAAGGAACTGCGGGGTCAGCTCAAGATGGTTGATAGCTTCCATAGGTGAGAGGGATATATGGGCTTGGACCTGCAGAAAGCACACGTCCCTGTCACCTAAAGACCCTGCAGTAAGGATCTATGTTGGTTTGCTCAGAACTAATTTCCACTGTTGCAAAACTTCCTCCCGAGGTTAGCTCTGTTCATGGGTCCAAAGGATTGCAAGTATTAATTTGTCTCTTGCAGTTCTGTCCTTTATTTACATGAGAGTCTAGGACAGTGGTTCTCAACCTGTTGGTCCCCAGATGTTCTTGGACTGCAACTCCCAGAAGCCTCCACCACTTGCTGTGCTGGAAGGGATTCCTGGGAGTTGCAGTCCGGGAACCTCTGGAGACCCACAGGTTGAGAACCACTGGTCTAGGAACTGTAGTTTCATGAGGAACGGGGCAGACGATGTTGGGTAAAGTATAACAAGAAAAATGTATGTTCTTTTCAGTGTTAAAATTGAATGCTCTGAAACCAGTGGGGAGTTCTGCAAGCATTCAGTCAAGGGCAAGATTTGAACCAAGAATTTATCAGTTCATTAATCATCCACTTAGCCTCTAGACCCAATAACAGCATGCCATACTTGCAGGCTATTGGGGATTTTTGTTAATTCCTCTTAGAGTTCACAGAGTATTAGATAGAAACAACAATTGCACATAAAAAGCATTAGAGAACAGCTTAAATCTCAGTAGCCCTCTCCTTTTCACAGTGAGTAGTACTTTCTATGTTAAACATAATTCTAGTTAAACTTCCATTAATCAAGGGAGGGGGGAAGTTTTCCAAGGACTTTCAAGAGAGCTTTGCCAGGAGGTAGGAGGTAGGATTTTTATTGCTTTTTATCGCTGTTTAATTGTTTTTGTACGTCTCCTCTCTCCACATGCCACGGCAGCTATTCCAACGTTGCTTTCCTCCCCCTCTGCTTTATATTTTCATCTCTCTCACCCTCTCGGTCTCAGTCTCAGTCTCTCAGTCTCTTATTATCTCAGTCTCTTATTACTGTATATCTCTACTAGTCCAGTTCAGCATTCACAAAGAAAAAGATAGTAAACTGTTTCTTCTTATGGTCCTAATATCTACTGAAATAATTCCGTACCTTCCTCTCCTGCTGGCTTTCGGAATGGCGCCATTTTCTCTGGCTCCACGGGGGAACTTTGCCACCGGAGTGTGCAATACCCTGGAGTCTAGGGGTCACCAAAATGACTTCTGATACCCGACCCAGGTGCCTCTCCTTTTCGGAATCCGCACCCCTCACGTTTAAAGGTCTGGAACTTTATTTCAGCAACAATTTCCTTGTCTACAGCTTTACAAGGCCTTAAAGATCCCATGGCCCATAATGAAATTTGACATCATATGGCAAAGCACTTACATTTTCCAGATTATTTATTAGCAAATGTACCTCTAGGCAAAACACCTCCCTTTCTTAAAGCACCCTGCTTTTTTGTATAAGTAATATACAGTATTATAAATGGCCTTGCAGAGTCTTTTCTACTTCTAATCTTCCCAGGCTCTCTTTAAACAGCCCTCCTATGAGATGAGCCAACGGGACAGTGAAATCTGTGGCCTCCATGCAGCATCATGGGGTTTGACCTCTCAGACTTACTAATCGTAACCCTAATCTGCCCCCAGGAAAGGGGTGTGAGCAGACCATATCTAAAATTTGTAAGGCGGAAGTTAAAATGCCAACAGTTTTCTGCTCTTAAGTCGAATTGCTCTTAAGTCGAGCTGCTCTTAAGTTGGGGTACCACTGTATTCTGCTGTTGCTACTGCCAGAGAAATGAGCCAGGGACCATCAAGGGGTCATGGGGGGGGGGGCTAAGTAGCCTTTGGCCAAGGCAATTTCTTGTCTATTCTGAAAATGCTATTTCTCAGGTGTGATATGTTATCTTCCCCAGGGTGAGCCTCCATTATGGGATAATGTGCCTCAAGCGTCTTAACTATGATAGGAAAGAGCTGGAGAGAAGACGGGAAGAGAGTCAAAACCAAATCAAAGGTGGGTATGAAGAAGAGCTTGTAAGTAACTAGCTACAGTCTGCTAGTTACTTGTAATGCATTCCTAGTTACTTGTAATGCCTCCTGCTATTCTAGTTACAGATGTATGGAATTAATTTGAAAGCATATGTAAAAGATATGTTCTACAGCTGAGGTGTGCGTACAACCAGGGGTTCAATCCCAGGTAGCCAGCTTGTGGTTGCCTCGGCCTTCTATCCTTCTGAGGTCGATAAATTAAGTACCCAGCTTGCTGGGGGAGGGGGAATGTGCAGCCTAAATTGTAAACTTCCCAGAGAGTGCTTATGAGTGTTGGTGCCAATAAGGGCCTTTTCACACGACCCCTAAGATCTGCTGGTCCCTTAAATTCGGACCAGAGATCTTGGGGGTTCGTTTTTGTTCCTGCGTCCCCACCCCTCAGCACTTCCTGCTCCTGTCGGCGTGAGGGGGGGGGAGGCAAAAAAAGGAAAAAAGAAGCCTTTACTAACCTGCCGGTGCGGTTGAACTTGCCACGAGCCCCATTACTTCCTGCTTCCGTCTCAAGGAGCTCTTAAAGGGGCGGGAGGCAAAAAAACAACAGACAAGCGAGGAGAGCCCGGCACTCTTATCCGCATCTAATTTTTTATCACCTCCAAAGAGCAGGTACATGAAAAATGCGCTGGGTCGCTAAAGTGGGCAAACTCCGGAGCTGGTGGGAAAACATTTCTAAGCTCCGGAGCTGGGAGCCATTTGCAGCGCAGCTTAGGGGTCGTGTATAAACGCCCTAAGGGAAGAGGTGTGGTCAGGGAGTTTCTTTAAGCACTATGGGGCGGTATATAAACAGTTTGCTTTTCTTTTGTACCACAGGCCAATGCCTTGTAGCATTCAAACGTTGCTTTTTTAAAGTGCCTGAGAAGGAACTATTTGCTCATTTTTGAGAAGTGGAAAAATAAAGGGGTCCTTGTCCAGAAAAATCCACTGTCCTCTTTTCTAATGTGGGAGCCTTGGAACTCTGGCTGTAGCTATAATGATTTCAGAGGGTGACTTTCCAAGCTTCCTTGGGCAGTGGGAAGCAAAGCCAAGGGGTTTTGGTTCTCCGGCTACCTCCACCGCAGGTGTAAGGGTGATGTGATACTTAACCTCTTTCCTTTCCCTCCCCTTCCCCTTCTAGATGTGATGGTCTGGTCCAACGAACGTGTCATGTGCTGGGTGCAAATGATTGGGCTGAAAGAGTTTGCCAACAACTTGGTTGAGAGCGGAGTGCATGGGGCTCTCCTTGCCTTGGACGACACCTTTGATTGCAATGACTTGGCCCTGTTGCTACAGATCCCTACCCAAAACACACAGGTCAGGAGCAAGCAGGCAGGAGACCAAGCAAAAGAGGGGAGAGAACCTCAGAGTCTATGGAGGTGGGGAGAGTGAATGGTACCTAGGACTTCCCTAAAAATGGGGGGTTGAATCCCGAGGGAGAGCACTTGGGATACATCACAATCATTGCCATCATTCTGGATGATGAATCCCAGAATCACCCAATCGACGTGGCCATGATGCCTGGGAATTTCTGAGAGTTTTCAGCCCAAAGGCTAAACTTTTCCAAGTTCTGCCTCCCTTGGGGCACCGCTTCATTCGGTTGCCAGCACCTTCAGCTTGGGCAAGTTGATTACCCCCCTCCCCATAGATATGCACCCAGTGTCTTTCTCCCTCGATTTTCTGAGCCCCCCTCCTCAAGATCCCTTATCTTCTCTCCTTCTGGTGGAGGAAGTGTCAAAAGCAGAGGTGGTGCTTTAGGGAAGCTTGATGAGATTGCAAGAACAATGTCAGGACTCGTGTTGTTTCCATTTAGGCTAGACAATTGTTGGAAAAAGAATTTGCGAACCTCATCACCATGGGAACAGACCGGAGACTGGATGAGGTGAGTTTCTTCCTCTTCCACAATGCCTTCTTTTAAGAGCCTTTGGGCGCTTTTACACGACCTCTAAAATCCAGTGGCAACTTAAATTCGGACCAGAGATCGTGGGGGTTTGTCGCTCTTCCTGCGTTCCCACCCCTCCGCACTCCAACACATTGTTCCTGTCTGCGGTGAGGGGAGGGAGAAAAAAAGGGAGGAAAAAATGCAGGCTCACCTCCGTCTGCCAGTCGAAGCAGCCCCATTGTCGTAATTCCTGTCTCTTAAAGGGGCGGTGGGGACAAAAAACAAACAGAAGGCGAGGGAGCCTGGCATTCACAGCTTTACAATCCGCATTGGAAGATTTTTTTACCTCCTGGAGGCCAGGTACTTGAAAAGTGCACTGGGACGCACTTAGGTGGGCGTGGTCGTACTTAATTTTTTTTTTTAAGTCCGGAGCTGGTGGGAAAACATTTTTAAGCTCCGGATCTGGGAGCCCTTTGCCTCGGATTTTAGGTGTTGTGTAAAAGCGCCCTCTGTTTCCTAAGTGACTTTCTAATGTGCCCCGTGCCTATCCCAGCCTGATGTTCTGGGTTTTAACCTCTCTCAGGACAGTGCCAAGACCTTCAGCCGTTCGCCATCTTGGCGGAAGATGTTCCGGGAAAAAGACCTCCGCGGTGTCAGCCCTGATTCGGCTGAGATGCTGCCAGCCAATTTCCGCACAGCCTCCGTGGCCTCCATTACCTCACCCGGGGTGCAGCTTCGTAAGATGCAGCCAGAGGGTAGGCTCGATATGCCCGGAAATGACTACACATGGGTCTGTATGGATGGACCTGGGCTTTCAGCGACAGCACAGCATGCTTTAATTCCTGCTATTATTTATTGAAATACAGTGGTACCCTGACTTAAGAGCAGCTCGACTTAAGAACAATTCGACTTAAGAGTGAAAAACTGTTGGCATTTTAACTGCCACCTTACAAATTTTAGATATGGTCTGCTCGACTTACAAATATTTGTTTTCATTTTTTAACATTTCTAACAGATTTTTTCAATTTTTTAGATAGGTACCCTGACTTAAGAGTAGTTCGACTTAAGAGCATGCATTCGGAACAGATTAAATTCGTAAGTCGAGGTGCCACTGTTCTTATAACCACAATTTGATGATAATTTTTAACATAGCTTCTCTGATATTCCTCAGAGCTTGGGGAAGTGCTTTGGACTACAAGACCCAGAATCCCCTTCCTGTGGGAGCGATTGCCCAGATAGGGGACTTTACCAAGCTCTGATATGAATGAAGCAAAACATGAGAAATAAGACGTGTGCTGGTGGCAGGACTATGTGCTTGGGCATACAGGACACGTACATGCTTTCTCTGTATATGCCTTCAACCTTGCAGGAGATGAGTGTTTCTGAGCATACACAAAGTGTCTTCTTCACTACCAAATGATATGAACAGGTAATGCCTGACAGATGCAGCCACTGCTTGTTATCTACAAAGAGGAGGCTAAATAAAAGCTACGGAGAAAACTACCAGTAGTAAGCAGCTTGTGGTGAGCTAGGATGGGGTGGAGGAAAAGACACGATGTGGGGTTCTTGCCTGTAGCAATGCATGCTGGTTTAAGCTGCCCTTTCACCTCATCAGTGATGGAGGAGGAATAATACTCCCATAATGCTAGACTCCAAAGTCACCTGTTGAATGTGAATGCTGAAAGATTTCAGATCTACTAGATTTCAGATTTAGTGGGAAGAACTTCACACAGTACCTAGCTAAAATGTGGAACTCACTGTCACAAGATGAAGGGATGGCTGCCAGTTGAACGTGTCAAGTTAATGGCCGCTCACTGAAATGACCAGGATCACTGGACTGTGGAACTCCCTGCCAGAAGAAGTGGTGACAGCTGTCAGCCTTGACAGCTTTAAGAAAGGATTGGACAAGTTCATGGAGAAGAAGGGTATCAATGGCTATCATTATCATTATGGATGCCTAAGGACAACCTCTGGATTGGAGAGAGAGGCAGGATATCTCTCAATGTCATTTGCAGGGAATCTTAAGCAATGAAGACATCTTCTTGGGAATACCCTGAAGCGAATGGTGAGCCACTGTGTGAGACAAAATGCTGGACTGTTCCAGCAAGGCTGTTCTTATGTTCTTTTGGTAGCCCAAAGAGTAGATTGGATTATGAGTGGCTGCACACTTGTCCTGATTGTGGACTGCCCACAAACAATAGTTGCAGTTGATAGGGCTTTGGGCTTTGGTTTGATCCAATGTGGCTCTCCTTGTGAACTTTTGAAAACTTGGAAAGCTGGGAACTGCAATGTATGATCTTTCTGCCTCTTGTTTCTTTTTCCAGGGAACTCATTAGGTAGTCAACGGGCAGACAGTATGTCAGTGCGAACATATTCCTGTTAATGCCAAGACAGCAGAGGTTAGTATGTGCAGAACACTTTTTTGCTTTGCTAATGATGTGCCACCAACTGAGCCCTGGATGGGCAGGTGGCACTTTGCAAAGCAAACAAACACACTTGCAAACAAAAAAACAAAAACAAAAAACCCCAATAACCCTGAGAAGTATTGTGATCAGTGTTCAGTTGACTTCCTTTCACCACTGCTGCTCTATAATGTAGTGCAGGGGTTCTCAAAGTTTTCAAACAGCGGGCCGGTCCACCACGCCCCAGACACCACTGGGGGCCAGACCACAGTCCCAAAAAAAAAAAAAAAAGCCAACATGGAAAAAGGAAAAAAGGGGGGAGGGAGTGGGGGACCTTGCCGTAGCTCTCCCACTTTGAATGCCCCACTAGCCAGCATGCTAGATTAGCATGCTGATCATCTGGGCGGTAGTTGGGGGGAGTGGGAGAAGTGACATAGCCCACTGCTTTGAACTGCCTCAGCAATAGAAGCAGGAGGCTGGCTTGCTCGCAAAGCAGGGGGTAGGTGGGGGGGCTTGCAATTGGTCCCAGGGGCCGGATTCAGGACCTTGGGGGGCCACATCCGGCCCCGGGGCCTTAGGTTGAAGACCCCTGATGTAGTGGCATAGAGGTCAAAATAAATGTAAGTCCATGAAGAGGGATTTCCACCTTCGTGTTTTTTTAATGTGCTATCAAGTCATTTCTGGCAGATGTCTGCTCTATCTGTTAATGGCTAAAAGCTTCTCTCATAAAGAGCTTTGTTCTGGGTCTTGCAAACTCAAGACTGTAATTTCCATTAGTGAATCAATCCATCTCATATTTGGTCTTCCTCTTGCCCTGCTACCTTCAACTCCCCTCCCCCCCCACACACACCCCAGCATTGTTATCTTTTCTAGTGAGGCTCCTCTTGTTATGTGCCAAAGTATGATGGCCTCACTTGCTTCTAGAGAAGGATCTGATCTATATACCCACTTATGTGTCTTTCCAGTGGCCCACGGTATAGCTAAACCTCTTCACCAACACTGTCCTTCAAGTAAATGAATTAATTATGGCAGAAATGTGGAGCTGGGGTTGTCTCAAAAAAACCTATGATGAGATAGACCCAGTTCCGTGTTTCCCTTGCAAGTCACAGTGGAGACTGAGAAACTATCTGCCTATTCTTCACCTTGATGCTATGAATTCTCCATAGTAAACCTTCCTTCCAACGTTTTTGAAGTTGTGGTCCAACGAGAAACAGGAGGCGATCCAGGCTGTGGAGCGAAAGATCTCCCTGGAGATGCGTGACGCATAGAGATGTGATGAAAAAGCACATTGAACCCTAAACTTCCCCGCCGCACATCTTGTTATTCTTGTGCGTCTTGAGTGAAAAACATGCTTCACTCTTGCTGTCATCTTTGTTTCCTGCAGTTGCTGTCCTGGGTGTGTCTGGCCACCCTGCCTTGGACAGGAAGATGCCCCACAGCTGCTACTGCTGCCGCTGCCGCTGCCCCTCTTTCCTCATCGTACGCCCCAGTATGGGCTGTGAGGAGCTGCTGCCGCCGCCGCTGCCGCCAACACCACCGCTGCTGCTGCTGCTGTTGTTAAAAGAGAAGGAACACGGGAGCACGTGGGGATCCTGGAGGAAGAGGGGGGGAATGGAAAACAAAAGTGCTCCCCACCCTGACCCTCCTAGCAGCAGTGGCCTGTGGTCACTGGAGACTCAGGCTGAAAAGAGGGGCCTCTCCCCAAGCCTGCAGGGGGGAAGGGGCCTTCGAACTCTGGCGTTTATTTATTGGTGTTGTTGTTCCAGATCAGGGGCATAAGAATGTGAATGAAACTCTGTGCCCACCCATGTTCTTCCCCCCCTCTCCCCACTTCATTGCAGCCAGATCTTCCCCTCTCTCCCTTGTGGGCCTGGGGGTAGGCAGGGTGGGATGAAGGGTGAGCATCTTCCCCCAACCACCACCTCCTCCCTGTTGCCACGGATCAGCCCAGCTGTCTCGATGGCCTCATTGCCTTTCCTTACACTCCCAAGGGTGCTAAGCGTTCCATTGGCCCTCTTCCGTTTCGTTTTCTTCTTCCGTTGGCGTTGCTGCTAGAAAGGGGTGCCCCACGGCACCTCGTGGTTTCCGGAAGGGGGTTGTTGCTCAAAGCCTAATCTCCCTCCCCACCCACCCCTAACCCTTCTCTCTCTGCCCCCCATGCCTGTTTTCCACCAATGTAGGAGAGGGAGCAGGCTGGAGGGGGGGAACTTTTCCTTCCTCTGCTTGGAATTCCTGACTCATGAAGAGGAGTGGGAAGAGAAATGCTGAATAAAGAGCCATGCCTGTCCCTTGGCCCATCGTGTAACTTTGCCAAACATGGCAGAACCCCCCCACACACACACCCCACACCCACACCCCTGTGAGTTGGGGAAGCCCATATACCCAGCTGCTCTGCCTTGACCCATAAGCAGCTGCATCTTGGCACAAAATAAAGAACCCATTTTGTTTTTGTTTTTATTTTTTAAAAACAGCTTCCCCTCCTCTGAGTTGCGACTCCTTTTTCCCTCCAAGAAGAAGAGCCTGGGATTATAATGTGACACAAGGAAAGGGGGTTGCGAGGGAATCCCCCAGCCCCTCAGTGGGGAGGTGAAGCTATCAAAATAGATAAATAAATTATTTATCTTTCATTGGTTCATTGGGGAAATTAAGTTATCCTGGTGGGGTGTGGGATCTTTTACATTTCCCTCCCTCTACAGGGACATGAGGGGGAAATCTCAGCCTTGGATGGGCAGTTGAACTCTGGACTTTTACAATATGGCACACAGATGCCCCTCCCTCCAAGACTAATGTAATATAAGAGTTGTATTTTCTGTGTATATCTGTGCTGTGGAATCTTGTGTAAATTGAATTTCTTTTTTTGACCGCCGTTACAAGTTCTCTGTTAATTTAATAATGTGTCCTGTTTCCCCCACACACCCCTCTCCCCTGCACGCCCATAATTTTCATTTGATGTTTATATTTTCTGCCTTTTTATTTTTAAAGTATTTTTTCCTGGGGAGGGTGTGCGGGGGTGAGGGGCATACCAAAGGGGGTTGATTTGCATGAAAATTGGGGTGGGGGGGAGGAAAAAAATACAATCTTTGTGGGGGGGGAGTTCTATCAGGGAGATTGTGAGGGGCGAGCCGGAAGCTGAGGTGTAGGAGAAGAAACCATCTACTCATCCCCTCAGCTCTGGCTTGCCTCAAGGTGAGGGGGAGAAGGAGGGGCCGAAGCGGAGTGAGTGGCAGGAGCTGTTTAAAAGAGAAAGAAAAAAAGAAAAAAGTTTGAAAACATTTCCAAGGATCTGCAGATTTTTGTTAAATTCAGAGAAAGCCTACACACAAAGAAATGGCCCAGAGATAGTTTGCACCACAGAGGGGCTGGGAAAAATGTGTTGGCTGAATGTCTTCAAAATGTGATCAGGAGGGTTGAATTTCCTAGGAGAGGAAGGTTGCATTCTGGATGACAGGGGGTACCACTTACTGGGGGGGGGGGGAGCATCAGTCATATTCAGGAGGTTGGGGTGATTGTACAGCAGTCTACTTAAAGGCAGGGAGATAATAAGGTAGCAGATAGAAGTAAGGAACCATGGTTTCAACTCTCTATGCTAATGGACAAAGAATGGGAAACACATTCACTAAAACACGTAACACTGGATAGCACATAGGAGATGACCGGAATGCTGTATTTGAAAGGTTATTCAGAAAGGATAGCTGAAACAGGAAGGGAGAATTACCAGAATTATACCTAAAGGTGCACCAGTAGGGAGATCTTCTGTGTGAAACATGTAAGGCACTTGGGAAGTATTTGGATTTTAAAAACAAAAAACATGAAAATAGAAACCAGCGACATGACTAAGGTGGTCTGTCACAGACATCCAAACCATATGTAAGACCTCCATGGTGATCTCATAAATGAGATTACCAAACATTCAATGGAGAGAGACATAATAGTGTGAGACTTCAATTATCCTAATAGTATTAGTCGGGTTTTGCAGAGGGCGGAATTTCTCCCTTGGCTTGCTGGCAATTTCATCTTCAAGACAAAAGCATCACCTACCCTGGGCCTAATCCTCACCAACAGGGAATAAGTGGTCAGCCAGGGGAAAGTTATGGGAATATTAGGTGGAAGAGACCGCGTCCACTTGGGATTCGTTCTATGAAGAAAATGGAAAGACGCAGCTAGTCTCACAATTTCCATAAATTTGTAGAAATGCCATCCTACAGTTAAATCCTACAGTTAAAGGTGGAATATATTTTTAGGAAATGGAAATTGAGGCAATCACTGAGGAAGAGCATAAAGGAATAGCCAACAGCCCTTACTTGTAGGGAGATCCTCAGAATGAGCTAAAGCTTTGCAAGAGAAGTAGAAAAAATAACAAGCATGGGTTTTCAACTATGCTTGGAGCAAGAGGAGATCACAGAAGCAGATGGTCTACGGCATGGAGAGGATGAAGAAATACTAATAGGTAACAGAGGGAATGTGGAATTGCTCAATGGCTGCTTGGGCCTGAACTATCTGTAACAAGAGCCAGTATGAATATCTTGGAACATCTTATCTCATCCTCTCTTTTGGTTTATTTGACAAAGTTACAAGCTTGGTAATACAGGGGAATGCTACGAATGGAGTATACCTGCATTTCAGAGGGTTTCTAACTAGGTCTCCTGTACTCATGTAAACAAGTTGGCCATGTCAAGGACTCTTACTGTTAAGAGGATTTGGAGCTATTTGAGGGATCATACCCAAGGATGTTTCTTCATCTTGGAGAGAAGTAACAAGTGAGGTGCTCCAAAAATGATAGGAGGACTGGTGATGTGATCGTTGAATGGTCATTAGTTGAATGGACCTTAGTCATGTCACTTGAATGGCTGTCATGTGAAAAATGAAGCAAGCTTCTCTCCCTCCAATCGACTGTAGAGGGTAAGAAGTGGACCAATGAATTAAACTTACTCGAAAGAAGATACGGCTAAAAGTTAGGAAGACGTTTCTCACTAAGAGCTGTTTGACCTACGAATGTACTGCTCATGAATGTTTCCAGCCCTGGACTTCCTTGATTCTAAATGAAATATAGCCGAAGGGTCTTTCTCTTTTAGAGGATTTCTAATGTTAGCTTTCTTTGTCATATTTTTTGGCTCCCAAATCTCTCTGTAGGTTTTTGATACCAAATTATGAGGAAAATCAATCCCGTGACATAATTCTTTGTTGCCCTGTTGCACCACCTATACTTGGTTGTCACTGTTTTTTTGCCAGTTAGCCCTCATTTTGAATGCCCCTCTGCTACAAGGATTTAGGGTGCCAGGTAAAGAAAGCATGACTGAACTATCCTGACTCCAGTTATGACTGAGGTATGACATTTCAGTGCAACCAAGGGAAGCTAGAGTGGGCCTTTGGGGCTGGTAGCCACTTGACCTCCCAGTTCCTACTGGCTTCAGTGACTACAGTTGGGCCTTTTATGTTCAAATGAAATACAAGAAACACAAAAGAGGGGGATTTTTATTTGCTACTCTGGCGGGAGGTGGTCGGCAGGCCAGGGGGGTGGACTTTGTGACTATGCCAGTATGCCACTGGGCTGTGTAGTTCGTTGTTGCTGTTGAGTGGGCACAAATGCCTGTTGAGACATTTCTTCTTGTTCATGGTGTTGTGGGTGTTGTTGGTTGGTTGGTTGTGATGAGCAGGACTCTGTGTCCTAGGCAGCCAGTGCTCAGCTGTCTGCATCCTTGCCTTTTTATTATTATTATTATTATTATTATTATTATTATTATTATTATTATTATTATTATTATTATTATTATTATTATCCACCAAATTTGATTTATGCCTATATGTTTTCCTATTACAAGCCAGATTCAGATGCTTGGAAATTAGACTGAAAAGATGGCAGGGACGGTGGAGGTGTCTTGACACACCTTGGAGAAGTCATTTTCTTCATCACTATGCCCAGCATCTCCTTACTATCTAGCCTGCTTTTAAATGAAAATCAAAATATAGTGGTACCTTGTATTAAGTAATTCGTTCCAAATGAAATTATGTTAAGCAAATTGTCCTTTATACAAATTTCCCATTGGAATGCAGAAAACGGAGTCCCATTTTTATGTTGCGGATTCATCCCATAGGTGATTCTGTTAGCAAATTTCCCTATCTCTGGAATTTTTATGTTGTACAAATTTTATGTTATACAAACTGTTATACAAGGGTCCACTGTAATGGGGATTCATCTCACTTAACTCTTGGGAGTAATTCAGCCCATCCAGTAAACATGAATTAGGAGGAAGAAAAAGAGAAGGGGGCATGCAGGTCGAGCAAGGAATAAAATCACCAATGCAGATTTACTAGCTAACTACGCTGGATTTTGTAATACAAATCACTAGTCAAACACTTCCCAAGCATTTAGGACTTATGTGATTATTATTATCCAGTAAGGCGGCTTGACTGGTGGTGACTTTGTCAACTCCAATTTCTAAATTTGCTTAGCTTTTATTATTATTATTATCATCATCATCATCATCATCATCATCATCATCATCATCATCATCATCATCATCATCATCATCATCATCATCATCATCATCATCATGCTGCCCAGGCTCAAAAGGTCTCTGTTGTGCTGGGTGAGTGGCACCAGACTGATATTCTTGTTTACTCTTTCCTACTTCGTGGGTCCTTCACTGCTTTTTGAGCTAAGCAAGATGTTTCATTTCTCATCTTGTGGCCATTCGCTTTCATCCTTACTTCCTCCTTTTAAATTCATAGCATATCCAAAAAAGAAAGAAACAAAGAAAAAGAAAGACTAACTTGATTGACAGCACAGGAACTCTCTATCTTGGGAGCAGGATTTGGATTCTACTTTCAAGCAATACAGATTACAGCTTGGAAAAATTAATAATTTTTTGTCTATACCCTACAGTATTCACTGGCCAGACTGGGTTCCTAACCAAGCTGGCTGGGGGATTCTGAGTGATGTGACTGAAAAATGTAACTTTCATAAATTGTGACAGTGTGCACACAAGTGTCATGATGGCTGCATTTTGTGCTGCAGAAGCCTTCCTGCAAACAGTCCTCCAAAGAATGAAGATCATGGATACTCACTCCTGCTGCAGTTATTAAGGTTGTATCCACCCAATCCCCAGTGAGCCCATGCAGTCATATGAAAAAGATGAGAGACATTAATAGCGACCAAAGCCAACCAGTTCTTGAATTCTTGCAGTAGTCTCTTCTTTTGTCTAAAAAACTGACACACCTATCTACGTGAACTAGCATGACCACAAAGCGATATTATTGAGCATTGGGTTCATTTATATTTTCCTTTTCCAAATCTAGCAGTGACGTGTCCAACTTTTGAACTATTCACACTGTGACCCCCTAAGGGCAGGAAGGTCCCCTAATATACTCCTTTATCTCCTTTCAGGAAGCAGAAAGGCTGTAAGTATCCCATGGTCTTTTGTAGACCCACTGAAATAAATGGGATTTCAGATAACTCTCTAACCTGGGCCGGCTCTACCATTAGGCAAATTGTGACAACAAATGTTGTGAAGCATCCACAAGCTGTTATATGTACATGGCACGGGATTCAAAGTGCTGCTATTCTCTGGTGCAGGAAGCAACCAGGGCTCATATTTAGTGCTGAAGTAAAATTAGACTGTGTGCCCCATCCAGTCACCTTCTGTACATGGAATGTACATGAGAACAAATGTCTTGACTGATTTAAATGTCATTTAATTCAAATACTGTTCTGAGCTCAACCCATTTTTTTTAATTGCTCTGTGGTGGTGGTTTGTTTTTGCTTTTTGTCTGAGGGCCCCAATTATTACTTCTGAATTATTCCTCCCAGCTCTTTTCAAGACTGAATGATTGCCAACTCTTCCAGAAGTTGTTGGGTTTTTTTCAACGTACCAAATTCAGGCCCAGTCCTACCATTAGGCAGAGTGAAGCAGTGGCCTTAAGCAGCACCAGGTAGCCAGCAAGAGGTTATGGTTCCCAGTAGCCTGTCTTGTACTTCCAAAACTCAACTGCTCTCCTTGGTTGTGTGGCAGAGGATGATGTCTTGTGGCAAGCCCTGGAGAGTCCACTCCAGTCCAGTCTGCTTTTGTATATGAAATAGAACAGGCACCATCTTGTTCCTCGCACCTCAGGTAGTAACATGTCTTCGACTGGATGTGGTCAAATGATTGCAAGCTAAGCCCGAGTGTTTTCAGAGCATCCAGCTAGAGACTCACCAAGTCTACATACAAACAATTTTAAAGGCCATTTTAATTTCTCCGAAAGACTGAATAATGGGTGAGAGTGTGGTTCAATTCCTTAGGTTTATCAGTGGATCTGAAGAAAAGAACTAAGGAGATGAAATGGGGAGGGGAGTTCCCACATGTTTAAATAAGGTGAATTAATTTACCTTTCTACAAATGGGAAAACTTTATTCCCTGACGAGCCTTCCTAACTGTCCATTGAACCATGCCTTAATCAAAGCTTTTGAGAAAGCTTACTCATGTCAGAAGATTCTATTTTATTACTGTACTATTATTCTCCATGAAAACAAGACAAAGTAAAGGCTATAAATTAAAAATAAAAAAAGCTGCTAGGAAGGAGTGTCCAACAAAGGGGTGGTTGGTTGGGATGGGATCATAAGTCCCAAGAGATGAGATCATAAAACACAAAAAGGACAATGCATTGTATCTTGGGGGAGGAACAATTATCTATGGTCTATTTGTATTTTATCCCCTCTGCACAACAGTGATTGCAATCGGGTTTTCAGTTAGAGCTCACCATACAATTTAATAAGCTGCAAAAGGAGACTAGCAGAAAGCTCTTCCTAAAAACAACACTGCCCAGGTTCATTATGGCGGCCAGACAGATAGGAAGATAGGACGTCTGGAATTTCACCAGATGGAGCAGGGCATGTACGGAGAAGCAAAGGTGCTGGCAGACTCGGGATGGAGAAACATCTGTTCAACCAGATGTGCTGCAGTTCCTGTCAGCGCAGCCAGTGGTTAGAAACAATGGGAGTTGCAATCCAAAAAACATGGAAGGTCATACATTCCATGGCCCTGTCTCACTATCCTCAACAAGTATAACGTTTTTATGTTTGTAACATTGGTTATCTAGGCTAAAAGTATTGCTACAATAGCTGGGGTTTTTGTGATGGTGTATCAGAAACAGACAGTCGTAATGTTCTATAAGGGCATGATGGTCTCTGGCAGATAGTTCATTAATTATTATAAAAGTCTCAACGGCCATTGTGGGAATTCATTGGGAAATGACTGCAGGCATGTTGATAGTGAACCAGTCCTATATCTGCCGTGTAGCTTAAAAGCTGCTTCATGGCGTGTTTATCCCTTACTGACTGGAATTATCAACGGACAACACCCATGTATGAATGAATAAGCCATGATAGATGAAACGTGACAGAATGAGATTTCCTAGACTGTCAAATAGAAATGTTTTCCATTTCATGATTTAATGTCAAACCATCAAGAAAGGCAAAATCATGTGATATGAATAATCTCCTAGCTTGGCTCCTCTGTATGTTGTTAGACTGCAGTACCCATCATCCCCAGCTAGCATGGCCACTGATATGGGATGATGGGAACTGCAAGTATATGGTTTGAAGGAATCTTTTATGCAACTTTTCAGTCAAAATATCCCAGAGTAGCTGTAGACCAACAATTCTGAGGAATCTAAGGCTTCCAAAATATGTACGATATGAGCAGATGGAAGGTCTATTAATGCAGGAGCAAGCCACAAAGGTGGTTGGGCTTTCACGGATTCGAAGGGTCAGGAAACATGGAGCAAAGAGTTTTTATGGTTAATTATCCAATAATATTCAGGCACCATTTCTTTTAGTTAGATTTGCCATACTAAAATGCCGTTTTCCCTCTTTATCCAGCAAAGAATGATGATCTCCTTGCTGACTTTGAGGAACAAATAAAAATTCCTGAGAGTTAGCAGTTCATCGTTAAAAACCTACTGACGGCTGAAATTGTGAGCAAATCAGACATAACATATTCTTAACATATGTTCACTTGAAAGACTAGACCAGTCCCAGGCGTTTTCTTAACCTGAAGAATCCCATTCTTGAGTGTGTGTGTGTGTGTGGGGGAAACCTATTGGTAGAAAGAATCATGGAATTGCTTATCAGATGCAGTTTGCCCCTTGCGGTCAAGGTGACTTAACCCACCCACTTTTGGTTTCTCCATTGGGGATGCTTCAGCGCTCCTGCTGCTCAAAGAGAGTAGCAAATGTCCTGAAAGAAAAGAAGAATAAAAGAATCAGATGCCCAAGGTTGATTCCTTTCCATTCAGTTCCTGTTTCTCTAATTGTGGCTTTTGTTACAATTGTTTGTTAATTTCCTGTTGCGCTGGTACCCCATCCCTTCTCTTAGGGGATCCAGCTGGTGCACAAGGCAGCCTCCCTTCAAAAAATGTGCCCGTTCTAGATATGCTTGTCTTGAGAAATCTTCCTATGATTTCTAGTGCACAGGCTGGAAAAACGGAGAGGTAAGAGACTGTCGTTCGTCCTACATCCTGCAGCCAACTCCTCCTGACCAAAACAAGATTATGAACTGAACGTTCAAGTCCATGGTTGAAGTATTTCAGTATCTCTACTGGATCTCGGCTATCCTTCCCCCAGAAACCGCAACATGAGAATTGGGAAGGAGTGGCCGGGCTCTGGTTCTCAAAACTAAATACTAAATTGTAGAGATTGAAGGAATCACTTACTGAAATAAGGCTCCTGATAGTTCATCAACAATGCTCCCTGGAGAACATAAATAAATTTGTTATATTTAATGTGTCTGCTGTCTACTACCCCATGGCTAATATAACTCCATTTAGGCCAAGTTCTGTTCATTACTAATCTGGATACACAGCTCCTTGAGAACAGCACGGAATGGCACAGATAGGTCTTTTTCTTCTGTTCTCTCACTTTAACACTTGGAAACGAGAGGTGGGGACTCACCCAAGACACAAGAGAGACTTTATGGTTTAGCAGGAATTTGAAGCCAGGTTGGTCCTCTTTGTCTACCACCTTCACCACCATTTTAAGTATAACATTGTGTGTCCCCTGAACTAAGGCTGTGCAATGCACAGGCCTCCCAATGAGGCACTGCAGTTCCCACCAGCCGTAGGCAGCAGACCCAATGGTGTGCAATGCTGGGCACTGTAGTCCAAAAAGACCCTGGAGGAAAGTACTATATGCCCTTTGCCTGAACCACAAAGGTAAACCAACTCACCTGGTGTACAGGCTGTCTCGCACAAAGGGCAAATGTAACAGAAGTGACAATACTGCAAGAGAAGGAAAGGATAAAGGTGAGGTTTTGAAGGAATTACTGTTTGGGCATTGTTGGGGTTTTAAGATTCACCAAACAAGATGATCTGGTTTGTGTGGAGAAAAGGAGGGATTTTGTGACACCCAACCTGACAGCTTGCGCAGTGATCGCTGGTGTCTCCTTCTTTACAGGGACACTTGGTTTCACATTCCTCACAGTGCTGGAAAGAAAGAGAAAAATGTTGAGAGAATTTCCCTGAGGCGGGAGGGTTGGGGGTGAGGAGAAGAAATGGTTTCCCTTTCCCTCGAGGGCTTCTGGCCGGCATGCCATGACAAAACCCAACGGCATAATGGGAACATATAAAGCTGCCTTATCCTGAGTCAGACGGTTGGCCTGTCTACCTCAAATCAGTGCTTGCTCAGCCTGGTGTCCTCCAGAAGTAGTGGAGGAGAACCCCTCATCCCCACCTCTCATGACAGAGTTATAGTCCAACACTTCTGAAAAGCAACAGGCCTAGAGAAGGCTGGTTTACACTGAGCCGCAACAGTTCATAAGAACATAAGAGCCATGCTGGATCAGGCCAAAGGCCCATCTAGTCCAGCTTCCTGTATCTCACAGTGGCCCCACCAAATGCCTATGGGAGTGCATGAGACTAGATATCTGTCTCCTGATACCACTCCCCTGCATCTGGCCCTTGAAGTACCCTGGTTTTAAGCCTGGAGATGACACATCTCCATCATGGTTTGCAACCCATAATGGATTTCTCCTCCAGGAATCTGTCCAATCCTCTTTTGAAGGCATCCAGGCTAGATGCCATCACCACCTCTTGTGGCAGGGAGTTCCACAGACTAACAACATGCTGGGTTTAAAAAAAATTCTTTTGTCTGTTCTCACTCTCCCAACCCACAGTTTGAGTGAATGTCCCCTAGTTTTGGTATTTTGTGAGAGGTTCCTCAAAAAGAGGTAGTCCTCCTCCATCAGCCCTTCCTAGAGAGGTGAGGGACTGGAACCTGAGACCCTCTGCATGTGAAGTAGGCACACTTGCACTAGGCAATCCTCTTTCCCAGGCATGCCACCATCCCTTCACACACTCTTTTCATCCACTTCTATGGAGCTCCTCTCACCTGTAGAATCCCCGAGAAAGCTTGAGCATAACCCACTCCTATGTGACTACCCATTCATAAACCCTGTGTGAACCCACTTCTGACCCTCAAGATTCTGCACTGCCAGATCATAATGGAAGGACTCCTCTGAAGTTAAAGCCTAATACAGCCAACCACCTTCTCCCCATTTCTCCTATCACTCTTCTTCTTTCTACGCTTCCCCCCTGGACACCCCTGATGCCAGGCAGGGCTTATGGGAACTGTAGTCTTGCACATGCGGTCGGCAACAGTGGCCTTCAAGCCGCTAAAGAAGATATGAATATCTGGAATGGCCACCATTACTTATCCTCACTTTCTGGCAAGACTACAATTCCCATAAACACAAGGCTCTCCAGGAGGAAAGTGAGGATGCTTGGCCCCCTTTCCCCACCACGGCCCACATCCTAAACTTAGTACGTATTTCTATAAGAGTACAATGATAAAATTAATATATTTATTTATTTCCATTTCCACCCCATTAGTGTTGTTGCTCTCTGGGCAGTATACAACATACAATAAAACCATACACAAAACCCGGATAACTCGGTAGTTTAGAGGTCTGGCTACAGAGCCAAAGGTTGGGAGTTCAATTCCCCACTGTGCCTCCTTGATAAGAGTTGGGCATGATGATTCATAGGGTCCCTCCAATTTGCAACAACAACAACAACAACAACAACAACAACAACTACTACTACTACTACTACTACTACTACTACTACTACTACTACTACTATTATTATTATTATTATTATTATTATTATTATTATTATTATTATTATTATTATTGTCATCGTCATCGTCATCGTCACCGTCACCATCACACAGCTAACTATGTTGGATTTTGTAATACAAATCACTAGTTGAACGCTTCCCAAGCGTTTAGGACTATGTGATGTATCAGCAAATTTTGTGAGTAGATCCCAGTAAGGCGGCTTTCTGCAGCTGACTGATAGTGACTTTTCTAAATACAGTGGACCCTCATATAACAAACAGTTTGTATAACATAAAATCTGTACAACATAAAAATTCCAGAAATAGGAGAAATTTGCTTAACAGAATCGCCCATGGGGAGAATCCATACAACATAAAAATGGTCGAGATTAGGGATTACTCTGTTTTCAATGCATTCCTCTGGGAAAGTTGTATAAAGGAAAAAATGCTTAACAGAATTTCATTTGGAATGAATTAATTCCTTTATACAAGGTACCACTGTACTTGCTTAGCTCTTTAGGCATTGCACCCAGCATGCCGATTACCACTGGGACCACCTGTACCGGTTTATGCCAGAGTCTCTGAAGTTCAATTTTCAGATCCTGATATCGGGTAATTTTTTCAAGTTGTTTCTCAGTGACTCTACTATCACCTGGTATAGCAACATCAATGATCCAAACTTTTTCTTCTCCACAATCACAATATCCATTATTATTATTATTATTATTATTATTATTATTATTATTATTATTATTATTATTATTATTATTATTATTATTATTATTCAGGTCCACCAAATTTGATTTATGCCTATATGTTTTCCTCGTTGGGGACAAGCTGCAGATTCAGATGCTTGGAAATTAGACTGAAAAGATGGCAGGGACGGTGGAGGTGTCTTGACACACCTTGGAGAAGTCATTTTCTTCATCACTATGCCCAGAATCTCCTTACTATCTAGCCTGCTTTTAAATGAAAATCAAAATACAGTGGTACCTTGTATTAAGGAAGTAATTTGTTCCAAATGAAATTATGTTAAGCAAATTGTCCTTTATACAAATTTCCCATTGGAATGCAATGAAAACGGAGTAATCCCATTTTTATGTTGTACGGATTTGTCCCATAGGTGATTCTGTTAAGCAAATTTCCCCTATCTCTGGAATTTTTATGTTGTACAAATTTTATGTTATACAAACTGTTTGTTATACAAGGGTCCACTGTAATGGGGATTCATCTCACTTAACTCTTGGGAGTAATTCAGCCCATCCAGTAAACATGAATTAGGAGGAAGAAAAAGAGAAGGGGGCATGCAGGTTGAGCAAGGAATAAAATCACCAATGCAGATTTGAGCCAGAATGCTCTGAGTGAGCTTGCTCAATTGAAAGACATGCAAAATAAGGCAGGCTCTCTCCAAAGCAGTTAACTGCAAAGGAAACCAGAAGCAGAAGGAAACCATAACTAAACCACATCTGCTTTAGGAGAGTGCTCAAGACACTTTCTGCTTTAAGGATGTATATGGTATAAAATTGTCAGGGCAGCTAGCAATCCTTTGATGAGCACTGCTAGCTGCTCCTCAGAAGAAAAGAATGCAGTAATGCCCTGCCTTGGAGACCGCAAGGAAGGCATTTGTGCTGGTGATTAATCCATGCCAGAAACTGAACAAGAGTGGATCAAGACCGGAAGCATCTGCTGTAGGAAGAAGCCCTCACTTTAAAAAAAAAAAAAAAGCTGTTCTGCCAACAAAATGGTATAGTACAAGATGAGTAGGTATGCATACATGAGCATTCCCTTATTACCTTGCAGAAGGCGCAATAGTGGCAAAGGGAGCCTGCCTCATATTGGTCATCTTCTTCATCATCCTCATCTTCAAGGAAAAGAAAAGAGAAACAGAGATGGTTGCCTGTGTGCTCCTGGGATCTCTTGGTCGGGGAAGGAGAGAGGTCCAGATGGCAGCCAAAAGCCAAGAGGACTTGATGCTGAAGACAGGGGATATTTGAGTTTATGGCAGAGGGGGAATAGGGGCACTGGATTTGGAGACCACCCTAGTTGGGGAAAAGTCAGAAAACAAAGTTCTGGAGCCAGGGGGCAGGGTTCAGTGTATGGGAAAAGGCCTACACAAGCTATAATTTCTATATTCTCTTGGGCATTTATGAGATTGGTGAAAGCTAGAAACCAGGATATCTGGTTTGTCCCAACTTAAATAGAGCTCATCAGTTTTTTCCAACATAAATATGGTCCCATTGCATCTCCACCATTCCCCAAATACTCCATTCCCCTCACCTTCTTGTCGTTTATGGTGTCTGTGAGCTTCATGGCCTTCCTCATCTTCCTCTTCCTCCTCAGAACCAGCTTCATCAGAATCTTCTTCATCACCATAGTGGTGGTAGTGGTTGTGGTGGTGATGATGCTCCCTGTCTTCCTCATCATCGTCGTCATCATCATCATCATCATCATCATCATCTTCTTCTTCTTCTTCTTCTTCTTCTTCTTCTTCCCCATGGTGATGATGATGGTGATGACCTGTGTGTTCTTCATCACTGTCATCCTCATCCTCATCTTCCTCTGTGTAGTAGTGGTGACCATGATGTCCATGATGATGATGTTCTCCTTCTTCACTGTCATCGTCGTCATCGTCATCATCATCATGGTGGTGATGTTCATGTCCATGATGATGATCACCATGATGCTCATGATGGTGTTGGTTATGTTCATTGGCGTCATCATCTTTATCATCATCATGGTGATGGTGCCCACCATGATGATGGTGATGCTCAACATTCTCTTCATCATGGTGGTGCTGGTCATGATGTCTTTGATGGTGCTGCTGAGGTTCGTTGCCAGCGTGATCATGTTGATCACTCTGGTGATGGTCACTGTCATGGTGATGATGGTGGCCTTCTTGGTGCTGTCCTGTTTCATGATGGTGAGAAGCATAGTGATGACGTTCATCACTGTCATCACCAGGATCTGTATGCTGATCATGATGCCCATGGTGGTGGTATCCCTTGTGGTGGTGGTGTTCATCCTCATGGTCATGGTGGCCTATATCATCATCATGGTGGTGGTGGTGGTGGTGGTGCCTGTCCCTGTGCACTTGGGAGCTGGAACAAGCAAAGCAGAACCAACAGGAGACCCAACATCCAGGCCTTCCAGGAAGCCATGGCAGATGGAGGAAGGTAGGGATTACAGCCCTTCTACCCAGAGGTCTCTGTAACAGGTTCCAAAAGAAAGCAATTAAGAAAAGCAGGCAGGTGACAAGGAAGGAGAACAGTGGGGTAGAAATGCTGTTTCTAGATCTTGGTTGTTGGTTGTTTGAGCGACGTTTACAGCTGGCCCAGATTAGCCCGTCAACCCTCAGCCAATGACCGCCTGACCCAACCTCCAAGAGAGATGAAACAGACAAGCCCAGGGGCCTTGCCATGCCCTTATATGAGGTGGCTGGGCTGGAGTGGTTGGTTAGGGACAGAGGGAGCTAAGCTGCTTGCCATAGTGGCATGCTATTATTAGCTGTCAGAAGCAACTGCCCTTTCTCCTCTCCAAGTGAGATGGGCAGGCAGAGTTTCAGAGCAGAGAGAAATCTGAGCTGGGAGTCCTTTGGTTTCTCTGGAAGCGAAGGATATATTGCCGTGAGCTGGGGAACATAGGAAGTTCCAAAACCTAGTTTCTTTGGTGAGCCAGATCAAGAAACTGATGCTTCCTGAATGAAGAGGAAAGCTTAAGAGGTTTGGGGGTGGATATTTGGAAATCATCAAACAGATAAAAGGTGAAGTGGAAGAAGGGAAAGTGGAACAGAAATTGCTTATTTAGAATCCAAATAGCAATTCATTGGTTGAGTTCTATTCCCTACTGTGTCTCCTTAGAGAGGAGCTAGCCTATGTAGCCTTGGGCAACCTGCAAAGTCCCAGAGTGGCCCAGAAGAGGAAGAGTAAACCACACTGGAGTATATTCTACAAGACGCCCCTGGAGTGGGGAAAAAGATTACCATAATAAGGCATTGGCTGTAGACAAAAGCCAGGCTCCCACCCTCCTGACTTTCAAGAAATATATGAAACCTGATCACTTTCAGGAGACATTTGGGAATACTGTATTCTCCTCCTATGTCTTCCTCACTGAGTCATGTGATTGTACAGTGGTACCTTGTATGAAGAAATTAATTTGTTCCAAATGAAATTCTGTTAAGCAAATTTTCCTTTGTACAAATTTCCCATAGGAATGCATTGAAAACAGAGTACTCCCTAATCACGACCGTTTTTATGTTATACAGATTCACCCCATAGGCGATTCTGTTAAGCAAATTTCCCCTAGCTCTGGAATGTTTTATGTCGTACAGATTTTATGTTATACAAACCGTTTGGGTCCACTATACTTGAATTTTTGTATGCCGTTGTTTTTGGGATTTTTCGTTGTTGTTCTGATTTGGGCGTCTTGAGTTTGTGGGTGTGCGGGTCTTCTCATTTGTTGCTAACTGCCCGGAGTAGTGGCTTTCCCCTAGATATGGGTGGGATGAATGGATGGATGGATGGATGGATGGATAGACAGATAGATAGACAGATAGATAGATAGATAGATAGATAGATAGATAGATAGATAGATAGATAGATAGATAGATAGATAGATAGATAGATAGATAATGAAATTGACTTGCTGCCACAGATGCAACAGCAGCAGCTGGAATGCTGCTTTAGTCATAAGACACATTGGATGACCTGGTGCCAGTCATTGACTTTCAGCTGAGCAACCTTGCAGGGTTGTTGTATGGATAAAAGTAGGGAGCTTTTTGTACCAAGTTGAAATTGATGGAAGAAAGGCAGGCTATAAATGCAGCCTGTAAATAATGATGGCATTTATGAGTTTTGGGAAGGGAAGCCCAAAGGGCCCCAAGGGAATGATGGGGGTCAGGAATGAAGCAGATGTTCTAGAATATTTTTAAAGGAGCAGAATGACCCACAAGGAGCACATATTTCCAGCACTGACAGGAATGTGCTGAATGGACCGGAATGGCTGCAACCAAATCCAAAGAGGGATCTGAGATCTATAAATATCCAGACTGTGATGCAAGGGCCTAAATGATTCCTGCTAATGTCCCGCTCTTCAGATGACAGGGCAGAATCCCTCAGAGCTCAGGAAAGTTGTTTTTGGACTACAACCCCCAGAATCCCCAAGGGCAGAAACCTTGCTAGGAGGTCGCATACAAATGCCAGCGTACTCACCGGTTGCGTATGCTGAGAATCCGAGTGACAGAGCAATCATAAACCAAACTGGAGGCAGCAAAGAAGAGGCCGCAGTTCTTAATTCTTAGTTCAGAATAAGTCCTGTTGAGTTCAAGGGAGCTTATTTCTGAGCACATATTGTAGCTTGTGTTTCAGTGATAGTTCCCAGGTACAAGTTAGTTTGCCATCCTTGTTACATGTCAGATGTAACTTTGTTTTTTCCGGTTTCTCAAAAGTTGAAACTATAATTACTTCTAATTCCTTTTTAAAATTCTGATTGGCAGAAACCACTGCCAGCCAGGGGTACAAAATGCATTCTCTTTTGTGTGTTGTGTTGTTACAGTCGTGACCAACTCTTCGTGACTCCATGTCCATGGAGTCTGTGAAGATTCTCAGTCATCCAGGTGAGTTTATCTGGAAGTTGAGTCATGGCTACTGGATTTCTTTTCTGAGAGATAGAAACGTTTCGCTGTTCATCCAAACAGCTTCATCGGCCTGAATACAGCTAGTGCAAGTCCTCCATCTTATAGTCATGACCATGGAGTTTTCTCGGCAGGAATACTGGAGTGGCTTGCCAGTTCCTACTCCAGGCGCCTACAGCACCTGTTATTCCCTGGTGGTCTCCCATCCACGTACTAACCAGGGCCGACCCTGCTTAGCTTCCGAAATCATTCTCTTTTAGTTCACCTTTTTCTGACCTTAGTATCCAAAATAGAACGAGAGCTATTTAAATCCCCAAACAATACTATTTCTCCACCATTAGTGAAGCCCCATCTTGTAACTATATAGCATTCAGTGAGACTAGATAAAAGATGTAAAGTTATACTTTGTCAAGTTACAGTTACACTGCGTGTGTTCTGTGCTGTCACGTCAGAACCGACTTATAGAGACCATGCAACAGGGCATTCAAGGTAAGAAAAATTTAAGAATTGGTTTTACCAGTTCCACTCCCACTATGAGTTTCCATGGCGGAGTGGGGATGTGAACCCTGATCCCCAGAGTTCTCGTCCACCACTATATCAACTGCACCACACTGGGAATACAGTTACATTGGCCAGAATCATATTGGTAATGTGTCCTTGAGCCAGAAAAATTGTTCAGGTCTTGGCAGCAAACTGCACTTATTGCGTACTTGGAAGCATGCTGATCACGTAGCTGGTAGCAATTTGCTAAAAAGCAAAGCAAAGTGTTCTCCTTAGATACCACCCCATAGTGCATAATTAAATTAACAATTTAATTATACAGGCTACACATTCCCCACCCACCCCCAGCAGGCTGGGTACTCATTTGACTGACCTTGAAAGGATGGAAGGGTGAGTCAACCATGAGCCGGCTACCTGGGATTGAATCCCAGGTCATGAGCACAGTTTTATCTGCAGTACAGGCATTTTACCACTGCGCCACGAGGCTCCTACCCATGATTTATACTGTTTCCCTGAATTAATTTTGCTGAAAACAAGAGAATGAAATTTAACAGGGATAAATGCAAATTTCTACCACTGGGGGGATGGACACCCACAAATGTATATTTATAAATAGGAGGATGCTTGGTTTACCCTGTTTTCCCGAAAATAAGACAGTGTCTTATATTAATTTTTGCTCCCAAAGATGCGTTAGGTCTTATTTTCAGGGGATGTCTTATTTTTCCATGAAGAAGAATATGGTACACATTTGTTATCTTATTTTCGGGGAGACCTTATTTTCGGGGGGGATGCCTTATATTTCAGCGAGAGGCAAAACTGTACGTAGGTCTTATTTTTGGAGGGATGTCTTATTTTCAGGGAAACAAGGTATTAATATTATAAGAGGGGATATAGTATATGTATTGTTAAGATTACTGTTATAGATTAAAAGCTGAATATGAGCCCCCCTCCCCCCAAAAAAAGGCAAAGGCAATTTTGGGATGTATTAACAGAAGTATAGTCTCCAAATCCCATGAGGTACTAGTTTCTCTCTATTCAGCACTAATTAGGTCTCATCTTGAGTACTGTGCCCGGTTTTGAATACTGCACTTTAAGACGGATTCCAACAAACTTTAGCAAGTTCCGAGGAGGGCAACAAGAATAACCAGGGGACTGGAAAACAAGCCCTGTGAGCAAAGATGGAAAGATCTGGGCATGATTAACGTTGAGGGGGAGGTATAATAGCACTTTTCAGATACTTGGAAGGTCATATACAGGGGGGCAGGAGCTGTTCACAATCAACCCAGAGTGAGGTCACATACTAATAGGCTAGATTTACAGGAAGCCAGATTTAGGGTGAAGATAAGGAAAAAATTCTTAATCGTTAGAAGAGTCCAACAATGGAACTAAGTATCTTGGGAGGTAGGTGAGTACTCCAATGCTGGAGGCATTCAAGAGAAAATTGGACAGCCATCTGTCAGATCGGCATTGGTTTTTATTCCTGCACTGAGCAGTGGGTTGGACTTGATGGCCCTTCCCAACTCAGTTATTCCATAATTCAATGAGTTAAAGTGACTCTACGCAGGGTTTCAAAGTTATAGAATGTTCTGAAGCATTTCTGTCCCGAGTGTAAAAAAGCAAAGCAAAGTGTGCCGCTTATATAGCTACGAATAGCGCTTAAAGCACTCTCAGAGCTGTTTACAGTGTAATTACTCAGGCTCCCGGATATGCATTTTACTGACCTTGGGAGGAGAGAAGGTTGAGTCAACCTTGAGCCAGCTACTTGGGATAGAACCCCAGGTTGTAAGCACAGTTTTAGCTGTAGTCCAGCAGTTTAACCACCGCGCTCCTCCACTGGGATTATGTAGCTTGTCCAAAGGACACATGGATTGGCCCTGTTCCTGGGAGGCAGGGTGGGGAACCCTGAACCCTGACTCATGGTTCTACAGCCAAGTGCTCCAACTCACGGAGCCATCCACTCCTTATGCAACAGTTTCCAGCCCATCATAGGAAAACATATATCTGTGTTAAAATTCTGGCCAATGTGACAAAACATATAGGTAAACCTAGTGTACTAGAGCAAGGGATTAATTACAAGCAATTAGTTATTTCTGCGTTTGGGTACACATTATTTATTTATTTGTTACACTTATATCTTATATCCCGCCCATCTTCCAAAACGGAACTCTGGGCGGCTAACAATAGAACAAGACTACAAAAAGAGAACAAAAAATAAAGAAAAATTCCAATAAAATGGGGAGGGACAATACCCTCCCAAAAAAGATGACGCGGGCGGCAATGATTAAAAAAAAAACTTAAGTAAAAAGGTCGTCAAATGCCTCCTTTAAAAGGTGTGTTTTATTACATGTATTACACTGTGAGTTTTCTCTCCAAGAGGAAGGTGTTGCTGCTTTTTAAGATGCTCCAGGCACTCAAGACACAAATGAAACGGCCACTTAATTAACGTGAATTACTCCCACTAGTTTTAAAGTTGCTTGGAGTTTAATCACATGCCTTGGGGGGAGGAAAACGCCTCAGTGTTACTTCCCAGAAGAACAGGAGTCAATCTTATAGCAAGATTGTTCAGCTAAAAAAAAAGGCTTTTGACTGACTACACAGATGTGTTCTGATTTATCGGGAAGATTTTAAACATTATTCCAAATTGAAGACATTTTGCCTGCCTTTGAGGAAACATTTGTCCTTCTCATTCGCAAGGGGGGAATCAACAAAGGAAGATCTATGGGACTTGTAGTCCAAAACAATGATTTGCTGAAGCTCTAAAACAAGATTTTAAAAATTGGGCTTCATGAAACCTTGAGGGGCCTAGCAGGTGACCCTCAAAAGTAGAATATGATGATGGTGGGGTCCCCCTTTACCATTGCAGTAGCTTTCAACCTCCAAATAAAAAATGGAAATATCTGTCTTTCAGGTTTGCTTTCCCAACTCATTTAAAAAAAAAGACTTGAGGCTTTTTGTAGATCTCTGGGATATTAAGGGTGAACATTTGGTCCTCCCCATCCCTGCCTGTTCCAAATCCTAGTCAACCCATCCAATGAAAGAGACCAGCCCTTCCAAACCTACTTTAAGGTGGCCAGGTGGCCCTCACTGTCAAATCAATCACATTTTATTGCGATCCTATGATTCATGCACAGAGCAAGGAACCATTAAACACTAAAGATGAGAAGTTACAGAACAGTTAGGCATCTAGGAACAGTTCTGCCCTCCTGCAAGATGCCGCTAGAAAGAACGTGGCAACTTGTGGTGTTGGCTGTGCAACTAGTGGTATCAGCTGTGGTGTCATTGTGCGAGTAGTCCGGTCAGACAAGCCATCCCAAACTAACCAACTGGTGGGATGACCCTGAAACTTGTTCAGCAGAGGGTGAATCAAATCACTCCTAATTTGTTCGGAGAGGGTACTTTGCTTGGCCCAAGAAGGGGAAACGGGCAGTTCTCAACCCACAATGAGTTCCTGAATAGGAGACTGAGAGCAGGTGCACAGCTCACAACTCCCTCGCTAGTGAGAGATTAGTTTGATTGTTGTTCTCTGTAACTCACACAGTTATATTCAGCTTCAGTGGGTGTGTGATCATATAGCTCAAACCCTGCTTAGGACAAGGGTCTGCGATTCAGGACATCCCTGCAACAGACCTGACAGATGACTGACTGGCTTCTGCATAAATTTTTCCACACACTGCAACTGTAACTGGTTATTTCATAGAATCATAGAGTTGGTAGAGACCTCAAGGGCCATCCAGTCCAATCCCCTGCCATGCAGGAACCCCCATCACAGTACTGCTGACAGATGGCCATCTAGCCTCTGCTTACATACCTCCAAAGAAGAAGAGTCTAGCACCCTCTGTGGCAGCATATTCCACTGCCGAACAGTTCTAACTGCCATGAAGTTCTTCCTAATGTTTAAATTGAATCTCTTTTCCTGTAGTTTGAGACCATTGCCCAGCGTCCTAGTCTCTGAAGGCATGGAAAACAAACCAGTCCCCTCTTCAATGTGACATCCTTTCAAATATTTAAACATAGCTATCGTATCCCTTCTCAGCCTTCTTTTTGTTGTAAGGCTAAACATTCCCAGCACCCTAAGCAGAAATTTCATGCATGCAGAAATTTCACATGCACACTCCTATGTAAACCATGGCCCAATATTTATTGTCATTTTTCTTTTCTCAGCAAGGTTTCAAGTGGCCAACCTTGCCGCTTGCCTTTATTTCACACAGCCTTCAGCCTAATAAGCTGAACACTAAGCACGATAAGGAACTGACATGGCAGGCTTAAGCACGGAGAAAGTGGAGGAGAAAGGTGATATCAGAGGGAGAAAGAGGGCTGATGTGGCCGGTTTTTGCCTTCATCCCACTCTGTTCACTGGCATACAGTTAGAGACAAGATTAAAGCTGGAGGCAGTGCAGTGTAGTGGTTAGAATGCTGGATGTGTCCTGGGAGATCAGGGTTTCAATCCCCTATTTAGTCATATGACCTTGGACCGAACACGCCTTCTCAGCATGATCCAAATCACTGTTGTTGAAGCCCTTAGATACCTTAAGCTTACCCATCCCATAAAGAAAGACAAGAGCCATGTCTACAGAAGAACAACACAAGTTTAATGTTGGCAATGGGGAAAAAAACTGAAGTGAAAGATTTTGTATACCTTGGTTCAATCCACACACCAAACGGAGACTGCTGGCAAGAAATCAGAAGAGTGAGACTCAGGAGGACACCAATGAAGGAATCAGAAAAGATCATCAAATGTAAAAATGTGTCACTGTGTGTGTGTGTGTGTGTGTGTGTGTGTGTGTGTGTGTGTGTGTGTGTGTGTGTGTGTGTGTGTTTGTGTCGTTACAGTTGTGACCGACTCTTCGTGACCCCATGTCCATAGAGTTTTCTTGGCAAGAATACTGGAGTGGTTTGCCAGTTCCTATTCCAAGTGCCTGCAGCATCTGGCATTCCCTGGTGGTCTCCCATCCAAATACTAACCACGGCCGACCTTGCTTACCTTCCAAAATCAGGCAAGATCGGATGTGCTTAGTACCAACACCAGAATCAACCATACTAATGGCAGAAACATTGAATCTGAAGCTGTCCTACTTGGGGCACATCATGACGATTCAAGATCGTCTGGAAAAGACAATAAGGATGTGAAACTTTGAAAGCAGCAGGAAGAGAGGGAGACCAAATGCGAGAAGGATATAGAGTACTTCACAAAGGAAGCCCGAAGTTTGAGATGACAACTCAAGAGCCTAGCTGTTGAGGACAGGACTTTTTTACGATGGTTTATTGACAGGGTTGTCATAAATCAGAGGTGACTTGACAGGACATAACAAGAACGTTCAGCCTAGGGGCCGTTGAGCTGAATTAAAGGGATCCCCACTTCAGAAAAAGACAAAACTTGACAAAACATACATATACATCTTAGCTTCCTGCCTTTTAACACACTCTTCTTCCAGATTACAGGATTTACTAGCGGGAAAAAGAAGCAGGAAAGGATGCATCAACGCTATGAGTTATGAATATAGCTCCAGCCCATCGCTCATGCTTATTTACCACTATTTCCATATTATTTGCCTTGCAAATCAAGGTGTGAATCAAACTGAACGCAAGGCTACAGGGAGGCCTCATGTGGCAAAATCTGCAAGGTCTCAAGGGATGGGTTTTCTTATACGCAGCTTTGAATCATGTTCCCTTCTCCTGCAATGATTCAAAGTCTGCTACACAGGGAATTGCAATCAAAATCTTCCTGTAGATGAACTCTGTATTCTTTCAGCAATGTTTATCCGGTCAAGCAAGTTCCTGAGTGGGGTGTGGTGCAGCTGCTGCCAGTGAGCTGGATTTTAAAAGGTCTTTCCCTTGTTTGATCGCTCAGTCACATTTACTCATTCAAGGTAAAGAGAGAGAGAGAGACAACCGTGGAGCGAGTACCTGGAGACGTTGCACCAGCCTGACACCGGCTGTGACCCACTGGGTCGACTCCATGGCCAATGCCAACCAGAAAGAACAGGTACTATGGCCGTTCATCCCGACTGCTGGCAGCCTCAAGTGAGGATGGAGTTTCTTAAGAGTTTTTCTTCTTCCTGGTTTTTCATCCACAGGCATGGATCCCCAAACTCTTCAAAAAGAAAGTCTGCACAACGTTTATCGAGCAACCCGGCGAACCGGGGTGAGTGAAGTTTGATCTTGTTTTCCCTGCCTTTCATGAAGTCCCATTAGGAATCAGTTCTTTGCAGGGTCTGTGAAGAGTTGAAGAGTTACTTTTAAAAAAGCTATTTGTTGTATAATACCTTTCTCAAGCCGCCCAACCCCCAAACAAAATTGAACACTGGAAGGAACTTCTTAATGCTTGATTAACATCACTCATTACGTTCCCCTTGCTTTTCTGTTACATTGCCTTTGTTTTTATTTTTATTTTTCACCTGGAGGTGAAAACTGAAATAGATAAAACGTGACAAGAGTCTGTTCAGAACATCTCAAGAAACATTTTAAAGTGCCCTTAAGAAATAACAAATAACTTCAGAAGCAATTATACAAGGCGATTTATTACATTTTTTAAAAGGTGATACTTTGTTAATTTTGAAAGTATGCTATGCTCTCTTTAAAAAAATTACAGGTTGCTATATTAACTCTAGTGTAGTACTTTGATTTCTTTGTCACTTTTATCTTTAAAAACCCATAATAGTCTCCTTCTCTTGCATCTCTCTCCACCGTCTGCTTTCCAACTATTTCTATACAGTACTGCACCCTTCCTTCCTACCCTTCCTTCCTTTTTTATTTATAAACCACTCCACATTAGAGATTTCAAAGTGCAGTGAACAATGAATTAATACAGCAAAACATTAAAGGAAAATCAGACACAGTTAAGAAACTATGGCTGGATTTTACCACCAAGGAAAGCATTTGCCACTTCTTCAACAGCATATACCAATGCCCAAATGCCCCCAACTGTTGGTTCTCCAGCCAAGGTAGGAGCTCCGAAGACAGATGACCTGCTTTGCTCACCTCTTCTGAGCTCGGAAAAGGGCTGGGAAGTGGATTTGCAGACTTGAGGCATATAGCAGCATCTTTGCACTGGGCAGCCTCAAGCTGTACCACAATTTTTTTTTGGGGGGGGGGCGATGGGATTTGTTGTGGAATCTCAACCTTCTTTCTCCTAAGAGATCTCTCCAGAGCTTAGGCTGCAAGTGAGAGGTTGCAGGTCACTAGTTTTGCTGTCAGACACTTGTTACAATTAGGAAGTCCCTTCTAATGCTCATCCAAGTTGGCTGCAGTCCTGCAGTAACAGAGCAACAGAAATGAAAAACAAATCAAAACACTCTTCAGAAACAACGGCATGGATGGGCAGCCCCTAGTTTGCAGGTCACATATAGAACCTAAAGGCTATCGGGGACCACCCAACACCACAGCCCCCTTTCCCACCTTCTTCTTCTTCTTCTTCTTCTTCTTCTTCTTCTTCTTCTTCTTCTTCTTCTTCTTCTTCTCTCTCTCTCTCTCTCTCTCTCTCTCTCTCTCTCTCTCTCACACACACACACACACACACACACACACACACACACACACACACACACACACACCAAAATTTGAAAATTTCAGACTCAAGAATCTCCCAAGTCTCCTTTCTGGTTTTTAGCAGGCTGAGGGCAACTTTGCCACATTTTGAGGGATTTTCATCTTGTCCCTTGAAAACAATTTATCTTTGAAAACAGCTTGGCAACTAGCGGGTGCCAATGAGCTTTTTCCATTTAGAGAACCCCTTAACAAAAATTCATTTTAGACACCTTTACAGTATATAATCAATGTGTTAATAATAAGAACAAGAAGAAGAAGAAGAAGAAGAAGAAGATGATGATGATCACACTGTTACCTTTAGCCCTGTCCCCCGAAAATTCTGAAAAATCTTACAAGTCAACCAAGACCTTTACTAGGGTGTTACAATGATCTCCTTCAGTCTTTCTCCTTCATGGGTGAAACAACTGTGACCTATTCTTTGAACGTTTCCTCTGTGAGATTTGGTTTCTATACCTCTGGACCTTTTCGTTGCCCTCCTTCAAGTTAGTTCTCGTGGGAATTCTTCAAACTCTATTGTTTTTTCTTTACAATGAAACCCCCAGAACTGCACATAATATTCCAGAGGACACGTTCCTAAAGCAAACTAATCTCTCTGCACGTGGTACTGACTGATTCTTACTGCTCTCACCCATCTGATTCTGCCACAGCTTTGCTACTACACCTGAGTGCTTGTTTTTATACCTTTGTGAAGGGTAGGGGGCTGCAGAACATGACAGAATTTTCCTCCACAGCCCCTAGAACCCACAAGGGGATTTTTTTTTTGCACCTTAATTTTTTAAAGTTTACTTTGTTTGGGGGCTACAAGGCTACAAAATGCATATAGGCCCAGTTGGCAACTATGCAGCCTGTGTTACAGATAGTGCCCACCCCCGGCTTAAACCTACACTTTTCTTCAGGACTCTGTGCTTCCACTTTTTGCAGTAATTTCAGCTTATGCCAGTGTGGGAGCCCTCGCAGTAACCATGTCTCTGTGGCCACAGAAGATGCCTTTGGAGCAGCCATTGTCAGTAAATGGGATTCAGCCCAGCACACAACAGAGGGGCCCACAGATGCCTATGGTGAGGTGGAGTTTGTGGGCGCAGGGCGCAGGCCAAGCAAGGTGAGTCTGTCACACAATGAAGCTGAGCATGGGCTGGTGATAATGGAGTGTGGCAAGAAATTATTGTGTTTTCATAGAATCGTAGAATAGTGAAGTTGGAAGCGGCCTATAAGGCCATCAAGTCCAAGCCCTGTTTGAGGCAGGAACAGAAATCAAAGGATATTTTCAAGGTGGTTGTCCAAATTTCTCTTGGAATGCCTCCAATGTTGAAGCACTCACCCCCTCCTGAGGTAATTTTTAAAAAGCCAGGGGAGCTTTATCCCCTAGGAGAAGTCTGCCCTAGCTTGGCACCCTGTAGTTGTGTAAGGGTGGGTAAATTCTTTAAATCAAAATATTATTAAAATATTAAAAGCAGGAAGACTGTGGACCGGAGTCCAGTGGGATCTTTCAGCAGGCTGGATACTACAGTGCTGGAGAAGATGTTGGTGAGGAGAAATGGGAAACAGAAACTTCCAAAACTGTCCTAACCAGATATTGTGGTGTCAAGATCTGTGTTAGTGGAATGTCCCAGGAGGGAGACTCCATATTTGTTGCATAAATTGGGAAAGGCTGTATAGAATAAGAGGGAGGACGTTAAGTGGCTTAAACTCTTTTCTTCAGGACATATTTAATTCCCTGAGTTTCCAGGGTCCAAAGCAGAGGGAGTCAAATCTTCACTATATCACAGCAGGAGATTGTCCTTTGCAATAAATAGCACATGGATGGCCACATGCAATGTCACAGAGACTGGCAGGCAAGGACTGAGAAGGAAGCAAGATGCTGCCATTCCAAACTGGTGAGCTCTGGTGCTAGCTAGGAATGTGCAGTGAGGGATGCCCAGGGTTACGTTCACCTCCCATACAAATGTCAACTTTGGCCCTCCTCCATCATAGCTCGCATCTCCCTGGAGAAGCACAGCGGCAGCGATTCCCTAAGACTTCAACCAGCGTCCTCAGATTTGATAACGATGCCCCATTAGGCAGTGGAAGTGGAGTTGATGAGCGGGGTCAGAACCTCGGGCCTACTGTTGCGTTTAAAATAAGCTAAAATTACCTTTCAGTCAGGCTAGTCCTGCTGAGTTCCGCTGGACCCCCAGATGCCAATAAAAGTCCAACGAGAGAGAGATCCTGAGGCAAATACTGCATTTATTAGGCCTAATAAAGAAACAGCAGGCGAACACCAGCCAGAGACAGGGCGAAGGTGTTCAGCGCTGAGCACATGGAAATCCCAAACTTTTATTGATTCTTGCCCCCTCCCATCCCAGAAGGTGCCTTGTTCAGGGATTGGCTGAAGGAAGTTCAAATTGTCCAATTGGGATAGTCCAGGGGTGGCCAGGGGCGGCTCTGTGCAGTCCTGGGTGGTCCCTGGCAGTGGAGCCCGGGCTTATGCAAATGTTAATGAATCCAAACAGGGTGACACAATAGGTCAGAGAAGCGTGGCATTGTTTTTGGATACAGGTAAACTGAAGGGAATCAGTAAATCAATAGTGGGTGAGAGAAGGCAATTATCAGGGCCAGTGGGGGGGGGGCAGGAAGGGTTGATGGGATTACATACAGGTATTTGGAAAGACACAGGAATTTGGGAGCACAAGGATACAAAGACCCAGGAAGTTGAAAAACACAAGAATACAAGCTCTTATAAGATTACATAGGGGTGTCTGGCGATTACAAAAACTGGAACACAGGAATGCAAGTCCTTTCCAGGTGTGTGAATGAAACAATGGAATGTGTCCTCAGGCTTTGATGACAATCTGGGTTGGCAGACAGAAATGTTGATTTTCTGAAGAACAGCTGCTGAGATATGGGGGTCCTTGATGAAGATGGACGTTTCCAGACAACTCTGCCAGCTTGCAAAGTTGCCATTTTCTTTCTTCTTGTTCTGATCTTCCCTTGCCCCAAATGTGAGAGTGTGAGAGCCAGGGGACAGGGTGGGCACACGTGTAAGCGTGCCCAAGAGAGAGAGAGAGAGAGATGGTAGGAGAGTGGATGGAAGATAGGAATAGAAGAAGGGAGGGTGAAGGGGGAGAGAAAGGGGGGGGGAATCCCTTTTTCCTTCAGTTAAGCTGGCAACCCCTCTTGCTGCCCAGAAAGGTGGCTTAGGTCCAGAAAGCAGAGAAATTTCCTTAGGTTTAATGAGATAGGAAAGGCCAAGAAGGAAGGAGGCAGAAAGAAAGGAAAAGGGAGAGATTGGCAGGATAGAGGAAGGGGGGTGCTGGTTCTATGGAGGTAATGTGGCTGGACTGTTAACCATTTGGGATTGATAGCTGAGAACCATTCCTTTGGCTGGTTGGGGCAGGGGGCAAGCAATCTCTCACTTAGAGTTTTGCCCAGCCTAAGCCCTGTCTTCTAGCTGCAAGTTTTGGGGTTTGGGGATGAGCAAGGTAATGGAAGGGTTAGATAGTGAGGTTGGACATGGGCAAAAGAGGCAGAAGGGCTAGGTGACAGAATTTGGGTGAGAGAGAGAGAGAGAGAGAGAGAGAGAGAGAGAAGAAGAGGGGGAAGGGGGTAGGAAGGATTATTGTCAGAGTCAATGTGAGGCAGGAAAACCCATGGGATTATTCAAAGGAGTTTGCCAGTCTTTTGTGAGTGCAGGAAGGTGATAATGGAATGTTTCCCAGGCGGTGATAACATCTGGGTCTGGGGCTCTGGTGGACCTGCCAGAAGCTTTGGGGAGAATGGATTCTTTCCAGAAGATGTAGCTTGTCCTGTAGTGCTGCCATGATACCAGTTCTTCGTGCCATAACTCTCTTGCCCCAGTTGGTAGATATAGGGGCCATTAGGTAGAGCAGAGACATGTTTAAAATGTGTAGATGGAGTGGGAGGAAGGAGGGAGAAGAGAGAGAGAGAGAAAGATGGGGCACTGGTAGTTGGAGGCTAAGAATCAGGTAGGCGGAAAACCCATGAACACAGTCCTTGGGGGACTGGGCTCCCTGCCTGGCTTTTAAGGGGGTTAAAGTTTAGTGCCCAATTCAATAATTCTATATATATTTTTTTTATATTTCCATAATGACTCATCATTTTCTGGTCCAGTTGGCTGGCAAGATAGGCTGCTGGTCTCCACCAGCTCCCTTTAATATGGGTCATGTATACCTCAAGCCAGAGCTTCGATAAGCTTGATCTTTAAGGGTTATGGAATGCCCTCTGCATCTCTTTACTTGACTCAACCCTTTCACCCCTCTGTTTTAGTCCCACAAAATAGGGGTTTAGCCAATTGTGCAAAGTCAGAGATCCAATGTGACAGCCATTCCTAAAAAGGCCCTCCATTTCCTTTTAGGTTGAAATAAGCTGAGATATAAGACCGCAGTCTGCACGCTGTATGCATTGCTTAGGAAACTTTGCCAATAGGTGAAAATCAAATAACAATCCCATTGTAATTTCTATAGAGGCAGAGAATTCCCTGGATAACTCTCCAGTTGGGAACTGATTCCTGTGGTTCTACTTTGAATTGAGGGAACAAAAACATTTAGTACATGGGCACCCAGTTCAGTATTGTTATGGGACTCAGTCAGCCATTTCAGGGATGAAACAATGTTAAGTTTTTGAACCAAATTCAAATTCCAGATAGGCCAGTCCTGCAGCTGGAGGCTCTACATTTCCTGGAGTGAAAGGCTTACTATTCAGCAGTAGCTCCCTAGGAGTGCGTAAGAGGAGGGCTTTAGAGAGAGCAAGAGAGTGCGTGAGGGAGGGAGGGAGAGAGAGAGAGAGAGAGAGAGAGACCCAGCACTCACCAAAGGGCTCAGGGGTTTAGCAAGCGTCGCGAGCAGTCTCCGGAGTTCTTAGCAGACTGGGCGGGCAGGCGGCTGGCAGCATTGGTGAATTGAGAGTCCAGGGCTGGTAGTGAAGGTGGGAGTCCCAAAATAAGTCCAAGCAAAGCAGGAACAGATGGGGGGGGCAGGTCCAGTTGATGTAAATCTGGGTGAAGCTTGAACAGAGTCCAGGGAAAGGTCCAGAGAAAGTCCAAGAAAGGTCTAGGGAAGGTCCAATGGGATGAGGTTTACTCCTTCCTCTCTGCCAGACGATCTTAAGATGGAGGGGCTCCGGCTGTTGGCACGCCCCCCTCCTCCGGTGTTGGGGGGGGGGGCTGTGTTGACCCGGGGAAAGTGGATCCAGGATTTGTCTTCCACCCTCATGTTCAAGCAGCTGGGCTGTGGCCCCTCCATCACCACCAGACTGGGAGGTCTCCTTGAAGAGGGACAGCCGTAACACCTGCAGAGAGAGGGGGGGAAGAGAGAGACCCCCTCCCGACTCCCTGGAATAGGACGGCAGGGGCTGGTTCCCTGGGTCAGGCTTTCGGGCTAGGGCAGCAAAAGGGGGACCATGCAGTGGGCTGAGTGGTGGCAGTTCTAGGCAGGCGGTGGGGGTGGCTTAGATGAGCAGCAATGGGCAGGGCTTTTTGCTGTTTGGGTCCCGTTTTCTTGGCAGATTTTGACCCAACTGTTGTTTAAAGTTTGAGCCTCTCAACTTTTTGGAGGCTGGTGACCAATAAGTTGAATGTAGGGACCTTTTAATTTGGAGGTAAGTGGCCATCATCGAATAAATTCACAAGGAAACTCCAAAAGGTTCCACTTATCCCCGGCTCTGGGCATTTCTGTGAATTCAGCTTGCCATGCCGGAAGCATTTGTCTCAGCCAATTGTGTAAAGGTTTCCCTGAGGAATATGAGCCCCCGTGGAACCATTTAGCTAAATGGGGGCAGTATTGCTGAAGATAATTGTCCAGACCCATTGATTACCCACCAGCCATTCTCCCACTTCCCGCCAGACTGTAGAGAACCTGGAAAAGAGTACAGAGGGGCGGTTCTTTGTTCGGGGGGGCAGGGGTAAGAGGGCTCCTACTCTCCTAAGGGATGGGGGGGGGGATAGGTTCTGCCAGGCATATCCCAGGCTTCCCCCTTTTCCAGATACGACAGTGTGCTTGGCACATGTGTCGGTGGAGGGGGTCGCCTGATGACGGGCTATGAGTGCTAAGGGATTAAGGAAGAGGTGGTTAAAAAGGAGGGGGTTGAACTGGATACCCCACCACATGGCAAGGACTTAGATATTAGGGAGGGGTTCCAGAAAGCAGGGAAAAGAGGGAACACATGGGCAGCTGGGAAGGAGGACCCACAAACCACACCATGTAAGCAGGGATTCATTCCAGCAATGGCCAAAACAAAAAGGGAAACAAAGAACCAGGCTCAGCAGTTGCCATGAGGTCCCCAGGCTACTCGGATTAGGCCATTTAGTGGGTCTGGAAGGGAGGGGGTAGCCTACCCCCTTCTTCTCCAATTTGGAGCTAGAATGTCCCCACCCCGGTGTGAAACCCTTAATCATCAAAAAAGGGGGGGTAGACGGGGGGAAACACATGCCTTCTCTTCTTAGAATGGAGAGGGCAAATAAACATTAGGGCCACTTTTTTCAGGGCCATGCCAGGCTAGGATTAATCCAGCCATCTTTTAAAAATTGAGGAGCTAAAGGGTGGTCCTCCCTAGAGCCAGCCCACCCCGTGGGGGGCTTGCCTCTTTGTGCACTAGGCTTTTTCCCTCAAGCTGGTGGTGGGAAGGGAAAACATTAAAAACACTAAACAGTAAATACACACCTGGCAACCAGGACACAACAAGGGGGAATGCTTAGGATTCCAGCCTGGAATTACTGCAGGCTGGAAAGGGGGGGGGACCCCTACCACCCATGTGCAGCTCAAAACCATCCAGCACACAGAGGGAGTGAGGGGGCATCTCGCATGGGCACACACACATACATATATACACACACAGTTCTTGCTGCTCAGACAGAGAGTGCACTCTGCAGAAGCTCAGAGGCACCCTCACTCTCTGCCCCCGGGGAGAGAAAAAAAGAGAGGGGAAGAAGGGAGGAGGAGGAGGGCGCATCCACATGGCCCTGCACGCTCCCATGCGCTCTCCACACACACACACAACAAAACGAGGGAGTATAACAGCCAAAGTAAGGGAGAGAGCAGAGATCACAGGCATACATTAGCACATGCAATAATTGCAAAACCACGTGACCCAGATTCAAAAGACATTCATTCAACGCCCCCCCCTCAAAGGGGAGGCAGGTAACGTGCCCCCCCTCCTTTTTTTTTCTTCAAAAAGACAAAAACTGTGAAGGCAGCTCCTGAGCATCTCAACAAGCTACCCTAGGAAAAACTCAGTTAGGCAGGCATTGTGCCTCCCTTACTTTCATCAAATATAGGCAGACAGACAGATAGATAGATAGATAGATAGATAGATAGATAGATAGATAGATAGATAGATAGATAGATAGATAGATAGATAGATAGATAGATAGATAGATAGATAGATAGATAGATAGAATGGTACCTTGCACAAAGGAACCTAATTTGCCCCAAATGAAACTATGTTAAGCAAATTCTCCTCTACACAAATTTCCATAGGAGTGCATCGAAAACAGAGCAATCCTATTTCTGTGTTGCACGGATGTTCTCATAGGCTACCACGTTGAGCCAATTTCCCTATCACCAGAACTTTTATGTTGTACAAATTTTTATGTTACACTAGCTGTTTGTCACACAAGGGTCCACTATAGATAGATAGGTAGGTAGGTAGGCAGAGAGCAAGGGAGGGTGAGAGAGAGAGAAAGAGAGAGAGAGGAGGTGAAGAAGCCTCACCTTCCCTTTTGGATTGGAGCTGAATGATTTTTCCTCTGTAGGAGAGGAAAATCAATCGAGCTCCACATGTGCTTGGGCAGGGGGGTTTGGATATTTTCAGAATAACCAGGTCCACATACTTTTGCTAGAGCCTGCTTGTAAGGAGGCCTCCCCTGGATTCAGTAATATGGACCCAAGGGGCAAGGAGGTTAGTTTATGTACATAAGTAGCCCCAGGGACCTGGCAGAGGAATATAGTCTTGTGGGGGGGGGGTCCCCACGTGAAGGTGCCTTGGTTTCCTGAAAAGAGGGGCTTTTTGGCATTCTGACCGTCTGGTCAGTTCTAAAGACAGAGGTGAGTCTCCCCAAGGGGGCTAGCATTTGAATTCCCTTGGGACTGAGACAGGAGGATGAAGAAGGCTGGTGCTCTACTAGCACCCCTTCTAGAGATGATGGGGATGGGATCGGCTGGTGATGAGTCAGCCATGTGGCTGGCACAGGAGAGGGTCAGATGGAGAAAGTCTTCCCCCCAAACAGGATCTGTTAGGTGGTTGGGCTTGCATGTGGTGGTGCTAAGGATGCAAGTTTTCCCAACCCTTGACAAACTGGGGTTTTGAGGCCGCCTTGCCGGCAAATGCCTGCCTCTCCGCCCAGATTGTAAAAAAAAAAATCCCCTCCCGTGGCCATCGGGAAAGGTCCTGCCAAGGTGGCATAAAGGCCAAATGTCTCTGCATAATTTTCCTAGGTTTTTTTCTGGTTTTTTTTTTTGTTTACATTTGGTCTCTGGATCCACCCCGGCAGGAAAGTGGTCCAGGGCACATTTAAGAGGGGTCTTAGTGGCCCCAGTGGAGGAGAGTTCATTTCCCATGTTCAACGCAATGACTTGGTTCCCAACACAAATTAAATTGACCAGGGGGGAGTTTTTCAGCGTAGCCCTAGCTTTTCCCTAGCTTAGGATCGTACACTGGGAATTCGTCAATTCCCTCCCCTAATTCAAGGTCCTTATCCTGCCCCCAATCGCACGGATTCTGCTGCCTCAGAACCCTCCACCCCAATCTAGGTCCAACCTAGTGCTTGGGGACACACTCAGAGTCTGGGAATACCACCACCCCCAAACTCACAGGCTCTTTCGCTCGGGCAAAACGGGTTCGCCCCCCACACACACACACCACTCAGATTCCAGGACGTTCCGCGCTTCCAAAGCGCCAATTCTTACCAAGTCCAGTGCCTCAGGTCCTGCTCCAAGCCTTGACCTCTTTCCCAGGTTCCGCTCAGGTCCTGGCTCCAAGCCTTGACCCCTGGCTCCAAGCCTCGACCTCTTCTCAGGTCCCACTCAGGTCCAGGCTCCAAGCCTTGACCCCTGGCTCCAAGCCTCGACCTCTTCTCAGGTCCCACTCAGGTCCAGGCTCCAAGCCTTGACCCCTGGCTCCAAGCCTCGACCTCTTCTCAGGTCCCACTCAGGACCAGGCTCCAAGCCTTGACCTCTTCAGCACCTCAGGTTCCGCGTTGAACTCTCCCTCCTCCAATAAAAAACCCTAACAAATAGGATGTCTCTCACCCTTCGTTCGGAGCTGGAAAAGGATCTGCCAGGTGAAGTTCAACTGCCCTCTCTCCAGCAAATGGCTGGTGGCGCCAAGAGAAGGTGGCTGAACAACTCCCAGTTTCGCCTTTCAGCTGCTAGGAAGGGCAGCTCCCAAAATCAGGGCTAAAAACAATTTGGGGCAGCCCCTGGAGAGTTCAGGGAGATAAGCTCCTTCCTTTGCCCACCCAGGGACGCCAAAATGTTGCGTTTAAAATAAGCTAAAATTACCTTTCAGTCAGGCTAGTCCTGCTGAGTTCCGCTGGACCCCCAGATGCCAATAAAAGTCCAACGAGAGAGAGAGATCCTGAGGCAAATACTGCATTTATTAGGCCTAATAAAGAAACAGCAGGCGAACACCAGCCAGAGACAGGGCGAAGGTGTTCAGCGCTGAGCACATGGAAATCCCAAACTTTTATTGATTCTTGCCCCCTCCCATCCCAGAAGGTGCCTTGTTCAGGGATTGGCTGAAGGAAGTTCAAATTGTCCAATTGGGATAGTCCAGGGGTGGCCAGGGGCGGCTCTGTGCAGTCCTGGGTGGTCCCTGGCAGTGGAGCCCGGGCTTATGCAAATGTTAATGAATCCAAACAGGGTGACACAATAGGTCAGAGAAGCGTGGCATTGTTTTTGGATACAGGTAAACTGAAGGGAATCAGTAAATCAATAGTGGGTGAGAGAAGGCAATTATCAGGGCCAGTGGGGGGGCCAGGAAGGGTTGATGGGATTACATACAGGTATTTGGAAAGACACAGGAATTTGGGAGCACAAGGATACAAAGACCCAGGAAGTTGAAAAACACAAGAATACAAGCTCTTATAAGATTACATAGGGGTGTCTGGCGATTACAAAAACTGGAACACAGGAATGCAAGTCCTTTCCAGGTGTGTGAATGAAACAATGGAATGTGTCCTCAGGCTTTGATGACAATCTGGGTTGGCAGACAGAAATGTTGATTTTCTGAAGAACAGCTGCTGAGATATGGGGGTCCTTGATGAAGATGGACGTTTCCAGACAACTCTGCCAGCTTGCAAAGTTGCCATTTTCTTTCTTCTTGTTCTGATCTTCCCTTGCCCCAAATGTGAGAGTGTGAGAGCCAGGGGACAGGGTGGGCACACGTGTAAGCGTGCCCAAGAGAGAGAGAGAGAGAGATGGTAGGAGAGTGGATGGAAGATAGGAATAGAAGAAGGGAGGGTGAAGGGGGAGAGAAAGGGGGGAATCCCCTTTTCCTTCAGTTAAGCTGGCAACCCCTCTTGCTGCCCAGAAAGGTGGCTTAGGTCCAGAAAGCAGAGAAATGTCCTTAGGTTTAATGAGATAGGAAAGGCCAAGAAGGAAGGAGGCAGAAAGAAAGGAAAAGGGAGAGATTGGCAGGATAGAGGAAGGGGGGTGCTGGTTCTATGGAGGTAATGTGGCTGGACTGTTAACCATTTGGGATTGATAGCTGAGAACCATTCCTTTGGCTGGTTGGGGCAGGGGGCAAGCAATCTCTCACTTAGAGTTTTGCCCAGCCTAAGCCCTGTCTTCTAGCTGCAAGTTTTGGGGTTTGGGGATGAGCAAGGTAATGGAAGGGTTAGATAGTGAGGTTGGACATGGGCAAAAGAGGCAGAAGGGCTAGGTGACAGAATTTGGGTGAGAGAGAGAGAGAGAGAGAGAGAGAGAGAGAAAAGAAGAGGGGGGGAGGGGGGTAGGAAGGATTATTGTCAGAGTCAATGTGAGGCAGGAAAACCCATGGGATTATTCAAAGGAGTTTGCCAGTCTTTTGTGAGTGCAGGAAGGTGATAATGGAATGTTTCCCCAGGCGGTGATAACATCTGGGTCTGGGGCTCTGGTGGACCTGCCAGAAGCTTTGGGGAGAATGGATTCTTTCCAGAAGATGTAGCTTGTCCTGTAGTGCTGCCATGATACCAGTTCTTCCGTGCCATAACTCTCTTGCCCCAGTTGGTAGATATAGGGGCCATTAGGTAGAGCAGAGACATGTTTAAAATGTGTAGATGGAGTGGGAGGAAGGAGGGAGAAGAGAGAGAGAGAGAAAAGATGGGGCACTGGTAGTTGGAGGCTAAGAATCAGGTAGGCGGAAAACCCATGAACACAGTCCTTGGGGACTGGGCTCCCTGCCTGGCTTTTAAGGGGTTAAAGTTTAGTGCCCAATTCAATAATTCTATATATATTTTTTTATATTTCCATAATGACTCATCATTTTCTGGTCCAGTTGGCTGGCAAGATAGGCTGCTGGTCTCCACCAGCTCCCTTTAATATGGGTCATGTATACCTCAAGCCAGAGCTTCGATAAACTTGATCTTTAAGGGTTATGGAATGCCCTCTGCATCTCTTTACTTGACTCAACCCTTTCACCCCTCTGTTTTAGTCCCACAAAATAGGGTTTAGCCAATTGTGCAAAGTCAGAGATCCAATGTGACAGCCATTCCTAAAAAGGCCCTCCATTTCCTTTTAGGTTGAAATAAGCTGAGATATAAGACCGCAGTCTGCACGCTGTATGCATTGCTTAGGAAACTTTGCCAATAGGTGAAAATCAAATAACAATCCCATTGTAATTTCTATAGAGGCAGAGAATTCCCTGGATAACTCTCCAGTTGGGAACTGATTCCTGTGGTTCTACTTTGAATTGAGGGAACAAAAACATTTAGTACATGGGCACCCAGTTCAGTATTGTTATGGGACTCAGTCAGCCATTTCAGGGATGAAACAATGTTAAGTTTTTTGAACCAAATTCAAATTCCAGATAGGCCAGTCCTGCAGCTGGAGGCTCTACATTTCCTGGAGTGAAAGGCTTACTATTCAGCAGTAGCTCCCTAGGAGTGCGTAAGAGGAGGGCTTTAGAGAGAGCAAGAGAGTGCGTGAGGGAGGGAGGGAGAGAGAGAGAGAGAGAGAGAGAGACCCAGCACTCACCAAAGGGCTCAGGGTTTAGCAAGCGTCGCGAGCAGTCTCCGGAGTTCTTAGCAGACTGGGCGGGCAGGCGGCTGGCAGCATTGGTGAATTGAGAGTCCAGGGCTGGTAGTGAAGGTGGGAGTCCCAAAATAAGTCCAAGCAAAGCAGGAACAGATGGGGGGGGCAGGTCCAGTTGATGTAAATCTGGGTGAAGCTTGAACAGAGTCCAGGGAAAGGTCCAGAGAAAGTCCAAGAAAGGTCTAGGGAAGGTCCAATGGGATGAGGTTTACTCCTTCCTCTCTGCCAGACGATCTTAAGATGGAGGGGCTCCGGCTGTTGGCACGCCCCCCTCCTCCGGTGTTGGGGGGGGGGGCTGTGTTGACCCGGGGAAAGTGGATCCAGGATTTGTCTTCCACCCTCATGTTCAAGCAGCTGGGCTGTGGCCCCTCCATCACCACCAGACTGGGAGGTCTCCTTGAAGAGGGACAGCCGTAACACCTGCAGAGAGAGGGGGGGAAGAGAGAGACCCCCTCCCGACTCCCTGGAATAGGACGGCAGGGGCTGGTTCCCTGGGTCAGGCTTTCGGGCTAGGGCAGCAAAAGGGGGACCATGCAGTGGGCTGAGTGGTGGCAGTTCTAGGCAGGCGGTGGGGGTGGCTTAGATGAGCAGCAATGGGCAGGGCTTTTTGCTGTTTGGGTCCCGTTTTCTTGGCAGATTTTGACCCAACTGTTGTTTAAAGTTTGAGCCTCTCAACTTTTTGGAGGCTGGTGACCAATAAGTTGAATGTAGGGACCTTTTAATTTGGAGGTAAGTGGCCATCATCGAATAAATTCACAAGGAAACTCCAAAAGGTTCCACTTATCCCCGGCTCTGGGCATTTCTGTGAATTCAGCTTGCCATGCCGGAAGCATTTGTCTCAGCCAATTGTGTAAAGGTTTCCCTGAGGAATATGAGCCCCCGTGGAACCATTTAGCTAAATGGGGGCAGTATTGCTGAAGATAATTGTCCAGACCCATTGATTACCCACCAGCCATTCTCCCACTTCCCGCCAGACTGTAGAGAACCTGGAAAAGAGTACAGAGGGGCGGTTCTTTGTTCGGGGGGGGCAGGGGTAAGAGGGCTCCTACTCTCCTAAGGGATGGGGGGATAGGTTCTGCCAGGCATATCCCAGGCTTCCCCCTTTTCCAGATACGACAGTGTGCTTGGCACATGTGTCGGTGGAGGGGGTCGCCTGATGACGGGCTATGAGTGCTAAGGGATTAAGGAAGAGGTGGTTAAAAGGAGGGGGTTGAACTGGATACCCCACCACATGGCAAGGACTTAGATATTAGGGAGGGGTTCCAGAAAGCAGGGAAAAGAGGGAACACATGGGCAGCTGGGAAGGAGGACCCACAAACCACACCATGTAAGCAGGGATTCATTCCAGCAATGGCCAAAACAAAAGGGAAACAAAGAACCAGGCTCAGCAGTTGCCATGAGGTCCCCAGGCTACTCGGATTAGGCCATTTAGTGGGTCTGGAAGGGAGGGGGTAGCCTACCCCCTTCTTCTCCAATTTGGAGCTAGAATGTCCCCACCCCGGTGTGAAACCCTTAATCATCAAAAAAGGGGGGGTAGATGGGGGGAAAACACATGCCTTCTCTTCTTAGAATGGAGAGGGCAAATAAACATTAGGGCCACTTTTTTCAGGGCCATGCCAGGCTAGGATTAATCCAGCCATCTTTTAAAAATTGAGGAGCTAAAGGGTGGTCCTCCCTAGAGCCAGCCCACCCGTGGGGGGGGGGGGCTTGCCTCTTTGTGCACTAGGCTTTTTCCCTCAAGCTGGTGGTGGGAAGGGAAAACATTAAAAACACTAAACAGTAAATACACACCTGGCAACCAGGACACAACAAGGGGGAATGCTTAGGATTCCAGCCTGGAATTACTGCAGGCTGGAAAGGGGGGGGGACCCCTACCACCCATGTGCAGCTCAAAACCATCCAGCACACAGAGGGAGTGAGGGGGCATCTCGCATGGGCACACACACATACATATATACACACACAGTTCTTGCTGCTCAGACAGAGAGTGCACTCTGCAGAAGCTCAGAGGCACCCTCACTCTCTGCCCCCGGGGAGAGAAAAAGAGAGGGGAAGAAGGGAGGAGGAGGAGGGCGCATCCACATGGCCCTGCACGCTCCCATGCGCTCTCCACACACACACACAACAAAACGAGGGAGTATAACAGCCAAAGTAAGGGAGAGAGCAGAGATCACAGGCATACATTAGCACATGCAATAATTGCAAAACCACGTGACCCAGATTCAAAAGACATTCATTCAACGCCCCCCCCTCAAAGGGGAGGCAGGTAACGTGCCCCCCCTCCTTTTTTTTTCTTCAAAAAGACAAAAACTGTGAAGGCAGCTCCTGAGCATCTCAACAAGCTACCCTAGGAAAAACTCAGTTAGGCAGGCATTGTGCCTCCCTTACTTTCATCAAATATAGGCAGACAGACAGATAGATAGATAGATAGATAGATAGATAGATAGATAGATAGATAGATAGATAGATAGATAGATAGATAGATAGATAGATAGATAGATAGATAGATAGATAGATAGATAGAATGGTACCTTGCACAAAGGAACCTAATTTGCCCCAAATGAAACTATGTTAAGCAAATTCTCCTCTACACAAATTTCCATAGGAGTGCATCGAAAACAGAGCAATCCTATTTCTGTGTTGCACGGATGTTCTCATAGGCTACCACGTTGAGCCAATTTCCCTATCACCAGAACTTTTATGTTGTACAAATTTTTATGTTACACTAGCTGTTTGTCACACAAGGGTCCACTATAGATAGATAGGTAGGTAGGTAGGCAGAGAGCAAGGGAGGGTGAGAGAGAGAGAAAGAGAGAGAGAGGAGGTGAAGAAGCCTCACCTCCCCTTTTTGGATTGGAGCTGAATGATTTTTCCTCTGTAGGAGAGGAAAATCAATCGAGCTCCACATGTGCTTGGGCAGGGGGGTTTGGATATTTTCAGAATAACCAGGTCCACATACTTTTGCTAGAGCCTGCTTGTAAGGAGGCCTCCCCTGGATTCAGTAATATGGACCCAAGGGGCAAGGAGGTTAGTTTATGTACATAAGTAGCCCCAGGGACCTGGCAGAGGAATATAGTCTTGTGGGGGGGGGGGTCCCCACGTGAAGGTGCCTTGGTTTCCTGAAAAGAGGGGCTTTTTGGCATTCTGACCGTCTGGTCAGTTCTAAAGACAGAGGTGAGTCTCCCCAAGGGGGCTAGCATTTGAATTCCCTTGGGACTGAGATAGGAGGATGAAGAAGGCTGGTGCTCTACTAGCACCCCCTTCTAGAGATGATGGGGATGGGATCGGCTGGTGATGAGTCAGCCATGTGGCTGGCACAGGAGAGGGTCAGATGGAGAAAGTCTTCCCCCCTCCAAACAGGATCTGTTAGGTGGTTGGGCTTGCATGTGGTGGTGCTAAGGATGCAAGTTTTCCCAACCCTTGACAAACTGGGGTTTTGAGGCCGCCTTGCCGGCAAATGCCTGCCTCTCCGCCCAGATTGTAAAAAAAAAAATCCCCTCCCGTGGCCATCGGGAAAGGTCCTGCCAAGGTGGCATAAAGGCCAAATGTCTCTGCATAATTTTCCTAGGTTTTTTTCTGGTTTTTTTTTTTTTTTGTTTACATTTGGTCTCTGGATCCACCCCGGCAGGAAAGTGGTCCAGGGCACATTTAAGAGGGGTCTTAGTGGCCCCAGTGGAGGAGAGTTCATTTCCCATGTTCAACGCAATGACTTGGTTCCCAACACAAATTAAATTGACCAGGGGGGAGTTTTTCAGCGTAGCCCTAGCTTTTCCTAGCTTAGGATCGTACACTGGGAATTCGTCAATTCCCTCCCCTAATTCAAGGTCCTTATCCTGCCCCCAATCGCACGGATTCTGCTGCCTCAGAACCCTCCACCCCAATCTAGGTCCAACCTAGTGCTTGGGGACACACTCAGAGTCTGGGAATACCACCACCCCCAAACTCACAGGCTCTTTCGCTCGGGCAAAACGGGTTCGCCCCCACACACACACCCACTCAGATTCCAGGACGTTCCGCGCTTCCAAAGCGCCAATTCTTACCAAGTCCAGTGCCTCAGGTCCTGCTCCAAGCCTTGACCTCTTTCCCAGGTTCCGCTCAGGTCCTGGCTCCAAGCCTTGACCCCTGGCTCCAAGCCTCGACCTCTTCTCAGGTCCCACTCAGGTCCAGGCTCCAAGCCTTGACCCCTGGCTCCAAGCCTCGACCTCTTCTCAGGTCCCACTCAGGTCCAGGCTCCAAGCCTTGACCCCTGGCTCCAAGCCTCGACCTCTTCTCAGGTCCCACTCAGGACCAGGCTCCAAGCCTTGACCTCTTCAGCACCTCAGGTTCCGCGTTGAACTCTCCCTCCTCCAATAAAAAACCCTAACAAATAGGATGTCTCTCACCCTTCGTTCGGAGCTGGAAAAGGATCTGCCAGGTGAAGTTCAACTGCCCTCTCTCCAGCAAATGGCTGGTGGCGCCAAGAGAAGGTGGCTGAACAACTCCCAGTTTCGCCTTTCAGCTGCTAGGAAGGGCAGCTCCCAAAATCAGGGCTAAAAACAATTTGGGGCAGCCCCTGGAGAGTTCAGGGAGATAAGCTCCTTCCTTTGCCCACCCAGGGACGCCAAAATGTTGCGTTTAAAATAAGCTAAAATTACCTTTCAGTCAGGCTAGTCCTGCTGAGTTCCGCTGGACCCCCAGATGCCAATAAAAGTCCAACGAGAGAGAGATCCTGAGGCAAATACTGCATTTATTAGGCCTAATAAAGAAACAGCAGGCGAACACCAGCCAGAGACAGGGCGAAGGTGTTCAGCGCTGAGCACATGGAAATCCCAAACTTTTATTGATTCTTGCCCCTCCCATCCCAGAAGGCGCCTTGTTCAGGGATTGGCTGAAGGAAGTTCAAATTGTCCAATTGGGATAGTCCAGGGGTGGCCAGGGGCGGCTCTGTGCAGTCCTGGGTGGTCCCTGGCAGTGGAGCCCGGGCTTATGCAAATGTTAATGAATCCAAACAGGGTGACACAATAGGTCAGAGAAGCGTGGCATTGTTTTTGGATACAGGTAAACTGAAGGGAATCAGTAAATCAATAGTGGGTGAGAGAAGGCAATTATCAGGGCCAGTGGGGGCCAGGAAGGGTTGATGGGATTACATACAGGTATTTGGAAAGACACAGGAATTTGGGAGCACAAGGATACAAAGACCCAGGAAGTTGAAAAACACAAGAATACAAGCTCTTATAAGATTACATAGGGGTGTCTGGCGATTACAAAAACTGGAACACAGGAATGCAAGTCCTTTCCAGGTGTGTGAATGAAACAATGGAATGTGTCCTCAGGCTTTGATGACAATCTGGGTTGGCAGACAGAAATGTTGATTTTCTGAAGAACAGCTGCTGAGATATGGGGGTCCTTGATGAAGATGGACGTTTCCAGACAACTCTGCCAGCTTGCAAAGTTGCCATTTTCTTTCTTCTTGTTCTGATCTTCCCTTGCCCCAAATGTGAGAGTGTGAGAGCCAGGGACAGGGTGGGCACACGTGTAAGCGTGCCCAAGAGAGAGAGAGAGAGAGATGGTAGGAGAGTGGATGGAAGATAGGAATAGAAGAAGGGAGGGTGAAGGGGGAGAGAAAGGGGGAATCCCTTTTTCCTTCAGTTAAGCTGGCAACCCCTCTTGCTGCCCAGAAAGGTGGCTTAGGTCCAGAAAGCAGAGAAATTTCCTTAGGTTTAATGAGATAGGAAAGGCCAAGAAGGAAGGAGGCAGAAAGAAAGGAAAAGGGAGAGATTGGCAGGATAGAGGAAGTGGGGGGGTGCTGGTTCTATGGAGGTAATGTGGCTGGACTGTTAACCATTTGGGATTGATAGCTGAGAACCATTCCTTTGGCTGGTTGGGGCAGGGCAAGCAATCTCTCACTTAGAGTTGTGCCCAGCCTAAGCCCTGTCTTCTAGCTGCAAGTTTTGGGGTTTGGGGATGAGCAAGGTAATGGAAGGGTTAGATAGTGAGGTTGGACATGGGCAAAAGAGGCAGAAGGGCTAGGTGACAGAATTTGGGTGAGAGAGAGAGAGAGGGGGGAGAGAGAGAGAGAGAAAAGAAGAGGGGGGGAAGGGGGTAGGAAGGATTATTGTCAGAGTCAATGTGAGGCAGGAAAACCCATGGGATTATTCAAAGGAGTTTGCCAGTCTTTTGTGAGTGCAGGAAGGTGATAATGGAATGTTTCCCCAGGCGGTGATAACATCTGGGTCTGGGGCTCTGGTGGACCTGCCAGAAGCTTTGGGGAGAATGGATTCTTTCCAGAAGATGTAGCTTGTCCTGTAGTGCTGCCATGATACCAGTTCTTCGTGCCATAACTCTCTTGCCCCAGTTGGTAGATATAGGGGCCATTAGGTAGAGCAGAGACATGTTTAAAATGTGTAGATGGAGTGGGAGGAAGGAGGGAGAAGAGAGAGAGAGAGAGAAAGATGGGGCACTGGTAGTTGGAGGCTAAGAATCAGGTAGGCGGAAAACCCATGAACACAGTCCTTGGGGGACTGGGCTCCCTTGCTGGCTTTTAAGGGGGTTAAAGTTTAGTGCCCAATTCAATAATTCTCTATATATAATTTTTTATATTTCCATAATGACTCATCACTACTATCTCACATGTCCCTTGTGGTCTCTCCACTGCAGTTCATTCGTTTGTCAGATACGTCAGACCCTGCGGCTGCGTTCGGCCTAGTAACACACCACTGGAAGATCCCACACCCCAATCTTGTGGTGTCGGTGGTGGGAGGTGAAGGCGAAGTGCGTGTGAGGGCCTGGCTTAAGGATGTGCTCAGAAAAGGGCTAGTCAAAGCAGCACAGAGCACAGGTAACAGCCTACATTCATTATTGTTTTCATTTTAACCATTGTACTTTTATCCTTTTATGAGCCCCGTGGCACAGTGGTTAAATGCCTGTACTGCAGGTAAAACTGTGTTCACAACCTGGGGTTCAGTCCCCGGTAGCAGGCTCATGGTCGAGTCAGCCTTCCATCCTTCTGAGGTCAGTAAAATTAGTACCCAGCTTGCTGAGGGGGTTAATGTGTAGTCTGCATTACTGTAATTAAAACTGTAAACCACCCAGAGACTACTTGAAGTGTTGTGGGGTGGTATATAAGCAGAACACTTTTCTTTGCTTTGCTTTGCTTTTAACTCTGATACATGTCATGCTATCAAAACACAGCAGCGAGGCCATGGGGATTCCTGGTTCTGGCACCCACGCCCTTGCACAACTGAACTGCTGCGCACCCGATCTTATCTACTGTGTTGCGGATGATAAAATGGGTGGGCAATGTACAGTTCTCCAAATGTTATTTAATTCCAGATCCCTTCAGCCCAGCCAGCATCATCAGATATAAGGAATGCTGGTGGATGCAGCTGAACAACACAGATTACACTCTGCTCACCTTCACTATAAAATAATGTGAAACAAGGTTTAGCATCTTATGGCCCTCCAAATGTTTTTAAACTACAGCTTCCATCACCTCTAGGACCTGTAGTCCAAAATTATCTGACCATACTTTCCCTACCACCAGACATAACTGTGTCCGACTCTTCGTGACCCCATGGACCAGAGCTCGCCAGGCCTTCCTGTCTTCCACTGCCTCCCGGAATTCAGTCAAATCCATATTGGTTTCATCGATGACACCGTCCAACGATCTCATTCTCTGCTGTCCCCTTTTCCTTTTGTCTGAGGCCTTTATTTCTTGACAGTCTTGAAAAGGCAAAAGTAGGAGAGGGGCAGAATTATGCCAGTGATTTATGCTATCTGTATGCCTTAATGCCAAATTCAAGGTATTAATATTAACATAGCAGGGCTGGGCCCTGGTTAGTACTTGGATGGGCGACCACCAGGGAATACCAGGTGCTGTAGGCGCCTGGAGTAGGAACTGGCAAGCCACTTCAGTATTCCTGCCAAAAAAACTCCATGGACATGGGGTCACAAAGGGTTGGTCATAACAACAACAATATGTACTTTACAGACCTTAACAGGGACTGTGTTACCTGTTAGGGAGGCCTCTCTCTGGCGTCTTCTGCCTGTCCCTCCTATTCCTTCTAGGCTGTGATCTTACAAGAGGGGAGCTGGGGATTGCCCTGGAAAGGGCCCTTCTCTCCTAATCTTCTGAGAAGTAGTAAGAACAAATCTCTTCAGAGAAGCTTGGCAGGATATCCTGGCTCCGCCCCACCCCCCATGATAGACTGTTATGTGTTTAATGTTATTTTATTGCTGTAGCTACTGGAGGTGGGGGGGGGGTCAGACTGTTCTGTTTCAGGACAGGGGATTTAAGAGTCGTGTAAACCTCCCACAATAATGGCTTGCCACTAGACGGGTAATAAACAAACAAACAAATAAAGGAAGCAGGCTTGTGTAAGGGAAACTGCATGATTCTTAACAGCAAGCTGCTGCTCAGTAATGAGGCATGAACTATATTCTGGGCACAACCTCTACGATACAACCAACACCATGTTAATAAGTGGTAATTTGCTTCCAAGATGTATGTTGTCAGGAAATTGGGATTATAGAATAGTGATTTCAGCTAGGCCATAGTGTAAATATGAATATTAAGAGACCGTTTCACTGTCGTTCTGCTGTTATCTATGGAATGTGTCAACAAGAGCTCACAGCTGTCCGTATCTTCTTTGCACAGGTATAGATCATCAATAGGATTCTGGCCCACATTACATAGTGTGTGTGTGTGTGTGTGTGTGTGTGTGTGTGTGTGTGTGTGTGTGTGTGTGTGTGTGTGTGTGTGTGTGTGTGTGTGTTGTGGCATTACAGTCGTGACCGACTCTACTTGACTGCATGTCCATGGAGTTTTCTTGGCAGGAGTACTGGAGTGGCTTGCCAGTTCCTACTCCAGGCGCCCACAGCACCTGGTATTCCCTGGTGGTCGCCCATCCAAGTACTAACCAGGGCCGACCCTGCTTAGCTTCCAAAATCAAGCGAGATTGGATGTGCTTAGGGCATCTAGGCAGCATTACATAGAGTAGGACCCTGGTATCCGCTGGGGATTGGTTCCAGGCCTTCCTGTGGAAAACAAAAACTGTGGATAAGAGAGAACACCACCACCACCCCAAAAACACCTGTCTTGTGACAGTAGCTTGCTTTATGGCTGCTATTTTACGACAGTAGCTTGATTTACAGCTGCTGTTTGTGATAGCAGCTTGCTCTGAAGCTGCTGAATTATTTACAGTATTTCATTTTTTCCTCTGCCAACCGTGGATAACTGAATCAGTGGTTAATGAATCAGTGGATACGGGGGTCCTACTGTACTATGGCACTGGCTCTGACTTATAGGATGTGTAGATCTGATTTTCAAATTAACAGATATTCAAATCCTAGGACAATTTCTTATGTTCCAGTATTCCTATCTAGTCCAGGCTCAACTAATATAAACATGAAACAGAACATTTCTAAGTTCAGAATGAAAATCAAAACCTACTAATGTGATGTAGTGACTTGTGCATTGAAATCTGGCCAGAACAAGATTGTGATTCAAATCCATAAGAGTTGCTTTGAGTTCCTTGGAAGAATAAATAAAATAACTGAATGATTGATTGATTGACTGACTGACTGAATGAATGAATGAATGAATGAATGGAGCACCTTCTCATGCATATGATTTATGTTAGAACACGAGACTCTAGACACCAGGAGTCATTTGCATAGAAATTGCTTTGGCACATTTTGATATGAAGTCTTGTGCACACAGAGCTGGCTCCACACTTGTAACAGCCCAGCCAAATTAGCTTATATTGGCTTGTTGAGCTGAGATATGCATCAACCTTTGGCCTGAAAATACAGTTCCGTGGCTGTAATGAAACCAAGAAGTGCAATGGGCCATGAACAATGTGCATGTGTCTTATCTTGCAGTGGGTAGGGTAAAATACTTTTCCTACTAGGACCATGGTGTGCTGGTGCCAAGATATTCATCATTTTCTACATCTCAAGAAGTGAGCAACAGTCCACAAACATTTATGCCAAATAGAACTCACTAGTCTGAAAGGTGACACAGAACTCTGTAGTTTCCCAGTTTGTCAAAACCAGGAAACTATCATTCAATTCAGAATAGGTTAAGATCTTATCACAATTTTAAACCATGATTTAAAATCCTAGCCTGTTTCAAAATTGGTAGCCAGAGTTTCTTGATTTGATTGCTGGGCTTATGACTGGAAAAGCAAAGGTATAGTGTGCATGAGTTAATGTGTGTAAACCTACATGCGGCCATCAAAGTCTGGATAATACCTTCAGGTACCTTATCTGTGCTACTTCAAATAGCATCCGGTGGTTGAGACATGGCAACTGGACTTCTTTTCTTGTGGGCCCAAAACGTTTCGCTACTCATCCAAATGGCTTCTTCAGTGAGAAAGGTTGGTGGGAGGCTTCCAATGTATAGTTCACCTTGGTTTCACCCCACTTTGGTCTGAAACGTTTTGATTCTACAAGAAAAGAAGTCCAGTTGCCATGACTCAACTCCTGGATAACCTCACTTGAGAATCTCCACAGACATGTTTCATCATCACTCAACTCTCAATCATCATCATCATCATCAAATTCTAACTAATGGGAATGTTTTTCAAAGTTTTCTAATAAGTAGAGAGTACGCACTCAGAAGTGGGTTACCATTCCTTTCTTCTGGTGGCATTTTGGGACTGTGCAGGTTACCCAAGGCCACACAGGCTGGCTCTACTTGCAGGAGGCACAGTGGGGAATCAAACTCCCAACTACTGGCTCCATAGCCACATACCTAACTCACATACCTAATTCACTGAGCCATCCTACCTTGATTAAAATAAGATGGTGGTACCACACTGGAGTAATTTACTTTCCATGCCAGTGCAGTGATTCCTCCTTCTTTCTAATACTTTCTAATACTTTACCTAAAGCATTAAAAAAGAAAATATTTTATTTTGGGCTCCTCTTATTCACATTTCACTGCAAAGTGTGCACTGAGACAAGTAACAAAAAAAAAAAAGATGGTGCTTTGGATAAATCCACACATTAAAGTGCTACTGCCTGGTCTTCCGTGCTGTCAACCAGATGCTAAAGTACGGGAGTGGTGAAAAACATGGGCGGTATTTTTAAATTTTTTAAAAAGTTAGCATCAGCTAATAGGGCTAAAGAGGGGGGGGACCCGGATAATCAGCATCCCCACATATCTATGTGAAGTTGGAAAACGCGAATTTATAACTGGGTTAAAAAATACCCAACATTTCCCCTAGGGCATGGAAAGCTCGGTTTAACCTGCTGAACTGGTTTTCTTTTTTAAAAAAACTCAGTGGTCCTGGGGATATATATTTTTGAGCCGGATTACTTGTAAGTAAAAAATAGATCAAACTGCTCATGAGATAGCGCCCTATGTGTGCACTTCTCTGTGTGTCCTAGCACATTCAAACAGAAGATGGTTTTGCATTACAGGTCATTTCACAAGACTGTGAAATTGTGTGTCCAGGATAGATTGCCTGGAAGGTGTGATTTTGACTGTGTACAGAGTTGAAGGGAAAGCGTCAGGCGCAATATTCCTTGTCATAACAGGTGTAAGGGTTGTTCTTATTTTCTCTGGGAGTGGATGAAAAAGTGAAGAGTCTGCTTTGTGGCAGTGGGGGACATGCTATTTGTGTGAGTTGATGCTCCTGGATCTTTTTTCTCGTCGATTAGTATTTGAAAGCTCATTGCAAGTCTTCTGCATGGGTGTGGGTGATATAAAGCTATTGAAGCATCCACACCCAAAGGGAATGCCCGCAGTGCACTGTTGAACATTTAGAGGGAGGGAGTAGAATACACAGAGCGACGTCTCTAGCCTGGTCCTTCAGTGTGTACTTTGGGAGGTAAGTAACTTATTCAAAGGTAATGCGGGAGCCCTTTGCCCCAAGGGTGTGTCTCAAAAATGGAACTACTTTAAACCTTCTCCAATGGCCATATCTCAACCACAGATTAGCTACAATAAAGGAGAAATCTTTATTTGGAGAAAGCAAAAGGAAGGCTTAGAAGGATGTCCAGCTTAGACTGGGCCCGGAAAGCCACACCACCTTAAAAAAAATCAAGCAAACAAGTTTATTTTACTTTAAAATGTACAAAATGCACAAACCCTTACAATGCGCACCATCACATTGCTCTAACACATTGTTCTACATCCTGATTTCATACAGGTGCCTGGATTATGACGAATGGGCTCCACACCGGTGTGGGCCGACACGTCGGGGAAGCTGTGAGGGATCACACCACTGCCAGCACCAACCCCAGCACCCATGTGGTAGCAATGGGGATCGCCCCGTGGGGCATTGTGGAGCAACGCCGTTGCCTTGTGAACCCTAAGGTATCCAGGGCGGGGAGGGGGATGATGGGGAAGCGGTAGTCAAAAGCAAAGGAGGTGAGCAAACATCGTCTGGGCTTGGAAGGATGAAGAGAGACACTCTGGCCCTTCCCGCCTTCACGCTCTCTCTCTCTCTCTCTCTCTCTTTTTGTCTTAAAGGGTTCGTTCCCAGCACGTTATCCCCGGACAGCCCCTGTTGCCCCTTTCTGCCCTCTAGATGCCAACCATTCTGCTTTCTTCTTGGTGGACAATGGGACAGAGGGCAAGGCAGGGGGTGAGGTCTCCTTCCGTGCCCACCTGGAACGCTACATTGCTCAGCAGAAAGTAGGAGCTGGGGGTGAGATACCTTTTAAATACATATATACTCTCTCTCTCTCTCTCTCTCTCTCTCTCTCTCTCTCTCTCTCTCTCTCTCTCTCTCTCTAATGAATAAGTTTTTCTTCACTCATCATGGTAGTCTAACGTGTACCTCACTAACAATTCTATGGGTGGTGTCTAGACTTAGGGGGCTTCCAGATTAGATACATTCACCCTGCCTCCTTCATGTGCTTCTGGGGAGAACCCAGACAGTCATGCCTTCCACTTGTAAAATCCACCCAACCGCCTTGCTTTCCTACCTTCTTTTTCCTCATAGCAGGGAAATTTTTGTTATGGACAGAAAGACAGAAAGGTTGCATAATGAGTTTGGATTGGCACGAAGAGTCCTCTCTCTGAAAGTACTGTATATGCAATCAGTCATGCTTAGAGTATATTCAAGGATTAAACCAATGGAATTAAAAAGAATTGCACCTAATTTAAGTTTTAGAGAGGGCAGCCATGTTAGTCTTTTCAAGAATTTCAGGCAAAAATCAAAGAAAAACAAAGCAAAGCAAAGCAAAGCAAAGCAAAAGACACAAACATGTGGCACCTTAAAGACTAACTTTCATATTTTAATGTCCACAAAATGTTACATTAAAATATGAAAGTTAGTCTTTAAGGTGCCACATGTTTGTGTCTTTTGTTTTGTTTTGTTTTTCTTTGATTTTTGCCTAAAATACCTAATTTAAGGGTGTGGGTACATAGGAAAGATTTGATTCACAGCCTCTGTTCCATTCGAAACTGCAGTCAATGCTCACACGGGCTGCAGATTGATTTAGTTCACTGGGAGTTTACTGGGTGCCATGTGATTCAGATTCCAGCCCTGCACCCCCCCCTCCTTTCATTCCTTCCTTCCTCTGGTCACGCCTCTGCTGATCTGATGGGCAACTTCCAGGGATGTGAATAAGGGAAATGATGATAACAATGGCCTGATGATAGAGATATCTAGTGCTAATCTCATATATTTAATAAAATAAATAAATAAATAAATAAGAAGACAAGATGAGAAAAGAATGCAACTAACCATGTGGGGTAGAGCCAGTTTAAATCATTTCAGTTTGAAATAATAGAAGCCCTTATGCAGCTGAACAAAAAAACAACTTTAGGAGCAAAAAAAGGATGGGCCAATCTGAATCAGCTGTGGCGGTCAGAAACAATTACTTCAAATTCACCTGTTTTATGAGTGGAGCATTTTTTTATTTGACCAGGTAGTTGTAGCCTAAATCCCACTCATATCAGTGAGTCTACAAAATCTAAATCCACAAATATTGAAATAATGACACACAAATAATTGCTTCAGAGCTCTGGCTAGAAAACGTTTCCTCCAACACTTAATTTTCTAGGTGCAGGATGTTTGTGCATTGAAAACCATTCAACTTCTGCTCTTCTCCCTGTTGTCTGAAAAAGCAGACAGACCAGACACAATTTTTATTCCTCAAGTGTGATAAAAGTGTAAATTAAACCAGAGTTTGCTTCCTCATTAACTTCATAAAGAATTGCCTAGAGGTCTGCACACTTGTTTAGTTGTTATACCGCTAGCCAATGTTCCTCATAGGAAATTTTCTTCTTACAAGCAAATGTATTTGTCTACGGCTGCTCTTCTTCTTCAAATGCTATGTCCTCGTATAACGTTGGAAATCAGTAGCATGAACTGTTTTTTATCTAAAGCCATTCTAAATAGAGAAGCTGTGCCCACTGCAAACCATTGGCTTAAATTCTTAAGCCAAAATATTCTTCTACGCCCCGGGCCATGCTTCCCATCTCTTTTGCCTCGAAGAATAACCTGAACCAGATGGTACAGTATTTGGTATTACTCATTATGTGACCAAAATATTGCAATTTTCTTCTCTTTACAGTATTGAGAATTTCTAGCTTTTTATTCATACGTTGTAAATACGGCCACATTAGTGACTCTGGCTGTCCAAGGTATCTGCAGACTTCGGCTGTTGTCCTGCATTGGGTTTTAGTAGCCCATCACCGTGCCTAATTTCTCCATCTCACTCCACCTCACCCCATAGGTCGTGGGAGTATTGAAATTCCAGTGTTGCTGCTGCTTATCAGCGGGGACTCAGCCATGTTTAAGGTAAGGGGTGTAGGGTCTTGTTAACAGGAGGGAAAGAGGGATAGGCTGGGGGGGGGGGTGGGGACAGGTCAAGAAATGGTAGGAAGGAAGAGACACAGCCGGAGGGACACTTATGAGAAAACAAAAAGTGAGCTGAAGAAAGAGGAAGAAGAGGGTTTGCAAATAAGAACAAGGACAACCCTAACTTTAGGCGGATTAAAGTGGTTCCTTCAGGCAGCAGTTTTGGTGGTCAAGAAACACCAACCGTGGGCTGGCTATTAAGTTTATTATTACTGGATTTTGACTAGCAGGAAGGGAGAAAGGCACTTGTGGGGTTACAGTATTTCCCTCATGTGCTAAAATGGCTCCATGTGGCTTTGGATACTGCACAACCCAACTCTAGGGGAAGATGTTATTCATTCCTCCTCCTCAGACCGATCCTAATAGAGAAACGTGGAAAGAATGGCTCGTTGAGGAGGAACCGTTGATCAGTGCCGTGCGACGGAGGAACAGGGGCCCAGAGAAATAAGGAAATGCTCTCAAGAAGAGAGGGGCAAGTTTTGAGGGCATCACCTCTTCGTGCCAACTGGTCCTCTTTTCTTTATTTTTCCCTAGCGTGTTTCTGAGGCCGTGCATGCCTCCATCCCCTGCCTCCTCTTGGCAGGTACGGGAGGAGCAGCCGACTCCTTGGCTGTCTTGCTGGAAGAGACGCAACCTGGAGAGCCCCTGAAAGCCCTGGCCATCAAGAAAATGCAGGGAAAGTTTCCTGAGGAGGAACTGGAGGGCTTAGCAGAGGAGGTGAGATCCCATAGAATCATAGAATCATAGAGTTGGAAGAGACCTCAAGGGCCATCTAGTCCAACCCCCTGCCATGCAGGAACCCCATCACAATATTTTTGACAAATGGCCATCCAGCCTCTGCTTAAAAACCTCCAAAGAAGGAGACTCCACCACCCTCCGTGGCAGCATATTCCACTGCCAAACAGCTCTAACCGTCATGAAGTTCTTCCTAACGTTCAAATGGAATCTCTTTTTCTCTTTCTCTTTCTCCTTCTTTCTTCCTCTCCTTTCTTCATACTCCATGGGTTTCCTAACTCCTATTCTGTATGAAGCTTGGACTTTTTCCTTCCACCTTGAGCTCTGTCCTCACCAGATCCCATTTTAACACCAGCCCTCATTTGTGTAGTCTGTAAGTGCTCAGGAATCTCTCCTGGGAGAGAAAAATCTGTTTTCTGAGCAATACTTGGAAGAGTTTACATGGTATGTTTCACTAGGTGGAACGCATTGGGGCTCTCCGAGAACTGGTGACTGTCTATTCAGACCAAGAAGGTTTGGAGGAGTTTGAGACTGTCCTGCTTAAAGCTTTGGTGAAAGGTAGGTATCCTCCTACAGATATCACAAGGTGGGTGAAATGCTATTTTTTAAGCTTAGATTTCTCTAAGGCATCCAACCAAGTGACCCTGATGATGCGTTGGCAGTGCTGTACTTCTTAACACGTTCCTGAGAATCCTAACCCACAAACCTCACATTTTTTAGAATTTCTCATCTCCTCCAAGTATTGCCCCTCTATACAGCAAAAATAAAAATAAAAAATAAAAAATAAAAAAATTAAAAATCATGGTGATTCTGTACTGCTCCATAGTGCTAAAAGCATTTTCTGGGCAGTACACAATTTAATTATGCAGGCTACACATCCTCCCCATCCTGCCCAGCAAGTTGGGTACTCGGTTTACTGATCACGGAAGGATGGAGGGCTGAGTGAACCTCAAGCCATCTACACGGGATTGAACCTGGGTCACTGGGAACAGAGTTTTGGCTGCAGTCCTGCAGTTTAACCACTGCACTACGATTTCATGTCTCCTTCCCCACTGATAGTGCCACAAGGGAATGAGAGGAGACTGAAACGAATAGGATTTCTGCTTTCCCTCTCCTCCTTGCAGCTTGTAAGCGGTCAAATGAGGCATCCTCCTACCTGGATGAGCTGCGTCTGGCTGTAGCCTGGAACCGTGTGGACATTGCGAGCACAGAGCTGTTTCGTGGGGACATCCTCTGGGAGGTGAGTCAGCAGAGGAGTGAGAGAGAAAGGAAGGGGATTTCAGATTTCACAAATTCCATCCCCTGCATCCCTTTCCTCCACTTTGGCTGGCCAGCCAACTACTCCCCAGGCTTCCTGCCTCCACCGCTTAGCTGTGTCTCTGCTTTGCCAATCCCCATCCTCATTCAGTGAGGAATTGTAGATAAAAAGGGGCTCTAAGACAGAGGTGGGAGATCAATAGTGGTGTGAGAACTGAAAACACCAATCATTCCCTAGGCCAGCGTTGGCAAACCTATGGCACGGGTACCAAAGGTGGCACTCAGAGCCCTTTCTGTGGGCACCTGACATCGCCCCTTCACAGCCACCTGTATTCAAGTTAAATTGCAGCATTGGCACTTTGCACAGAAAAATTATGGGTTTTGAATCACAGTTTGGGCACTTGGTCTCTAAAAGGTTCACCATCACTGCCCTAGACCATGGAGCCCTTTGCTCTGGTGTCCAGGATCCCTACCTGAAGGGGAGATTTCTTACAAAAACATGTCTGTTTTTAGGACCAAGAAAACCCCTTGCACCATCTACTGACCAACTTAAATAAAAAATAAAATATGAGAAGTGCTGGAGCCTCCTTGAAAGATGGCATAATTATCCCCCACATACACTGGAAAGCACAGTGAGATTTTTAAAAAAATATATTTGTGATGTTGGGGTGCTGGGGTGTGTTTGTGTTTGTGTGTGCACGCACAAACACCTAGGAATGATTTGCTGTTAAGTGTCTTCAAGTCAGAGCCAACTTAGAGTGACTTTAACAGGGCTTTCAAGGTAAGTGAGATATATAGGGAGTGGTTTTACCAGTTCCACACACCCCACGGACTTTATGTGCCTGGATAGGGATTTGAACCCAGACCTCCTGAGTCTGTGATGTGTGCGCATGCCTGTCTTGAAATATGTGACACTGTGGAAATAATATGACGTATATTATCGTACTCAAACTGAAATGTATAAATTGTTTTGCTGGACCTCAGGAAGTGTGCTTCTCTAATAAGAGACACCTCAATGCATTGATTGTCCTGTGCAGAACAATCTCAATGACCATAAAGATTTAACTATCAATTTATCTATCTATCTGATTCAATTATTGCAATAAAAGCCTTTATTCTTGAAAGAACCTGGTATTCTAGTGCTCTGAATGTCTTTATGGCAATTGGCCTGTCTCACTGCAGTAAAATTACTGTTTGTGAGATGACAAGTCCCAGTACATTACTTTATCCATTTACCACACTGGATATTCCCCTGGAGACACTAGGGTGGCTCTGGGGCCTGGGGTGTCCTGTACGCCACATGTTGAGAGCCTCTACCATAGAGGATGCTCACACTGGTGTTGCTTTCTTTCCGTAAGGTAAATAGTATCTAAAGATTAGTAGGTTGTGAATTTGGTATGGGCAAAATTTAGGCGTGAGCTGGCTTGGGCAGCAGGTAGGCACCATAGGGTAATAAGGGAATTGGGTCATTTGGAAAGCCCTTTATTTATTGGCGGAAATCTATCATTAGAATAGGAAAATCCATTTTCTGTGGCTGTTATAACCAGAGGTTCTGTCACCTTTGGAAGTTTGCAGTTGGCTTGTTTTACGGCATGCTTGTTCCTCTGGGCTTAACACAAGATCTCTTTGACGGCGAAGTTCTCAAACACAAAAGTCTTCCTGAATCACGTCTCTCCAACAGTAGTGTTGTTTCAGCTTCATTGATGGATTTACCTGTAACATGTGTTTCCAGCAGAAGCTTATCAGTAAGGAGAAGCACTTTGAGAGTAGACAAAGTTTGATAACTCCTTTGTTGGAAGCCAGGTTGACTTGTTAGAAGACTCGGTTGACCGTCACAATCCGACAATTCCACTCAATCAAGTTCGTGAAATGTAGAACTCCGCAGCTGCTTCTTATGTCACTAGTCTTCTTCTGCTCTTTCCTGCAGCCTAGTCTACTGGAGGGGCCAATGCGCGATGCTTTGCTAGGGAACCGCCCGGCCTTAGTACGCCTCTTTGTTGAGAACGGCTTGGATGTTGGACAGATACTGACCTGGAAGCAGCTGGAGGATCTTTATGCGGGAGCCCCGGAGGTCTCACTACTACACCAGCTTCTTGAGCGACGCCATGGGACAGGAGCCGAACCCACTGCACCACCGGAATATCAGCTGGTGGAACGATCCCTACCTGAATGTCTCTTGCCCCATGTGGCCCGTATCCTGCACGAACTCCTGGGGGATGTCTGTGCACCGTTCTACGCTGAACTGCACCCAGATGGCCACAAAGGGACAGCGGTAGGTTGTACTCAGATCTGCATCAGTGGTCAGGTGGGGGTAAAGTTACTTTTCTTAACCATTACAGACTGGTCTCATCTTTGCTTCCTATTAGTCAGGTTTTCTCTTAGTGGGAGAAATGGCGTATTGTGCCTTTTTTAAAATGTGTTTTTGGTATTGATTTTATTTACCATTTAGTTTTATTTACCATTTAGTTTGGTATTTGTTTTACCATTTTATTTTATTTACCATTTAGTTTGGTATTTGTTTGTCCTCTAATATTTGCATACTTGCTGTTTTGAGCTTTTAAATACTTTATTATCTTTTAATGATGTACGCTGCCTTGGGTCCTTTTTAAGGAGAAAGACGGGGTACAGGAATTGTCAATAAATAAATGAAGCACACACCAAACATCTTTAAACTAGCAGTTTTAGGATCACCGAGGTGTATCAGAATATAACCATTTGGTCTCCTGCCTTGTCATCATTCAGCTCTCCTGGGGAGAAATCCAAGTTATAAAGAAAGAGCTTGAACTGTTGGCTCCAGAATGTACTTGAAGGCAACGTGTCCATATTTGAATTAGAATAGTTTGCCTGGGTACATCACACTTCCAGTAAATGACTCAGATAGTTTTGTGGCAAAAACTGTGGTAGAATTTGCTGGGTGTTTTAATGTAAGAGATACTAAATCGAGGCCACTTCAGAATCCAGATCTCAGCCAATGGTGTGCTTCTGAATATTTTCTCCCTTGTGCTGATGATGTCTCTTCCTTTCCTCTCCCAAGGCCAAAGGTCCCTTACCTAACGGAGAGTCTGTGTATTGCAATGAACTTTCACCAAACCCTTGGACTGATCTGTTTATATGGGCTGTGCTGCTGAACCGTCGAGAGATGGCCATGTATTTCTGGGAGATGGTGTGTAGTCAATGTTGAATGTCATACAGTATTAACAATCTGGGATGCATCTTACATGGCAACAAATCAGTTCCATCCATGTCCCATGGAATGTACAACAAAAATGTGAGATTTTAAATGGATATAGGCGGGCGTTAGGTACGCCGTATTTTTCCCATGTATAAGACTATATTTTTGTCTGAAATCATTAGACTAAACATTAAGGGTCACCTTATACATGGAAATAAGACGAGGAGATAACCATGCAGTAGCAAAACTACCCACACCTTGTCTGCAAACAGTCATCTTATACATGGGACTGTCTTATACACGGGGAAAATATGTTATTTGCAACAAACCGTTTAGCTGTATTAAGAAGCAGAGCTTGGATATAACAGAGTAGAGTGGAGTTTTTAAAAGGCCACTCCTTTCTCCCCCTTCCCAGCCATGACAGCTCCTTTCCTTTGACTGCAGGCACCCGATGCAGTGGCTGGTGCCTTAGCAGCTGCCTGCATGCTACGAGAACTGTCGCACTTGGAGACAGAGGCTGAGGAAGAAGCAGCCATGAAGGAACTGGCGATGTCCTTTGAGAAGCTGGCCATAGGTATGGGAGCGAATAGGGGTGTGGACAAGGGGTGGAAGGAAGAGATAAAAGAATGAGTGGGAAGGGAAGGAAAGTTCAACCGCCGCCAGGACGCTGTGGTTAATTGTCTTGACGAAGGGTGAGCGCTCTCCAGAGGTTCATGGGCTGTATGGTCTCCTCCCTGGACTTTTTGGGAGGGATGTACCTGCTCACAAGAACCCTTCCATCCTTTAAAAGTTTCTTGCAAAAAGTGATGGAGTGAGTCTTCTGTGGCACAGGGGAATGTTTGAGATTATCCCCAAAATGTTCTCTTTAGATTTTAAGAGGTTGGGACAGGGGCCTTAATGGCTGTGTTCACAGGTCACATTTTGCCATCCTAAGCAGAAGCTACAAATTTCCGATAACATGCAGAAAGCGCTTTAGCTGAAAACGGGCATGAAACTGCCTGTTTCACATGTCCTACTTTAGTATCAATCTCCACATTAAAACAGGATGCAGAACAATCCCCAGCCGGAAGGCTAGCTAGCTGGATTTATGGCAGCCTCACCTATGGCCATTACCCCACATTCACTTTGTTGCTCTAGAAAGTGCTCTGAGATGCAGGTCTTAAAATTGTTCCCCCACGTCTGTCACGCTTTAAGCAAAATAAAGCCCGATGACACCCCCCGAAGTGCCACTCAGAGCATCTTCCTTGTACCTGGCCTTGCGGTGGTGGAATCCTTGTTGCTGTTCCATTGCGGTTTTTAAACCAGTACACACGCCATGGGGTACCCTTTAATCCGCAGCATAACTGTTACATCACCATAGGACCACCTAGTGGCAGTACTTGGAGCAGCCACTTGACAGTAAATTCACTATGCACAGAAAGAAACCAGAAAAGAAGTATTTGAAGTTCGACAAATGACAAATGAAAATTGATATACTGATATGCCTACCTATCTGGTTTTATTTAAAAAAATAGTGCAGCAGGAAAACAAAACAAAATGCACTTTGATGCGGACCCCATCTGTGGGATCACAGAAGTTACTTAACAATAAAGTGCATCCTTGGGGATGCAGGAACAGCAACAAGACCACGTGACCAGAACAAGATTTATTACACAGTTTGTTGCAGCATAGAGTGGACGCGGGGTAAGAGCCTACTTGCCCTGTGAAGAAGGAGGAGCTTCTGGAGCTGACCTGGACTGGTAAAAAATAGTGTCACCAACCAACCAGCACTGAGGTGGCTGGGCAGCACTCTGGATGTTGGCTGGGCAGCAACACTGTGCCTCAGGGTCAGCTCTGGAGGCTTCATCTTTGCCAAATGAAGTCCAATCACGTGTAGCCAGTGGCCGGGAAGCTTCCTGTCAAGCCCTGCACACAGAGCACACACACAAACAGGGTTCAGTTCTTTGCCAAGCTCTTTAGTGGAAAGCCAGGCAAGTTCAAGTCCGTTGCTAAAATTCAAGTGCCAGATAAATAACAGAATCCAACTCCCAGCAATTAACAGTCCAAGTCAAAACCAGAATATCTCACGGAAAGCAGATGCCAAACCCAAGGGAACAGATCAAGCCCTGGTCCAGGAAGCCAGTCCGAAATCAGGAAACAGAGCCAAGGTCACAGACAGGAATGTGGTTGCAAGTTCAAATGACACTGTTGCTCCCACAGAGAACTCAAGGTGAGCTTACCAGCTTTATCCCAAAACAGGGAACACACCCTTACTCCTGGAAAGGCTTCTGCTAGTACTCAGGGCTTGCTGCCCTGATTCCCCGTCTAGCATCAAAGACCCTTTCCCTAGCCCTCCTGGTAGCACATCTTTGCAGAATCCTGCTCATGGCCCTTCTAGGGGGAGAAGATATGTTTTCAGCTGAGTCACCAGACCCAGCTGCCTGCTGATTTGAGCTGCAAGGCTCCTCCAGCAGCTCTTCACCACTTAACCCCTCAGAATCAGGTTCTGTGACAGGCAGGGTCCTGGTACTTCCCAGCACTGGCCAACTAGGAAAGGAGCCCAGATGGAACTTAAAAACAATGTTTGAAACCATGTGAAATGGTTCTGCAAGTATCATGGTGCCCCTAAATCCAGATTCTCTCCCATTCAGGATCTAGGAAAGTTTCACTCATGACAACATTTTGCTTCCTCTCCGATTTGGAAAACAGACACAAACAGGCTGCCTGTAGTTTGGGTGGCATACCAAACACGTTTGCAGCTGTGTCTTAAAGAAAAAAAAGTCACAAGAGCAAGAAGCAATTACTCGACTTAATGTGCCCATATATTAATGGCACGTCTTTGCTCCTCATTCCTCCTCCTCCTCCTCCTCTCTCTTGCCAACTCCAGGTGTATTTGGTGAATGCTATCGAAATGGGGAGCCACGGGCCTACAAATTACTGGTCCGACGTTCCCACCTCTGGGGAGGAGCTACGGTCCTCCAGCTGGCTCACCAAGCTGACGCCCGCCTCTTTTTTGCTCACGATGGAGTGCAGGTACAGTTCCATGGCAGTTTACAGTGCTCAACCACTGTGGTGTTGAGTGCTTGAATGTCTACTATACTATATGTTCTGTTTTGACAAGTTATTTATGTTAGAGTATTTTTACCCCGCCTTTCTCCTTGGAAAAGAACCCAAGGTGGCTTACAGTAATGAATGATAATATACAGTCCAGGACAATTAAGACATGTTCAAGTATTTGAGAACAAGGAATTGTTGACAATGTTTGTTTTGTGTATGAAATATATATAATAATAAAAAATTAAAAAGAAAAAGAAGAGAACAAGGAATTGAGGGAAATCTTATAGCATTAATAGACAACATTACATTAAAGCAGCATGGTTATAAGTAGTCATAAACACAAAGTCTATGTGAACCCATAGATTCATATAAAATACACATGGTAGTCCATCATTCAGGGAAAGCTTGCCTGAAGAGAAAGGTCTTTGCCTGTTTCTGGAAGGACAACAGAGATGAGGCAGTCCTGGCCTCTAGTGGGAGGGAGTTCCAGAGTCTGGGCGCAGCAGTCGAGAAGGCCCTTTCATGGGTTCCCATGAGAGGTACCTGTGAGGGCGGTGGGATGGAGAGAAGGGCCTCTCCTGATGACCTTAACACACGGGTCGGTTAGACAGGCATGATTCAGTAACAGCAAGAATATGAAGGGAAAATCTGCAGTGCATTTAACTCTGGCCAGTTAATCTTACACACCTTTTTTCAACTTTAATATCCACTGAATTCAGTGGAACTTGCTCTTACATAAGTGTGCCGAGGACCGCAGTCTTACAAAGCCTGGACAGAACCACCAGGGCTCCTCCATCACAGCTACAGTGGCTGGAAATTAAAATAGTGTTTAAAAGCATTCACATTTTAAATACCAGGCATAGAACTGAGCTGTGGCTTGCCAACAACAAGACTATTTGCAGGAATGCTCCTGCGTGACCAGAAAGAACTGTGTACGGAAGCCAGGATGTCTTATATGCCAAAGGGAAGCCATATCAGTTACACAGAATTTAGTTGTGCATAGCTGTCAGAAAATTTCTAGTGTGTCCTTCAAGACTTAAAGGGAAGAAATCAATATTAGGGTAATAGTTTTATGAGAAACAGGGTAGGGCTAGCTAGCAGCAGGGAGTGAGGATGCTTGTTGTGAAATGGCTTAAAAAGCGAGACGCTGCCAGATATTGGCGAATTAATCACTTCCCTTGCTTAGCAGAGGGCAGGGGAAATGGGAAAAAATACATGAGATGGAAGGTGGCGCGGGGCAAGGTGGAGTGAATGAGTGAGAAATTCGGACAGAGGTTAAGTGAGGCTCTTTGATCTATGTATTCTCAAAGGCTTTCACGGCCAGGATCTGACAACTGTTGTGAATTTTTTGGGCTGTTTGGCTGTGTTCTGGAAGTTTTTATTCCTGGCGTTTTGCCAGACTCTGTGGCCGGCATCTTCCGAGGGCAAGGAGCTCAGGGAACTACCGTAGGAGTTCTCTCTGTGCTCTGGGGTATAGAGAGCACAGAGCACAGACAGCACAGAGAGACCTCCTAGTTCCCTGTGCTCCTTGCCCACGGAAGATGCTGGCCACAGAGTCTGGTGAAACATCAGGAAGAAAAACTTCCAGAACACGGCCAAACAGCCCGAAAAACTCACAACAGCTATACTCTTTGATCTACTGAAAGGGGGCAAGATAGACATACACACATAAGGGCTGGTGATTTATTTTTTGCTATATTGCACATGCAGGCATACAAACACACACACACTTCCATGTACATACGTATTCATCGGCTTCCTCTCCCCATTCTTACCCCCAAAAGCACTCGGTACTGATCTAGTGATCAAATTGCACACATCCTTGCAGTGCCCTTCCCCTGCTTGTAAGTGTGCATACCCACTCACCTACGTGTGTGTTACATTCAGAAAAGAATTGGGTTGAGAGGAATAGAAAAGAGAGATCTGTCTAATTTCCACCCCACCCCCCTTTCAGGTGTAAGAAGAACACAGCCTCAATCTTACACTGGAGCAATCTAGGCAATTGCACAGGAAATAAACCTGAGCTTATTTGGGCCAATCTTAATCATTCCAAATAAGCAGTCGGCTCCAAATGTAGACCAGTCTGAAAAGGGATGGGTTGGAGCACTCAAACAAGAACATAACGTAGTCAACCTTTTCTAGAGTACTCCCAACTATTCCAGCAGGAAGCTACGTTGTTGGCTTAACTCCCATTAAAGTAGCTGACCTCATACACTTTTATGCAAACTAGGGTGGGAATTGTCCACTTGATACTATGATTTATATATGGTGCAGATAAGAAGGGGAGGGGATTGAAGAATGCTCCAACATTGCCCTGTCTTGATCATCTTCGGTATTTTCCCCACAGTCCCTACTCACTCAGAACTGGTGGGGAGAGATGGACCGATCCACCCCTGTCTGGCAGCTCCTTCTCACTTTCTTCTGCCCTCCCCTCATCTTTACCAACCTCATCACATTCCGGTAAGTGGTGTTGGCCCATGGCTTGCTTCTTTGTGGTCAAGATGCAACATGGGGGTGAACAGGGCATGCTGGCATCTGAGCAGCTTGCTTGCTTAGTAACTGCTGCTTCATTTTAGAGTGGGACCACAAGAAGGGGCTGGTCAACCACTTCTGGGTGCTTTATACTGTACAGTAGGACCCCAGGATCCACTGGGGATTGGTTCCAGGACTTCCTGTGGATAATGAAAACCATGGATAAAAGAACACCCCAAAATCCCCAAAACTGCTGTTTTGTGACAGTGGTTTGCTTTACAACTGCTGTTTTGTGACAGTAGCTTGCTTTGCAGCTGCTCTATGTGACAGTAGCTTGCTTTGCAGCTGTTGAATCATTTATTTAATTTTTTCCTCTGCCAACCATGGATAACTGAATCAGTGGATAATGAATCAGTAGATAGGGGGGTCCTCGAAAACTGGCATTGCTGAGCGAAGGATGCTCTGCCCGTTGTGATGTGCCACCAACAAGTCAGTTCTCAGTTATGGCAACTCTCTTGGGTGTTGAGTTGCCATAACTGAGAACTGACTTGGTGGCACATCACAACGGGCAGAGCATCCTTCGCTCAGCAATGCCAGTTTTCGGCGCAGGGGGCCTTTCCAATAGTGGGACAGCTGTGCCCAAAAGTCTTCCATGTCTACACTTGCTGGGGCTCAGCAGAGCAGCTTTTCTCACCTCCATTAATCTGCAAACGACTGTACTGTAGTTTGTTTCGTGGTTGGTCTTCAGGACTCCAGTACAAGATTCCTTTGCTTTTTCAAGCACAAATCCGTTCTCCAGTGTTAATTGGTTTTCAGTTGTAAGGATGGATTATGTATAACTTCTGCCTCTGCCCTTAGTTGTTCTCTTTAGGAATATGCAGGGAATGAAGATAAAGCAGGCATTTTGCTAAAAACGCACCTGTGTTTAATCCCTTGACAGTACAATAGATGATGACCTCCGGTTGGATTCCTCAGGCCCCCACGAGCTGGACAGCCTCGACACGGATGTGAAAAGTACCATCGGAGACATGCTGTCTGAGTAGGGGGAACGGTCATGCTTTGGGAAAGGTGGAGTGGGAGTATCTGGAAGAGGGACATCACGAAATAACAATCACACATCATCCCCCCAGCCCTCATTTTTTTATCACTCATAAGAATATTCTCCCTTGACTCATAACACAATTTATTTCCATTGCCTTTTCTTAATTGTCTTCTCCAAGGATAGTCAATATTACTTATTGGTATCGGTATTGGAAACTTTTATTGGCATCAGACAAACAAACATTAATATAAATAATCAGTTACTGCATATGATTAAAAGATATACATGTGCCCAGTGAAATTATACAAAGCTAAAACTGCAGGCAGTATAACAAGAGGTGATATACTAACAAATCACAAAATGGCAAAACAAGGAGCTTTACATGGTATTTGATCATCTTCTATTCCCCTTATGCCTCTAGTGGCTTCTAGTCCATACATACAAGCACTACATCATCCTGCCTCTATCTATCCATCTATCCATCTACTGTACTTCTTCCTTACTTACTCATACTCCTGCATTCTAAATAGTATCTAATTCTTTCATGCTCTCAGATAGTCCCCATTCTTATGCAAATGAGCACCCTCTTGTCATTGATTCCACATTTGTCGATCACCCTACTTACACCATTGGAGCTATTTAGCATAGAAATACTCTTTACTGTGATATAGACCCATGTGATAGTACATCGCACAGTTACACTTGTACCCAACACTGGTTGTTGGATCTCTCATCAGACTAGATAGATTGCAGAACCCTAGATTCTTCCCAACCTCTTGAACGATGATGCCTAATCCATGTATGCAACATCTTAAGGAAAAAAAATACCATACAGTACTTCTTATTGCTTATGTGCATAGTCACACAAATCTAGTCAATCAGGTCACATTGGTCAATCAAGTCAATCAAGTGACACTTTACCAGAACTAGGGGAAATACACTCAACTTGAAGGCTGGGGGAGTGAGAACAGACAAAAGATTTTTTTTTACCCAGCGTGTTGTTTGTCTGTGGAACTCCCTGCCATAGGATGTGGTGATGGCATCTGGCCTGGATGCCTTCAAAAGAGGATTGGACAGATTCCTGGAGAAAAAGTCCATCACTGGTTACAAGCCATGATGAAGATTAAAGGATTAATCTCCAGGATTAAAACTGGGGTGCTTCAAGAGCCAGAGGCAAGGGAGTAGTATCAGGAGACAGATATGTCTCGTGTGCTCCCAGAGGCATTTGGTGGGGCCACTGTGAGATACAGGAAGCTGGACTAGATGGGCTTTTGGCCTGATCCAGCATGGCTCTTCTTATGTTCTTATAAGATGTCTCTAATTAGGAAAGACTTGTATCCCTCACACCGTTTTTCTCTCTCCCCTACTGTCCCAGCAATGTGGAACCCCGCTCCCCACCTTCCACTCGCTTTTTCTGGTTACGACGATGGCACCAGTTCTGGGTGGCACCCGTGACAGCCTTCTTGGGCAACGTGGTGATGTACCTGCTCTTCCTCTTCCTCTTCTCCTACGTCTTGCTTCTGGACTTTGACCCCCCACCTCCCAAAGGACCATCGGGGACCGAGATTGCGTTGTACCTCTGGGTGTTCACCCTGGTCTGTGAGGAGGTGCGCCAGGGCTGCTTTGTGGGTTCCCAGCCCCTGCTGCAGCGAATACGCCTCTACTTCCAGGACACTTGGAACCAGCTGGACATCACTGCCTTGCTGCTCTTCATGATAGGGCTGGTGTGCAGGTGAGAACCTCTTCCTGGATGTGTCACAGGTGCAAAGACTCTGCAGGAATAAAGTCAAGCCCACCTACCTTCTTCTGCACCTGACTGTAGCCCTCCTTTCGGTGAAGCAGGGAGAGGGTAGATAGTCTTTTATAAAGTAGAGGGATGTATTTTCCCAGGGTTAGCCTGGAAGGACCATGGGTGGTGGCGGGCATGGAAGCCTATGTGAGAAGATGCTGTAAGGAGCATGCTTGTCCTTTCTCTCTCTCTCCTCTCTTGCTTTTCCTCCACATCTAACTATCTGCTAGGGAAGGGACAGATTTGCATTTGCAGAGGTCTGAATCAGGGCCATATTGACTCATGGCCTAGGTGTTCATGTATTTCAGACCCCTTCTGACACTTCAATCTTTCACCATCACTGCAGCTGGCAGGCAGCTCCTAGTCTGTTGACAGGCACCTCCTAGACCTTGCAGGGCTTCTGCTGAATCAGCCTTACGAATAATATGGCCCAGATCTGAACTCAGAACTGCAGAAGGTGATCAAGATTAGGCCAAGGGCCATATGAAATCAGGTGAAGGGTCACCTGTGATTCTAGGCTGTACATAGCAAACTACCTAAACAAAATAATGACAGACTGTAGATTGTGTATCAGAGTTTTGAAGATTATCCAAATAAACATGCTCCTTGTATATAGGAGACTAGCTCACCTGCAGGACAGCTTAGCTAGTTTAACATCCCCCACCATCTCACACGGCAGTCTTCTGTATGCAGGAATTTCCTTCCTTCCTTCCTTCCTTCCTTCCTTCCTTCCTTCCTTCCTTCCTTCTTCCTTCCTTCCTTCCTTCCTTCTGGGGGAACATTTAATAATAAAATCCTGCATTTATATCAAGGAGTGGGGTCCAGCAAAAGTTCAGGAAACAAAAATACAGTACTCTATTGGTAGAAGGATTTGCCATTCATTCAGGTCTGGATCATATTTAGCAGTGCCATCTACTGACTAAGGAAGAGAACTCTGCAAAGTCTAGTTCTGTGCACTGCAATGTTAGACCTAATTACAATTTTGAATGCAATTGTAGAATCAGGGAAGAATACCTCTGGAGAAGTGAAAAGAGGAAGTATGTCTGCCAGTAAAAATGTCGTACACAGAAAAGATGACTTCCTTTTTTGGTATCTTGCTTCACTATAAAATCTCGCAGGCTGATCCCACAGTCATATGAATCTGGACGCACCATCCTCTGCCTGGATTTTATGGTCTTCACCCTTCGCCTCATTCACATATTTGCTGTTAACAAACAGCTGGGCCCCAAGATGATTATTGTCGGCAGGATGGTGAGTAGATGCATTTTGGTGTGAACTGGTTAGGAGTGAATGTGCAGCAAGATCAGCAAGAAATCTTTGATTCAAATATGTCCAAGGGCTGACTTCAGGGGTTTAGGTCAACATGCAGGGGTGTGTGTGTAAGGAATGTCCAAAGGGCTGTGGGTGAAACTGTGATGTATGTACAAGGAAGTTGCAAGGAACGAGAAAGTGAAAGAACAGACTTTGGACTACAGGATCCTTTCAGGACATTCATTATTACTGTTATTATTGTCATGTTTTTATTATTCATTGTTGTTCCTGTGAGTGTGACCAAAAGATCTTGCCTTTCATTCTGTTTCCTCATTCAGCTCATTGCCTGAGGAAAGTACACTATTTTCCCATGTATAAGACTACATTTTTGCCTAAGGGTGTTAGACTAAAAATTGAGGGTCGTCTTATACACAGAAGTAAGCTGCGGAGAGAACCATGCGGTTGTGAAACTGTAAATTTGGGTTGGAACAGCAGGGGGTCATCTTATACATCTTCCAGATGGAAAAATGCGGTAGTTTCCTTGGATTTGTAGCCTGTGCTTATCAATGATGAGCTAAAACTTACAGATGGTTCTGATTTATCACGAAAAAGCTGCATCCTGGTATGTGGAATAGTTTGTTTAGCATGGCGTCCCAAGTGGGCCTCTTGGTTAGTGGCTCCAAAACAAACCAAGAATCATATAGGAAGAACAAACCATGGTGTGCAGTTTTGATTTGTCAAGACAGCCACAAGCCAGGATGCTGGTTCAAGTGGCATGGTAAACATTCCTGGTTTGTTCCGTAGTCACAAGAGTGGAGTGAAACAAAGCAAGAGTGAACAGGCTTAGGTGCCCTGTTGCAAGCTGAGCTGTGATGAGCCCCAGTTCTTTAGAATTATGGCTTATTGTCATATGAGAATGCAACTGTGTGTTTGTGTTGCATAATTTGAATGGAAAATTATTATTTTTTTCCAAATAAGGTGAATTTGTTAACATACATGAAAGACTTCAAAGGATATACATTTTCTTTCTCATCAATAACTACCTGTCACTTTGACTCTCTTGTTGAACTTTCTACAGATGAAAGACGTCTTCCTCTTCCTCTTCTTCCTTGGGGTGTGGTTGGTGGCCTATGGGGTCACCACGGAGGGGCTGCTCCTTCCACACGACCGGCGGCTCCCCTGGATATTCCGCCGCGTCTTCTACCGCCCTTACTTGCAAATCTTTGGACAGATCCCACTGGATGAGATTGATGGTGAGTATTCCTCAGAGGTAGGGGACCGCCTGGAAGTTGAGTCCTGGATACGGGACTTCTTTTTCTTGAGAGACAGAAACGTTTCGCTGCTCATCCAAACAGCTTCATCAGTCTGAATACAGCTAGTGCGAGTCCTCCATCTTATAGTCAGCTTTGAACTCTTGTCACCCTGGTCTGAGATAGGCTCTAAGATGAACAATGGCCTGAATAGGCTTGTTAGGTAGACAATAGTATCCACAGCCTTAAGGTGAACAATGGCCTAAGGTGCTGACACCTATAAAGTATAGGTCATGTTACCTAAGGCCTTGGTGGTGAAGGCTTTTTGATTTGTCTGTGTGTTGTGTCATTACAGTCGTGACCGACTCTTCGTGACCCCATGTCCATGGAGTTTTCTTGGCAGGAATCCTGGAGTGGTTTGCCAGTTCCTACTCCAGGCACCTACAGCCCCTGGTATTCCCTGGTGGTCTCCTATCAAAGTACTCACCAGGGCCGACCCTGCTTAGCTTCCGAAATCAAACGAGATTGGATGTGTAGGGCATCTAGGCAGCTTTGATTTGTCTAGGTAGTGTTGAAAGCACACCCTGATAAGTAGCAGATAGACTATGCCTGAAGGGACTGGCATTCAGTGGTCACTTTGGGCTGTACTCCTGCTTAAAGGAAAGGAAGGGACTTTGTACATAACCACTCAAAAGTTACTAGCCTGCCAAAAATTGTTACTAGTGTCTGGAGGAGTCACGGAAAGCTGCATTCCATTGCTGAGCAGAAAGAAGTGCTTTTCTTGTAATCTTGTATTTGGGGTAAAGATGGGCATGAATTGCTGGTTCAGTGGTTGGTCATGGTTCATTTCACAGCCAAACAGATGATCTGCGGCTTAGCACCCCACCTCCTCCACTGGGTACCTATTCAGTGACAGCGCTCCATCTCACCTCCTCTGGGTGATACCTCTGAGTGGGCACCTGCCAGAAGGAGCTGGGCACTGAACCACAGAATAACGGTTTGGCTAGGAAACGCACCATGCCACACCACTGACCCAGCATCTCTGGGTGCAGGGAAAATGACAGACCATCCATCCTTTCTCCTGGAGGTATGGAACCCAGGGGGAGAAATGGGGATTTTTAAATATATGGTCCATTTCCCAGGGCTTTCACATATATCCTCCACCAGACCACTCATTCATGTACCACATTTTTCCATCTAGAAGATGCCTCCATATATAAGACAACCTCCATTTCCCCCAATATTATAGTTTCACAACCACGTGGTTCTCTCCTCGGCTTACTTCCGTGTATAAAATGACCTTCAATTTTTAGTCTAACAATTTTAGACCAAAATATAGTCTTATACATGGAAAAATATGTTACTTGGAATGTGCTTGTCTATGGCTACTGGTGCTGGATGCTCATCTCCGTGACCTCAACCAACCAGCACAGCCTTCTGAGTGCACTGTACCTAGAAAACCCTAGAAAGAGTTGCCACAAGTCAGAGTTGACTTGATGGCATATAAGAATCATAATGGCTTCTCAGCTGCTGATTCAGTACAAGTATAGGATGGAATTGTAATGGACATTATGTAGAAGAGGGCAACCCAATTGGAGGATGTTTGAGTGTTTGGTCCTCTTTCATATAGATTTTTTTAAAAAAAGATGAATAGCAAGAGGGACGTAACAGAAGCTACTAAATCGGCGAACAGCATGAATTTTCACCCTCTTTTTCTGTCTGCCCTCAGCTGCCTTGATCGCGGCGTCAAACTGCACCTATGACCCTGTTGCTATCCTGATGGATAATGCAAAGCCTTGCACCAACACCTACGCCAACTGGCTGGTACTCATCCTCCTTGTGATATTCCTACTAGTGGCAAACATTCTCCTCCTCAATTTACTCATTGCCATGTTCAGGTAACACTCTCACAGATTCCTGCCTCTGCTGTGAAGAAAGGTGGCCACTGTCAGCCAACAGGGTTTTTAAATGACTAGGTGGGGCGTGCCGCAGCTGCGTATGGATGCAGAATGAGCATCAGCAAGCGACACAGAAGGCCGCCTTATACTGTTCTGAATCAGTATAAGGTTTGAATCAATATAAAAGACTTGTGGCACAGTGGTTAAATGCCTGTACTGCAGCTAAAACGGCTCACGACCTGGGGTTCAATCCCAGGTAGCCGGCTCATGGTTTTCCCTGGGAAAATCGATGCGGTATACTGTATAAACTTAAAAATAAATAAATAAATAAATAAATAAATAAATAAATAAATGCTTGACTCAGCCTTCCATCCTTGCAAGGTCAGTAAAATGAGTACCTAGCCTGCTAGGGGCAGGGGTGCAATGTGTAGCCGGCATAATTAAAAATGGTAAACCGCCCAGAGAGTGCTGGAATTGCTATGGGGTGGTATATACTGTAATATTTTTTTAAAGACTTCAGCTCCCAGAATCTCCCAGCCAGTAACTTTACCAGTCTTTGTTCTCAGCACTGTCTGTTCCGACCGGCCATTTTGGAGACAGGGTTCAGCATCATGGACAGCTCCTTTAATGTTCAGACAAAGACAAAGAGCAAATTCATCATCCCACTTTGGGCATTCACCAGAGTGACAAATGCTTCTATGTGTGTGAATATGACAAAGATTCCAAACGGTGTCTGTACAGCTGTGTGTGTTTGTGTGTGCTGATGCAAACGGGTTGCTTAAGAGCCTTCCAAAATGCTAGTGTGTGAAAACCGGACAGTATTAAGAGACTGCAAGAGGGACCAATTCCTGTTTTAAAAACAATGGAAGAAGCATCTTTTGTACATTTTGTACAAAAAAAAAAAAATCACAAACAGAGCAAGTAGCCTTGTTGCACATAAAACATTCAGTTTAGACAAATGGCATCCAGCATAGAACCAGGATATTTGTCCCTTAAGAAGCAAAAGGGAGGAGCAGAAAACAAAACTAATTGTGCAGAAAAAGATCCAACGCAACCCAAACCACATATTTACATTAAATCTGCATGCAGCGTATTATGGCCTTAAATATTTCTACTTCCCTCCCATCCGACAGTTACACATTCTCCAAAGTGCAAGGTAACAGTGACATTTACTGGAAATCCCAGCGCTACAACCTGATCTTGGAGTATCACAGCCGCCCAGCGCTGGCCCCGCCTTTCATCCTGATCAGCCACCTCCACCTTTTCTTCAAGCGCCATATCCGCAAGGTCCAGTCCTCAAAAGGACGCCACTTCTGTAAGTACTGCAGGGCATCATCCCACTTGAGCCGTTCACCAAAGGGGGGGGCAGGAAAATGATTGTTCGGAATGGACAGGTTGCTGCTCTCCTTCCTTGTGCAAAGGTGCCCCCAACACATGCATGCTAGTTGTGTCCGACTCTAGAGGTGGTGCTCATCTCCATTTCCAAGCCAAAGAGCCAGTGTTGTGGACGTCCGTGGCCAGGTGGCAGGCATGGCTGAATGCATTTCTGCGCATGGAACACTGTTTACCTTCCCACTTTTTATGGCGGTACCTATTTATCTACTTGTATTTACATCCTTTTGAACTGCTAGGTTGGCAGGAGCTGGGTTTATCAGCAGGAGCTCACTCCGCTGTGTGGCACCCAGGATTTGAACTGCCGAGCTGCCGACTTTGCAGCCAACAGATTTAAGTGGTCTAGCCTGCTGAGTCACCACATTCCCCTTCTTCCTTGTGTACCCACCCCTTGTCTCTGCTGTTTTCTGCCCTCCTACCAAAGATTATATCATACACATGGTCCTTTCTAAAAGCTCTATATAGTATTGCTAAAAGGACAGTGCCACATCCCTAATCTCCAATGAGAGCTGAACTACAAGAGTTAGCAGTTTTGGAACCGGATGGTGACCAAGAGGCTCATTCTTCAGATCTGCAAATGAAGGCTGCTGTTTAAGTTTTGGTGCTCAGTTACCCCACAATAACAACTTAAGATGAAACTTGCAGAGTTGTGAAGCCCCACTGGAAGATAATTCAACATGCCTGACTTGTTCAGACACTTCTGCTTTTAATTGTGAAACTGTTGGTTCATCTAATTTGATCAAGGGTTCGCAAGGCTTATTCCTAAGTAGCTGGGTACAGCATTGCTCTTTTAGTTTTGTTATTTTTAAAATCATTTATTATGGGATTTATAGCAACATAAGAAGAGCCTTGCTGGATCAGGCGAAGGGCCCGTCTAGTCCAGCTTCCTATATCTCACAGTGCCTTTGGGAGTGCATGAGACAATTAGGTACCCGCCTCCCCACTCCCCTGCGTCTGTAATTCTGAGGTACTCTCCTTTTAAGTCTGGAGATAACAAGTATCCCTGTCATGACTTGTAACCTGTGATGGACCTTTCCTCCAGATATTTGTCCAATCCCATTTTAAAAGCATCTAGGCCAGATCCCATCACCACATCCTGAGACAAAGAGTTTCATAGACTAACAGCTTACCAAAGTTGAGGTCAACAGATGTAGACAGAGCAACAGGCTGGGGAAAGGCTGGTATCTTGTTCTATTTGTCACAATAGGGACAGCAATCACACAAACAGCTTCTTCAGTTTTGAATGTGTTTGTCATACATTTGGTTGTACACCTTCTTGCACAACTAAATACCTCTGAAAAGGAGGACTCCTAGTGCAATTGTTTTTCTACCTTTAGTAAATCATACTAGTTTAAGAATGTTTTAAAATTTTGCTAATTTACTTCTCTCTCATCATGCTTTTCTTGCTCTCTCATGCAATGGTGTTTGGGGCAGTACTGGAACTCTCAGAAGCTCAGGACTCACGGTTGCTTACTTGGGAGTCGGTGCAGAAAGAAAATTACTTAGTAACTCAGGCCCGGCAAAAACGTGATGAAGACACGGAGCGGCTTCGGCGAACTTCCCAAAAGTGAGAAGGCAGAGGGTTGTGTGTGTGTGTGTGTGTGTTGTTGTGTCCTTACAGTCGTGACCCTTCGTGACTCCACGTCCATGGAGTTTTCTGGGCAGGAATACTGGAGTGGTTTGCCAGTTCCTACTCCAGGCGCCTACAGCACCTGGTCTTCCCTGGTGGTCTTCCATCCAAGTGCTAACCAGGGCTGGCCCTGCTTAGACTAGTCATAGATCTATTTCTAGTCCACATCAGTTATGCATATCTCCATATTGTACTACCCTGTTTGTGCATTAACATTCAAACAATAAGAAAGAAAGTGAAATAATTTTAAAAAGCCAATATGCATTTCAGATTTTTTTCCTCACAAAACATGCATCTGTAATCCTTTTATCTCTAAGTGCACTTTGTAAACTGTCTTGAAAGATACTCTTTACAGGATTCAGGAGAATCTAAAAAGCCCAAAGGAGAGTTACATCTCAGTGTGTGTTCACTGAATCAGGGGGTATTTGTACGGCTAAAATATCCTTGGCGTTCCTGACTGGGAAAGAGAATGGGTGCAATAACGGGCACCAGACATGCAGTTTAATTTAACAAAAAGTATAGCAACAAAAGAACCACAGAATTTGAGGAACAGTCAGTTTTCCCTCTGCACTATGGATAACGTCTTTCAAAATGCAGCTATAGAAAAGATGGGGCAGTGGGTATTCTATATAGCAGGAAACCCATGGTTCTACAGGTACTGTTGGACTTTAGTTTCAACCACTCCTGTAGCCAATGTTCTAATTCTGCAGGGAACTGTAATTCAACAAACACCTGGAGGACCACAAGTTGCTCATAAGTAGCACAGGGGGAAGTCAAAGCAGATACAATGACCCCCCCCCCCGCCTATCGCAGGGGTTAGGGATCTGACCTGACCCGCGATATTTGAAAATCCACAATATGCGGATGCAGGTCGGGTTGGGCCTGGGCCGCCGAGCTGGGGACTTTTGTACTTACCCTCAGCCTGGTGCTGCCCCAAACGGGCCTGTGAGGACCTTCTTGAGCCTTTGGGGGCCTCCAGAAGGATCGGGAAGGCCCTTGCAGGCCCGTTTGGGGCAGTGCCAATCCTGGGGTGGTAAGTACGGGAGGCCTGAAACAGGCCTCTCCCCCCTTAACCCAGGGGCCCTTTTTCATATACTGCAGTCCCACAATATAGCAGGACCGCAGTATATGAACCGCAAATGGGCAGGGGACTACTGTAATATGTAAAAAAATGTTACAGACTTGGTCAAACGTAAGAGTGGATCTATTGAAATGAAGGGAAGTTAACCTAGCAATGACTAGCTTCAGTCTCTTTGGTTTCAGTGAGTCTACTTGGTATGCCTAAGTCTGAATCCAACTCAATTTTCATTCTTACTGACGCTGATGCATACACACCTCGTCAGACAACAGGTTCCAGTTACTACAGTTCCTGAAATACACTCAGGAAAGGAGCCTACTAGGCTTCCAAAAAAAAAAAAAAAAAAAGCTGATTCTACCAAGAGCACTTCTCCTCTCCTATGGGAGGAAAAGAACTAGACAGAGGTGGACACTTGACAACAAACCTATTGAGCAGCTAAGAAACTTTAGAGACCTTGGTCTTTGTTTTAATGTCCTGCTCTCTTGGAAATATCATCTGAAAGCAACAGTTTTGAAAGCCTCCCACTCCACTCAGTCCCTTTTGAGATTCTTTTCAACCCAATGTGGTAAACTGGTTGCTCCTGCAGTCGAAATGTTTTCAAGAAACATAGTCCCCCAATTAACATATGGGGCCGAAATCTGGGGGTATACTAAAATACCACACCTCGATGTGGTTCAAAATTCTTTTATCCGATCTCTCCTTGCTATACCCCGTGGCACACCCTCTGCATATGTAAGAGCTGAAGTAGGGCTAACTCCTATTGAAACACACGTACACATTGCCTTGGCAATGTACTGGTTGAAGCTAGCCGCCATGAGCGACTTCCGCTTGCCAAAGAAGTGCTATATGGAACAACTCCAGCACCCCTTACGGGAATCCTGGGCAAAGCTAGTCAGACCCATATTACATCTTTATGGGATCAATACTGAATCTATCCCCTCTTTTGTCTCCCCCAGTATCAAAAAAATGGTCAAAGATAAGATTTATTTATGTTCCAAATGGAAGGAATTGGCTGCAGTCTCACTATCGTCATTCTCCCTTTATTATCCTTTGTATAAAACATCTTTTGGGCTGGAAAGCTATTTCCACAATTTAACCTCAGCTCCCTTGAGGACAGCTTTCACAGACCTGCACTTTCAGACCATGCCTTCTGCTTTTTTAGAGGGGAGACGTGATAATATCCCTGTTTCGCACAGACTTTGCCCTTGTGGCTCAGGTGAAGTCGATGACGTGCCCCATTACTTGCTCAGGTGCCCCTTCACGACCAACCTAGATGTAAATTCCTTGGTGGGATTATTAGTTCACTGGTCGATAGGTCCCCTGGAGCCCAACGTAGTATGCTACTTGTCGGTACAGACAGGTTTGTTACACAGCAAGTTGCAAAGTTTGCGCTGGCAGCTATGAAAATTCGGGTCAACCTCCAACTTTGGGAGGACTATATTGCTCTGCAAATGTCACGTGGTTTTTTAAAGTTTTAATTATATTTGTCACGGATGTAACTTTATAAGTTTTTTTTAAAATCAAGATTGCGATGACCAATGGTTTTTAGTAGAGATGGGCACGAATAAAAAAAATGGCATTTCATTTGTCCTTTAGGGGGTCCATTTTGGTTCGTTTTCATTTTTCGCGAATTTTTGAAAAAAAATTCATTTTCTTTTTCGTTCATTTCATTGCTGTTTTGTTACCATTTATTTCATTTTTTGTGATTTTTTTTAGCATTTAAAGCAGTTCAATGTATTGCCGTAACAAAAACGAAACGGACAACAAAACTTCTGGTGTTTCTGTTCACTTCGTTTCATTTTAGAGACAAAATTTGTTTGTCGTTTCGTTGCGTAATGAAACGAAAAAATAAAAACGGAAACGAAAAATTGTTCATTTCGTGCCCATCTCTAGTTTTTAGCAATAAACTATTACCTACCTACCTACCTACCTAATATTTGGAATTTGTGGTGGGACAGTCGTGTCCCCAGTTATTATGACAATCTTTCTAAGGGCAAAAAAGGAGAGGCTATGAAGATGGCTTCCTGAGAGGCACAAGGGAGGATGGGCAATGTCCCATTTATAACTAACTACCTCATAATTCTAACACTGCAGGGTTGATCAGGTCTTGAAGCAGCTTTCCGAGATCAAGGAGTCAGAGCGACGTCTGAGGACACTTGAAACACAGGTATGAAGAAAGATGGTGAACTTTTGGGAATGAATCTGGAAGCCTTTTAGAGGTGATATTTATTTACCGTATTTATTTATTTATTATTATTTTATTTGGTTTATATATACTGCACCATCTGGCCAGAAGGCCACTCTGGTAAAACACAAAACACACTCAAGATGGCAGAAACTGTGGAAGGTGACAAATTTATGGCAATTAGGCAATCAAGTTGATTGATTGCCATAAAGGACAGGAGGGAAAATGGTGGGGATGGAATCTGTATTTTTGTTAAGAGAGTAAGAAAGTATCTTCGGCATGTCCTCCCACCCTGACAGAGCTTCTCTGCTTCATTTCTCCTCTACTCCCTTCCATTAGATGGAGTACTGCACCAGTGCACTTTCTTGGATGGTTGATGTTTTGGCACAAAGCGACATCGCAAAGGGCAAACAGCCACCTCCCATTCGGAAGGGTGAGTAGATGAGTGAACTCTTCAAATCCTTGAGTACTTGAAAGGTGGGTGGATCCCTAAGCAATGATTCTAGTAAACTAAGGGTGCAACTTAACTGGGAAACAGTATAGGAAATACTATGGGGTTAAGGTAGGCTGATTTGGGGGGGGGGGGTTACCCACTGATCATATGAAGCAAAGGAAAATAAGAAGCAGGCCAGTGTTCCCCCCTCAGATCTGTGGGTTTTCTAATCCACTGCTTAGACTTCTACTTTTTAAAATCAGGTCCATTTACTTTGGTTTAGATGTGTGATCACTTGACCCAATGCAGAAAAGCCATCACGCCAGCTCAAACTCATGGAAATAGTGAGCAAAGCCTGTCTGGAATTGTCTTCTTATTTTCTTTTCTTTAAAGAAATAAGAGTGAACAAAGTGTCTCTTTTGAAAAGTTTGGTGCAAAGCTAACAAGAAGAGGAAGCCCTTGTTTTTAGCTTATTAAGTAGTTCCTTTTTAACCCCTTCTAACTGTGCTTCCTAAAGAGCTTTAGCAGAGCTGCAAATGAAGCTTCCCTCTCCCTGTTGAACCACTTAACCCAAAAGACCAAAGGAAACCTGAATTCCCTGGTGTGACTTCATGGTGAATAAATGAGAGAGAATTTGTATTTCTCTTGTGATATAGTCCTGGCTTAAGATAAAAAAGCAGTATTGTCCATCCTAGATCATTGTATGTGCATGCATCCTTTTACATATTTATATAAGTTTATTTGACCAAATATGCAGTTTATTTGGCCAAATATGCAGACATTAACAGTGCAAAACCAGAGTTTGGGAATGCCAAAAGACTCTGATACCCTTTGTAAACTCTGTGCTCTCTGTTTTATTTCCGTGAACACTTCCTGACCGTACCTACTTTTCTTTCCTAATGAGGTGATTTTAAGTTTAAGGCAGGTATAGTTCTTTAAGAGTGCTGGAGGTAGTTTAAAACAGCTACTATTGCCCTGAGAATAAACACTCCCCCTTCCCTGTTCTGATGCAACCTCTTGGGCATTGCCATAGATTTTCAATCTGGTCTAGACTGAACTGGCAAAATGTGGACTGTGTTTAGGATCTATTGACCAGCACACATGCCATCACCAATAGATCCCTATGCCGTCCCAGTCTGCCAAAGTGCCATCCAACTGTTTTAAAATGCTGTTACGATATTGCAGCACTGCAGATGTTTTTGGACCCCAACTCCCAGAATTCCAAGCCTGTATTGCCAGTTACAAAGGACTGTGGGAGTTGTGGTCCAAAACATCTGGAGTGCCAAAGGTTCACCACCAATGGCACCCCTGCTATACTTAGGTAAGACCACTAGAGATGCCATACTCTCTGGTAGGACATTCTATCACCACACTTACAAATTCACATGCTGGTCTCTTTTTCTGCAGATTAAGTTTCTCAATGGAACTTTCAGATGGTCCAGCTCTTCCTGAAGTGAGGTAAATTTCTCTGCTCACCCATGACTCATAAGCATAGCCCACTTTCAGGGGCTGAGGAAACAGTCCTGGGTTTTCTCTACCAGAGGTGTAACTTGGGATCTCACACCAACCCTAAAAATCTACTCATCAACATTTACAATGGGATAGGGAATATCTCTAATCTCTTACACACTACATTTATTTTATTTTATTTTATTTTATTTATATACAGCCAAACTTTTACATACTGGCAAAACTTTTTGAACACTTTCTGTTTACAGACCTGGAACTCGTAAAAGCTGTGCAAATGAAAGGGACCTTGTCTAAATCCTCAGTGCCTGCTGCTGATGGACTATTCCAAATATCCTGTGCTCGCAACAAAGCAAGGACCTAACCAGAAGAGATTTGAGAAAGTTGTGCTTCAGAGTTCAACTTCCCTCTGTCTCTTGGCCGTTTCAGCAGTTGGAAGAAGAATGATCTACCTCACAGGATTGCTGTGAGAATGAATGTGAGACGGACAGTCCAAAATTAAGCCTTTACATGTAAGACGTGCAATATAATGGTTTATGACTATAATCTTTCACTCTTGTCACCATACTTGAATCAGCTGTTAATATATTTTTTCAGATGTTATTTGATAATGAAATAAGAAAATCCTCTTCTGTAGCTATTTGAGTATCATGTCTAGTTATATTTGTAGTAGCTGCAACTGGTGCAAGGTGGAAGTGCTATTTGCAAAGCATTTCTGCTGATGCATTGTGCAGTGGTTGCAATGGGAATTGTACAAGTAATTGTGCAATAGAATTGCACATTTCCCAATTGCCAGGAATTACTGGCTACTTGTTTTACTGTGGTTTTATTTTTTGGTGTCTGTAGAAATAAGACCCTCCCTCAACCCCCTGCCACCCAAAGATTTGGAGATTAAACACAGTAAGGGTGCAATCAGATGGGCATTTAACCTGCTGTTTGGTCTGCTGCAGGGACTGGCTGATTTGCTCCTTTTTTGTCAGTCAGATGATGTAATTACTAGAGTGAACCAGTCTGTCCCAAAACATTCCAACCTGCACCTTTCTAGGTCCCTGTCAGGAGCTTCTACTTTTTTGGTGCAGGTGGGATCACTTCCTTTTGGTTTGTTTCCATCATGTGCATTCACTGGAAACAAACAAAAGCAACCCTTCAGATGTCAATAATGAAAACTGTTAATGGAGAAAGAGTGTTAATCTTAACAAATTTAAGACCCAGTGATCTCAGTGAATCTCTTCAAATTATTACTGTGTCTGAATCCACCCCTTATACTGTACATCCAAACATAAAGGAGTCCAATCTGTTTTCTTCAAAAGAATGCAGTTTTCGTTTCCCAGAAAGCACTACTTTTTCTAGGAGAAAAAATGATGGACTCATATAGTTTTGCTGTTTCTGATACAGTACTATGGGAAATAAAGAGGCAGAAACTGTGGTGTTATTTTATAGATTTTTTTATATTTTGTAATAGAATGATGTAGTTTTATTTGATAAATCTGTATTAAAATGTTAATTTTAAAAATCCTGAATGCCTGTATTGCTTCAAAACAAACATTCTCTGGGGTCAGACCTGCGGGTTCTCCTCCTATTGCCTGAACAATGACTTCAGTCCTTCAAGCAAAAGAGAAGACTGTCCAATCAGAGAACAAAATAATGGAAATGGAATAGAGAGGAAAATTGATAGAATTGCAAAGATGGCAATATGTCTACAGTTCACCAATCTTCACTTTGGAAGCCACATTCTCCTCCACTCCTACACATTGTCGAGGGCTCTTAGTTCGAGAACAAGACTCCCTTTCTTGCACCCCCTTGGTGGAACCCTTGGACCCCCTTGACTTGACCATCAGCCCATCTCTTGTTCCTCCCATACCGTGAATCAATGTAGGAAAACAGTCCCACCTAATATTTGCTTCTACTTGAACAATGGTTACAGAAACAGACCCAATTTTATATGGCCACCCTGCTGTTCGGTTTGAGGAGACCACTTTCCAGGGTTTGAATCTCAAAAGCAGTTCTTTTTAACCAGTTCCCATCAGATATAGGTATGACCTGATTTTTAAAATGTAAATAAAACAATGGAAAAAGTGAAAGCAATGGAACAGCAAGTGGGAACAGTGGGCTGACCTTTATTTGAAAATAACTTTGGGGGACCATGACTAGAAAGTGAAACGTGTGGGGCCTGGATGCCTTCAAAAGGGGATTGGACAGATGTCTGGAGAAGAAGTCCATCACAGGTTACAAACCACGATGGAGATGTGTAATATCCAGGCTTAAAACCAGGGTACTTCAAGGGCCAGATGCAGGGGAGTGGTATCAGGAAACAGATATCTAGTCTCGTGCGCTCCCAGACGCATCTGGTGGGGCCACTGTGAGATACAGGAATCTGGACTAGATGTAAGAAGAGCCATGCTGGATCAGGCCAAAGGCCCATCTAGTCCAGCTAGATGAAAAAAATATTTTCACCTCCTGCCATTACACTTAAAGAGTCTCAACTAATGAATGTAGAGGTGGGGAGAGGTACCACATCTCCCCGCTTTGAACCCTCACCCCAAAATTTCCTACTTCCCTGAGCTGGCACCCGAACAGCACTCCTTTGCAGATGTATTCTCCTCCTCCAACTTCACATTCCCAAGAGGAAATAAATTATAAGGCGTGAGATTAACCTTTTAAAATCACAATAACAGTACAGTATGATGTAGATACATCCCAGTTCTTTGGAAAAGGAATGAATTGCAAATACAGTGGACCCTTGTATAACAAGCGGTTTGTTTAACAAAAAATCTGCTTAAAGGAAAAAAATTGGAGATAAGGGCTAATCACTTAACAGAATCGCCTATGGGGTGAATCCGTACAACAGAAAAACAGTTACGATTAGGGATTAATCCATTTTCAATGCATTCCAATGGTAAATTTGTACAAAGGAAAAATTGCTTAACAGAATTTCATTTGGAATGAATTAATTCCTTTATACAAGGTACCACTGTAGCTCATTTGTGACTAGGTACTCCCAAGATCTGCACTTCAGACAGAGCAGGGGAGGAGGAGCCCGGTCTATGCCATGTGGCCTGCTTTGTATCTGCCAGGCCATCTCATAACTATCAAATGCATGGGATGTTGCTGCCCTCCTGCCAGCATTGAAGGTACAGTCACCTATCAGATCATTTGGCTTGTTCACGTGGCGAGCGAGACAGGACAGTGTCGTGTCTTCTCCTTCTGCCCCTTCCCAAAAAAGACCCAACACTTCTTTGCAGACATAATGTACTTGTTTGGGGCTGGTCTTTCCCCACTCTATGTTCTTTTTTAAAAAAACTTTACAGATGAAGGTCTTTGTCATTCCTGGTTGTCACTCTGTACTATAGTGAGAGTTGGATATCATTGTGAGGATCACCAGATCTCAAAAGTGATGACAGAAAGGTCAGGAGATTGCCATGCCTCCCTAAGCTTCCATGCATAGAGAAAACTGTCAGGGCAAGCAGTAGAAAAGGAGAAAAAGTTTAATTCTATTTATTTATTTATTTTTATCTAAGAGTATTTTTACTCCACTTTTTCCTTGGAAAAGGACCCAAGGTGGCTTGCAGTAATGAGGGACTCATTGATCCCTTTTAATCATGAGAGATAATACACAGTTCAGTACAATTTAAGACATGTTGAAAACAGGGAATCGAGGGAGATCTTACAGCATTAAAAGACAACTTTGCATTAAAGCTTCAATTCTTGTGTGTGTGTGTGTGTGTGTGTGTGTGTGTGTGTGTGTGTGTGTGTGTGTGTGTGTGTCAGTGTGTGTTTTGTTGTTACAGCCGTGACCAACTCTTCGTGACCCCATGTCCATGGAGTTTTCTTGGCAGGAATACTGGAGTGGTTTGCCAGTTCCTACTCCAGGCACCTACAGCACCTGGTATTTCCTGGTGGTCGCCCATCCAAATACTAACCAGGGCTGAGCCTGCTTAGCTTCCAAAATCAGACAAGATCAGATGTGCTTAGGGGGCATCTAGGCAGCTGTGGTGGTGTTCAAGTAGGTGCAGCTGTTTTCTCCCTATTCCCAGCTGGTGCCAGGTTTCAATTGGCTACGCATAAATGCATCTGTATACCTCTTGTGTAAAATAAGATTTTGGAGTTAGTGCAGGAAGGTAATATTGCTTCACTCTCTTTCACACATTATTTTGCAACTGTTTGCATACACAAACACTGTCCCCCCCTTTTTTTTCAGGTTTTGCCTGTCATCTTAGGAAATAGGAAGCTATTGGCAACTCTAGTCAAGATTCTTGTTGCTCCTGATACTGTTGTGAGTTACAATTCAACTGGCCCTTTCACCTCGTTTAAGAGGAGAACCTGTGGCTCTCCAGGTGTTGCTGAAAAAACAATTCCCACCCTTGTCTCCCCAGTAATGGACTGCTTAAGTCTGATAGAAGTTCAAGGCCAGTAATATCTAGATCACACGTTCCAAAATCCAACTACAACGGATTTGCGCGTTTCAATGTTTAACGGCTGATTTATTATTTCAGTATCATTTTATACTTGATGCCACCTTGAAATATGCATGGGGGCTGGCCAGTTTGATCCCACGTTTTTAGCGCATCCAGTTAATTGGGCTTTTGAGAAGACATCATCGACTTGGCTTCCTTGGTGGGAAAAGGAGTGACTCAAGAAAGTTGTCCTTACCTTGCCTGTACAGTAGACGTACTCCGCCCACCACCGTTTTTTAAACGGAGCCGGAACTGAAGTTTCCGGAACACATTCACACCTCTTGTGCAGCGACGGAACACTATCTGACGAGCGCCGCTTATACAAAACATATGGAATATCCCACTTTTCTCAACTTCTGACCTGGTTTGGAATGCATCTACTCTAAAAGGCTCATAACGACAAATCGACAGGCGAATTAAAGGAGCACGAAATTGGAGCTGCGGCTTAATGAGCGCCTAATTGGAGCTGAATGAAAAGGCTCCAAGAGACAATGCACTGTGATCTGAGTTAATTTTGCTCGCCTCTCCGAACCTGCTGCCGCCGATGGGGTTTAAAGAACTTTTTTTTTTGCAGGATCTGACCGAATCCCGAGACGGTAAGCGACCACGTTGCTGGAAACATGTATTTAAGAACAAAGGCCACTTAAATCATCATCTTACAACCGCAGAGCTGGAGTCAATGGAGTGTATTTCCGGGTAGGACATGCAATGGTTGGGCTTAAATTTTATAAGGCAGTATCGGAGTAATGCAGGATATCCATGCAGTGCTAGGCATCTCGAAGGCAACGGGCCTTACACCTGAGTAAATACAGTGGAACACGGTCCTTGCAGAGCTGATCTTAGCAGTGGTACTGAACACCACTCTAGATCCATAAAGAATTGATGCGAGGGTGTTTTTCGCTTCCTCCGGTGGTGACCGCTCTGCTTTTCTGTCTCTATCACCTTCCCCGCCCACGGATTTGGGTCCATTCATTAACTTGAGAATCATTTTGAACGTTGCGGGTATATAATAATGCCCACTTCCGGGGAAGGGGCTGAACATGTAACATAATCATCCGCAGTGCCGGTGGAGCGAAACCTTCCTCTTTTCGCCTTCCCATCTCTTTCGCAGGGCGCAGTAACTGGCAGAGGAAGGGGAATTTATTGTATATTTTTAATTGAGGCTCTCAGTGCCAAAATGAACCCCTTCAAAAATCCAAACCAATGTTATTTTTAATACTGGCACATGCATAATAAAGGAGGGCACATAAAATACAATTTCAACCATCTTTTCTGCTTAATTAGCGACATACTTTTGATTTGATATTTCGGATTTTATATGCAATGCGAAGGTGGTCTCTTAAACAGACACACATGCTGGGTATGAATGTTTTAGTGGTTTGCTTGATTTGTGTTTTATAATTGCATGTTTTGTAACATATAGGGTAGGGACGCTCATCACTGTGGAATCCAGAGTTGAGCTATTCTCCCCTCTTGCCCCTTAAGTCCTTATACAAATTTCTTGTGGAAAATATTTTCCCCACATTCTGTCTCTTATTTCCATTTTTCCTTTATTGCCTTTCCAAGTAATGTGTGATCTCTTACAAAGGAATTTCCTCCTTCTGGTTCATTATTTTTCTGTTTTTCTGTGGAGATTAGTTGTCCTTAAAATGAGACGTCTCTAGCTCCTTAAGGTATGCAGTGGAGCATATTGAAGAGTGCGCCAGCATTGAGGAAAGAGGTTTTGTTTGCAGGTCTGGGTATGACCTTTCTTTTTGTTGACAGATTAGCACAGGACCATGCGGTGCTTTCTCGTCAGTCAAGACAAGCGTCATGACCCAGTCCTTCTGCCTGATGGCGTGACTGTGGTTCTGGGCAGGGGACCTGAGACACGCGTTACCGATAAGAAATGTTCTCGGACACAAGGTACGTAAGTTGTTTTGGGTCATAAAATAAATACAGTGGTACCTTGTATAAAGGAATTAATTCATTCCAAATTCTGTCTAAATCAGTTTGAGTGTGGTGTTCGGCATTTTCTTGGGTGTAACAGGTACTGTTCTTGCTTTCTGTGCTTTTTCAGTTGAGTTGCTGGCAAATTACACCTACCGATCAGTTCGAGTCACCCAGGTAAAATGTGAAAAGTTCAATGTTATGGGTTTGTGTGAGGTGTGATGGTGAAAAAGGCAGCTTCTCCGGCTGGCAAACCTACCTTGCTCATGGGTAGGATACCTGGATATCAGGTACTAGGGCCAAACCTGGCCCTTCTGGCATCCTAGTTTGCTATTGCCAGAAAACTGTGCCCTTTTCTGCATGACTCTATTGTTTTATAGGTTCACAGAGTTATACACATTTCTTTTAATTTTAAAAGGTTGAGATATCCTGTGTTCAGGTTTAGCTATGAGCAGTAAGAACCTCTGCCTAAATCGAGTGGGGGATTTATTTATTTAATTTTTGGTTCTTTTTATCCTGGGACCAGTAGTGGGAAGACTCCAGCCGAGAATGTCTTTTAAAACTGTTTCAGTTCATAGGCTCAAAAGATGTTCCTTGCCCCTATTCTAGGTCTGTTCTTAGGAGCTGGCGGTGGGGGTGGGAAGCCTTAATGTATTTGGTGTGTTGGCAGCGAGGGGTGAACCCCACATCTGTGGAGGAGATACACCTGCACTGTGGAGACAGCACCACACTCCAGGAGGGGCAGACGCTGTGCTTGGTGAATGGGTTGTATCCATACTGCATCCGGTTTGAGCAAGAGTCCTCCCCCCCAAAGAAAAGCCTGCTGCACTTTTTCACTCCCAAGCGACCTCTGAAGCAAGAGGAGGAGAGAGACGGGGAAACCCAACCGGTCAAGCGGCCCAAGGCTTCTTCGCCGCCTGAGGATGAGGAAGTAGGAGGAGAAGAAGAAGAAGATGATGACCCGTCTGTGATGGAGAAACTGAGGCAGCTGCAAGAGACCGCAGCTCAGGCTGAGCGAGCCCGGCAGCCATCCCGGCAGCCTCCTCCTCAAGGTGCCTCCCCAGCCTTCTGACTCCTGGGAGGACCGTGGCAAACTCCTGATCTTCACCAAGAAAGGAGTAGTACCTAGCACCAAAGTAAGCCCAACAGCTTGATGTCTCTGAGAGTTGAGTTACCAAAGGGCACTCTTTCTTTTAGGACTCCTTCCAGGGGTATTCAAAGAAGGGGTTATCAACCAGTGGCCTTCCAGGTGCTGCCAGACCTCAGGTCTCCTTGGTCCCCGTCAGTACAGCCCTTTGGCAGGCACAATGGGTATTGTTGTTCAACAGCATCCAGGGGGCCACATTCTCCATTTCCTGGTTTAGAGCAAGGTTTTCTGCTTGCTTCCTCAAAATGAAATACAAGTGTCAACCAGAATAGAAGAGGGATCTTCCTGGTTTTTTTCCTCTTTGTATAATATGCAGTAGTAACAGATAAGACAGCAGATGGGGCTATATGCTATTTCGTTCCTTTTGAAAAATGCATTGAAATTAAAAATACAACTCTCAATATGATCTTTGAATGACGGGCTCTCCGTCTTCCTGCTCTGCTGTTTTACATATGAGTGCATTTTAAAAAAAAACACCATCTTCCACCTCGAGTCAGAAGTGGTACAATCCAGTCTACCATTTCAGTGCTCAGACTGCATCATTGGCATCTAATTGTGTAGAGAGCTGATGTGACGTCTCACTTAGAACATCAAAGCGGGGATCAAACCAACACAGTCCAAATCCCAACTCAGATTTCAGGCAGCTGTTCTCTCTCAGCCTCACCGACCTCACGGTGTTACTGTGAGAATAATATGAGAGGAGAGCCATCGATGCGCAGCTGAGTTCCTTGAAGGGAAGGCAGGCAATAAATATAATAGATAAATCAAGTGCATAGGCAGGATTAGATTGTTGCTCATCTAAACTAGTGGTTCTCAACCTGTGGGTCCCCAGATGTACCTGGACTGCAACTCCCAGAAACGCCTTCCACCACAGTCAATGGTGGAGGCTACTGAGAGTTGCAGTCCAGGAACATCTAAGGATCCACAGGTTGAGAACCACTGATCTAAACTATGAACTCCAAGGTGGGCCCATGTATGTCAGGGTAGGCCAGAAGTGGCCCTTGGGCTAATTTCTGAAGCCTTTTAAAAGTGGCCTGTTTATATTTTTTGTCAAGAGTAATCTGTTCCTTCCATAGCAAACAGCTAAATGGTGTGGGTGGGGAGGGGAGAGAGAGAAGAGTAAAGACAAAGAGAAGGAGTGGAAGAGAATAGGATGGTGAAAATTGAAAGGAAGGAAGAAATGAGGTGTCCATACTATTTTTTTCTTTACTTGAAACTCCCATCAAACTCTGTATGGTGGAGTTGAAACTCCATCCTACTGCCCTTTTAGGTTATGTTTGAAGAAATGCAGTCCTGTGCACGCCCACAGGTGCCCACACGTGGATCCCTTCACACCTTGTGTAATTGTATGGACTCAGATCCCAGTAGCTGCCCTGGAATTTTGTGGGACAAAGGAAAAGAGCTGAAATGGTTGGGATGCATGTGTTGACCTGCAGAAGCCACCTAGAACTCAGCAGTGGTAGGGTGGCACCCTGAATCCCAAACCATCCTCTTACCCCCATCGCATGTACAGGTGGCTTCAGCACATTGTGAAGAATCCCATGTCCTAAAAATAATTTTCTAGTGGTTCGCAACCTGTGGATCCCCAGATGTTCCTGGACTGCAACTCCCAGAAGTCTTCATCACTAGCTGAGCTGGCCAGGGTTAGGGTTAGGCTTAGGGTTAGGGAGTTGCAGGCCAGAAACGTCTGGGGACCCACAGGTTGATAACCAATAAGCTCTTTAAGCGGACTCAATTGCAGTAGGCCTAAAGAAAGCTGCTGTTTGGCTGTGTCCCTTGCACACATTCCTGGGAGATACCACAGTAGTACCAAAAGGACTTTTTTGGCAAGAGCCAGAAAGGATGGAAGCGGCAGTGTTTCGGTGTGTGGTAGATCTGAAGGAAATCAGGGCTGAGGCTTCATGCTAAGCTAGGCCTTGGTGTGATCCTGTGATGCCTTGTTCCTCAGGTGGCAGGCTTTGATCTGGATGGAACCCTCATCACCACCCAGTCGGGGAAAGTGTTCCCGACCAGCCCTGATGACTGGAGGTGAGTGCACTGTCTGTCTGCCAAGCCTCAAGTGACAGTGGTAGGAGGGCACGGTGGATGGTCAGCATTGGATAGTGGGAACTGAGCTAGGCTTTGGAGGCCTGGATGGAATCTCTGTCGAGTCAACAGCTGAACTGAAGGCGATCGAGCAGGAAACGGATGTGACTGAGTTGAAGAATATGTTTCCGTCTGGGATGCCTTGAATTAAAAGCAGTGGGGTGGTAATCAAAGTACGGTATAGGAAAGCTGGCACTGGTGTGAGGGCTGCCCCCTGTCAGCATTCCTGAGTCGGGGATAAGAGGTATCTGTGTGTCATTTGCCAGGGCAGGGGAGCAGATGGGCTTGGGAACTCCTGCAGCTATGTCCCTCCACTTCCCCTGCAGAACTTCAGCCTGAGGGAACCCTGGCTCCAAGCACTCCCTGCGTACTGCATTATGAAACTACTGCTTTGCTTTCTTCTCCTGACTCTCCACCACCACCCCTTTTATTCTTATTACTTGCTTTGGGGTGAATTGGAGAGAAAGACGATTTTTGTGTGGGGGAGGGTTGTTTTTATTTTATTTTATTACATGTTTTTGGAGACAGAGAAGGACAGGGTGAGTCGACGTACTTAGGGCAATCTGTAGCTGCCTGGCTTTGTGGTTGTGAGGTCTTTTGTCTGTTGAAGAAGGATGTGTTTTCCAAGGAGGTGGGTGTTGCCAGGGAGCAGGGAGCAACTATTACAAGTACAGAGGGGGAGGAGGAGGAGATGGGAGACACTGACCACATCATGGGAGGAGAGCAGAAGATGAGAGTGCTTGGTCAGTGAAAATTAAGACTGCTAATTTTTTCATGTAATGTTTTAAATTAATATCTTTTGTATTTTTATAAAAAAAATTGTCTTGGTGATCTGCTAGCCATCCCAAAAAGCATTAATTTATGGGAGATTTTATACTTCACTTGAGAGGTACCTATATTTTTCCGCCTAAAAGATGCCCCCAAGTATAACATGCCCCCCCATTTTTCCAACCCAAAATTACAGATTTGCAACGGAGCGGGTCCCGCCTCAGCTTGCTTCCATGTATAAGACAACCCTCAGTTTTTAGTCTAACAATTTTAGACAAAAATATAGTCTTGTACATGGAAAAATTCTGTGGCTCATTGTATTGTACAGTGGAACCTTGACTTACATACTGCTTGACTTGCAGCATATTTGACTTGCAGCAAGAAGGGGCCTGTTTGACTTGAGTCGCAGGCTTTGACTTGCATCTCGGAGCCCTGGCGCAAGGCACTGGAATTGGGCTGCAGCCACAACCCAGCATCGCGGCTGCCGCCTCCAAACTGCTCCTGCCTTCTTCCCCTCCTCCGGCAGCGGCAGCTTCGGTGAAACCAGCTCAGAGCACCTGGAGCTGGTCCTCAGCCTCACCGAAGCCGCTGCTGCTGCCGGAGGAGAAGAAGGGCCGGGAGCTCAGGTCTGGCCTCGCTGGTTAGACAGTCGGCTCAGTCTTGTAAAAAATCTGGCTGCAGAAGTCTGGCCCACAATGGAAGCGTTTTAGTTGGGGAGCTGTAAAGTTGTGGGACTCTAATGGTAAGCATAGAGTTGTTCAGAGCTTGGAACGTCAGGTTAAAAATCAGTGAAACTTAAATGTTAGACATTGTTTCTATGAACATTAAAAAGTGGAGGCGTATAATTTGTGGACTATAATTCCACTGCCTCCTCCTCTCTTTGAAGAGACATTTCATTTACATCCCCAGAAGGAATCTCCTATCCCAGTCAAATTTGTGTTAAATTGCTGTTTTCGGGGTCTTTTTCATCATCTGGAACGGATTAATCCGCTTTCCCATTACTTTCTATGGGAAACGTTCATTTGACTTGTCATGTTTGACTTAAGTCTAGACCCCTGGAACGGATTAATGACGTAAGTCAAGGTTCCACTGTAGTAAGAACGTGAGAGAAGGACCAGAGGATTCTCCTCATTGAACCTTGAAGTCTGCTAGGTGATCCTGGGCCAAGCAGCCTCTTTTATCCCTGGCCTGCCTCACAGGGCTGTTGCAAAAGAGTGAAGGATGGGGAGGCAAACCAGCATCCTAAAATCCTTGGAGAAAAGGCAGAGTCAATATATAATACAGAAGAAATAAAATGGTGGAAGTTGCTCCCACCTACCTACCTGCCTGAGGTAAAATAAAATGTAAAATAGATAGGAGAGCATGGGCGAGGTGAAGGGCCTAAAAATGGGATTTGTGGTGTCATTTTCACATTGTGCCTTGTAGGCTTCTGCTAATACTAGTAGCAGTAGTATCCATAAGGGGAACAGTCGTTGAAAACTACTCTCAACCCTTTCTCCTTTGCAGGATCCTTTACCCTGAGGTAACCCGCAAGCTGAAGCAGCTTCAAAGTGATGGTTACAAGGTATGCCTCTTCTCTGGTTGAAATAGGTCAGGAGTAAGGCCATCACAAACACAAGGGGCGTGGTGGTTCAGCAGGCTAGAGCACTGAAAACTGTCGGCTACAAAGTCGGCAGCTCAGCAGTTCGAATCCTGGGTGCCACGCAACAGAGCGAGCTCCCACTATTAACCCCAGCTCCTGCCAACCTAGCAGTTCAAAAGCATGTAAATGCAAGTAGATAAATAGGTACCGCTGTAAAAAGCGGGAAGGTAAAACAGTGTTTCTTGCAGCCATGCCAGCCACATGGCCACGGACTTGCACAACTGTGGCTCTTCGGCTTGAATATGGAGATGAGCACCACCCCTAGAGTCAGACACGACTAGCTCATATGTGTCGGGGGAGCCTTTACCTTTACCTTTAAGGCCACAAACACAGTAAAAAGCAAACCGAGGCCTGTAAGAGAGCTGTGTCTGCCTATTGAAGCTAGTGAGGAGAAAATTGAGAGGTGATCCAGTATCTTTCTTCAAATATTTGAAGGACTGCTAATGTGGCAGCTGGAACGAGCGTCTTTTCTGCTGCTCCAGTGGGCGGGATTCCAACAGATGAATTCAAATTATATGAAGGGGACATTCCAACCAAACTCTAGAAGGGACTTATTTACAACAACAACCGTTTAGCAGTAGATGACCTCAGAAGATGAGGAAGGGCTTCTTGGTTGGATTTTTTTTCTTTTTTGAAACAGAAATACAATGGCCACTTGTGAGGAAAGATTTAGGTCACGGTTTCCTGTGTGGGCAGAGGATTGGGCCCGGCGCCTGTTGGATTCCATTCCAGCTCTCTAGCTGTTTGAGTCTTTACCATTTCTAACCAGCTCCCTCCTCTTCTGCAATTCTCACTGCTCTTGTCCTCTCTTCATGGATAGCTCGTGATCTTCACCAACCAGATGGGCATCGGCCGTGGGCGGCTCAGACCCGAAGTTTTCAAAGCCAAAGTGGAAGCCGTGGTTGAGCGGCTTGATGTCCCGCTTCAGGTGAGCTGGCAGTGGCGAGGATGCCTCCTGAAGGATGCTTTGCAAGGAAAGCAAAGAATAGAGCAGAGGGATGTGCGGGCCACGAGGGTCATGCGAAATAAGTTGTGTTGTAGAGCCTCAGGTGTAACATAAATAATAATAATAATAATAATATGTCATCAAGTCATTTCTTTTTTCTTTCTTTTTAATTTTTTTATTTCTATATGTGTGTGTGTTGTGTGTCGTTACAGTCGTTACCGACTCTTCGTGACCCCATGTCCATGGAGTTTTCTTGGCAGGAATACTGGAGTGGCTTGCCAGTTCCTACTCCAGGCGCCTACAGCACCTGGTATTCCCTGGTGGTCTCCCATCCAAGTACTAACCAGGGCCGACCCTGCTTAGCTTCCGAAATCAGGCGAGATCGGATGTGCTCAGGGCATCTAGGCAGCTTTTTATTTCTATACAAGATACAAAATACACATTAAAAATTAACATAAGACTAAACAACAGTGCTCCCCTCCACCAGCGGGACCTTTTAATCAATCTTATCCCTTATTATCCTCCCTTTCAGAACAGAATTGATTGTTGTACAGCAGTGCTCCCCAACCTTTTTGTCCCCGCGGACCGGGAAATTTTTTAAAAATTTTCTGTGGCCCGGGGTGGGGGGTGGGGAGGGGGAGAATGCGAAAGGGGGTCCAGCGGGAGGCAAAAGGGGGTGAAAGCAAAGGATGGGGGAAGGAGGAGGGGGAGGCACGAGAGCGGCGGCGGCGGCACTCACCGGCTTGGGGCGTCGGGCGTGCCACTCCCCACACACACGGGCGGGGTGGGGGGAACCCGGCTCCTGGGCAGGCGGGCCTCCTCCTCCGGCGCCGGGAGTCGCGCGTGGGTCTCGCTGCTGGCGCCCCGCTTGCTCCTGCTGCCGCCGCCGCCGCCACCGTGGGCCTCCTCCTCCGCCGGGAAAGCGAGCGGGGTGCCAGCAGCGAGACCCGCGCGCGCTCCTGGCCCCGGCGCCCCGCGCAGCACCCGCCCGGCCGCACCAGGAAGCGCCCGTGGCACCAACGAGCCGCCGCCGCCGCCGCCGCCTCCTGCTCCTGTTCCTCCTCCTCCTCCTCCTCCTCCTCCTCCCGCCGCCGCCGGAGGAGCAGCAGCCACCACCCCCCACCGCCCTCCCGCCGCCGCCCGCCGCCGCCAAAATACTGCCGCCACCACCCCTCTGCAATTGCCCTCACTGCTGCTCCATCGGCGGCGGCGGGAGGAGGAGGAGGAGGAGGAGGAGGAGGAGGAGGAACCGGAGCAGGAGGAGGCGGCGGCGGCTCCCGGTGCCGCAAGGGCTTCCCGGGCGCGGCCGGGCGGGTGCCGCGCGTGGGTCTCGCTGCTGGCGCCGCGCTTGCTTCTGCTCCTGCTGCCGCCACCGCCGTGGGCCTCTGCCGCCGCCGGGGAAAGCGAGCGGGGCACCAGCAGCGAAATCCCGGGGGAGGAGGATGGCGCCTCCGCCTCCTCTTCCCCAGAGGAGAGCAACGGTCTTCTGGGCCGCCGCCAACGCCGCCGCGTCCTTAGCCTCCGCCGCCAACGCCGCCGGGCGCCAGCGTTTGGGGCGGAGTCGCGGCTGGCCGGCCCGGAAGGAGGGGGGGGAGGGGAGGAGGGAGGCAAAGGCGGCATTATCGCTCCTCCTGCCATCCTCCTCCACTGGCCGCCCGCGGGAGAGAAGAGGAGGAGGAGGAGGGCGGCGGAGGAAAAGGGGAGGAGCCTCCCGGCCTCCCCAGGCGGCCCGGTGCCGACCGGTCCACGGACCGGCACCGGTCCGCGGACCGGGGGTTGGGGACCACCGTTGTACAGTACGGGAACTTTACCCTTATTTTTTACAAGCACCTATTCAATAAATCTACCCCATCCTATATCTAGTATTAAAAACACATCTTTTTAACTCTCCTTTCTTAATCTTTAAATTACATGTCAATTTGTCCTTTAAGGCAATAGTCCAAACTTCATTATACCATTGGTTCATACATAATTTATAATTTCCCTTCCAATTCGTAGCTATAATTAATCTAGCCGCTGTCAAGAGATCAGTAATCGGCTCTCTAGTTTTACAGTCACAATCTGTCTTGACAAATATTGACAATAAAGCAATTTCTGAATTGGGTTCTATATACTATCAAGTCATTTCTGACTTGTGGCAACTTTTTCCCAGGGTTTCCCAGGTAGAAAATACTCAGAGGTGGCGTTAGGCAAGCTGCACAATACTAGCATGCCCCCTTGCAAATAATAATAATAATAATAATAATAATAATAATAATAATAATAATAATAATAATAACAACAACAACAACAACAACAACAACAACAACAACAACAACAACAACAACAACAACAACAACAACAACAACAACAACAACAACAACATATATTTCAAATGAAGTCCCCAAAATATTGATATGGTACATTTCAGTAAGACTCAGGAGGAAAAGAGGGAAGGACAGGAATAGTGATGAGAATATAAGAGAATGTAACAGCAATACACTTTTTACAAAGGAAGTTTCTGGTGTTAAAAACACACACATATTTTTTTAATTATTTTATTGAGGAAGTAACAGCATATATTTCCAGTCTTTACAAGTTTCCAAAACATTACATCATCCTTTGGTCGCTTCCTCATTAACCCTCTCCCCCCCCCCCAGCAAGCAGAAATTCACTACCCTTTCATGTTGAACATTATTAAGGCATGATGGAATAGTCTAGCCCATTTCTCGTTCTCAGGCTTCCCTTTTATCCAATTTATATATTTCTCCCACTCCTTTAAAATTCTATGTTTCCCTTCTGTGAAAAACACACACATATTGTGGCACTCCCTTCCCTTGAAGACTTGCCCAGTTCTTTTGTTGATGCAACTCAGCTAGCAGCTGCAAGCAGCGGCTAAAGGGGGCCAGAAGCTGCAGGAATTTAAGCCAGGGAGAACATTTTAGATTTTAAGATGCAACAAAACTCTGGTTACATGTACATCCTTAGAAATCATTGATTTCTGTAAGGTTACTCTTAATTATGCTGAATTCCAGATGCAACTCATTGTTCTCAGGTAATCCTGGTGGTTGCTCTTGCATTGCAGTTCCTACCTCACAGGGATGTTGTAAAGAAAATGTGGGGAGAAGAAAACCCATGTATGTCACCTTTAGCTCCTATGAAGAAGGGCAGGATTTAAGTATAGCAAATATGCAATTAAAAACATCTACTGCATCCCAGTCACACAGTATTGATAAAGTGACATGTAGAACCCAAGTTGAATCTGTTTTGTGCAGCTTCTCCTTTATATATTCTTTGCCTGCCCTTCCAAAAACAACAACAACAACAACATAGAATCATAGAGTTGGAAGAGACCTCAAGGGCCATCTAGTCCAACCCCCTGCCATGCAGGAACCCCCATCACAGTATTTCCGACAGATGGCCATCGAGCCTCTGCTTAAAAACCTCCAAAGAAGGAGACACCACCACCCTCCGTGGCAGCATATTCCACTGCAGAACAGCTCTAACCATCATGAAGTTCTTCCTAATGTTCAAATGGAACCTCTTTTCCTGTACTGTAGTTTGAAACCATTGCCCCGAGTCCTAGTCTCTGAAGCCGTGGAAAACAAACCTGTCCCCTCTTCCATATGACATCCTTTCAAATATTTAAGCATAGCTATCATATCCCCTCTCAGCGTTCTTTTTGAAAGGCTAAACATTCCCGGTTCCCTAAGCCGTTCCTCGTAAAACATTTCTTCCAGACCTTCAACCATCCTGGTCACCCTCCTCTGTACCCACTCGAGGTTGTCAACATCCTTTTTAAACTGAGTCGCACAGAACTAGACACAGTACTCCAGGTGGGGTCTGACCAGAGCAGAATAAAGTGGTACTGTCACTTTCCTTGATCTAGACACTATGGTTCTGTTGATGCAACCAAGAATCATATTGGCTTTCCTGGCCGCCACATCAAATCTGGTTGTGAATAGGGCTGCTGGACGTCAGTAGAGACAGCGCAGGTCACAGACTTTATTCAGAGCAGGGAAAGAAGAGCTGGCGAGATGTACAAAATAATGCAGGGCATGAGTAAAGTGGATAGAGGGATGCTCTTCTCCCTCTCACAGAATACCAGAACTAGAGGACATCTACTCAAACTGAGGGCTGGGAGAGTAAGAACAGACAAAAGAAAATACTTTTTTACCCAGCATGTTGTTAGTCTGTGGAACTCCCTGCCACAGGATGTGGTGAAGGCATCTGGCCTGGATGCCTTCAAAAGGGGATTGGACAGATTCCTGGAGGAAAAGTCCATCTCAGGTTACAAACCATGATGGAGATGTGTCATCTCCAGGCTTAAAACCGGGGTACTTCAAGGGCCAGATACAGGGGAGTGGTATCAGGAGACAGATATCTAGTCTTGTGCGTTCCCAGACACATCTGGTGGGGCCACTGTGAGATACAGGGACTTTGGCCTGATCCAGCATGGCTCTTCTTATGTTCTTATGTTCTTATCTTTGTGGAAAGGATATGTACGAGTGTCCTACAAATAAATGACGGACTGGCTACCGCTTTGTGTTTGATATAAGCCAGGATGGCCTGTTCCGCCTGCTGTATCGTTCCCCTGTTGTCTTTCCCCTGCAGGTCTTTGTGGCAACCAGCTCTGGCATTTACCGCAAGCCTGTGCTTGGGATGTGGGATCATCTCTGCGAGAAGGTATTGGGGGTTTGCAGGGAGAGAAGGGCTGGCGAGGGGCCCAGAGAAGTCTGTACTTTGGCCCTCTCCTTCCATCTCTGCACTCCGCTTTTTTTCTCCCTAGGCAAATGGTGGCATCTCAGTATCTTTGCCACAGAGCGTCTACGTAGGGGGTAAGTAGGAGGGTGCTTCTCGAAGTAGGAACGAAAGGCTGGGTGTTGAGTTGCGTAGAATCTTTATTTCTCATCCTTGTCGTACGGCTTCGAATGGCAAGCGAGAGATCTCGTTGGTGCCTGTACCTCTCATGGCAGCTGCAGCCCTTGCTTAGATGTTCCCTCACCCTAAAATGTATAAAACCAGACAGCTGGATTTCAGGCTCATCGTAGTGTTGATGGGTGATGCCTCTTTCCCCTCTATAGATGCAGCTGGCCGTCCAGCAAACTGGGCCCCTGGGCGTAAGAAGAAGGATTTCTCTTGCAGTGACCGTTTGGTAGGGGAATAAATCTGGAATACATCTTTCTCCTCTACCCCATCTGTACTATTGATATACTTAGCTCTGACTTCTTCCCCCCATGTTGATGGCTGTGATTCTCCATCCCTACAGTTCGCTCTGAATGCTGGCCTTCCCTTCTATACCCCTGAGGAATATTTCCTGGGCTGGAAAAAGGCATCCTTTGAGCTCCCCAGCTTTGACCCGGTGAATAATTTCATGGTCTCTTAATTTGGCTGCTGCAGAATGGTATTCTGCTTCCCAATATCCAAAGCATATCGAGTGGCATACATGTTTGTAATCTCTACATCAGCCTTGGAAGTTGACCGTGTGTGGTGACTGCGTATGATCCATGCTGGGTATCTATATGGTGATATAGTAGTTAAACGTGTTCGGCTGGCATAATCTTATCTGGCTTGTTTGACTATCAGCATCAACAAGGATTCAGTTTAACTTTGCCTAATTCCCGACTTCTTGAAACTGTGTTATTAGTTCATTATAGTTCAGAGGAGAGCAGCAAGGATGAATAAGAGAGTGGAAACCAAGCAGTATGAGGGAAAAGAACTACTCTTGTTTAGCTTGGAGAAAAGAAAACTGAGGGAAGATATAATAGCACTTTCCAAATGCTTGAAAGGTAGTCATAAAAAGGAGTTGGATCTATTCTCAGTCACTACAAAGTGCAAGACACATAATATATAGTGGTGGTGGCGAACCTTCGGCCCTCCAGATGTTTTGGACCACAACTCCTAAAATTCTGAGCCTAGACTGCCAATGATCAAGGACTGGGGGAGTTGGGGGTCCAAAACATCTGGAGTGCCGAAGTTATGTATAGGGTCAAGCTACAGGAAGCCAGATTTTGGTTGAATGAAATGAAAAGCTTCTCAACTTTTAGAGCAGGACAGCCATGGAGCCAATTACCCCAGAAGTGGTGAGCGCTCCAACACTGGAGGCATTCAAGATAAAATTGGATGAACACCTGTCAGATCTGCTTGATTTAGGTTCTTGCACTGGGCTGGAGGCTGGAACCAATGGCCTTATAGGTCCCTTTCCAACTCCATTATTCTGTGGTGGTGGTGGTGGTAGTAGTAGTAGTAGTAGTGGTGGTGGTGGTGTTGTTACAGTCGTGACCGACTCTTCATGACCCCATGTCCATGGAGTTTCCTTGGCAGGAATACTGGATTGGTTTGCCACTTCCTACTCCAAGTAGTAGTAGTAGTAGTAGTAGTAGTAGTAGTAGTAGTAGTAGTAGTAGTAGTAGTAGTAGTAGTAGTAGTAGTAGTAGTAATTTTCATAATATTAATGTCAGCATTCCCCTTTACCAATGCAGCGGGCCTTGGACCCCAAGGGACCACTTTTTGATCCCCCAGATGCTTGCCTGACTTCATCTTCCCCAGAACTGGTAGTGGCCGTTGGCTTCCCAGCTGGTGAGTACAAGGCCAACACAACCGTGCTCTTTTTCAAGCATCCTTATTGCTGTTTTCCCAATGCCTGCGTGTTTCATGGTCAGTTGGAAAAAACACAAGCAAACAGGTGGAAAGGCTAACTCTTTCTCCAGTCTTGTAATGCTAAGGCCGCCATGAAAGCTGAGGGCATTCCCAAGGTCAATAAATAGCTCTTTATGAAGTTGGAAAAGTAGAATTTCCATTTGCTTTTGGTCCTGATTTCAGGCGAAAACTTTCTGCGTACCTTGATTGTGAGAATCAAAACTGGTATTGCCATTTCTCTGTTGCGTGTCTTTTTCTCCTTGGGTTGTCCTTACAATATTGAAAAAATGAAGTTAGAGACAATGGGGCTGTACGTGAGCACGGAGGTTTCTGCTACAGTAGTTCAAACAGAAGCACCCTTGCCAACAATTATACAGCCTCCCAGGAGAGTCCAAGTAGCTGGAGGCAACTAAAGCTGTTTCTCTGCTTCCCTTCTCTTCTGGATGCAATAGTGGTCACTGGCCGTCATTTGGCTCAAAGGCAAGTAAATCCAGAAAGCCTTAGGAACACATAACATTATCTGATAAAACTACAATTACAAAGAAGGGGTGTTTTAATGAAATCAGTGCTGTACCACGAACAAGTGCTTGTATGTTGTTGTAACAAAGCTTGGGCTCCCCAAACATTTGGAAAACTCTAGTTTCCCCTGGTCCTCCATGCAATGCTTTACCTTCCTTTCCCCTCCTCTTCCAGCTGGTAAGTCTACTTTCTTGAAACAACACCTGGTCTCTGCTGGTTATGACTACGTCAACCGGGTAAGTGGAGGGAGCTCAATCGTCTTCCTCGCTTTCTTTAGTAAAGCTTTTCCCTGATGATTATAGACCAGTGGTTCTCAACCTGTGAGTCCCCAGATGTTTCTGGACTGCAACTCCCAGAAGCCTCTACCACTTGCTGTGCTGGAAGGGTTTTCTGAGATTTGCAGTCCAAGAACATCTGGGGACCCACAGGTTGAGAACCAGTGTTACAGATCATAATAGTGGTTCCAAACCTTGCCCCCCCCCAGATGTTCCTAGACTAAAACTCCCAGAAGCCCTCACCGCTGGCTGTGCTGGCTAGAATTTCTATGCGTTTTTAATCCACAAACATCTAAGGACCAAGGTTACGAACCACTGGTTATAGAGTTGTACCCCAAAACACTGGGAGAGCAAAGGTTTCCCTATACCTGCCCCAAGGTATCATTCCTTCTCATTGCCTGCTTTTCTACTCCATGCAGGACACACTTGGTTCGTGGCAGAAGTGTGTGGCTTCGTGCCAAGCCTCGCTGAAGGCCGGGAAGAGCGTAGCAGTGGACAACACCAACCCTGACCTGGAGTCGAGGCGCAGGTGAGGCTACTGCACTTAACAGAGGTGAACAGACAATGCACCTCCCAGAGAGCAGAAGCCCTGATTCTCTGGGGGGGGGGCACTTTGCCTTTCTTCTCATGCAGGTATATTGAGTGTGCTAAGGAAGCTGGAGTTCCCTGCCGCTGTTTCCTTTTCACTGCTTCCTTGGAACAAGCCAAGCATAACAATCGAGTAAGTAGCTCTTGAGGAAGCTGGAAAAATGTTTTCCCTAGTCCCCCATGTCCTGTACATTCATCTGCTCTGGTTCGCGTGCTGTAGGGTCCCAGCTCCACTCAGCCAGAGCCAAAATGATCCGTGGAGTTGCAGAATGGTAGCTGAGAAACATCTGGAGGATCACAAGTTCCCCGACCCTACCTTAACATTATGTGCAGCACTGAACGTGAAGCCTGTGCATGTGGCTATGGTGCTAAGCAGTCACCAACAATGCTCATTGTATCTATTGGCTGGCATCCTATTTGTCTAGCTCAGTGGTTCTCAACCTGTTGGGTCCCCAGATGTTCCTGGACTGCAACTCCCAGAAGTCTTCATCACTAGCTGAGCTGGCCAGGATTTCTGGGAGCTGCAGTCCAGGAACATCTGGGACCCACAGGTTGAGAACCACTGGTTTAGCTGTAATGTAATGGGTTGCTCAGTCAGTTGTGAGACCCTCTGTTGTGACTGATTGCACAGTGCCAAGATTACACCTTGGCGTAGTGAGAAGTAATGCACAGGTCATGTTGAGTTAGTTATGCATGCATAGCTACACAGGATTTCTGCCATTAAAACTTTCCAGAATGCATTGTGCTGATAACGCTATAGTGACAGCTATGGCTTCATTGTCTTTTATATTACCATACTTTCTCATCTATAAGACCCCTACTTTTCCTACCCAAAATAACAGTTGTGCAACTGCACGGTTATCTCCTCGGATTACTTCCATGTATAAGAAGACCTTCAATTTTTAATCTAACAATTTTAGACAAGAATATAGTCTTGTACATGGAAACATTGCACATAGTTCTGTCTTAAACTCTTGTTATCTTAAATGTTGGGATGGTCCACTTTTTCTCCCACTTCCTACTTATTGAGTCTGCCACGGAAGAGAATTTGTTCAAGTCAGTATTCAAAATGCGTTAACAGATCTTTATTTTTTTTTTCCATTTCAGTTTCGGGAGATGACCGAGAAGGGACATGTGCCTGTTAATGATATTGTCCTAAACAGCTATAAGTGAGTGTTGAAGGTGGGGGGGCAGGTTGGCAGGGGAGGGCAGAGGCTGTTTCTAGGGGAAATAATTCCAAAAAGCTCTGCTGGAGTGACCAAGGCAAACACACTTATTTAAAACGTACCAGATGCTAATTAGCAGTACTGCAACAAAATCTCCTCTTCTGACAATTAGAAACCAGCAGATCACAGTTTCTCATGTTTATGCAGAGGTGGGATGATTTATTTCAGACTAGAAGTAAAATCTCCTTTTGCCCTGTGTGCACAGAGCCACAATACTGTTTCCAGCAGCCTTTAGTTCGATTATGTCTTCTTCTTCTTCTTCTTTCCTCCTCCTCCTCCTCCTCCTCCTCCTTCTTCGTCTTCTTCTTCTTCTTTTTGGCCTGTGAAAATCCAGTACCATGTTCAAGTAAAATTAGGCGATTATACTGTTCTTGTCGCCAGATATAGTGTGTTTGTGGTAATTTTCTGCATTGGATCTTGGAATGTCACTTAACCATCACATTTCTCCTGGACAGGAATAAATATGTGGCGCCTTCAGTAGAGGAAGGATTCTCTGAAATCCTCAAGATTCGCTTTGTACCTCACTTCACGGACTCCCAACTGGAATCCCTTTATCGTCAGTTTTCAGAAGGATGACATGAGATCAAAAGTACATCAGCATCCGTGGCTTTCCTGCTCAGCTCATGTTGGATGGAGCTGTTCTGAAACACACCTCCATCGCGGTAGAAGGCATATATGTCAAGGGTGTGACCTCCTCATGCTGGTCAAGGGGACTGTTGGCTTAAGCTTATTCTGAAGCTGTTTAAAAATGAAGCAGAAAGATTTGAGTCCTCTTCCCTGTGAAAATAAAGTTTTGTAATGCAGCCCAATGTCTTTTGATCCAGTGATCCAGCCAAAACTGTTTCTCTTAACTTTATCCTTCCTTCAGGAAAAACAGCTTTAACTGTTTAATAGGAGTAGGGAAAGGAATATATAGATTTATTGATAGACTACGGCATGATCTGCAGTAGATAAGAACTTCTGATTGTTTTACAAAATTATACTGCTGAAATGAAGTCTGTGGTGAGAAGGAATGAATGCTTGTGGAAAAGTTTGTAGGTAGAAGTTAAAGTTCTGGAACAAAGAACTATAGGGCCCAGAATTTTTGCATGTTATGTAGTGCTGATTTGTTGGATAAAAGTCTTCTACAGTAACACCTTGGTTTACAAGTACCTTATAATTTATGAATGTTTTGCAAGATGATCAATTTTTGTCTTGCAATATGAGCACTTAGAGCACGTCACATAATCCCAAGTGAGGCAATTGTGGCTCCCCCCCCCCGGCTGGATTGTGGGTGATTGTCTGGAACATTCCATCTCAGGCAAATCTCAAAAGCAGCAGAGGAACGGAGGTTTCCCTTTCAGCAGCCACAAAGGTTTTCAAAGGACAGAGCAGAATAGGGTTTTATTTTTCTTTATATTTAATTTGTTTTCATCAGCCTTTCTTATTTTTCAAACCATTTCTAGTCATGGGGCAGCTACTCACGTATGTATAGAGTTACAAATTACATTTTATTATTAAAAACACAGTAAAATCCAGTTACAGTGGATTGTATAACTTGTATAAAGGAATTAATTTGTTCCAAATGAAATTATGTTAAGCAAATTTTCCTTTAAACAAATTTCCCATAGGAATGCATTGAAAACAGAGCAACCCCTAATTGTGACCATTTTTATGTTGTATGGCTTCTCCCCATAGGAATTCTGTTAAGCAAATTTCCCCTATCTCCAGAAATTTTTATGTTGTACAGATTTTATGTTATACAAGGATCCACTGTATAAGTTCCAAGAACAGCAGATTCTGCAACAAGGTACCAAAACCACGGTGTGGACATGGACTTCTAGCCAACTTCTTTTGAGTTCTGGCATTGTGTTTTATACAGTATGTGGTCTATGGGCCCCCAGAATGAATCATCTGAGTTTCCATTATTTCTTATGTGGAAATTTGCTTTGATATAAGAGTGTTTTGGTTTACAAGCAAGTTTCCGGAACAGATTATGTTCCTAAACCAAGGTATTACTGTAGTTTAAAAAAGAGCAACAGCACATAACGACCTGCAAGCCTAATTTTACTAGGGAACTAATGAGAAAGGAAACTACCAATAATAAGTGGTCTCTTTCAGGAAAGAATCTGAAGCTAATCCCCAGTGAACAGAGCCCAAGCTATGCACCACACAAGGCTCCAGGAAACAACAGCTGAGAAGGAAGCACCAGGTTTTGAGCAGTGACCCTGGTAGGCAACTCTTTTGAGGCCTATGCTCTTACTAAGAAAAGCAACTATGGGGAGGTATTGAAGGCACCTTCTCATTTTTCTTATGTCTTGAATTCAAACACAGCAGGAATTCTCCAAAAGGTTTATTTTACAAAAAAATAACTATAATAAAAGAACAGGCATTCTTTCACACACAGATGGGCCAATATATCCAAAAGCCCTCATGATGTATCCATTGTTTCTCCTTCTGGAAAACAAACAAAAAACAGAAGTGAAACTTCAAAAAGGAAAGACACATTCTTCCCTTCTCGCTGGGAATTCCAGGTGCCCTCCTTGAGTTTTATCCTCTATAGCAGTGGTTCCCAACCTGGGCGGTCGGGACCCCTTAGGGGGTCGAACGGCCATTTCACAGGGGGTCGCCATGAGCCAGTGAACAAAAAGGCACAAACGGCTTGGGTCTGGAGGAGAGGGAGAGGAAGGAGGGGAAGAGTGAGTTACAGCTTGATAGGTTGGAGGGGACATCAGTCAATGGCATCGGAGGCTGCGATTGGCTGAAGGTGCCTGTAGAGGGAGGTTCTCTATTGCACCTGCAGCAGTGGCCTGCCAAAGGGGGCCTGTGGCCTCTTCCAAGCAGGGCAAGGGATCTGTACTAAAGGGTGGCGGCATTAGGAAGTTTGGGAACCACTGCTCTATAGGAATGTTAGGGAGTCTCTTCTAACTTTTCATGTTGACAAAAACTTTCTGGGAAGCTGTAGGACACTCTAACATCACCTCCTAAGCAAACTCTCAGCATCGTTGCAAATGCTTGGAAGCTAATATTTCCTCCTTAAATGACTGCCTTTTCTGTCACGTTAGGTATTTTTGTTAAAAAGCCCTCATGAAATAGACCCCAGACAGAAGACTAGAAATTTGCATGTTCCATTGCCCCACAACAAATTGAGGTAAGATTAGCTTTCCCATTTAAAAACCTAAAATACAATTTTTATTCCACCTGAAGAAAAAAACCAACAACCTAGTTTTCATTGAGGCGTTAATGCTTTTGTTTTAAGGTGAAACTTGAGTTAGTGTCAGTTTCTGTCCCTTCCATGACACTCATTCCTCAAATTTCAGCTTTATTAGGCCCATCCCATGGAGCCAAATTCTACACAAAAAGAACAGCCCTTCAAAAGCACAACTGAAACACACACCATTTGCTCTTTAGGAAGTGGGATTACTGCACACGTGTTTTCTTCTCCACTTGCACATCACAATTTCTTTTCATCCATGCGGTGTTAAATCAGAGTTCTCCCTTTGGGGAAGAGCCTTCTGTATACTTAAGAGGCAAAGGCCTCCTTTGCTTCAAAGGCAAAAGAAAAGAATAGGCAGGCTGGCCCTAGCGAAAAGTGACCTGCCACAGGAGGTGGTGATGGCATCTGGCCTGGATGCCTTCAAAAGGGGATTGGACAGATTCCTGGAGGAAAAGTCCATCACAGTTTACAAACCATGATGGAGATCGGTAATCTCCAGGCTTAAAACCAGGGTACTTCAAGGACCAGATGCAGGGGAGTGGTGTCAGGAGACAGATATCTAATCTCGTGCGCTCCCAGACACATCTGGTGGGGTGACTGTGAGATACAGGAAGCTGGACTAGATGAGCCTTTGGCCTGATCCAGCATGGCTCTTCTTATGTTCTTATGACCCTGCTGGGCCTTTGGAAATCCTTAGTGATCCTCCCCAGCACCCACCCACCATTACTCACTGAGTTCATTGAACATGAAGGCATCCTGATACTCTTTCATGTACTGAGTGGAGCGTGACTCATCCAGGAACAGTGAGTATACCCGCTTGATGTCATCTACCTGGACTTCTGTGCCCTGCAGAGGAGAAAGGAAAAGTTCAGTGCTCCCCACTGGAAGAGGCAGATGAGGAACCTCACAAACACTCCGTAAGGTAAGTAGAATGTACCATGCAAGCCGGCAACCTCAAATCAGAAGCGAGGAGGTCCAGCTGCAAACACTTCCCTGCACAGAGTCCTCTTAAGAAACCAAGAGGCCACGGATTTCCTAGCAAGATCTTACTTGCCTGGTTCCCTCTGTGTCACAACTATGTGCCCAGTGTCTCATGTCTCCAAACACAACCCTAAAGCGTCCTTCCCATTCTAACAGCAGACACAAGTAGAAGTTCTAGTCTTCCCCAGACCAGATTTAAATTCTAGAGGAGATGGCATTCTTGGCATACGTGCACAGGAGCCAAATGAAAGGCACTTGGGAATTACAGGTCAGATAAAGAAGGTAGGAAGCAGCAGCAGAGATTTCTTTAATATACTTGGACGTGACTTGCTGTTATTTAGTCCACATGTTGTAGCTCCATATAGGTTTTAGTCTGTTGAAGCTTAACTACAAAAAAATATTGTGGTACCTGAAGTCGAACAGCCCTTATTTGGCATAAGCGTTAATATCCTGTCATCTAGCTGGATCCAGAAAAGTAGGTTCCAGTTCAGGAAAGCTTATGCCATACAAAAATTGTCTTGAACTTGTTGCAAGGATCTTTGTGGTTTCATCTGTTTCAAGTCTTCCTCCTCCTCCTCCTCCTCCTCAAGGTCTCTTAAAGGCCTCTTCCCAAGCTTCTACTCACCTTCCGCTTGCGACACACAAGGTTGGCTGCTGTGATGAGCTGGATGGCATACCGCAAGGAGGTCTCCAAACCAATGCGGGTGAGAACCGTGTAGGCATCTTCATTCATCTCGACATCTTCCTCCTCACACCTGCCAGACAAATACGACCGTGCTCAGGAGACACACCCCTTTCCCTGACCCTCAAAGGTCAAGAAATGAATGAAGCACGTAACTGCGACGGGCAGGTGAGCAGAGCAGCCGAGAAAAAAGGGCCGCTGCCCTCAAGCCCCTCACCGGATTTTGAGGATCTGCTTGGTCTCCTTGTCACTGTACGGAGAGGTTGAGATGATGAGCATGCGATCCAACAAGTCAATAGGGATGCCATGGGGGCTCTGGTAGTTGGTGCCACGGATCCTGCGTTGAAGGACGAAGCCAGGAATGACAGAGAGAGAGAACTTCAGTCCTCCTTTGCCTTGATCGTCAATGCTTACCGACATCATGGTGTCCGAATGCTTTTCCCGACTCAACCTTGGGCTCTCTATCTGCAATGGACTCCAGCTCCCATCACATCCAGCCATCACAGGCGCTTGATGGCACCAGGCTGAAGGAGGCTGGGATACATCATACTCATACTACAGCCATCTTCCCAACTGGGCCCTTGCCTACCAAGGTTCTCCATCCCTCCTGCACCGCATCCTGCCAAAGCCCATCTCTAATGCAGGCCAGATCACCTGCTTGTTGCTCTATAGGGTAGAGTCTACCCTGAGGCAGACACATGGTCAAGCACGTGCTCAAGAATATGCAGAGTGGTGTAAGTTTACAACGCAGAGAATTGGTGCCACCATGGCAGAGAATGTTCCTCTCTTTCTCTCAATTGCAACCACCAACAGCACCAGCCCTTTGTGCCCTCCCCACCCCACCCCCGCAAAAAAAACCCTGCCTACCTGGTGATGCCTCGGTTGGTAGCCATGATGAGGACAGGGGCCATGTCACTCTCCAGGGCTCGGTTGAGGAAAGAGAAGCACTCAATGTCCAACATGTGGACTTCGTCGATGAAAAGAACCTGGAAACAAGGAGGAGAAGATCAGATGCTGGATGGGAGAAATGAAGGTTTACGTGCCATCAACCCTTTAAACAAAAACGGCACAGACAACATCATGCAGGACTCACCCCTGGTATCACCTCCGCTTTGCCCTCCTCTCGCCACTCAGCCACCTTGGCATTGATTTGCTCTCGCACTTCCGATTTGATCTCCCCTGTATCACCTGGGGATGCACACAGGATACGAGGGGCAGAGGACGTGAAAAGCCGTTTCCCCAAACACCCCTTTCTACTCTCCTCATGCCGACATAATACCCCCTCCCCAAGAAAGAATGAATTGACCAACTATTCTAATGCCAAGATGAAAATCCCATAAACTGTCATGTGGATACAAGTGGCAACTCATTTAACTAGCAGCAATTTGCTTCTGCAAGTTATGGTACTGCACATATACCAGTGTAATTAACCAATGGACATAGTAAGTATGTCCGTCATACTTAGGGCATGGCTTTTCTCCCACAGTATTGCAGAACCTAGAGAGCCTGTATCATCAGTAAACCAGCACTCTTTCGAGGAGACAACCTCTCAAGCTGCTTCCACCATGATCCCTCCACCTCTCTCCCTTTCATTCATCCAGTCAATGCGCTCTTACCGGAGAAAAGAGCTAGGAAGCCCTGCGTGCGGCTGTTGATAACATCAATTTCATGCAGCGAGACTGTGTGCACCACTTCCTTGCGCTTCTGCAGTTCCCCATCTGGGCACTGGACAAACTTTGTCTGATAAAGGGAAGGTGCTGTTAAAAGACCTGGATGCTTTTCGTTTGTCACTTCCCAGTCTAAAGCTACAGTATTCCCCAGGCAGGCCCTTTCAGATGTGCTGGTTGGACTAATGGTGACAATGGCCAAAGACGATAAGAGCTGCAGTCTAACACATCTGGAGGGGAATCAGGTGGTGGTGGTGGGAAGACCCTGACAAAGTCTTAGGCAAGGCTTCCTTCCCCCATCTCTGTTACCCCAATGCCTTTCCCTTGAAATACTGGGGACTAAATGGAAAACTTCTGCATTTCCAGCATGTGTTCAGCCATGGTGTGCAAATGGTTGCATTCTATCCTTTGCCCAGAAATGACCCATGAGATCCTGATATTCTAATACACTTCCCTCACACTCCACCACAGTACCTGTGAACCCATGGCATCGTAGTCTCGTGCTCGTGTGAAGGAGCGTCCTAGTTTAGTGATCTTGCCCGTGGCTTTGTCGATGGTAATGACATCCCTGGGAGAAAATAAAAGCCTTAAGACCAGCCTGTGTCACCAGTGGAAACTTATAAACAGCAAACATCCCTGCTCTGTCAATTATGACTTCAGAAGGATGGGTACATTTTCTTAGATGAGTTAAAGAACTGCTAGCATTGTGGGTTTTCTCTATTATTTCCATACAGGGGAGGACAACTAATTCTCCCAAAAAGTAATTGGGGTGACAGGCCTTCTCTGTTCTGGTTAGAGAATGAGGCATTTTAACATTGCCTGTGGAAGACAGGCTCCAACTTGAAAGGAGAGAGAGAGAGCAGGCAGAGGCATCATTTAGTTCAAATGATGAAAACTTAGAACTGTATAACTTCAATCAATGTCATGCTGGTAAATTCATATTATTCCTGCAGCTATTAGGATGAGATCAGACCATGTAGGTGGCTGGTCAAAACTAGCTCAGCTTTAATTTGTGGACCTCTTGCATTAATCATTCATGGGAGGTATAAGAATAGAGTACGCAAGCTAAGATGGATGCTATCACAGCATCCAGTACATAATCAGCACCTTACCACTTGTTCCAAATTGGTGGGGCTACATTTGGGCTACAATTCCCAGAATTTCCCTAGTTAGCACACCAGTGGCTATGATGACTAAGGGATCTGGATGTTGTAGTTGAAAACTAGGCTCTGCACTTCCTATTCTCCTTGCTGTCCCCACATCGCATTCCACTCATCCATTACAGTAGCTTTCCCTCCTGCCATGCACATCCTTATTACAAGGCATGCAAGACCCATCACCAGGTCTTCATAGACACTCGCAGCTGTGCTCATCTTCCACCTAAAACAGGCATGTTCAAACTTCGGCCCTCCTGATGTTTCTAAGCTTAGATGGCCAAAGACAAAGGACTATGGGATTTGTGGTCCAAAACATCTGGAGGGCCGAAGTTTGGACATGTTTGTCCTAAAACCTCTCCTTCTCGGCTTGCATTTGTCATCAGAAGTAGTCTTCCCGCTTGTCTACAGAAACCTGCAATCCTGATTTTGATGCTGCTCCAAGAGAAATAAAAAACTCCAAAGCTTGGGGGTGGGGAGACTCTTCTCTAGATCATCAAGACTAGCTGCTGTCAAAAAGGCACAGTGGGGAATTGAACTCCCAACCTCTGTCTCCATGGTTTTCTCGCTTCTGACTTGCATGTAACCAGGGCTGCTTTCCCCCCGTTTCTCCTCCCCATGCTTACCCAGCCTGCACTTTCTCCTTGGTCAACGACTCAATCATCTTGGTGCCCAAGTCATAAATTGTCTCCATTTCAGTTGTCTTCAAGGTCAGCTTTCCTACTTTTGCACCCTGCGCCAGGAAAATAAGACATGCTCCAGTGGTTGTACAACACAATTCACAATTCACAGTGCCACCATCACTGGGAAAAGGGGCATGACCTGATGGCACCCTAGTCCTTGCTAGACTGCAATGTTACTCACAGTGCCGGTCGCTGGACGATCTATTTGGATCTCGACCACTTCACCTTCAATTATTTCCGTTTCCTCCCTAAAATTATAAGAGGATAGTCAAAATGGTTGTGTCAGGCCAGAGGCCATCTGCACAATATTCCAAATGAAACCCAGAACCAGTGCCCCTACAAACTCTTCAGATTCAAACCAATGTATTTTCCCACCTTAGACTTGACTGTACCAATCCATGCATGATTCTTAACAATCCACATTTGAATCTCTATCTATCCTCTCTAAAGGCCTGCAGCAATGCTTAATGGCCACTGCTTGACTTTCTTTCCAAAGCAGGGGCCTTCTGCATTTTCACTACCATCTTCTACCTTCCCTGAGATAAACATGGATCTTCTGAGGCTTCACTCTGCCTAAGTGGGCTGCTATCCATAAAACCTTATGGACAGTCAAGCACACGCCATATAACATGTTTGGTCTTACGGGTGTCACAGAACGTTTCTTGTTTTTTTCCTCCACGTTCATAACACTGTCATTTCCCAAAAGCTGGAAATGCTATTGGATCCAGCTGCCAACAGCCTGTCTAGCATGATGATGGTAACTGCAATATAGCAATGCCTAGCCAGCCACATCTTCTTCCTCCCTGTGATAAAGCCCCATCTATTCTCAGAGAACAACAAAGGTTCCAGCCTGCTCCTCACTTGATGCGGACACCAATGGAACGCCGGAAGGCTTGAGTCAATGCCTCTGTCTTGCTCATCTCCAAAGAGAAGATCTCGCTGCCAGCGATGGCTGTGAAGGGGGTGTCAAGGCCCAGCGCCTGTGCCATTCCTGGAAGGCAGAAGAGGTCTGTTACCATACAGGGGAGAGTCAGATATGAGCTGAGCTACTCCTTGGCTTTCTGATACTGACATTTAAGAAACAGATGTCTCATAGTTGGGAACTCCCAGGTTTTATTGAACCACCTCTATTTGAAACGCCAGTGGAGCGCTCCCGATTTTTAAGTGTCTGTTCCTTACCCATGGCAATGGCAGTCTTCCCTGTGCCTGGCTGGCCAGCAATCAGAACCGCTCGACCAGCAATCTTGCCCTCCTTGATCATCTCCAAGATCACACCGGCAGCCCGACGAGCTGCTAACTGGCCTACCATGCCCTGAGATACCTAGCAGGAAGAAAACAGAAGGAGGAGTGGAGGGGCAGGAAGACAGAGAATCCCGTTTTCCTCCCTTCATTCTTATATTTCTGTTCCATGCCATGCATAATCATCCCCAGCAGATCCTACCTCTCATCTTCCATCTTGAACAGAACCCATATAGATCACTCTATTCTGCTTTGAAAAATCTGCATTCACACAGCTATGCAAGAGTTAATGAATCCTGCAACAGCACTCATCATTTTCTTTCCATTCACAATATTGTAATGTGTTTCACATAATATGTGGCGCAGACAGAGACAAATCACTCTATTTTGGAATACTGTCAAATTCCCTGCTTTCATATACAGTAGACTGGCAAAGAAACCAAAAGCAGAGAACAGAAAGCATGCAGTGTAGCTAGTTTACAAAACAGAACACCAATCTATGCTGCACTCATGACACAACACCTGAGTACTTGACTCTCCCTCTTTCACACTCAGTGTTTACCAGCCACATGGATTTAATATCCAGCAAATAGTCAAAGTTCTTCACGTACCTGTCGGGGTTCCAATGTATCATCCAAGCCAAGACCTCGGATGTGGGAATGGGCACCTGAAGGAGAGAAAAGCTGTTCAGAAGAGGCTGGTGAGCTTCAGAACTGCAATGCCACCCAGCCCTGCATTGATTTTTGAACAAGTGCCAATTTTAGGCTTCCATCTCCATGAAAACAAGCCACCCGGGTCATGCTAGAGATCAGCCCAGGAAGAGCAGATAATGGACACTTACCAATACGTTCAATTCGGGTAACATCCCGGACTTCAGGCACTTTTGTAGCCTGAGAAAAAAGAAGAAAAAAAGACTTATGAGATCCCCTGACCCCACATACACTGGAGGCAAATATTTCATGCCTCCAGTTAGGACCAATTAGTTTCTCCAACTCCCACACCTGTATCAGAAAGAAATGAAAGCAAGCCATTACAATCTCGCTACGTCCCTTTTCAAAAGATAGATCCTCTTTTGCTACCTCGGCAGCAAAGATGATAAATGTACATAGACACATCATGCCACAGTCAATGCTTAAAACTCTGGATTCTGATATGCTACAGTGGTAGAGTGGCTTGATGGTTAGCGCTAAGGAAAATATTAGCTCAGATCCCCATTTTTAATTGGCATAGAACAGGAGGTCAGAATCCTTCAGGCTAGCAGAATCTACTTGAGGTTTTTTATCTCAACTGCAAGATCCATAGCCAAATGAAAAATATATACATTTCAAACTGGTGAGCTTTAAAAACAGGAATTTATGTTGGGTACCACAACTGAACACCACTTACAATTATTCCACAAGAATCCTCATGATCAAGACTTTCCCCAGCTTCCTTTATTAGAGCCAATGTTATTATTGCCATAACGTACTTGGCTAAAACTTTTATTATCCATTTCAAATCACCCAGATCCCAATTGACCTATTACATACCTCTGGCTTATGGCAAAGAACAAGAGCTGGGCATACGTTGGAAGGCAGGGAAACGAACCAGTGCGGGATTTCCCATATAGCCATGGCCCTCACTGGGAGAGCTTCAACCAGTCCTTCCCAGACTAGCCTACCTCACAGGGTTGTTGAGTGGAAGAAACAAGGAGCGGGGAAGAATGGGAGCACCCTATAAGCCAACTGAGGCCCACAGAGAAAAGTGGGATCAGAATAAAACAAGCATTCCCTAGGTTGCTGAACTACAGCACCCATCAGCCCTGGTCAGCACAGCCAACAGCGAGGGACGAGGGGCTTCGCTGTTCCACCCCATCTAGTGCTCATACCTATCAATTTTATTTTATTTACAGTGGACCCTTGTATAGCAAACAGCTTGTGTAACATAAGCACAACATAAAAAATTCCAGAGATAGGGAAAATTTGCTTAACAGAATTGCCTATGGGGCAAATCCGTACAACATAAATATGGTTGTGATTAGGGATTACTCCGTTTTCAATGCATTGCTATGGGAAATTTGGATAAAGGAAAATTTGCTTCACAGAATTTCATTTGGAACGAATGAATTCCTTTATACAAGGTACCACTGTATTTTGCTTGTGGGTTGTTGTTGGGTTTTTTTTGGGGGGGGTAGTTGTTTTGTTTTATAATTTGTTGTACACCGCCCAGAGTTCCTGAGGGAAGCTGGGCGGTTAAGAAGTCCAAAATATAAATAAATAAATAAATAAATAAATAAGGATGGGGGAGTGAGACTGATAACACAACGCAGCATCGCACCGAGGGAGAAAGGATCGGAGTGGGAGAGAAGGTTCACCCTGAAAACCTGAACCTCCCCTCATCCTCCGAAGGTAGCAAGGAAAAAGAGCCCAGGACTAGGAAGCGGTCGCTCACCGCGGCGGTTGCCATGCTGCTGCTGCTGCTGCTGCTGCCTCGCCTCGCGCGCGTCTCCAAGCAGAGGCCCGCCCCGCCTTCCCAACAGCCGCAGGAAGCCGGAAACCGGAAACGAGCCGGACCGGGCCGCGTCAAGTTCATATCTATGATACTTTGGTCCTCCAAAGGGCCCCTCCCCTTCGGCCTCCCCCTGCGCCTTCGTTCCATCTGCGCCCTACCTGCAGGGTCCACCGGCGCGCCCTAACCCTGTCTCCCCATCCCATAAGCCTCCCTACTGGCGGCCGTTGGAGCCCCGCCACACACACACACACACACACACACACACACACACACACACACACACACACACACACACACACACACACACACACACACACACACACACACACACACACACACACACACACACACACACACACACACACACACACACACACACACACACACACACACACACACACTTTTTATGCACGCCTCCTTTACAACCTTGTTGGAAGTAAAAAATCAAAAGTGGGTTGAACCGTGTGACCAGAAAAACAAATTCAAAAGTAGGCTTTGTTGTTGTTCAGTCATTCAGTCGTGTCCGACTCTTGGTGACCCCATGGACCAGAGCTCGCCAAGCCTTCCTATCTTCTACTGCCTCCCGGGTTTGGTCAAATCCGTATTGGCTGCATCGATGACACCGTCCAACCATCTCATTCTCTGCCATCCTCTTTTCCTTTTGCCTTCAGTCTTTCCCAACATCAGGGACTTTTCCAAGGACTCCTCTCTCCTCATGAGGTGGCCAAAGTACTGCATCCTCAGCTTCAAAATCTGTCCTTCCAGTGAACATTTGGGGTTGATTTCTTTCAGGATGGATAGGTTTGATCTCCTTGCAGTCCAGGGGACTCTCCTCCAGCACCACAGCTCAAAAGCATCAATTCTGTGGCGATCAGCCTTCTGCTCTTTAGGTGATACCTTTATGGGTCACTACTACTAAATAAAAAAATGTAAGCTAAACTTTCAATAGCAACTTGCTATCTTTATCAAAGCATTGCACCAAATATCCAATCTTGATAGAGGATGTAGTGTAGTCTATCATGTGCTGAGAATCTTTTGGGTGAGATGGAATACACCAGATGATGATATCAGGAGGCAGGGCTGGTGTACGGTTTAACACCCAGCATATCAAAGCAGCACAGTCCTTGACCACCACCCTTCCCACCCTCAATTTAGCTCTCATCAACACTACAAGTCCCTGCTGGCCTGAGGGAGTGGGGGAGGGGAGCTGATACAAAAAGCATGTGTTCCATTTGAAAGTTGGGAAAAATTTAGCAAAACTCACTAGGAATAATCAGGGCCAGATAAAAAAGAAGCAATTTTACCTAGTGGCTGCAGTCAAGGCCTCTGATGTCAAGAATGCTGGGCTACAACTCCCATAGATCTGTATAATGTTGCTTTCATGCTGATGGGGTACCTTGGTGGGTTTATTGAGCTGGGTGGGTTGATCCCCGCAAAAGGGATGGGAAGTGAGCAAATCCATGCTAGGGCAAAAGGACTGTTGTGTGTGTTATATTTGACGCAGTGGACTTCCACACTCAGAGACCCCAGCTGTGCGTTTGTATGCGCACGGACACATGTTGCAGGAGTCTAGTACAGTCTTCCAATATAGGTATCAGATATTATTTATCCCCTCTATTCTGGCCAGTCTGGATGGGACACACCTAAGACAGATACAGTAGACCAGTGGTTCTCAATCAGTGGGTCCCCAGATGTTCCTGGACTGCAACTCCCAGAAATCCTGGCCAGCTCAGCTAGTGATGGAGACTTCTGGGAATTGCAGTCCAGGAACATCTGGGGATCCACAGGTTGAGAACCACTGCAGACTGATTTGCAATACATGAAAAATGATTTTTTGCAGCAAGGTGTCCTGCCTGTTTTTCAAGTCCTCTGAATAAAAGTATGTTTCCAGCAATGTGCAGAATTTCCAAAGTGGCTATATCAGGTGTTGCCCTCTAGGTACATGCATGAGGTGCTAATGTACCAAGTCTATAAATCTATAGCCAATTCTATTATGGTATCTAAGTTTACCACACATGTTTTATTTATTTAATATATGTTTACCCCACCTTTAAAAGGACTTAAGGCAGCTTACAAAATTAAAAGACATTTAAAAGATAAAACACATATACAAATATTAAGATATAATCAAATAAATACCACATTAAAACTGTATCTTATGAAAAGACACTATTAATAACATACTGTGTGCTTAATATTTACACTTTATGCATCTTCATTCTCTCACCTCATTATTGACAGTCCTCTCCTTCACTCTGTGTGCATGTAACATATGCACACATACACTAAACTGTAACTAGTAATTCATCTTGGTGCATCTGATGAATTGGTCATATTCCACACAAAAACATGTGCCATAATCAACTTGGTGACTGATCAAGGGCAACAGCACTTGTTGCTGGTTGTGTTAACAGTGGATTTACTTAGGGCCTTTTTACACGACCCCTAAGATCCGCTGGTCCCTGAAATTCGGACCAGAGCTCTTGAGGGTTCATTGCTGTTCCTCCCTCCCCACCCGCTCGGCACTTCTTTGTTCTGTCTGCGGGAGGGGGGGGAGGAAAAAAAAGCCTTAGACAGAGACAAAAGAATAAAAGGCTTACCTCCTGGTGTTGGGGGAAGTTGCTCCGATCTCCCTTTACTTCCTGGTTCCTCTTTAAGGGGCGGAGGCAAAAGAAAAACAACAGAAAGAAGTGAGGAGACCTCAGGCAGTCTCCGGATCAAATATTTTTCACCATAAAAAGCAGGTACAAGAAAAGTGCAGTTTGGTCACGCTAAGTGGGCAGGGTCGCACTTAATTGTCTGCCAACTCCGGAGCTGGTGGGTAAACATTTTTATCGTCCGGAGCTTGCAGCCATTTGCGGCGGAGCTTAGGGGTCGTGTATAAACGCCCTTAGTTATATTCCTATTATTTTTATCAATAAATCACCTTCAATATGCATGGTATTGCAATGAAAGTTGGATACGTCTTTGCTTTCAAGCAGCTTCAACAGAGACTTGTGGAAGTGGTGATGATGGTGGAGTATGGGCATTTTCAATATGGATCTATGCCTAAAACACTAGATGTTCTAACTCTTATGTGTGTATATTTCAAGTTACTTGCTTTTATCCTTTTCTCTGCAATATTTTTTGCTGCACATTTATTTTATACAATACTTGTTCATTACTTGAAATTGAAAGCCACTCAGAAACCTGTTATTAGGCAACCTTACATAAATATAAAATGTGAATACAGCAGAAAGAAGAGTGATAGAATAGAACAGAGAGAAAACAAAGCTAGGCACCAACAAAAATAATAAAGACTGAAAAATATTTTTCAAATTCAAGTTTTATTCAAAAACCCAAACACAATGCAGTTGTCAATGCGTCACAGAAACACTCCCATATTCCTGAGTTTGAAGTTTAAATTATTTCCAGAGTTTTGCAACAACTTCCTATATATCTTTACTTGGAATTTGTTTCTGGAGATTTTAACAGGCGCCATTTCAAATTTACTTTTATGTGGCATTTATTTGTATCATTTCTGTCTGTCCCTGGTCTTCAGTCCCCCAAAATTCCCCAATCCAAAATATTAGCAAGCAATAAAACCACAAATGACATAAACAATGATAGAACAGCTGAGTTTAAAAAAATCAAACATTAAAAGTAAAGCTAAGACTGAGTTCTCTTCTTAAAACTCCTTGTTGTATGCTTGGACAAGCAAGTAAGAATTTCACTTGGTATCATAAGATAAAAGCCAGGCATCCCCCCACAAAAGCTCCACCAATGGCAAGCCCCTCCATTGGGTCACCAGCTGCGTCACCCAAAGAGAAGCCACAGAATATAAACGTCTCAGCATTGAACAAGTTCATGATGGAACAAGATATCCTTCATGTTTCCTTAGGTTAGAATGCTGCGTACACTTAGATGAGAGTATGGTGGGTCATGGAATTTATTTATCCTTTTCCAAATACTATAGTTATGTAAGAAAACAAAGACAAGAAAACATATTACAAATACTGTAATCAGGTACAAATCAAAGACATTTTAACAGAACTAGAAATGGGACTCAGTCCATCTTATTTATGTAGGTGAGCCCTCATCTCTACATATCACAGGTATCGGTCAGAGATAATGGGAATTGTAGTCCAGAAAATCTAGAGTTGACAATAGTTGTTTTGGCTGATAAGATCAAATGTACCTAACATGTCACTCATCAAGTATATTATGAAGAGGAAATTCTAAACAATTCTTACCCCAGTTCCTTGTTTTTCCCCTATTTCTTTCAGCTCTGACCTTTAAACTGCTTCTCCAGATGTCAAATATAAAAATAAAAAACATCAAATCCTGTTGGAAGACATCTTCCCTATAAATACCACATGCCACTTAGTGTAATATTGTCAATTCACTCCAAAGAGAGATATTCAGAACTATGTAGTATATTTTTCTAAACCACAGTACTGTAATAGAGTTAAAAGTTACATTCCACTCATGGTTGCTAGGCAAACGTTTCTTTCTTAGCCTGCTTGAATGAGGCAAAATGAGATTTCCTGGATACGTCAAACAAGCTACTAACTCAACATAATAGCCAGTTTCTTCAAACAACTCTGATGAACATACCCTCCTCTGTTTAACTGTCATAAAATGAGTTCATGGCTAGTCCAGCTGCAGGTCAAATATCTCATCTTGGGCCACGATGCTCTCCTACAAGGAAAGGGAAAAAACACCATAAAATTAATCTCTTCAGCATCTTCCTAGAAGATACTGACACAGTATTTGTACCATTCTTCTGTCAGAGGACCCATCAAGATAGAAACCCTTGAACTGACACCTCCACAAACAGTTTTCTTTGAAGAAGTAACCTCATTTATACCAGCAGCCTCTGGTTAATCTTTAGCTGCTGGAAGCCTGAGCTGAATGAAACATGAGAGTTATAGGCTCCAGCCTTTTTAGCTCAAATAAAGGGATGGAACTTAGAAAAGCAGTCGATTCCAAGAGGGAAAGAAGATTCCAGTGAACCCCAACTTTGCTGAAGTACAAATGAACCTACAGTGTACAGCTAAAGGAGTTTGGTTTGTAGTTTTGGTGAAGGGTTGAGTATTCTGTGCTCTAATTCAGGGGAATCTGCTATTGTTCCTGAGCAGAACATTATGTGGCACACTAAACTACACATTTCGAAGTTCAATACTGGCAACTAGACTTTTTTTTTTTTGAGAGAGAGAAACGTTTCGCTGCTCATCCAAACAGCTTCATCAGTCTAAATACAGCTAGTGGAGAACTCCATCTTATAGTCCGCTTTGACCTCTTGTCACCCTGGTCTGAAATAGGCTCATAAGATGAACAATGGCCTGAATAGGCTCGTTAGGTAGACAACAGTATCATTAGTGTGAACTGCCAACCTCTGGCTTCACAGCCCAAGACCTCATATCCAAACTTCGGCCCTCCAGATGTTTTGGACCACAACTCCCACAGCCCTTTGCCAATGGAAATATAGGCTTGGAATTCTGGGAGTTGTGGTCCAAAACACACCAGGAGGGCCGAAGTTTGGACATGCTATCCAGTACAGAACATGATACCTAGGCCATTCTGGTCCACAAAATTAACTTTCCCAAGCTCTGAGCAACATGAGCAGGCCAGAGAGGGAGTGCTTAAAGAGGACCTCTGATTTGTAAAGCTGGACTTTCCCCATCTTATAAGGTAAATTCTGACTTAGAACTCCCTGCGCTACATACCCAGCCACCTTGCTGCTGAAGCCAAGGCACAAACATGTCCATGTACTGCAGGCTGTAGCCCATGAGGGTGTGTACTGTATGGCTGTTGATGCCGGCCACTTTCCGTGTCAGCTCCATGGTGAGGGCCAGCTTGGCCAGCTGAGGGCTGGGGACGCTCGGCGGGGTCCGCGAGGTGAAGGCCTCGGCCAAGCGAGAGAAGCTGCGGTAGGACAGACGAGAGAGGGCCTTGCGGAGAAATGGGTCGGCTTCAATCTGCCAAGGAAAGACCAAAAGCAGAAAAGGCCATAATAAGAGGAGACAACCCATACGAAGGACAACTCTGAACTGAAATGAAGAGAGCTGCCGTGCAGAGCTTAGAAAAACAACTCTTTCCATTTACAACTCCCCAAATCCAGCAGCCAAACTGGTTGGGGATTTTGGAAGGTGTGAGCCGTTCAAGTAACTTCCCCAGGTGGTTTTCCTAAGCATTTATTTCAGCATCAAGAGTGTGCTTAGATATGATGTATGACCCAAGTCAAATAGCTGGCACTTGCTTCTGCTATTTTTCAGATTTCATTTTCTCCTCACGATGTTTGGACTGCAGCTGAATGCATTTTAAAGTCATCCACATTGGTGGCCAGAATGACCAAATCTCACTGGCAGCATTTCTTCTTACATTTCTTGTATTTCACACCCTTTTAAAATCTATCTGGTTTTAATATTAGGAAAGACAGTAAAAACGTATCCTTCCATCACTTTCTTCACAGCAGGCAGGATGTTTCTTCAATGTTTTCTCGGCTGAGAAAGATCAAAGATCAGCACTTTCATCAAAGGGGAATCACTACAGCCCATTATAATCCCTAGAGGGTGGTGAAGGATGATGGGAGTTGAAATCCATCAAATCCTGAAAGGCTTCATGTTCTCCAGCCCTATATTGGCAGCTATGTTTACCAATAGAAGATGGATGACAGCCAATACTGTCACATCAAGCCATATGCAACATAGACTAAACCTACACAGGCATTAACATTTTGGTTAAGGAACCCATGGGACATCTACCCAGAAAATCCTGGATAATACATCTATCTGCAAATAGCAGATGCTCTCCTATTCAAATTCGTCGTTGTCCATGCATCACTCAGGGTGACCTAACCAGAGATGGGGAAGATGACACTAGAGTAGACCCTGAGCGTGTCATGAATACAATCCAAATATTCATTGATGTATGTGTAGAACTACCGCATCAAACATAAAGCAGTCGGGATAGTGAGAATCCTAAAAACCAAACTCCGTGAGGGCTGGTTGAAACAGTTGGAAGAATTGATCCAAAGAAGATAAAAATCAACAGAGAGGGTGACAAGTATTTTCAAAACATCCAAAAAGTTATCATGCAAATGGTGGAACAAATTTAGGGTTCTTTTACTGCTTCAGGAGGCAGAACTTGAATTTATGGGTTGGGATTGCCAACAAAAGGAGAATTCAGTGAATATCTAGAGTGAGTCACTGAGTGCTGATCCTTGTTAAGACAGCAGCACCAATCACAGTCAAGTCTGGAATCACAGCAGATTGCAGAAGTACAGCAGGACCCCAGTATCCGCTGGGGATTGGTTCCAGGCCTTCCCATGGATAATGGAAACCATGGATAAGAGAGAACACCAAAAATCCCCAAAACTGCTGTTTTATGACAGTAGCTTGCTTTATGGCTGCTGTTTTGTAAGAGTAGCTTGCTTTATGGCGGCTGTTTTATGACAGTAGCTTGCTTTATGGCTGCTGTTTTATGACAGTAGCTTGCTTTGCAGCTGCTGGATTATGTATTTATTTTTTCCTTTGCCAACTGTGGATAGCTGATAATGAATCAGTGGATACGGGGTTCCTACTGTACAAAGAGGGTATCACTGGGATTTGAGCATACTCAGTGGGTACAGAATCTGGAGTATCCGGGGGAAAGATTAAAAATAATAAACACAACAGAAAATTGGACACATTTCCAAGGAAGAGAGAAGAAATAAAATAAAGTACGGTATCCTTGGAAAAGTCATGATTGACTGGCTGGAAGCCTGAAAAGGCACATGTAAAAAAGCCGCAGTTTTGCTCCAGGTCCTGCCTGTACCTCCTTATTGAAGACTCCAGCCTGCTCTTCCAGGAGGGCAATCAGCTTCTGCAGAATTTGATCTTTCTGTTGTTCTTTCTGTTGCTCATCCAGTTCTCTTGGCAGCTCCTGCGAATTAACTGAGAGCAGGAAAAAAACAAAAAAAAACACTGAAGTTCCAAGATGCAATACAGGCACATCTGACAGGACAAGAGTTCCAAGGAAAGGGAGAAGATCCTTTGTTTTGAAAAGTTTTATCATTTGCTTCTTTTACTATTCCCAGATGTTTGGGACATTTATGTCTTTGATTGAAAACACCCAGAAATGAAAATCGTAACTCATCCTAATCTGGTGGAATTTACACACAGGAAAGCTTCCCTTGTTCCGGTCACTGGATTACACAGTAGAGTCATGCCAGGGAGTACCATAAACAGCAAGAAGAGGAGGTTATGAACACTAATTCCTGCAGTAGACGTGATCTAGAACAAAGGAGCTACCACTGTTAGTCAGTGTGAACTTTTTGACTGGATGGCTGACCTCAGAAAGGAACAAAGTCTGTACCTGGTGTGCTGGATAGAGCATCTGTGGAAAGTGTGTGGCTGTGCCCTATGGGAGAGGGCAAGCTCTGTGCCGCCAGGGGACTGACCAGTTGTTGTTGTTTTACCAAGTGGTCGAGTTTCTGGGCCACCAAAGTATAAAATTCAGCACCTTCCGCATCTGGAATAAAGAATGGAAAGCTGTGAATGCCGGGAGCACAAGAAACAAAGTTATGGAATAATAATCCATAAGGTAAAGTAAAGGTTCCCCCTGCACAAGCATGCTAGTCATGTCCGACTCTAGGGGTGGTGCTCATTTCTGTATTCAAGCCGAAGAGCCAGTGTTGTGCAAGTCCTTGGCCATGTGGCCGGCATGGCTGCAAGGAAACACTGTTTTACCTTCCCACTTTTTACAGTGGTACCTATTTACCTATTTGCATTTACATGCTTTTGAACTGCTAGGTTGGAAGGAGCTGGGGTTAATAGCGGGAGCTCACTCTGCTGTGTGGCACCCAGGATTCAAACTGCTGAGCAGCCAACTTTGTAGCCAATAGTTTTCAGTACTCTAGCCTGCTGAGCCACCATGCCCCTAATAATCCATACTGCAGAGCAATGAACTGAAGATTGTCATTCCACATTAACAATATTGTATCTGCCCCATGGCCAACAGTTGTTGGTAATAATGTTACACAGAACATTTCAGAAGATAAAGGCTGCTATATTTCATCTCAGGGAGAATCCGGCTTCTCGTTACGTAGAAAAACAAAATCATGTTTCCCTCTTGTGTTCATGTTTTGAGGTTAACTCATTGAAGCTGTTAGGGCAGCACTGTCTGGCAAGATGCAAAGCTGGAAAAAAAGATCCAAAGTGTTCCCCACACTGTGACAAGCTACCCATCATTTTGCACTGGTTGCAAGATAAGCTGTACAACCTGTTCATGACAGTGTAAGAGGGGCTGCTGGAGTGACACAAAGCTTAAATTACTTCCCTTAATGCAGTGGTTCTCAACCTTCCTAATGCCACGACCCTTTAATACAGTTCCTCATGTTGTGGTGACCCCCTTGCCCTGCTTGGAAGAGGCCAAAAGCCCCCTTTGGCAGGCCACTGCCACAGGGGCCACAGAGAACATCCCTCTACAGGCACCCTCAGCCAATCGCAGCCTCCAGTGCCATTGACTGACATCCCCTCCAACCTATCGAGCTGTAATTCACTCTTGTCCCCCTTCCTCCCCCCTCCTCCAGGCCCAAGCCCTTTGTGCCTTTTTCTTCACTGGCTCATGGCAACCCCTGTGAAATGGCCGTTCAACCCCCAAAGGGGTCCCTACCCCCAGGTTGGGAACCACTGCCTTAAGGCTATAAAACTGGTGCTAGACCTAGTCCTTAAGAATTAGCAGTCATTTGAACAGTTTCCTGCAACTGTAAAGGTTACAGTCCTTTTACTCAGAGACACAATTCAAAGAGTTTTCAGATCCTGTTCATATTCCCAGACAGAAGAACGAGCTATTAGTCATGGACGTTTGATTGGAGTAAGGAAAAAGACGTTAAGAAGAATCCACAACTGGTTTATATCTCAGTGCTTTGGGAACATGAGAATTCTACAATATTTATTTATTTATTTATTTATTTATTTATTTATTTATTTATTTATTTATTTATTTATTTATTTATTTATTTATTTGTTTGTTTACCACCCATCTTCCAAGAGGAACTCCTGGTGGTTTACAATAAAACAAAAACAAAAACTATAACATTATCTGTAAATATTGCCAGGATCAAGGTCTAAGTGAATTCTTCTATGGTTCTGATACTGCCTCCTACCTGATGCCCTCCGAATGTGCTAAGTAAACCCCCATCATCCCAGCTGCAGGGCACTGGCCATTCTGCCTAAAGAATTCTGGGAGTTGTAGTTCAAAAAAACAAATTGTCTCTGGTTTACTTTTAAGCAAGGGGCAGCATCGTTTCCCCTCTCCCTCCCTTGTTCCCCCCTTCCTCCTCCTCCTCCTCACCCATCAATCTGACTCTAAAAAGTGAAGAGGAAAGTTATAAAGGGCCTTTTCACACGACCCCTAAGATCCGCTGGCCACTTAAATTCGGACCAGAGATCTTAGGGGTTTGTCGCTGTTCCTGCGTTCCCACCCCCTCCGCACTCCTGGCTGCTGGCTGCGTGAGGGGAGGGCAAAAAAAAGGAAGAAAAGAATGCCGCTCACCTCCGTTCTGCCGTCCCGGCACTGCATTCAGATCTCTTAAAGGGGCGGGGGGCAAAAAAAGAACAAACAGAAGCAAGGAGAGCCGGGCAGTCACTACGTTATATCCGCATCAGGAATTTTCACCTCCAGAGAGCAGGTACCTGAAAAGTGCGCTGGGACGCGCTTAGGTGGGTGTGGTCGCACTTAATTATCTGTAAACTCCAGAGCTGGTGGGGAAACAATTTTAAGCTCCGGAGCTGGGAGCCATTTGCGGCAGAGTTTAGGGGTCGTGTACAAAGGGCCATTGATATCCTTTCTTTGGCTACAACTTGGCTGTAATATAGCTAATCCTTAGTTATAGGAGAGAAGTAGTTGGTGACAGGTTAGGTGCAAACTTCAGGATTTCCCTACCTGTTCCCTCAGCCTCCTGTCCTCCCGGAGGCTGATTCTGACAGTAGCAGGCCTCCAGAGGCAAAGAATCGGGGCGCTGGGGTGGAGCAGCTGGGTCTGCGGCGGTCCCCTCCGAGGCAGTGCCTTTCTTCCGCAGCAACTTCTTCAAAGAGAAGCTCCGTTTTTGGCAGGTCTCCTCCCCTGCTTCACCTCCCGCCTTGGAGCGCTTTAAAGAGTTCTTAGAGGAAGGAGGTGCCTCAGCAGGATCTCGCGAGCCAGTCCGTCGCCTCAAGAGCTGCTTGATACTGGTGCGGAAGCCATGTTTTCTCTCTTCTACCCGGTTAATTTCCTCATGGACAGAAGACCAGTCTGGACAGTGCTGGGCATGTTCATTGGGGTTCCTGAAGTGAAAAGATGATGCCATGAACATGGGTGTCTTGACTCCAAGTACATCATATTTGTCCTCATTCTCTCATTCATCAAACTTGAAAGGATTTCTAAAGCTGCTAATATACCTATAAGATGCCACTATGTATAAGATGACCCCCACTTTTCTAACCCAAAGTTGCAACTGCACGGTTCTCTCCTTGGCTTACTTTCATATATATGATGACCCTCAGGTTTTAGTCCAACAATGTTAGGGAAAAATATAGTCTTATAGATGGAAAAATATTGTACTGTGGTACCTCAAATTACAAGTGCCCTTACAGTAATTGTGAAAAATTCAAAATATGAAGGGAAATCTGTCTGGGGCGCAGTGCACCCTGGGAATTGAAATCTTCTGTGAAAATCTCAAGATACGAAAAATTTCCTATGGGGTGCCTCGAAAATTTTGCAGAAGGCTTCCATTTCCAGGGTGCATTGCTCCTCATTCAATTTCAAATTTCGAAAATGTCTTGATATGAAGCGTCACGAGGAACAGATTAACTTCGTAATTCAAGTATCACTGTAATTAAAACAGCAGCATAATAAGAGTAGCAACATGATTGTCGTACCTGCTCAAAACCAGTATCTGAAAAATTCTGAAAACAAATATTTGAATAGCATCTGAAACTAGTGGACAATTTATTTTTTTTTTTTTAAATATATTTTTATTTGTTTCATATCATCGGGATCCCTATATAGGATAGGGTATGGGTGGGGTGGGAAATCTAAGGATAAAACAGGGAAAGTTCAAGTGGTATATTTACAATATTTTTCTATATATTAGTACACAGACTATATTTTAATTTAATAGTGTTGGAGTCTCTTTTTTAAGCTATTTAGTTCTTTTTCGTAAAAGGTATATAGTGGTTTCCAGCAGTCTCTTGCCTTCTGTAATTCTTTGTCCTTTATCAGTTCTGATGTTATATCCAGAATCCAGGCGGGGCTTCGTCATGGCGAGGGAAGCAGCACTGTGAGGGAGCTCTGATGCTGTGAAAACCCCTTTGATCCAGAAGGACCACTGCCGGAGCTAAGAGGTCTGGACAGAGAGCTTACAGGAGAGTAAGCTTTCTCAACGAAGCAGGGTTGGGGGCTAAGAGAGCCTGCTTTATCTTAAAGCAGTTTGATCTCGCCCTGGACATCGCCTGCTATTCAGGGTCAAGATGGGGAAGGCACAAAGCCAAGCAAGCTATTGACGCCCCGGTGGGAGAGTTCCTGTGGTAACAGCAATTGCAAGATCTTAAGGAGTATGTATATCTGTTTTAAGAACTTTTGTTTAAGCTAAAAAAGTGGAGCTGCTGATTAAAGACTTTGGAAGGAGAGAGAAAAAATCTCCAAAGTCAAGCGGCAGAGAGACTTTTGAATTGCCAATTAGCTGAGAACTGTTTACTGAAATCCAAGGACAATATACTTAAATTGGGCTATTAAGTAGCTACTAAGTGAGGAACTGAGAACCATAAAGCGCGTGTGCTCTTATAGGAGAGAAAACTTATAAGAGTTAAAAGTAAAGAAGACTTTAACCCCCCCTCCCCTTCTTGCATGGCTTCTTAGTTCTATTGGAATACCCATTTTGAGTACTGTACATTAATTGAATGCAAGTTTCACCTGGGGAATCCACTATCTGAACTGTTTAGACTCGAAGCAGTACGGGTGACCTTGAATTCCCCCCCCCTCTTGGAAAAGTGAAGATAATGGTGTTGGAGAAAGCTGGAAGAGACACACTGCATTGATGGATTTTAAATAACACACTCTCTCTACTGTGAAGAATGAAATTAAATAGACTTTGAAGACCTGGAAGAGACATACCAACGGATTACAAATAATTGTTGAACAGTAACTTTTGAAACCCACAGAGGGATCTTTAAGAAAAGAGAAAAAAGGGAAAACATTTTTTGGGTTTACCAAACTCTATATCTGATTATTTATAGCTCAAATTGGAGGTGAGAGACCAGCCTGAAAGACCTGGGAAGGTGAAATATTGAAGGTGTATATAAAAATTAGCTCTGGCTGGCAATCTAAAGAGACCTGGGTGACTGAATTTGGAGTTGGGACAAAAGAATACTTAGTTGGAGATAAAATTGCCAGTTAGCTAGATAATCTGTTACGTGAAATCTTTAAAGTTAAAGGGGAAACTTATCATATTAAGAGTTCTAGACATGTAGTTTACTGAATATATACTGTTAAGTATAAGAAAAATAGTGGAGAGTTGACAGTACTTGATTTATATCAGTGTCAGTAGCTGTTATATGTTATAGACAGGGTTCAGTTAGTAGTGCCTAAGGTTTCTTGGGATAACTCATAATATTGATTAATTGACTAAAGTATATAAAGTACATAATTTATTAACATGGCTTTCAAAGTACCAACAGGAAGAGGCAAGGCCACACCACAAATGACACCTCAAACTACACCCCAGAGTTCTCCTGAGACGACAGGCATGACAAAATTAGTAGGACAATCTTCAACAGAGAGCTTAATATTACATAGTCTGCAACAGTTGCAGGAAGCAATGAATCAACTCACACAAACAGTAAACCAATTGACAAATGAGGTGAAAGGCACAAACACAAGGTTTGATGATCTGTATAAGCAGGTGAAAACAAATACGGAACAGCTACAGGAAAGAAAGGAAGCAGCAGTCAAAGCTGAGAATCGGATGGATGTTATAGAAAATATGCAAAAGTTACAAGAAGATCGAATAATATCATTAGAAATGGAAAAAGCAGCTTATTTTATAAGATTGCAGAATGTCCCAGAATCCAAAGGGGAGAAGCTGGCAGATTTGATAAGCACATCATTGGCACCAATTGTGAATTTGAAAATGGAAGAGTTCCTATCACAAATTGATTCAGTCTACAGAGTGAGTTCAGCTTACACAAGAATGAACAGATTACCAAGGGAAATTCACCTGAAATTCACAAGGAGATCGATGAGAGATATGGTGATTAATGAAATACAAGGAAAACCAATCCAAATTTTAGATCAAGATATTACAGTTTTAAAACAGGTACCCTGGGAAATGCGGCAAAGGAGGAAAAAATACTCAACTCTGGTAAAATACTTAAGAGAAAACTCAATTATTTATAAATGGCTGATACCAGAAGGCATATTTTTTTCAACTTGGCCCTAAAAGATATACAATCAATTCTGTGATGAAGGCAGAAGATTTCCTAAGAAGTAGAGGGGAAGATATACCCTCTGATAGCGAGGAAGGAAAACAGAGGAGAGGAAAGGGGAAATCGCAGCATGAGACAAGAGAACAAGAACAAAAGCGTGCCATCACAAGAGAACAGAAAAGGAGAGAGGAAGAGAAAATAAAAGATAATAAAAAGGATGAAAATCTTGAATAAACAATTGAAGCTAGTCTCAATCAATATTAATGGACTGAACTCAGGACAGAAGAGGAAAAGAATATTTTTACAATTAAGGAAATTAAAAGCAGATGTCATCTGTATACAGGAGACGCACATGAAGAAAAAAGATGAACACCTATTGAATTGTACTAAATTAGGAAAACTCTTTGCAGCCTCGGATCTGAAGGAAAAGAAGAGAGGTGTGGCCATATATGTCAAAAAGGAATGGAACCCAAAACTGATATATGCATCTGAAGATGCAAGAATCCTAATGTTAGAAATACACAGAGATGGGAAAAAGACTTTAATAACCAATATATATTCCCCTAATGAGAAACAGGAGAAATTCTATAAAAGTCTAGAACAAGAATTGCTTAAAACCTCGCAGCAGGAAAATTTAATTGTAGGGGACTTCAATGCCGTGTATGATAGGGGCTTGGATGTAAAAACACCACCACAAGAGAAACGGAAAAAGAACAGGCGAAATATATTGCCACGTGACTTCTTGCAATTGGCAGAGGAATTAAGCCTTGTGGATGTATGGAGAGTAAGGAACCCTTCTGCTCAAGATTACACCTTCTACTCAGATAGACACAAATCATGGTCAAGAATAGATATGTGTTGGCTTACATCAGATATTATGAGAGAAGTAAAAGAAATTGAAATTCTACCTAATACATTTGCTGACCACAACCCCATACTTATATGTCTGGGAAATAGAAGAAATAACTGGCAATGGAAGCTAAACACATCTCTCCTGAAAAATGAAACATTTTTGAAACAAATCAAAGAGGAAATGAAGCTTTACTTTAAGGAAAATATATCTCCAGAAATCCCTATGGCTACTGTATGGGATGCTGGCAAAGCTGTTCTAAGAGGCCAAATAATTAAATTTGCGACACAACGGAAAAGAGAAAGAGAACGGGAAAAAGAAGAAGCAGTAAGGTCTATAGAAGAATGTGAAAAAGGTTTAAAACAAGACCCAAAAAAGGAAGACCTAAAGGCAAGGCTGAAAATGAAACAACATTATCTGAATACGCTATGGGCAGAAGAAATAGCAAAAAACATAAAATTTGCAAGAGCAAATTTCTTTGAAACAGCAAACAAACCAGGAAGATGGCTGGCATACAGACTTAGAAAAGAAAAAGAGAAAACACATATACAAAGCTTAAAGGATAAAGATGGAAAAGATAAATTTGACCATGAAGAACTGAAGAAGATAGTGAAGGATTTTTATCAAAAACTTTACTCACAAAAAGAAGTGCCCAAAGAAACGCAGGAAGAATATTTAGGAAAATATAGCAGGATAAAATTAACAGAAGAACAAAGGAAAGCATTAGAGGAGCCAATAACTTGTAATGAGATTGTGGAAGCGATTAGAAGTCAAAAAAATGGGAAGGCGCCAGGTCCAGATGGACTGCCCGCTGAACTTTACAAACAAATGACAGAGATCATACTATTATGAAACTAGTGGACAATTTAAAAGGTCTTAACAAAGGAAAGAAAAAGATATTGAACACCCACTAAAATGGCCACCACTAAATAGTCCCTGCCTCTAAACACCATCTGCTTACTGTCAGAGTTAAAAGGCACTTGAAGACATTGTATTAAAAATGACGTCAAATTTCATTCACCTTTGGCCAAATACTGTAATCTTCCTAGCTCCTAATTTCCTTCCCGCCTGGATCTAGGAGGGTCACATTTTCTCCAGCAAGAATCTAGGTCAGTGATGGCGAACCTTTTAGAGACTGAGTGCCCAAACTGCACATCAAAACCCACTAATTTTTTGCAAAGTGCCAATAGAGCCATTGAACCTGAATACAGGTGGCTGTGAAGGGGGTGATGTTGGGTGCCCACAGAAAGGGCACTGAGTGCCACCTTTGGCACCCATGCCATAGGTTCGCCAACACTGATCTAGGTTGACAACATAAAAGTCTGTCTGTCACCCTACTTGAAATATGTTTATCCCAGAGCAGCTAAGGCCACCATCCAGACCTTGACACTTCAGAATTCAATCGCCTTTCAAAGGATTCAGATTCCTTGCCCCGACCCCCATTAATTCACTTAATTTCTTGCAATTAATTTATTTCCCTGAAAAGCTTGAAATGCATCCATCCACCTCAAGTGGTTACCTGTACATGTAACTTTGGGGGTCATGGTAGCCACGGCCAACATGGCCTGGGGCTCCTCCTCTTCCATTATTCAGGGCCCCTTGCAGGAATGCCTCAAGTACCAACCGGGTCTCTTCTTCTACCTTCTTCCTATGGGGCAGTGGGCTCCCAGCCATCAGCCTGCTGTTCTGCAAAAGGAAGAGGGCGTTCAGAAAAGTCCCTCTCCCTTACATCTATCATCACACCTGGGAGGAAACAGAGGACACATACTGTATTAGTTATTTCTCCTACTATCCCCTCCTTCTTCCCATCATCCTTCACATCCCTGTTTGTGTGAATGAATGCTACACACACACACACACACACACACACACACACACACACACACACACACACACCAACTTTTCAGTCTCATTAATATTCACCCTCCTGCTCTTACCAAGCTATCTAGTTCGGCTGGCCAACAAGGCATTCCATTCATCACATCAGCCATCCCCCCAACCCACACAATCCTGACCCAGTTTGCGCCATAAACAGAGGTCACTGCACAGTAAAAAGCACCCTTCAATTGAAAAATCAGGTACGCAGCTTGGGGGTGCTCTTGGACTCATCCTTGAGCTTGGATGGCCAACTCACAGCTGTGGCCAAGAGCGCATTTGCACAATTAAGGCTAGTACGCAAGTTACGCCCCTTTCTTGAGAAACCATGGTGACTCGTGCCCTAGTGACGTCCCGGCTAGACTACTGTAATGCACTCTGTGTGAGGCTGCCGATGAAAAGTCTCAGGAAACTTGTGAGAGAGAGAAGGTTGAGGTGGGCACGTCTGCTGAAATAAGTGGAGAAAAGGGGTGTGACCCAGGACATGAAGGAATAGTAGGAGAAGAAGAGCCAGGGAAGCTGTTCTTCAGGAAGGAAGAAGAGAAAGAGATAGATGACAAGAGAGGTGTGAGCCAGAAAGAAATAGGAAAGGAGATAGGCAGTAATAGAGGGGTTGAAACTGAAATGGTGAGAGAATTGACAAATCCAACAATAGGAAGTTTCTTTGCCATAGTGCAGGATGCAATGAATTTAGAGGTCATACGCCCTCCCACTAGAAGCCAGGACTGCCTTATCTATGTTGTCCTTCCGGAAACAGGCAAAGACCTTTCTTTTCAGGCAAGCTTTCCCTGAATGATGGACTGCTGTACCATGTGTATTTCATATGAATCTATAGGTTCACATAGACTTTGTGTTTATAACTACTTATAACCTTGTAGCTTTAATGTAATGTTGTCTATTAATGCTGTAAGATGTCCCTCAATTCCTTGTTCTCAAATACTTGAACATGTCTTAATTGTATTGGACTGTATATTATCCCTCATTACTGTAAGCTGCCTTGGGTCCTTTTCCTTAAAAATAAATGGGTCCTTAAAAATAAATACCTCTTTTTGCAGTGTTTTACTCTCTTATACAGGCCTAGGATGCCACCACAGGAAGGAAATACTGTAGTAAACTACAGCTCTCCAGGAAAACCCAGAAAATGGTCCCCAGAAGTTAGAGCTGACTTGACAGATTATTAGTGTATATTGAGTTATTTTAATTTTAATTATTTTTATGGCTACAATTCATTTCTTCAGCTCGGTTCATTCATTCATTCATTCCTCTTGCAGTTTATCCATTCATTCCTCCACGGAAGCATAATAAACCACAAATAACCATAAAACCAATTAAGTACAGCATTAACCCCACGCACACTAATAAGAGTAGCCACATGGATTCTTTCCAGAGATATAAACTAAGAGATCAAACATACATTTTAAAACATTTAACTGTTATCCACGGGGGTAAAGACAGCTTTACCTCGCTGTCTCTCCCCTTGCAATAAAATTCCTGCCTCTGCAATCGTTACCGGTACCCACCTCTCAAACTCCCGCACGCGTATGATTTTCGAGACCGAGGCTGCGAATCCTGTCCATTTTTATTCAAAGGTAAGCCTTACTAAATGCAATACTTTTTCTTCTAGCTACGGAATTGCAGTCTCAGCCTCATCTGTCGGTGCCGCCTCTGCCCAACTCCATTCTTCGTACACTCCTTTCCTCCAGCACATCTGGAAGCAGATCGGTAAATGTCTTAAGGACTAAGTATCCGGCGGATCGTCACCGTCCTCGATCGGAAGAGGAGAGAAAAATCGCACCCACCAACCCGAACCAAACTCTTTGCCACCAAACTTCCTGGAAAAGCTGGCACGCCGACAGGTCGGCACATGCGCCGCTCACTCCCGGAATCCCAAACTTGGTTTCATTTGCCTGTTGAGCGGGGGAGGCGTAGGAAGACAAGCGGGGGCGGGGCTATGCGGAAGCCCCGCCTCCAACATTAGCCTCCCGTTCGGCCAACTGCCTCCCAAAGTTGGAGGCTGGGAACGGGCCGTTTTGGCGCGAGTTAACAGGGTTTCTCAGGATCGTTTCTCTAGAAAGCGTTGGGCATTTGCTCGAGACAATAATTAATTCTCATACTGAAACACATAGTGAAATTTATCCCTAAATCCATCTTCCAGAGAAAATTTATGAAGCTTATTGAAATCGTTTCGGCGAGTCTGAAAGCTGGAACGGAAGACGAAGGAGTTTTTTTTTTAATCAGTTTGGTGGGCTATCTAACAGTCCCACTGCAGACTAGTTTTTAAAAACATAGTTTTAGTCTGTATATTTATTGGTTTCTTTAATTCAGTTTTTACCCCGCCCATCAAGTGGCCATGCTACTATTTGGGTGGCTTACAATAACAGCATCCAAAACATAAACCTAAGATTGAATAATAATTCAGTAATTAAGACATTGAAAAAAAGAGCAAGCAAAACCCCAACTTAAATTAATTCTATAACAGGATATGTTTGTTTTCTTGTTGCATCACAGTGCTTTCTCTATTTTCCCCTTCTAACAGCCATGGTCATGCCTGAATTGAAATTTAAACACCATCTGGGTCTTTCTAATTGCAATTCAACACTGGAAATGACAGCATGCTTTTAGAAATAACCTATAATAAAATGGTTCTTGCTAAATTGTTTTTCTAATCTAAGATAGGTTGTTATTTTGATTGCCTTCTTTTCAATCAGATTTATGCAGAAAAGGAACTGTTCTGTGACACCCTGCCAACTAATGAACTGGTGTTGTGTATAAAACAGCAATCCCATAAGGTTACACCAATTCAACTACAGTGGTACCTTGTATAAAGGAATTAATTCGTTCCAAATTAAATTATGTTAAGCAAATTTTCCTTTATACAAATTTCCCATAGTAATGCATTGAAAATGGAGTAATCCCATTTTTATGTTGTACAGATTCTCCCCATAGGCGATTTTGTTAAACAAATTTCCCCTATCTCCAGAATTTTTATGTTATACAGATTTTATGTTATACAAACTGTTTGTTATACAAGGGTCCACTGTATCAGATTTGCCCCAGATTTGGGTGGGGGCAGGAGACAGTGGTGGCAAACCTTTGGCACTCCAGATGTTTTGGATCACAGCTCCCAGAATTCCAAGCCTATAGTGCCAGTGACAAAAGACTGTGGAAGTTGTGGTCAAAACAAAGGTTTGCTACCACTGGATAGGAGGTACTGAGCTTTGGAACATTGATTGGTTTTAACAACTCATTCTGAATTGTCTCAAACAAATGCCGCATGAACTGGAAACAGTAACTAACCTGATAAAACCGTGAAAGCAGCTTTTATACTTCCCGGGATAAAGCCAAACTGGATTTCTCAACCATGGAATGTGGTGGCAGCAATTGATTTAAATAGGTTTGAAAGAGGGTTTGAGAAATGCATGGATCGGGCTAGGCATGACAGCTTATCTATATCAAGGATATATTATGACCAATATCAGCAGTAGGCAGGAGAATTTCATTCCTGCTTTAGCAACAGCAAATAACAGGATCAGTTTGAACTGGTTCCTTTTCAACAGAGTCATATGTCAGAGGGCTTCCTAGCAATCTAGTATATTTGCATTATTGTTGTGCCTTATAAGAAGGAGGACTTTCCCTGACTTAATATATGACACACAATATATCTCAAGTAGCTAGAAAATACCATCAAGTATGTGTCACTGGAGTCCAAGGCAAAGATCAACCACTCTCCTGTATTTCCGATCACCCTGCATGGGTGTGAAAGCTGGACAGTAAAGAAAGCTGATGGGGGGGGGACATGATTTGTCTGAAATGTGGTGCTGTAAGAGAGCTCTACTAGAAGCCAATCTGGGCTTCCTGGACTGCCAGAACAATAAACAAGTGGGTCCTAGTTCGAATCAAGCCCAAACTATGGAGGCAAAACTGTTGAAACTGAGGCTGCCCTACTTTGAGCACATCATGAGAAGACACGGTTCTCTGGAAAATGCACTTGGGTAACAGGAAAAGAGGATGACCTAATATGAGATTGATTGATTCTCTAAGGAAGCCAACAGGCTTGGTTTGCAAGAGATGAGCAGGGCTGCCAAGGACAAGGTATTTTGAAGACAATCTGTTCATAGGGGCATCCTGAGTCAGAGGCAATTTAACAATACAGTATCTCTTGTCTGGCTTATATTTTTAGTTTACTTAGATGCTAATGTCGACTGGCATTTGCAATGTATCCAAGCTGATATATGTACATTATTCTTTTGCTTGTTTCCTTTTCGCAGGTTTACCTTGTTAAGGGATCAGAGGCACTAATATGCCACCAAAGACCACCTGCTTGAGAAGGAAAGGAGAATAAGGATTTTGCCTTGAAATCTTGCTTGTAAACTTTCCAGAGGCATCTGGTACAGTGAGAAACCGTCACAAGATGATTGGACTAACTAGATGGATCTTTGTTCTGTTTCAGAAGAGTTCTTCTGTTCTTTATACTAAACTGGAAAAATCAAACCAGTGGCTATTTACAACAATAAATAAAGAAAAAACTATTCCTCTCACCAAAAACTTTGATATATTAGGTAGACTGGGGGGGAGCGCAGATATCATAATCCCTGTTTCTCAAAAGATCACAGAGTATTGACACAGTTAACATTGGCTCTACTACACCACTGGTCAAGGATTCTGGTACCTGTAGCTCCCCTGCCCCCCAAAAAAGAATTAACCGGCCACTGGTTTGATTTTTCCAGTTTCTTGGTCTACCTCTCTTGTAATCTCACTTGTATCCTTGGTTTGGGGGGAGGGGGTTAATAACCTCACAAGTGAGCAAGAGTTGTTTGCAGGCTTACATTCAGTTGGCATTCAGATCGAGTCTGTCACCACATCCATAAGAACAACATTTGTTTGTTTGTTTGTTTGTTTCATTTTTATACAGCCCATCTTCCAATATGGAACTCTGGGAGGTGTACAAGATTTAAAAAAAAAGATCAAAACAATACAACAAGATGGGTCAGTGGGTGGTAGGCAGAACAACAGTGACGACAAAAAAACAACAACAAAAAAACAATTTCTATCCTTTGTATATTTTTATTGGCCAAATAGGAGCTGTTTTAGCATAAAGAACAAATTTAATTCGTTCTATGAGTCAATTTGTTTTAAGAAAATATTGTCTTATGAAACGTGGTTACCCATAGGAATGCACTGAAAATGAATTAATCCATTCTGGAGGCTATCACTTTGTTTTACAAAATTTTATCTGATGAAACACGATTTCCCATAGGAATGCATTGGGAATGGATTAATTCGCTCCAGAGGCTAGAAGAAAGTCAAAACTAACTGGGGTTCCCCCGCCCCCGGGTACACATGGAACAGTTGCTTGTCTTGTGACGCATCCCATGACTATTCCCGTAAAAAATTTCTTCCTACAATTTTTGTCTTATTTGTCTTAAGAGGGACCACTGTACTACTGTGCCACTTTCCCTGGCCATGGGCCATGCTGGTTGTAGATCCTGGGAGCTGAAGTTCAAAACACATGGAGGACCAAAGGTTTACAATCATGGTCTTAATTTAGGCAGGCTCCCAGAGAAGGCGTGAATAAAGACCGTGTATGCAAAAGGAATGATCTCTTGTTTTGTACTGCAGCCATTGGCCAATATCTAATTCAGAACATAAGGAAAATCCTGAAAGCATTTTGCTGCTCTGATAGGCCCCACTTATTTATTTATTTACATAACCAAGTGGTCTCTGGGCAGTGTTCAACAGTATGTTAAAACTATAAAACATATTAAAAACCATCAAAATAACAAATACTTTAAAGAAACCGCCTAGACAGTTTTTACCATGTAGCCCTGTGCTGAAATATGGGCTTGGTGAAGAAAAAAATTATAGTGGACCCTTGTATAACAAATGGTTTGTATAACATAAAATCTGTACAACATAAAAAAATCAAGGGAGAGGAGAAATTTGCTTAATAGAATCACCTATTGGGCGAATCCATACAACATAAAAATAGTTGTGATTAGGTATTACTCCGTTTTAAATTCATTCCTATGGAGAATTTGTATAAAGGAGAATTTAACAGGATTTCATTGGGAACGAATTAATTTCTTTATACAAGGTACCACTGTACTAAAATCTTGCTGCTTATGAGTCCAGCTAAAAAGGTCACGATTTAATAAAATGCTGGCTGAACAGGAATAAAATAATAATAATAATAATAATAATAATAATAATAATAATAATAATAATAATAATAATAATAATAATAATAATAATTTATTGTCATTGTGTATATATACACAGTATACACATACAACGAAATTCAGACACCCAGAGACCAGATTCAACACACACACACACATCTCCAAACACTCTCACACACATTAAAAAAACCCTTCAACACACACACATAAAGATCCCCGAACATTCCCCCCACCACCACCACCCCTAAAAACACAAGCATCTACACAACAGGCTAGGTAATCCTGTCCAAGTGCTCACTGCTGGTGGTTCTTGAGTTCATTATTAAGTGCAATTATAGCTCTGGGATAAAAACTGTTCAGAAGACGTGTGGTCCGAGTTTCAATTGTTCTATATCTTCTGCCAGAAGGCAACAGTTCAAAGAAATTGTGAGCAGGATGAGTAGAGTCCCTCAGAAGGTCTTTGCCTGGCACCAAAAAGCCAAAAGCATTGGTGCCAGATGGATCTCTGTTGGGAGGGCATTCCAAAGCTGGGAGACAACGGCCAAGAAGGCCCTGTTTTGACATGCCACCCCCTCTCCTCTTTGAGGGATGGCACCTTCAGCAGGGCCTCCTGGCCTGATCTTAGAGTACAGGCAGGCTCATATGGAAGAAGGCAGTCCTTTAGACAACCATGTCCTAAGTCATTTAGGGCTTTATATGTAAGCATAAGCACTTTGAATTGGGTCTGGGTCTCAATCGGTAGCTAGTGTAAATTTTTCAGAACTGGCATACAGTAGCCCCCCCCCCATATATCACAGGGGTTAGGGACCCACCCAACCAGCGATCATTGAAAATACGCGATATGCGGATGCAGGTCAGGGGGGCACACAATTTTAAACATTGTGCTCCACTTCGCAGCACCCCAGGGGTGTGGGCGGGAGGCGGGCCATCTTTAAAAAGGGCTCTAGGCCGCGGAGCCGAGTGCTTGGCTCTGCGGCCGAAAGCCTTTTTAGCATAGCGCGCCACTTGCCAGCACCCCGAGGTGGTGGGGAGAAGCGGCGCGCGATGCCTCCGGAGGCAAGCCCCGGGCTCCAGCTGATTGGCACTGGGGTGGGGGAGAAAACCATTTTGTTTCCCCACCTCAGCGCCAATCAGCTGGAACCCCGGGGCTTAGGGAAAGGGGGGAAGGTTTTAAAAGCCCCCAAACTCCCCCCTCAAGTCCTTTCCGGGTACTGCATTCCCGCGATATAGCGGGACTGCAGTATATAAACCGCGAAAGGGTGGGGGACCACTGTAATATGAGTCCACGTGGCGGCACCCCTCACTAGCCACACAGCCCGATTCTGTACCAGTTGCAATCGCCAGACCACCTTCAAAGGCTGCCCCACGTATAGCACAATAGTCCAGTTACAATAGTCCAATCTAGTGGTTACCAGATCGTGCGTGACTGTTGCCAGGCTCTGCTCATCAAGGTAAGGGCAAAGTTGATATATTTTCCGCCTTTGTAAGAAGGCAGCCCTGGCCACCGAGTCCACCTGGGCTTCCAGAGTATTAATTAATTAATGAATTAATTTCCCCACCATTCTCTTTAAAAGGGGCCAGAGGCAGTTTACAGCATTAAAAGGACAATATTTAAAAGCAAAAAACGGTGCATATACAAACATTTGTAAACAAATTTAAACAGGTATATGAAAAAATGTAAGTAAAATCAGTAGTTAAAACACACTGCATAACTGATCATACCATTGGTTGTACCACTGATTCTTGCAAACAGTGTAAAACCAGCATGCAAAGGCCAGCTGCTGCAGCAGAGGAACACTTATGTCATCACCTGTTGTCCTTGTGATTGCATAACACAGTGGGATGGTGGCCACTGGTTTTGCAAGCCATACCATCCATTATAGTTTTGCTGAGAGGGCAGTGTTCCTGTACATGAGTTGAAGGAGAACAGGAGTAGGGAGCTATCGAGGAATCTGCCCTGGGCATAAAAAATTAAGAAGAGGCCTTCTTGATCAAACCTAGATGGAAAGCCAGATATCCATATGTTCAGATGTTTAATGAGGGCATCTGACTAGACAGAGTGGCACCTTCATAGCTTGTCATTAACTTTGTGCCAGCTATAGCCTCACTCATATACAACAACACTGTTGTTGTTTTTTAAAGGGATCCAGGATAGTACAGGTCACTGTTTCACCTATGTTTTGTGTAAATCAGTGTCCAGAATTATTGGGAACAACATTATCAAGTGAACAGAAATCCAAATCTTGCTAAAGAAGAATCAGCATGCTGTTTAGAGAAAGAAGTCTGGCTTTGAAGCATAACCGTTGAGTGCTACTCTTTCTTCACTTACATGAAGCTGAATTGCTTTTTTTATACTGTGGAAATTAATTATTAACTTGCATTTTACTGTTATGAATTCTTATAGTTTTATCTGTGCCCTCCCAAAACCAACCTTGTGATCTTCTCTGAGGCTTGAAAAGATGTGCAAGGAAGCAATCTGATAACTATTGTTCCTGCCTCTTCAACAGACTGTAAGATTACAATACTGCAGTGGTTTCCATGTTAACACACCCACCCTGAACGCATTTTCTGTAATTCAATTCCAGAAAGGGCAAAACTCGGTTAGTCCGTTGCAGCAAACCCGACAAGGAGTCGTGCTTTATTTGAAATACCAAAAACAACATTTGTGGCATAAAGCTCACTCCATCAGGTGCATGTGATATTTTTCCTCTGTTGGCAGCTGTGTGGATGTGTATTGGGAGCAAATATCAGTAAACAGTAACACATATAAAGGAAACACAGGCATAGATAAGCATTAAAAATCATCAACAGCGCAGTCAAGTAGCCCTGGGATGAGAGAGCATACCCAGATGATTTGTACCACATACAGTGGTACCCCGACTTAAGAGCAATTCGACTTAAGAGTGGGAAACTGTTGGCATTTTAACTGCTGCCTTACAAATTTTAGATATGGTCTGCTCGACCTACATTTTTTCTTTTTTTTATTTTTTAAACTTATTTTGTCAATTTTTAGATAGGTACCTCGACTTAAGAGTAGTTTGACTTAAGAGCATGCATTTGGAACCGTTTGAGCCTAGATGCCCTAAGCACATCCGAGGGTCAGCCCTGGTTAGTACAGGGAATATCAGGTGCTGTAGGCGCCTGGAGTAGGAACTGGCAAACCACTCCAGGATTCCTGCCAAGAAAACTCCATGTACATGGGGTCACGAAGAGTCGAACACGACTGTAACGATGCAACACACACACACACACACACAAGTTGAGGTACCACTGTAATTAGTTATCACAGGATACTCTTTATCCTCCCTCGCCTTCCTATTGCTTTTCCACTTTTAAAAAATGGCAAAAAAACCATGTCAAGCCACTAACTCTCTCTAAAAGTGAAAATGATAGAAACTGATTATCTTACTTGGGCCAGATCAAGAAAAGAAAAGACTCAGTGGAAAAGGTAATACGTAGTGTAAGTGGCAGGGCAAGAGGAATACCAACTCTGAGATAGATTATGTAAAAAACCGACCAGAGTTCCCATTGGGAAAATCGGTTTAAATAAATAAATAAATAAATAAATAAATAAATAAATAAATAAATAAATAAATAAATAAATAAAGGATGTCATGGTCTTGAGTTTACAGGCCCTTGAACAAGATTGTTCATGACAGAACCTAATTCATAGATTCACGATGGTCGCCAAAAAGGTACATAACAGATGATGAGTATAGCTTAGAGCCGCGGGAAGATCCATATAAAGTCCTTTTTCCTTGTGCTCAACCACCATCCTCTCCGGGAGCGAAAGGAAAGCGAGGGCAGCGCCTCGGCCCGTTCAGGCGGGTGCGGCGACCCGTCGCTTTTCGGAGCCTGCTCGGCGCCGGTTGCGCAACGGGCGCGCCCTTGCCGAGGCCCGACGACGGAGCTCCCCGCCGCCCCGGCCGGCCAGCCAAAGCGGGGCAGGCGCTGCCCGGCCAAGGGGAGGTTTTCCCTGGGCTGGAAAGGGAAGTGACGCCAAGCAAGGGTTCCCGGAAGCGACTGGCTCCTGTGTGCGATGGTAGTGTTTTCACTTTTTTTTTAATGCAAGTTGCAGCAAGGGGGAAAAGAAGAGGAGAGAGAAAGAGGTAGGTAGAAGAAGAGGGGGAAAGTTGATGGGGAGGGGAGGGAACGATCTTGCAGAGGGATCTGCCGGATCGGGTCTTGAAAGGAGAGGGGATCACCCCCCCCGTCCGGAGGCGTGCGATCCTTCACCCCCGCAAGAAGAGCCCCGAGAAGTAAAGCCCCCCCCTCCCCTAACCTCCCCCGGTCCGCCGATGCTGAGCGCACGAGTTCTTGCCAGCTGCCGGCGCCCCCGTTGACTGCGCAATCGTGGGCATGTTTACTCCGAGGCAAGTGGCCTCCTTTGGCTACAGAGAGAGAGAGAGAGGAGAGAGAGAGAGAGAGAGAGAGAGAGAGAGAGAGAGAGAGATCCGGAGCGCTTACGCTTGGAGGCTCCCAAAGAACAGCCCTGGTGCAACCAACGTGCCGGAGCGTCCGGGTGGGTGCAGCCTGCCTCGTGGGAAGGAGAAGGGGGCTTTTGATTTCTCTTTGCCGGCCCCCTTTGCTGTACCGAAAAGGGACGCGATGGGGGTGCTTTCGCCACCAGGGACGATCAGAAAGTGGGAAGGGGTCGACGGTCCCCAGCGCATTCCCTAGAAGCCAGGCAGGGGATGATGGTGGGCGGAGTACGCGAGGTCCTCTTAAGTACGCCGAGAACGACGGGCCGTCGTGGCGTTCCCCAGTGTGTGGCACTCGATTCAAATGCCTGTTGTGGAGAACTCCTGCCACAGTGGCTGTGAGGGTCATCAACAAATCTGGGTGCTGCCAGTTTGAATCGAGCTTCTGTGTCTGGAAGTCACTTGGTGGTTTGTCGCTCAGACCCCTGCTGCCATCGATGAAGGGCATCCATGAGCATTGTGGGGTGCTTCTCCTGCTAATGCCAACCATTCCGGATGAGATTTTCCCAACATACTTTCCAGTCCTGTAATATGGCCTGGGAGCTGCCTAGATGCCCTGAGCACATCCAGTCTCACCTGATCTGGGAACCTAAGCAGGGTCACCTCTGGCTAGTACTTGGATGGGCGACTACCAGGGAATACCAGGTCCTGTAGGCACCTGGAGTAGGAACTGGCAAGCCACTCCAGTATTCCTGCCAAGAAAACTCCATGGACATGAGGTTAGGAAGAGTCGGTCACAACTGTAATGATGGAACAACAACAACAATATGGCCTGGTGGGTTCAAAAAATCCTATTACTGCAGGGGTGTCCAAACTTTTTTCAAGAAAGGCCAGATTTGGCGAGCTAAAAATGTGTGCAGGCCGACCATTCAGCCGCAGTTGGCCCCTGGGCTGGACTTTGGACAAGTCCATGCAAGGAGGCGGGTAGGATGCTGTAGCAATGGAGCCTGGGCAGGTGGCTGGGGAGGTGGATGGAGGCAGGGAGGGCAGGCAGACTGTAAAACTGCAAGCTGACGCCTCCATCCCGTATGGGGAGGGGCCAGCTGGTGGGGATGCGTGACAGGCTGAGCCAGTGGGAAGAAGAGACCGTGGGCCTCTCAAAATTTGAAAATGGGCCGCATTTGGCCCCCGGGCCTGACTTTGGACATGCTTGCATTACTGCTACCATGCCCTCTTCCAAACTACTCCCTTCCCTTCCCACTTAGTTCTCCATCCCTTGGTGCTTCCAGATCACCCAGAATACCCACCAGCCCACTGGGACAGAGTTTTCTCCTTAAAAATGTTTGGTACTTCTGGAAGCCTTGAAAAGAACCCAAAGCTGCTGATGGGGGAAAAACTCCCTTTATTTTTATTGTTGAACTCAGCTATTTGGTGCTCCCCCTGCTCATCTCTGAGCTATTAGGATCCATAGTTATCTCTGACCTTTGAAAGCAAAATTGATTATTATAGTACATAATGATTTAATCTTATTGGTTTTTAAAGGATTGCAAGTGGATAAATGTACATGAAGTCTTTGAGCGCTTGAAAATGTGTCTACAGATGTTGAATATCAGTGGCTGAGTCAACTAGATAGCAGTCTGTAGTTAGTATGGCTAAAGGCCACCCACTTACTTAGGGCGTTTTACACGACCCCTAAGCTCCGCTGCAAATGGCTCCCAGCTCTGGAGCTTAAAAATGTTTCCCCACCAGCTAACAGAAAATTAAGTGCGGCCCCGCCCACCTAAGCGCGACCCAGCGCACCTTTCAAGTACTTGCTCTGGGAGAGTTAAAAATTTTGATGCGGAGAGTGCCGGGCTCTCCTCGCTTCTTTTTGTTGTTGTTTTTTTTGCCTCCCGCCCCTTTAAGAGGAACCAGGAAGTGAGGGGGTCGGAGCAACTTCCACCAGCACTCCGGAGGTAAGAGTGCATTCTTTTCTCCCTTTTTTTCTCCCTCCCCTCACGCAGACAGTACAAGGAAGTGCGGAGGGGGTGGGAACGCATGGAGACAGACAAACCCTCAAGATCTCTGGTCCGAATTTAAGGGACCAGTGGATCTTAGGGGTCATGTAAAAAGGCCCTTACTCACTCCCAACAGTGACAAGGGAGAGCATATGGAAAAGACACTCAATATGGAAGATTAATCAGTTTCCTTACATCAGAATAGTAATTATATGTAATGTGCCTGCGGATACTTGCTTGTTAATTATCATGACTGATAAAAAGGTAAAGGTAAAGATTCCCCCCGCACATGCATGCTAGTCATGTCTGACTCTTGGGGTGATGCACACCTCTGTATTCAAGAGAAGAGCCAGTATTGTACAAGTATGTGGTCCTGCAGCCAACATGGCTGCACAGAAATATTGTTTTACCTTCCCACTTTTTACGGAGGTACCTATTTATCTACTTGCATTTTACATGCTTTTGAACTGCTAGGTTGGCAAGAGCTGGGGTTATCAGCGGGAGCTCGCTCCGCGGCGTGGCACCCGGGATTTGAACCACCAAGCTGCCGACGTTGCAGCTGCTGTTTCGGTGCCTTAGTCCACTGAACTACCACACCCTCTGATACCATGGATTATTTGAAGTGTATTGAAAAGTGAAAAGTCTGCCTTTGGTCCAAAGGAAGATCCCTTAAAGAAGCATGCACATGAACAAGCTTAACATCTGTGCATTTGTTTTGGGGGTGATTAGGTGGTGGTTGTTTATCATCCTGCTGGTTTCTTTTTTTCAGGCTACTGGTTGCAGTCCTTGCATTGACCGGTTGTGGACAAGGGATGATAGGAATATAGATGGTAGGGAAGTGATGGGGTTGTGTTCATGGTTGCCTGTGGCCCTTGAGATCCCCACAGCTGTTCCCTAATTTTGTGCTCATAGCTTCACAGTCATCTTCTTGGTACCATGTAAAAAGCAAAGTGTTCTGCTTATATACTGCCCCATACTACTTCAAGTAGTATCTGGGCGGTTTACAGTTTCATTACCGACCGCGGAAGGATGGAAGACTGAGTGAACCTTGAGCCTGCTACCTGGGATTGAACCCCAGATTGTGAGCAAAGTTTTAGCTGCAGTACAGGCATTTAACCACTGTGCCACGAGGCTCTGTTACACAAGAGAATGTCTAATAGACTGTGCTGGAAAGATGAATGCTGTTTTCTGGGATTGTAGCCTCCCCCCACCCACCCAATTTTGTGTAAAAAAATTGATATAAAGTGTGAGGAATTTGTTGACATTTTGTTTCTTTTTCCCTTCCAGGTTGCATCCTGCACTAAAGCTTGGTAGTTTGGCCCACCTGCCCCCCCCTTCTCTCTCCGCTCTTATGATAAACATTGCCATGTGGCTGTGAACTTAGCTGAACTTCTTCCCCACTGTGGGGAGAAAGGTGAGATGGTGTTTAAGGATGGCTGGCCCTCCTCTACATTTTCATCACATTGTGCAGTTGAAAAGTGGGACGTGGGAAGGTGAGCTATTATTACTTGGGTGGTGGTAAAACATTGGGGGGGCAAAGGGCGATGAGACAGTAGAAGAGCTCTGGGCAGAGGGCTGAGGGAGGAAAAGGAACAGCCAGTGGTGTGGAGAAATGAAGGGAGGGGTGGGTATATCAACTCATTTGCTAGATACAAAGAGACCCAAACGCATTGCCTGCTTCCCTTTTGAAAATCCTTTTACACAACAAAAAGCCATGGAGCACCAACTGGCAAGCTTGATTTCACATGAGCTTTCGTGGATACAGCCACTTCTTCAATCTGATGTCCATGAAAACTTATGCCAAATAAAGCTTGTTAGTCTTAAAAAGTGTCACAAGACTGTTGGAATTTGTTATTGTTGCCACTGATAGACATTATTGATTGATTGATTGATTGACTGATTGATTGATTGATTTTGTACTTGTTAACTGCCCGATTTCCTTTGGGAACTCTGCAAATAACAAATACAAGAACCCAACCTAAACCACCATGATAAACAAACAAATATCACACTATAAAAAACAAAAAACAATAACAACACAAGTAATACGACAACAAAGAATCCAGCAAGAAAAAGGGCAGAGACAAAATGAAACAACCAACAACAACTCACAGATGTACCAGAGACTCCACCAGCCTAATATCCAGTGGCAACTTATTCTAGAGTGTCGGGGTGGCCACCAAGAAGGCCCGATTATGAGTAGTCACCCTACGGGCCTCCCTCGGAGTGGCCACCCGAAGCGAAAAGGTGAGCGAAGCTCTGGTCGGTCGGGATAAAGCTGATCTCTGGGAGATCCGCTCCGCCAGATAGTGCTCTCGTTTTCACTGAGCGAATGCTAGAAGTTACAATGACTGTCTGGGAGTGCCACTAAAAGTAATGGAAAGGGCAGTGTGTGAGGAGTTCTTTACAAAATCTGTAGGTACAGGACAAAGGGAGAAGCAGGGATCAAAACACTGGTTTGTTTTTTTTTGCCAGTGCTTACATTTCTTAGACCAGTGGTTCTCAACCTGTGGGTCCCCAGATGTTCCTGGACTGCAACTCCCAGAAATCCTGGGCAGCTTAGCTAGTGATGAAGACTTTTTGGGAGTTGCAGTCCAGGAACATCTGGGGACCCACAGGTTGAGAACCACTGTCCTAGACAGTCAAGCACCTAATGGCAGTTCAGAAGGAAATTGGACGGTTACCTTGTGGCTTCACCAAGCTCAGTGGTACATTTATTTATTTTATTTATTGGATTTCTATGCAGTACCACCTATCTAGCAACACGGTTGCTCTGGTGTTGCACCATTCTGCCAGTTGGAGGGCCACCGTGTTTCTCGTGAGATCTGGCAGTGCCATGAAATTGAACAGTGGTGAATATTTTGGTAGATTCGGGGATATCCAGTGCCTCCCCCAACTTCAAAGAAGTTAATCACCTCTGATGCAGCCCAGTATTCTATTTGTTAGAGCAGTCTGCCAAATGCCTGAGAGAATCCACTAGCATAAGGTGATGGCAATCATCAGCTTCTGAGATTGCCCTCAGTGATTCAAATACGTACAGTGGTATACTTGATTCCAAACACTGAGATTCTGTTTAGCTCCTGTAGCTGAAAACAGACCTCCATGAAATTTGTTTCGTAAAGCTTCCTTGGCTGAAAGTCCTCCCTTCATCCTGCAGCAACGGCTTCACTGTATTTAATTTCAGAAGAAATGATATGGGTCCGTCATGGACATATGTCTTATTAGTTTCATAGAAAACGAGCCTTCCCTGTAACTCCAAGGCCCGCTGGCAGGGCTCTTCCTCACATGAGCAACTTTATCCATGAACACGCAAGAGAACTCCGCCTCAACCCCAGCCCTGTGTGACTTCTGTTGCGATTGATACAGAACTGATCTTCTGCAGGGGAGGTAGAGCCCTGTATGGAGGGAGGCGGAGGGGCATGCATGCAGTCATGCACACACCTTAGAGCAGTGGTGGCGAACCTTCGGCACTCCAGATGTTTTGGACCACAACTCCCAGAATTCCAAGCCTAGATTGCCAGTGACAAAGGACTGTGGGTGTTGTGGTCCAAAACTTCTGGAGTGCCGAAGGTTCACCACCACTGCCTTAGAAGAAACCTTGTAGAAGATTCACATAATAGTTCTAGAGTTATTAATGCTGGGCATTAACGGGCCAGCCCTACCATTAGACAGAATGAGTCGCCTACCTCAGGCAGCTGATTTTTGAATGTCAAGAAAGGGAAGAATGTTGCCAGTCATTTGTTCTATAACCATTGTTTTTTCATTTCCAGAGAGAGAGGAAAAAACAACACATTGCCATGAGTAAAAATTATATAATATTAGCAGGGATTTCCTGCATAGGCTGTCATAACAACATGGCCAGCTTTGTACACTGTATTTATTTATTTATTTATTTCTGTATTTCTGTATTTCTATACAAAAGTTCCAATGGAACTCTGGGCGGTTCACAACAGTATAATGTTACAGTAACATCAATATCAAAATAAAAAGAATGAAAATGAAATAAAAAGCAGCAAAGATGGCAGCAATTATGTCTCAGAGGAACGGGGGGGGGGGACCTACACAGACTGATGGTCACCAAATGCCTCTCCGAAAAGCAATGTTTTAAGAGCTTTTTTGAAGGCCAGCAGGGACGGAGCAAGGCGTAACTCACTTGATGTGGAACGGGGGGGGGGTGGCATTTACTATTTCACCTTGGACAGCAACATTTCTTGAGCTAGTCCTTGCCAGAACTTTAGGATGTGGCCCAAAATGGGTGCTCTTTCCTCAGACATAAGTGTCATGGGAAGTAGAAGCAGTTTTGGGAGTTCCTTTTTCTCTCTATATGAGAAGTCTGAAACAAGCAAGCAGCGGAATTATCAGACGATAGTGCTTGAAGCTTCCACCGCTGAGGTAAAACCTTCTTCCTTTTGATGCTGCAAGGGATGGGAAATGGTTTTAGCTCAGTCGCTTTCACTAGGAAGATGGAAGATGAATGAGGAAACAGAGGACATGAAAATTTCTTTTTTTCTGTTCCTTATTCTAGGACTGGCAATGCAATGCTGCTGTGGCTGATGCCCTGAGATGGCCAAAACAGGCACGGATGAATCTCAATTACCACTGGGTAAGCTACCCATTGACACCTCCCGGTTGGCCCAAACATTGAATGTGTAATGGAGGTGGGGCTTTCAGTGTTTCCTTCTTGGTTTTCTATTTTACACACACCTTTTTAATACTCTCTTTCTCTGTTTTTTGTTTTTTGCTTTTTTGAAACAGAAGGTGGGGAGCCTGCTTCACAGGTCAAAGACGAGCGGTCAGAAGCTAGACCAGAATCTCAGAGCACAGTGAAAATTGAGGTGGTTTGCACAGATGATGGAGAGAGTTCTACACACAGCGCTGGTAAGGAAGAAAAAGGATACAGGCTTAAACGCAGGCAGGTGAAATCTGGAATGTCTTGGGTGGTCTTTGTTTGGGGGCACCCTCACGGTGCTGTTGCCATTCAGCCCAGGAGTATCTGCACTTTCTTGTTTTCCCTCTTCTGGCATTCAGTTTCTTTTCACTCCAGAATTTTAAAGCTATGCATATGCATGGTTCAAAAAGCCATTGGAAAATACAGTATAAATCAGTTGGGAGGGTAGCTTCTCATGCTTAGAAACATGCGAACAGCTTTAGAAACATTTTTCTTAAAAATTGCAAGTGTTCGTTAAATGCTTTGCTTTAATAGGAGATACAGGTGAAATAACACTCTGATCACACTTGGAGAACTGTTATAGGCCTAAATCAATCCTCTTGATGCATTCATAGGCTGACATTGCAGTCCAGAACATGTTTGGCTAGTCTGAATTTTTAAAACAAAAACAAAAACAAGGGAGTGAAGACAGTGGGGGGGGTAGGACTGCACTGGAGAGGTCTACTCTTTGCCAACCTGTTAGACTTTGAGAGATCTAAGATTTTCTATCATAATGCAGGAGGATCAAAAAGTGTTCTGTTTATATACCACCCATAATGTTTAAAGCACTCTCTGGGTGGTTTACAATTTATTTATGCAAGCTACACATTGCCTTCTCCTCCCCCAGCAAACTGGGTACTTATTTTACCAACCTTGGAAGGATGGAAGGCTGAGTGAACCTTGAGCCTGCTACCTGGGATTGAACCCCAGGTTGTGAGCACAGTTTTAGTTGTAGTATGGCCATTTAACCACTGGGCCATGTATGTATTTTATATAGGTATTTATTAAAATGCAAGTGTGGAGTGTACCTTACAGGGTAATAAACTTGCAGTGGGGATAACATAACACAATTTAAAAATAAATCATTGTTTAAGGAAATGGCTTTTCCCTCTTCCATGCAAGAGATGACGGAAGTGACTGACTAATACGGAATAGGCAACCTGGTGATCTCTGGGACTGCATCTTCCATCAGCTCCATCCAATGTGATTAGAAAGTTGATAGGCGGCTTACAGTAATGAGGGATAATATACAGTCCAATACAAGTAAGGCATGTTCACGTATTGGTTGGCAGTCTCGATTACAGTTGGCTGGCATTGGCATTGTGATTCAAATGAAGAGCGTATCGAGTGTGGGAGAAGATTCCTGCCACCTTTTGAATCATTCTCCTTCTGCCCTTCGGCTCTCTGTTCTTCCACAGCCGAGGAGCCGGCTCGCAAGCGCAAGAAGGGCCCCGCTCCGAAGATGCTGGGCGACGAGGTGTGCAGCGTGTGCGGGGACAAGGCCTCAGGGTTCCACTACAACGTCCTCAGCTGTGAGGGCTGCAAGGGCTTCTTCCGGCGGAGTGTCATCAAGGGAGCCCAATACACTTGCAAGGGCAGCGGGCAGTGCCACATGGACATGTATATGCGCAGGAAGTGCCAGGAGTGCCGTTTGAAAAAGTGCCGGCAGGCAGGCATGCGGGAGGAATGTGAGTAACCATGACAATCAACGGCTGGAAATCGGGAGTGGGCCCGAAAGGGTGTTTTGAAAGAAGGGAGGCCAAGAGGGGGCTTGAGTAATTCCTCGTGCTCCACGGGTTACCTCAGAGACCACCAAGTGGGCCACTTGTAGTGTTTTTTGGTCTTGGTCCTGAGAAATCCTCATCAGTCCAAGATGAACCACGTACTTGTCACCCAACATGTTAAGAGCCCCGTGGCACAGTGGTTAAATGCCTGTACTGTAGGTAAAACTGTGCTCACGGCCTGGGGTTCAATCCCAGGTAGCAGGCTCATGGTTGACTCAGCCTTCCATCCTTCCGAGGTCGGTAAAATGAGTACACACCCTGCTATTGGTGGGGGGGCAATGTGTAGCCTGCATTACTGTAATTAAAACTGTAAACCACCCAGAGACTACTTGAAGTGGTACGGGGTGGTATATAAGCAGAACATTTTGCTTTGCTTTGAAAGTATTTTTTAAAAACTCACCCAAGTTTGACTGCCCTTCTGACCCAGTCTTCGTAGATCTCACGCTGGTGGGTGTTGAGGTCCTGAGAAGCTCGGAAAACAATAGCTAGAAACAGGGCTTTCTCAGCAGTGGCGTCCTTCGTGTGGCACGCTCTCCTGCAGGAGTTACGGCAAGTCCCCTCTCTGGGCACCTTTAAAAAGGTCTTAAAAGCAGAGCTGATTAGGGAAGCTTTTGGAAAGGCTCTCCCCAATTAACTGGGACAATGGAGGAAGGAGGAGAGGAATATTATATTGTATGCTCTGAAATGGTAATGTTGCCACCTGTCTTGTTTATTTGTGAAAGAGTTTAGTGTTTTTAGGATTTTTTGTTGTATGCTGCCCAGAGTAGCAATTTGCATACATACATACATACATACATACATACATACATACATACATACATACATACATACATACATACATACAGTAGTACCCCAACTTGCGACGTTAATCCATTCCAAAGGCATCTTCAGAAGTCAATCAACTCGTGTTGAACAGCGGTTTCCCATATGAATGCACTGAAAATCAATTAATGCATTCAGGAGGGAACAGATTAATAGGTTTTCAATGCATTCCTATGGGAAGGCTGTCCCAACCCCACTCAATCAAGGGCAGCAGAACGCTGCTTTCTGCATTTCCGCCAGACAGCTGACTTGGACAGGACAGATTTGTCAAAATCAGCTCTTGGGGGGGAAGGGGTTGCAGAGAGCAGCCTTTAGCTGCCCTTGATTGAAGGAGAAGCCCAGGCACCTTGCAAGGGAAGTGCTGATCTCCAGATTGGTGGGCAGAGCACGGGCCTATTGATCTTTGCCCAGCTCAGGAGGGTTGCAAGGGAAGTGGCGGTGCTGATCTGCTTGTCTTGTAAGCGCTTACCTTCGCTAACCTCCCGGAGGTAAGTGAAAGTAAGTGCTTACCTGGAGGTAAGCACTTCTCTTGCAAGGTGCCTGGGCTGCCTGAAGTTGCAACATCAGCCAGCCTGGGCAGTTTGGAAGAGAGACGTGATGGCCACCTCCTCCTTCTTCTTGGTTGCTTAGATCTCTTTTGCATGACATGCGGAGCAGAGAGCAGCATTGGTAAATTGAACTATTCAGTTGTCTAAGCAACCATAAGGTACCACTGTATGTACTTGCCTGCCTGCCTGCCTGCCTGCCTGCCTACCTACCTACCTACCTACCTACCTACCTACCTTGAATCTCACAGCCAAAATATTTCCTATCTGGTTGATGTGTGTTTTATCCCATGTTAAAGACTTTTCTTTTTTATATACTGTACACATTTTCACATTGATCAGTTCTAATCACAGTCTTAGTATTTATTTCTAATTGTTTTTTACCACCCCCACCCCAAATTTACTGTACAACACTCTGAAATCTTTGATATAGAGTGGTTCATAAATCCTGTACTTAATTGCTTGCCTTGCTTTGTTTTTAATGTTGAATTCCTGATTTCTGCTGCAGTGGTCATTAAGGCAGTTTACAAATTGCAAGTGATTAAAATTGCAACACAGTAATAAACTGTTAACAACCGGCGCTTGTAAAAACAAATGAAAACCATGTAGAGAAAGCACTGGTGTGATTTTCAAAAGCACCAAGTGAAAATAGAAAGCAGCTTGACGTAACTGATATTAATTACAACATTGGGCAAACAAGATTACCTTGGACTACTTTAAAAAGGTATCATAATGATGACTACAGACTGGTCTTTCTGGGTAGAGAATTCCACAGCCTTGAAGACAGGTTTCCAGGAAGGGGTGTAGATACGGATCGAGGTGTAGTGAGAACTCTGAGTTCCCATCTTTGTGATTCCACCAGAAACAGGAAGTGTTGTTGTTACGGTGTTTGGAACACCAATACAGTGGACCCTTGTATAACAAGCTGTCTGTTTAACAGAAAATCTGCTTAAAGGAAAAAATTTCCAGATACCGGGGGAAATTGCTTAACAGAATCTCCTATGGGCGAATCTGTACAACAGAAAAACGGTTGTGATTAGGGATTAATCCGTTTTCAATGCATTCCTATGGAAAATTTGTACAAAGGAAAATTTGCTTAACAGAATTTCATTTGAATCATAGAATCATAGAGTTGGAAGGGACCTCAAGGGCCATCTAGTCCAACCACCTGCCATGCAGGAACCCCCATCACAATATTTCTGACAGATGGCCATCCAGCCTCTGCTTAAAAACCTCCTAAGAAGGAGACTCCACCACCCTCTGTGGCAGTCCACTGCTGAACAACTCTAACCATCATGAAGTTCTTCCTAATGTTCAAACCATTGCCCCAAGTCCTATCATGAAAACAGACCTGTTCCCTCTTCAATATGACATCATTTCAAATATTTAAACATAGCTATCATATCCCCCCTCAGCCTTTGTTTTGAAAAGCTAAACATTCCCAGTTCCCTAAGCTGTTCCTCATAAGACATTTCCTCCAGACTCTCAACCATCCTGGTCGCCCTTTATACAAGGTACCACTGTATTAGAACCAATGGGGTTCAGGGAAATCGTCACTGACCGCTCCCAAAAAGAAGCATTTCCTGTTTCCGGATTCCACCTGATCTTATTGGCTCTTCCCTCCACCATTTTTCTAGGTGTTCTGTCAGAGGAACAGATCCGTAAGAAGAAGATCCGCAAACAGCAAGAGGGTGAAGGCGCCTCAAGCCTGGAAGGGGGTGGCAGTGATGAAGTTCTCCGGGTGCCCCCTCTTCCCTGCGATCCCTCTTTATCTCAGCCCGAGCCAGCTCCCCTCACGCCGCAGCAGGAGGGCATGATCCAGCAGCTGGTGGCCGCGCAACAGCAATGCAACAAGAGGAGCTTCAGCGACCAGCCCAAAGTCACGGTAATCATCCCCATTATGCAGTACAGAGGGAATGTGAAATGTTCCAGAGATGTGCTTTCTTCATCCAGAACCCTTAGAAATACCTTGCTCTAACCCTAACCCTAACCCAACAGCAAAGACTCAGTTTGCACCTTTAAAAACTCACCAGTTTTATTTAGCATAAGTTTTCAGGGATTGCAACCCATATTGTTGGATGTATGGATGACATTTAGTAAGCTGAGACATTATATGAGCCTTTGGGCTATGCATGCAGGTCCTTCATTCAAGCCATGATTAAACCAAGAAATATTTTAAGTGACCATAGTTTTCTGTTTTAGTAGACCTGGGAACACATAATTATGGAGATTGAAACAAGCCAAGATATTAAACTATGATTTGAAGTTGTTCTAAAATCCTGGCTTGTCCCAAAGCTAGACACTTTGGTATTTCACTTTGGATGACATTGTAACTTGTGGTTGATAAACGTCTCCTGGTAGTTTGGTCTCAATGCAGAGAAAAGGGACTGTGTGCACAGTTGTGAAATACTTGTATCTCAGTTCACTAAGATGCAATCTGATTGTCCAAGCATGATCATTCAAACGCACTTGTCAATACCTAACTATCCTCTCAAAGCATTTGTGTTCTGTCCAACCTCAGTCACTGTATCCCGGCCTGCAGATTTAGAATCCTGTTCTTAAAATGTTCCCTGCCCCAGTGCAGAGCCCTGTGCCTATTGCCATGTGATGACTAGTGTTTGGATGACTGCCCTTGAGTTAGCAGGGAAACAAAATCATAAATAAGATGGATAAACAGACTTTGGAAAAAAAAGGGACAGGGCATTTCTCTCACCCTTCTACCTCGGGGAGGGGGGCACCAGAGGGGGCAAGAAGGAGTTTTTGTTTGGTTGGTTTCATTTCTTTTCTGAAGGAGTGCCAGCCAAATAGGATTGCTGAGCTGCATATGCCATGTGGATTGCTCCACATGGCATACCGGACCTCTCGGCAGCCCCGTGGCGCAGTGGTTAAATGCTTGTACTGCAGGCAAAACTGTGCTCACGACCTGGGGTTCAATCCCAGGTAGCAGGCTCAAGGTTCACTCAGCCTTTCATCCTTCCGAGGTCAGTAAAATGAGTACCCAGCTTGCTGGGGGGGGGGGCAATATGTAGCCTGCACACTTTAATTAAAAACTGTAAAATGCCCAGAGACTACACGAAGTGGTATGGGGCAGTATATAAGCAGAACACTTTGCTTAGTTTAGGGAACCAGATTTCGCCCAATCCAATTGAGCCATCTAGCCAAGCCTTTGGTTTAAGACAGGCATGTCCAAACTTCAGCCCTCCTGATGTTTTGGACGACAACTCCCCAAATTCTAAGCTTAGACTGTCAATGACAAAGGACTGTAGGAATTGTGGTCCAAAAAATCTGAAGGGCTGAAGTTTGGACATGCCTGGTTTATGAGAATGGACCAGGAACTCGTAAAGGTGTGGAATTATCCTGGATCTGCTTTAGAAGGAGTCACCAAGCTCTTGAAAACTTGCTCATTAACAAAAAGGAAGTAAGAAATCAGAGTATTTGGAGGAAAAGAAGGAAGCCTTTGGGATCACATTGGAGTGCCGATGTCTTCCTAGACCATCCTCACCCGCTTCCTTTCTTCTCCCCAGCCCTGGCCGATGGGCAGTGACCCCAACAGCCGGGAAGCCCGTCAGCAGCGCTTCGCCCACTTCACAGAGTTGGCCATCATCTCGGTGCAAGAGATAGTGGACTTCGCCAAGCAGGTGCCTGGTTTCCTGCAGCTGTCTCGCGAAGACCAGATCGCACTGCTTAAGGCTTCCACCATTGAGGTGAGGACGAGTGTGATAAAATATTTTGTGGCTTTCTGGGATTATTGCAATTTAAGCACATCTGTCCTTAAGCCATATAACTTGCTATCCTAAACCTTCATCTGTGTAATCCCAGATATGCAGAAGTTTTGCTGTAGTCCATAGGAGTGACTGAGTAGAATCTCAGTGGTGGAGCACATGCCTTGGTTGCAAAAAGTTCCACAATGGCATTTTTATTTTTTAAATGAATGTTATAGTACAAGAGTGGGGAATCTCTTTCAGTGGATGAAATCAGTTTTAAAGAAATTTCTGGACCCTACTCCATGGTGAGGCTCACCAGAGGTGGGGGGAAAAAACTGGCATATTTTAACTTAAGCCAGGCATGTCCAAAGTCAGGCCCAGGAGCCAAATGTGGCCTGTTTTCACATTTTGAGTGGCCCGTGACCTCTTCTCTCCACCAGCTCTGCCTGTCATGCATCCCTGCCAGCTGGCCCCTCCCCATACCAGATGGAGGCATCAGCTTGCAGTTTTACAGTTTGCCTGCCCTCCTTGCCTCTATCCATCTCCCCACTCACTCTCCCTCCCCCCCATCTCCGTTGCTGCAGCATCCTCCCCGCCTCCTTGCATGTTATAGAGACTTGTCCAAAATCCAGCCCAGGGGTCAAATGCTGCTGATTGTTTGGCCCCCCACACAGTTTTACCTCAACAAATCTGGCCCTCCTTGCAAAAAGTTTGGACACCCCTGACTTAAGCCATCTCCTGCCGATATCAATCCGTAGCAAAGGTGTTTCAGACTTTCAGGATGGGAAGCAATCTGTAGAAAATCTGGTGAAGAACTAAAATATGGCATCATGAGGAACAGGGCACGCCTGTCTGGAGAATCCTGAAAGGCTAGCCTTACCTCTGGGGCCTAATGTTTCCCACTGGGATATAGCTGGGCATGAGGAAAGGTTTCCGTTAGAGATCCTAGGGATATTTTTCTCCACCACCACCCCATCCCAGAAAGGCAAAGGTTATGTCAGGGAGATTCCTGCATTTCTATCCCTCAATTTGCAAGCTTCCAGAAAGCAAAAGTTCATCAAGAAATAAGGGGGGGGGTGCTCCAATGTGAATGCAAAATGAGATCAATGGCCTTGCATCTATGGGCGTTTATACACGACCCCTAAACTCCGGGGCAAATGGCTCCCAGCTCCGGAGCTTAAAAATGTTTCCCCACCAGCCTCCGGAGTGTACAGGAAATTAGGTGCGACCACACCCACTTTAGCGCGTCCCAGCGCACCTTTCAAGTACCTGCTCTTTGGAGGTGAAAATTCCTTGATGCGGTGTAACGATAGTGAGTGCGGGGCTCTCCTTGCTTCTGTTTGTTGTTTTTTGGCTCCCGCCCCTTTAAGAGCTACTTTACAGAGACTGGAATGTTGCTGGCAAGAGCGAGAGGCAGAACGGAGGTGAGCGGCATGCTTTTCTTTCTCTTTTTCTCCCTCCCCTCACGCAGCCAGCAGCCAGGAAGTGCGGAGGGGTGGGGACACAGGAAGAGTGACAAACCCCTAAGATCTCTGGTCCGAATTTAAGTGGCCAGCAGATCTTAGGGGTCGTGTGAAAAGGCCCTATAAAACAGAGATTGTGTACTGAGGACTTCTCACTTGAATAGAATCTGGATTGTACTTTGACTGACTGACTGACTGACTGACACATGGTTGAATTCGTCTACTCGCACACACGCAAAACTAGCATGTCTGAGGAAAAGAGTTCTCACCTATGATTGATACGTTAGGTTTCTGCATGCTGTCATTATATTGTTATGTTTAAATGGAGCAGAGAATTCAGCAGCCTGAGTCTGAAGAAGTACAGATTAGCATAGATTTGCCAGTTCCGTGAGAACTAGGCCTCACACCATGTTTAGTGTGGGAGTAGAATGTGGGTTATCTGTTATATTTATTGTGACTGTTTCTGTTCTATCGTCTGTTGATTCTGGTTCCACATACATGTGGAAAGCTGAGCCGTATTTTTTTAGGAAGAGAGTGAATAAATTCATCATTTTTCTTTGCCTTGCCTTCCTTCAACAATGGATAGGGGACTTGTAATCTTGGATATGAGGAAAAGATGTTGCCAGTCCAGTCCATCCACATGGTAGAATGTATTTACCTTTCCTGTTAGCTCCTTTTTCAAGGAAGAATCCAAAGACTGAGAGAAACTGAGTTGGGAAACATGATCCCAAGAAAGATCCTGGTAACAGTCACCCCTTGAGTCCTATTTGTCTCCACAGATCATGCTGTTAGAGACGGCGCGGCGGTATAACCATGAAACCCAGTGCATTACTTTTCTTAAAGACTTCACGTACAGCAAAGACGATTTTCACCGTGCAGGTAAGCTGGGAAAGGAAAGGGGAGGACATGGTGAAGAGTAATGGCCAGAATATAGCTGGCACGGAAGGGCCTATTTCCAGAAGATTTGTCTCAATGGTGCAGTGTGGCCAAAGAATGATATCAAATGCCAGGAAGGAAGAAAAGAAGCATAACTGTGTCTCTGTTATTTTACAAAGGAAGGAGCTGCAACAGAGTCTCAAATCTGATAAAGCTTATATGGACAACGTCTGCTTTCCTGTGCAGAAATTGGAAAATTTCCCTCTTTGTTTGGACTATACAGTAACCCCCCTGCCTATTGCAGGGGTTAGGGATCCACCCGACCCATAATGACAGAAAATCCACGATATGCGGATGCAGGTCAGGTGGGGCCTGGGGGGTGGGGGTGATCAGATCCCCCAATGCAGCTCACTCAGGCTGCTCCAAAACTTCTCGGAGCATCGCGGGCCAGCGGTGTTGGGGGATCTGATCCCCCACTACCACCCGCCCACGCTGCTCCGAGCCTTCTCGGGGGAGCGCAGGCCAGCGGCGTTGGGGGATCTGATCCCCCACTACCACCCGCCCACGCTGCTCCGAGCCTTCACGGGGGAGCGCAGGCCGGCGGCGTTGGGGGATCTGATCCCCCGCCGCTGCCCACTGGCGCTGACCCGAGCCTTCTTGGAGGAGCGTGGGCCGGCAGAGTTGGGGGATCTGATCCCCCACCGCCGCCCACCCACGCTGCCCCGAAACTTCTCAGAGCAGTGCGGGCCAGTGGCATTGGTGGATCTGACCCTCGCCGATGCTCACTCATGCTGCCCCAGGTGAGCTGCGTTGGGGGATCTGATCCACCACTGAGCTGGAGCCCGGGGCTTGGGGAAGGGAGAAAAAGGTTTAAAAAGCCGGGACTTTAAACCTCCCCCCCCCTTCCCCACACCCTGGGCTCCAGCTCATTGGCACTGGGGTGGGGAAATTAAGGTTTTTCTCCCCCACCCCAGCGCTAATCAGCTGGAGCCCGGGCAGATACTGCAATCCCGCCATATAGTGGGACTGCAGTACCTGAACCACGAAATGGCGGGGGGGGGGAGTTACTGTACGTCCTAGAATGCCAAGCCAGGATGCCAATGACCATGCTGGCAGACCAATTCTAGCAGTAGTCCCCCAAAATAATAACAACAACCAAAATAATTTCCCCAAGCTCTATTCGGATATCAAATTAAAGCTGTCCCATACTTATAGAATGGTCTTCAGTAAACACATCTTCTCTAAAAAGAAAGAAATAAATCACATTCTTTCTTTTTTTATTCTCCCCACCCTCTTTCTTTTTTTACTCCCCACCCTCTTTCTTTTTTTACTCTGCCCCCCCCCACTCTTTGTTCTAATCATTTTTACTTTGGAAAGAATTAAAGTAAAATTAATCCATGTAGCACAATTCCCAACAGTTGTCTCTGCCAAGGTCAGACAAGCAACATTCTAGACACTTGCCAAATGTAGAATCTACTTCTTCCTGCTAGACATGAAAATGACAGGTCAGCACGCCGCCTTGACATGTCTCAACAGAGTATTACTCCCCACCCAAAAGAAACTTCTCGCTGGCACTGGTTTTGCAATAGAATCTGCCGAAGCTTAGGCAGCATCTTGCCAAGCGTGTATTGCTATCTTGTCTTTTATATGTGTACGTTTGTGTCTGTCTGCCTGCTGGTCTGTTTAGAGAGAGATTCTTACATCTATTTAAGGCAAAACATTGCAATAACTTGTAAGATAATAATGCATTAACAGAAAAATCATTCGTTTTGTATTAAACCGGAGAAATAATCTCATCTTTTAAAAAAATAACATTTTGAAAGCAAAAAGAAAACATCACTTTCAAAAAGGTTATTCTTTATCCGTTGGTTTGTTCTGTTAAAGCAAAAGTAATGATTTTAACTTTAATGCGATAGATTAAATCTAACGCATTATTTCCAAGCTGTGACGCAAGGTGATACATCTCTTGGCTCCTCTGGACTGTGAAGCTGCGGTTTTAGCTGTCTTGCTAATTGAGTTGTGCAGTTTGTCTAGTCATGTCATTGGCCACAATCTCTTCATACAAGAGGATGCCTTATACGTGTTAAGCTTTCCATGTCTGGTGTGTGTCGGGGCTCACTCGTAGCCTTCATTCCAGAATGCTGTAACTGGCACAGTTATGATTAGAGATATTTGGTGCCCAGCAAGGATCTTCTTGCTTCATTTGATCTAAGTTCTTCTGTGTTCCTGCCCTTTTATCCTTAGGCTCTTTACCATGAAAAAGGGTGTGTACCTTAGGCTCTCTCGCTTACTCAGGGTTACCCTCCTACTGTTACGTGCCATTGTTGTACACATTATGTTGCAGAGATTTCTTGCCAGAAGAAATGAAAACGGGGCCACAGAGATTGGTCCATGTCCTATACAAATAATCTTCACATAAGAAAGCCAAATATGGTAATTACTAAATTAGATTACTAAATCTTGGGTTAAGATTTGGGAGCTGGGTTCAAATCATCACTCAGCTTTGAAAATTGCTGGCTGGCTTTAGGTCAATCCTCTTCTCTCAGTGTGACCAACCTCACAGGGTTGCTGTGACGTGCAAGTAGGGAACACCAAGCAAAATTAAAAGAAACATAAAACTAATGTTTATTTTTGCGGCATTGCATGATTCACTTAATGTTGTGGCACCTTAACATCTAACTGCTGTATTTTAATGTGAGCTTTCGTAGACAAGTTCACTGCTTCAAACAGGTAGCGAAGAGGGGAGCTGTTTTTCATGTGATTTGGAGCTCATTGGAATAATAGCAGAATAATGGAATTGGGAGAGGCCTATAAGGCCATTGACTCCTTCTGCTCAATGCAGAAATGTAAGTTAAAGTATGTTTGACAGAGAGCCCTCTTTCTCCTAAATGCCTCCAACATAAGAGTTGGAGGTAAATTGATTCTCTTGTCACATTGCTCTAACAGTGAGGACATTTTCCCTGACATTCAGCCAAAGAAAGGTGGGATAGAGATGTAATAAATTATTTTGGGATATTTAAACGGAGGGGGACACTTTCTTTAATTGTTCTTAGTTTGTGGAACCCTTTGCAGGAGAGATCTGTTTGCCTTTTCTCTTACTTTGTCTTTGGCTGTTTGCCAATTACTTCTCTTAAAACTGTAAGCATACAGCTTGCCAAACCTCCACATACTTTTGCATGGCTTGGTTTTACACACACATGCACCTCAATTCGTCTGTGAAGATTCTCAGTCATCCAGGTTCGTTTACATTGAGTCACCTTCAGATAGAAACGTTTCTGTTCATCCAAACAGCTCTGATTTTATCTCTCAAAAAAGAAGTCCAGTAGCCATGACTCAACTCCCAGTTATGCACCTCAATTCTTATTCTGATTTTATCAATTTCACCCATCTGTTTTTGTAGGTGTGTGTGTGTGTGTGTGTGTGTGTGTGTGTGTGTGTGTGTGTGTGTGTGTGTGTGTGTGTGTGTGTGTTATACACGGGTACACACACAGCTATTTGATTGCATGTTAATTTTGGTTTTATAATTGAAACCTGTTGAGAAACTGCGAGGACACTCAGATGCAAAGCTTTGAGTTTTGATTAAAAATCAAACAAATCTGTAGCTGCACAGCACAAGTGCAAGAATTAGAAAGCAGAATTATTTGTTTGTTTGTTTGTTTATATACTGCCCAATTTTCCCAAGGAAACTCAGGGTGGTCAACAATACAAAGACAATTTTAAGCAAATAAATTCAACATCCACTAAGAACATATATGATTAAAAAATCCAAATCAAGTTAAAAATACAAAATCAAGAATACGAGGGCAAGATGGTAAAAACACAGGCAGATCTCCCCTTTTGTTTCATCAACTGGCACTTACAGCTTACTTGATCATGTGTTACGTTGGGCTGGATTTTGTAACGGAAACTGTTGGGAGCTCCCCGAACACTCAACAGAAGGACACCACAATCTAATTTAGGGTTTAGTAATTCCGATAATTCATTAACTTGGCACTGGACTGGGACTCGCAGGGGACCAACGTGCCTCAGTCCTGACCGAACCCTTTGAAATAAATTATAAATTTGTCCGTGGGAATGGGATAATACCTCTGATCTGTGGGTCATCTCTCCTCTCTCCCCTCTCCTGAACTTAGGCCTGCAGGTAGAGTTCATCAACCCGATCTTTGAGTTCTCCCGGGCCATGAGGCAGCTGCAGCTGGACGATGCTGAATACGCTCTCCTCATCGCTATCAACATCTTCTCTGCTGACCGGCCCAACGTGCAGGATCATGGCTTGGTGGAAGCGCTGCAGCAGCCCTACATCGAGGCCCTCAGCTCCTACATCCGCCTCCACCGCCCGCAGGTGTCGGGGCTGGCTGAGAATGCAGCAAGGGGTGCTGTGGCTGGGCGGGTGTGGCGCACGAGTGGTGCCTGGTGCCACTGGTGGGTGGTAGGGAGGAAGGCACAAGAACTAACAGTCAGTGGGTGGCAGGCAGAGCCAGGGGGCAGTAGGCAGGCAGGAAAGCAGAACTGGCAGAAGGATAGGATTGGAATCTGAGAGTCCCGGGCTCCAGGCCCCATGCCGTTGGTAAACCTGGATGATTTGGGGCCAGATATTTTCTGTTAGCCAGCCCTGCCTGACAGGGTTGTTGTTCAGATAAAGTAGGGAAAGGAAAGAGGAGAGAGATATGTATGTTTGTTTGTTCCAGTCCGTTCTTGCCGGAGCCCGGTTTTGTTAGATGGTTGCTATGTCTTTTATTTTTATTATTATTTTTATTATTATTATTTTTATCATCATCATCATCATCATCATCATCATCATCATCATCAACAACAACTTTTTCTTTGTATTTTCATTATTAGTATTATCATTTTATTATTGTTTTTATTTGGTATGTCTGGTTTTTTTTTTTGTTTGGGCAACCTGTCTATTTGCAACATGTTGTACACCGCCCAGAGTTCCTGTGGGAAAATCGGGCAGTTAATAAATAAATAAATAAATAAATGTGGACCGCACAAAAAGGCAGGATAAAAAAGTTACTAACAAATATTATGCTGGCAAGCCTTCGGCCCTCCAGATATTTTGGACCACCATTCCCCCCAGTCCTTTATCATTGGCATTCCTGGCTCGGAATTCTGGGAGCTGTGGTCCAAAACATCTGGATTGCCCAAGGCTTGCCATGACTGAAAGGAATCTTCAGTGGTGGCATCAGGGGCTGACTTGTCCTCTCCTTCTGTTCTCCAGGACCACCTGATGTTTCCACGCATGCTGATGAAGCTGGTGAGCCTGCGGACCTTGAGCAGCGTACACTCTGAGCAAGTGTTTGCTTTGCGCCTGCAAGACAAGAAACTGCCGCCACTGCTCTCCGAGATCTGGGATGTCCACGAGTAAACTTTTTTTGGGGAGGCAGGATGGGGGAAGGGTGCAAGCCGTCCCTCCCAGACATCTCTCTCCAAGTCCCAACAGTCATGGTTCCTTGTTCGGGACCCTTCAGACCTCAGCACAAGACTTGGCCATGGATGGATTGTTGATCCTGCTGGAGGAACTGTACTAAGGGGGTGGGGGCTACAAAGCACTTTCCCCCCTCTCTCTCTACCCACCCCCTCTACTTGTCTCTCCTTCCGTACTCGCCTCTGTACTTTTGGTTTTGGAGAAGGGAAGAGGCCGGTCATAGTTGTACTCTTGGGGGTTGGGGAGATGCAACGTGAATCTCCCTGAACACTTAGCCCCCCCCACACACTTCAGAACACAATAACCACCCAGCGCCAGCGTGGTGTCCTAGCCTGATAACACCCCTATGTGCCAGGCCTCCCTGTAAAGAGGGAAAGGGTATTGCAGAAGAAAAAAAGAATGAGGAGCTAGCCATATGCCTGGTATGTATGTGAGCGGGGGACAGATGCCAAGAGCAAAACAATAAACTTGGACATGACAAACCAAATGTGTATGGCCTGTTCTCGTAGCAGCATGTCAATGGAGGGTAAAGCCAGTTGAGGATATCACTTAGGGCGCTTTTACATGACCTCTAAAATCCGCTGGCAACATAATTTGGACCAAAGATCGTGGGGGTTTGTTCTGCTTCCTGTGTTCCCACCCTTCCGCACTCCATTGCTCCTGTCTGCAGCGAGGGGAGGGAGAAAAAAAAGGGAGAAAAGAATGCAGGCTCACCTCCCCCTGCTGTCGGAGCAGCCCCGAAGGGATCCCTGTTTGTTAAAGGGGCAGCGAGGACAAAAAATCAAACGGCATCCAAAGCTTTATAATCGCATCGGAATTTTTTTTTTTACCTCCGAAGACCAGGTACTTGTAAAATACGCTGGGACGCGCTTAGGTTGGCGTGGTCGTACTTAATTTTTTTTTAAAGTCCGCAGCTGGTGGAAAAAAATTTTTAAGCTCCACATCTGGGAGCCCTTTGCCTCGGATTTTAGGGGTCGTGTAAAAGTAGCCTTAGAGATTCAGGGAACCATATCCAAGACCTTTTGAAGAGACAAGGGCGCTACCAAGGAGATGATGGTTTGAAAAGGACTAGAAGCTACCATGCTTTTAGGAGGGTTGGACATACGCGGACACCTGTACTAAACCAGAGAAAACTTCCAAGGCTCTCTGGCAGCTTTAAGAAAACTCATCAGGCAGGGAGGGGAAAGTTTTGTATGTTGTGTAGAGTTTAGAGAATTGCAATCTAGCCGGCCGGTGACATTTGTTTCTTGAATCTCTTACTGTCAGTAAAGAGGCCTTAGAAACACATGTCAGCTGTTGGGAAATATACAAAAGCTGGGCAATTGAATAAAAAGACTCACCGGAAAGGGTGTAGCTTTCTGGGAAACCAGAACAGGGGGTAAGTCTCTCGATCCTTGTGCCAGGGAGAGTCACGTACAGATTCTCGCACAACTATTTGAGACACTGTGTGCCACTGCCTCTCAGGGCTTTGTGAAGATAAAAGAGGTAATCTCAAAAATATTAGAAGAATATAAAGAGGAACCCTGTCCTGAAAGAAGGTTGAGTGGTTCACTTACAATAGCCTTTGAAGACACTCCGAGTCTTCAAGACTGATTACTGTACATCAGTGTATAATACTGAGCAATGTGTTCTGGGATTATCCAATGAAAGCAATATTATTCTTAGTTACAGTATTTGACAATAGTGCTGCTGTCACCTTGTTAATCCACCGCTCTCTGTTTGTTTTATGGGTTTCCTTCATTCTAACATATTTGAAAAAGTGGATGTGCATCAAAGATAGCTTACAAAGAAAGTTTTTAAGGTACAACGATTTTTTTTTAAAAATTGAGTTTTTTGTCTGGATATGCTTGCACAGATTAACGTGTCTGCTTTGAAAGTACCCCTAAAGCCTTCAGGCAGGAGAGAAACGACACAGATGCCAGGACTCTGAAAAATGCTTTGCTTCTAGTACTTGCTTGGAGAGCCACTGTCATGTCCATGTAGGGAAGAAGTCGTCAAATTAAGATACAAGATATAAACTAGCAAATACAGTGGACCCTTGTATAACAAACAGTTTGGATAACATAAAATTTGTACAACTTAAATATTCCGGAGATAGGGGAAATCTGCTTAAGAGAATCACCTATGGGCCAAATCCGTACAACATAAAAATGGGATTACTCCATTTTCAATGCATTCCTATGGGAAATTTGTATAAAGGAAAATTTGCTTAACATTATTTCATTTGGAACGAATTAATTCCTTTATACAAGGTACCACTGTACAACATAACAAAGGTATCATAAAACGACCATTCCATGTAAAATAGGCAAAATATACCATGCACGTAACTCAAAACATGTATGTTGTTAGTTGACAGAAATCACAATACTGTAGTAGTGAAGATCTTTTTCGGAATTCCATTTTATGTTAACGTGTCCAGTATGAGGTAAATTTATTTTTAAAAAGAAGGAAACAACAGGAAAAGAAGATTAAGGAGAGATTCCATTAGTCTATATTCAAACCACTTATATTCCAGGGGCCAGACGCCAGCTGAAAAATTGTGCTAGCTCATGTCCACCAACTTTGCAGTGTAATGGTCACACAAGTCAGCACAGGCGTCTCCTGTTGTGCACCAGGTCACATGGCTCATGTGCACTAGGAAATGCCTGAACTGGCTTCTTACAGCAATGTGTAGTTCAGTCCCGTGGGCAACATAACTATTGATAAGATTCTGGTCACTGGGTTGTTAAGAAAGCAGTTTTGCATTGACTGGGCATGCCAATAAGGAAGGTGAATTTTGAAAGCTCATCAACAGAAGAGAGGTCCTTTGTCAGTGGCAATTTAGACCCCTTCACCTACATTCATTTGATTCCAAGAGAGGCTACCGTCTTTTTTATCATTGTTTCTTTAAGTATTGCATTGCATCCTTTCTAGGAGAAATGCATACTTAAACAGCTTAAATTATAATAAATCTGAATGCCCTCCACATGTCTTGAACTACCAGGAATATAACCCCCCAAATCTGAATCGACTCCTATCGCATCTGGTGCACAGCTGTTTTAATGTTGCTTAAAGTTGTCTCAGTTCTCTTGAGTTAACCCTCCTATAGCTCCTGCTGTGAGCTGCCTATATGTCCTAAGCACACCCATCTTGCCTGATTTCGGAAGATAAGCAGGGTCAGCCCTGGTCAGTACTTGGATGGGAGACCACCAGGAAATACCAGGTGCTGTAGGCGCCTGGAGAAGGAACTGGCAAACCACTCCAGTATTCCTGCCAAGAAAGCTCCATGGACATGGAGTCACGAAGGGTCGGTCACGACTATAATGACACAACACACAGCTCCTGCTGTGGAATTTTCCAGTGGAAGGGAAAACCCCATGGCTGCCTGGAAAATGGGGAATTCCTCCCCTTTGGCTCTAATGATGGCCACTAGGGGGCACCCAAACCCTACCACAGTATTTCTAATCCAGTTGGTTTGCATCCATGAATCTGAGGGTTTTATTTCCACCTCAATTGGTTTATGGTATTTAAACATCGTTTTGAAAGCACAGTATGATTGTTGCCAAAGTAAATGAAAAAGAAATATCCCTAAAATTTCTGTCAGGGAGTGGCATTCCCAGTCCTTTAAAGAGAACAAAAACTTTCCCCCTGTTTATGCAAATATATACAATTTTGAATCTTGTTGCTCAATCATAGGCTTTCATTCCAGATGTCTTTTTAAAGTTATTACTATATTATATTGCATTATTATATTATGTTATTAAGTTATTACTATATTATATTAAGTTATTACTATATTACATAGTTATTATTTGCCAGACTAACCTGTAGCAGTTAGAAATTTGATGCATATATAGCAGGCCTGTCCAAAAGGTAGACCGGGGGCTACCAGTAGCCCATGAAGGGTTCAAAAGTAGCCTGCCAGCCTACCTCCCCCACCCCAGGGACCACCACTGCCCCAGCAAAGCTCTGGGTCTGCCAGCCCACTGTCTCAGCCGAGCGGGGCAGTTCAAGGGCTGCTCTACTTAATGAGCATATGGTCGGAACAGATAAAATTCGTAAGTCGAAGTTTTAGTGTAGTAGCCCTCAGGCACTTTTGGGCTGGAAAAAGTAGACCTCGGCCTGTTCAAAGTTGGACATCCTTGATATATAGGGAGATATGTCTTTGAAGATTCTCAGTCATCCACGTGAGTTTATCTGGAAGTTGAGTTATGGCTACTGGACTTCTTTTTCTTGAGAGATAGAAACGTTTCGCTGCTCATCCAAACAGCTTCATCAGTCTAAATACAGCTAGTGGAGAACTCCATCTTACAGTCAGCTTTGACCTCTTGTCACCCTGGTCTGAGATAGGCTCTTAAGATGAACAATGGCCTGAATAGGCTCGTTAGGGAGACAATAGTATAGCCTTAAGGTGAACAATGGCCTAAGGTGCTGAAACCTATAAAGTATGGGTCACTAGCTATGGCCTTGGTGTTGAAGGCTTTTTGATTTGTCTATATATATAAGCCTATGGATATGAGGACTAGAACCTTTTTGTAATTTGCTACTTGAAATAATTGCCATATGCCATTTGTTCATTATAGATAAGTGGTCCTATCTCCTACTCTGTATTTATTTAATGTTTATTTTTTATTTATTTTATTTCATTTATTTAGAGTATTTTTACTCTGCCTTTATCCATGGAAAGGGACCCAAGGCAGCATAAGGTAAAGAGGGACAATATACAGTCCAGTGACTGAATGCACCTCCCCACCTGCATTTATGTTGTATTAGATGTAACTCTTGGTCCTCAATCCATCCTATTTTCTCAATAACAGCCTCCCTTGCACTTTCTGGGAATCCAGGAAAGCAGGGGTTCCCCCACATCCCTCCCTCTTCCCTGACCAATTCTGCAACCAGGGACTTTCCAGGCCATTTCAGTTGTTCTTTCACTTTACCAAGTTGATGGGCTTGCATGGAGTTGGAGTCAATTGATCTGCTGGAAGAACTCCTACATTGCAGAAGGGGAGTTTGAGCCCAGTTTCAGCAGCCCTCGTGGCTTCCTTGGTCTAGTTATAGATGAGTGGGACTGAGAGAAACACAGAAAATTTGAATCCTCCATAGGGTTTGACAGCTCTGGCCACAGTTGACTGGAGCTTTTAGGGATCCACGTCAAGGGCATCTGGACTGCTCAATTACACAGCTCTGATGGAGTGAACTGCCATGGGACTTATCAACAAGACACAGGAACTGGTAGTCTCCAAGGCAAACTATTGCAATGCGCTCAGCGTGGGGCTGCCCTTTAAGGCAATTCAGAAACTATAGCAAATACAAAACACAGCAACCAGACTGATATCAGGAACATCAAAACACAATACTATTTCACCAGCGTTTTTGCAATGGCTGCCAGTTTGCTTCTGGACCAAGTTCAAGGTGCTACTAAACCAGGGGTGTTCAAACTACGGCCAGCAGGCTGGGTCGTGAATCTGGCCCACTGGCCATTGCAGAACCCCCCATTCCCCCCCCACTTGAGCTGACGCTGCCTGAGCCGCCAGCGTGAGGGCAAAGCCCGACATTACCCGTAGCGTCCTGGGGGGTGAGCAGGATGGGCCCTCCCCTACCCCCCTTGGAGCCGTGGGAGAAGTGGGGCCGTTGCACTGTCAAGCAAGGAGAGCAGTGTTGGGCGGGAGGGGGGGCAAGCAGGTCAGGCCTTCCCTCTCCCCCCCTCAGGGCTGCGCCAGGGAGCTGCAGGGTCCGGCCCCCTACACTTTCTGAGGGACAGTGAACTGGCCCCCTGTTTCAAAAGTTTGAGGACCCCTGCCCTAAACCATTTGGGGCCTTGCTACTCGTCAGAGTACATCTTTCTCAAACTGACCTCTGAGGGATGCTCAGTGATGAGATGAGATGGTGAGAGGTGGCCATTCTAACAGAGGCCTAGAAATCCACTAACTAGGAACGGGGCCTTCTCAGTGGTGGCCATCGTGCTATGGAAATTCTTCCTGTGGAAGTATGTCAGGCCCCAACTTTTCTTGGCTTCAGGACAAAAGAAAAGATATGAGGCTTTATTCAGGTTTTTCATCCCCTTGCCCCCTGTTTAATTAAATTAATTACTGTATTCTGTTTTGTCTCTCTAGTATTTGATGAGTCGCATTTTATGGTTGATTGTTGGGTTTGCTGCCGTTGCGCATTCTGTTATAGATTTAATTTAAGTTGAGGTTTTGTGTGCTCTTTTGTTTTATGTCTTCATAAATTATTGAATTTGACATTACATTGCTGATGCTCTTTTTCTAAGCCGGGACACTCAACGGGCAGGGTGAAAATTGAAACAACAAGCAAACTGTTAACACCCAGTAGTAACAAGGCTGCCTGAAGGATGCCTGAGGTTTTCTAGCACTGAGTTATGCTATTAACCACAGATGACATTTCTCCTGTGCCCTTCCCTATTCCTGTTCATTGTAAATACTACATTGGAATGAGAGCCAAGATGACAAGCCAAGGAACCAGGCAGAGTAGAAAATGATCTCACATGGAAACTGTGATCGTTGATCAGGGTCAGAGGGAACTGATTCCCAGCCTTGATGGGCTGAATTGCTCTAGAATGTAAGATCTCTATCACCCAGACCAAGCTTCTCCAGTTGGGACTCTTCAAATCAGTTTCAGCTCTCATTGCTCCAGCCATCACAAGGATGATGGAGGTTGTAGTGAGGTGCATAAGGAACCATTTGTGGCTCCCTTCCCTGGGTTGGGGAAGACTGGTTTAGATTAACTTTCTTTAGCATATAGGTCATGTAGGTCTGACCTATTTTGGCTGATCTGCTTCCCACCTACACTGAATAATACCAATAGGATATTCCCATAGAAAAAAACAGAACACAGACAACCTACAGCTTGGCTGGAAAGCAATGGAGAAATCTAATGGTTTAAGAAGATATCAGACACAGCTTTATTAACTAAATGGACATATTTTACCATAATTTGTATAAAATAGTACAGATTGTAAGTTTTATCTTATATTTATTCATTTCTGAATCAACTAGCCTTTAATTGCAACCACAAATCTTTTTGAAATGTATATCTTTTTAAATACTCCAGTTCTTTTTTTTAAAAAAACATGACTTTTCAGTACTTAACTTAGAAAATGAAAATATTCTTCCTTCTTTTAGACAACAGGATGTTTGTTAGAGGTAAGTTGCTTGGTTCAAAATGAAGCATTTTGTAACTGGCATGCATCGACTATCAAATCCATTGATGACTGAAATATTTTTGAGTTATATTAAAATTAATCTTCAAAAATACTCAACACAATATGTTGAATTTTTGATGGCCAATCCCCAGTCTAATCAGATACATGGTTAGCTCTTACAGTATTTTTTAACAGCCTTTGTGGCTTGGGCAGGCTACACAGTCCCAGGATGCCCCCAGAAGAAGGGAATGTTAAATTACTTTTGAGTACTTTCTACTTAGAAAACCCAACAAAAGGTTACCATAAATCAGAACTGCCTTGATGACACACAGTTATTATTATATCTACATGCACATTAATCTCTCGCTATAAGTTCACACACACATGCACACACGTACATTTATGAATTTTAAAAGCCATGAAAGAAATCTGGTTCATCGCATTTCTGTACAAAATTTAAATAAATTATGAATGAGAACACTGGGTGTTTATACACGACCGCTAAACTCCGGGGCAAATGGCTCCCAGCTCTGGAGCTTAAAAATGTTTCCCCACCAGCTCCGGAGTTAACAGGAAATTAAGTGCGACCACGCCCACTTTAGCGCGTCCCAGCGCACCTTTCAAGTACCTGCTCTTCCGGGGTGAAAATTGCTTGATGCGGTGTAACGATAGTGAGTGCGGGGCTCTCCTCGCTTCTGTTTGTTGTTTTTTTGGCTCCCGCCCCTTTAAGAGCTACTTTACAGAGACTGGAATGTTGCCGCGGCAAGAGCGGAGGCAGAAGGAGGTGAGCCACGATCTTTTCTTCCTTTTTTTTCTCCCTCCCCTCACGCAGCCAGCAGCCAGGGTGGGGACACAGGAAGAGTGACAAGCCCCTAAGATCTCTGGTCCGAATGTAAGTGGTCAGCGGATCTTAGGGGTCATGTAAAAGTGCCCACTAACCATACACTACACAATTTCCTGATAACCTTCTTGGCTTTCTTGTACCATTTTTAAAAATATACTTTATTCACTTTTTACCAGTGAATCCTCCATGGGGTTTGACAGTACCATGGAGGATTCACTTGTACTATTTATTAACATATATAAGGGTTACTCCCTATTTTTAGTACTGTGTTTATCACCAAAGGCAGCCAGCTCACTTTATCTAGTGCTAGTGCCAGACTTGGACCTAAATAATCCCCCTCCCAAATGCTGGTCTTTCCATGGTGACCAGTTTAAAACTGCTGTGGTCAGACTGGTTTTAACTGAGGAGTCAGGGAGAAAGAAATTATTGAACAGGGAAGAAAATGTGAAGTAACAGCCCTCAAACTTTTGATAAGGTGAATGGAGGAAGAACAAAGGTATTAGAGAGCTATAAAAGAACTACAATAGGAAAACAAAGATCGCAAGTTGATCAAGTGATAGTTCAAGTCAGATAAGGAGAGGTGGGTAAAATGTCAAACAAAAGGAAGAGATTGTGTCAGAAAAGTAATTCTGAGGGACTTTCTAGTCTGATGACTATATTTTAATCCTTCACTTCTGCCACAACAAGCCAATCTTTTGTGCATTCTCTACAGTCAATTCTGTACATATGCAAAGTGCTTTGTTTTGCCTCACAATACACACCTGCTTTTAAATTTATTGTAAAGCCAGTAATCAAAAGATCAACAAGCCTCCATAAAGACAAAGGATGATATTGTAAGCAACCTTCCTTTCCAGAGTTGTTGTTGTTGTGCAGTCGTTCAGTCATGTCCGACTCCTGGTGACCCCATGGACCAGAGCTCGCCCGGCCTTCCTATCCTCCACTGCCTCCCGGAGTTTTGTCAAATTCATTTTGGTTGCATCGATGACACCGTCCAACCATCTCATTCTCTGTTGTCCTCTTTTCCTTTTGCCTTCGATTTTTCCCAGCATCAGGGACTTTTCCAAGGAGTCCTCTCTTCTCATGAGGTGGCCAAAGTACTGGAGCCTCAGCTTCAAAATCTGTCCTTCCAGTGAACATTTGGGGTTGATTTCTTTCAGAATGGATAGGTTTGATCTCTTTGCAGTCCAGGGGACTCTCAAGACTCTCCTCCAACACCACAGCTCAAAAGCATCAATTCTGCGGCGATCAGCCTTCTTTACTTTACTTTCCAGAGTACAGATGTGCTTTTCTGCCACACAAACTGCATTGTGAAGAAAAACTTTAAATCATTATTAATTCTTACTTATTGTAAACGCTTTCTCACCTTCCTTCACAGGCTCTTAAGCAATACATGGGAGCTATGGCAAATGTTCCATTCATGAAATGTAGATATTTTAAAATGTTTTGAATATGTTTTCTAAATTTTAATATCAATCAATGTCTAATTTTAATTTAATATTATTTTTAATTACTATTGTTTTGCAAAAGATTTTAACTTGGTATGATTGTATGGTTTCAATGGTTGAAAGAAAGAAAGAAAGAAAGAAAGAAAGAAAGAAAGAAAGAAAGAAAGAAAGAAAGAAAGAAAGAAAGAAAGAAAGAAAGAAAGAAAATCTGAGGCTGGAGAATGAAGATGCTGTGTAGTCCTAGATTAAATAGACTTACAAAAATTACAATATTACAAAATTTGGTATATTCTGTCAGTTGTAGTAAAAACAACAACACAGGCATTTAAAACATACTCCAGATAATCGCATCAGTGTTCCGATTAATTATAATGCTATTCTACCATCCCCAGATACCATCTTCTGCAAACAAAGAGACAAACAACCACTATCAAAGGAAAATAGCAGCCTCTGGCTATTTTTTCCTTCAAAATAACTGTTGCTGAGTTAAGCCGTTTATTCATTAAAGGTGTGGCTTTACAATGAGTCCTGTAGCTTGAGTTCCATTTCTTAAATTATTACTTAATATTTTAAACTATCATTTCAATAGCAATAAGCCATTCTGAGATAAAATATTTGGCTGAAAAATAGGATGTTCAAATATTTGAAAAGAAATGTCTGTGAAGATTCTCAGTCATCCAGGTGGGGTTATCTGGAAGTCCAGATTTGAAAATAAATGTGTCTACTTCAACCCTTGATTGTCCTGATGCATAACCTGTATTACAGACAAGAAGACAGTGGCTCAAATTCTATTCTATAATAAATTGTACTAGGAGAGAGCTATTAATCTAGTAAATCAGTGTTTGAGTAGGCCTGTTTGAATTAATTGAATGTACAGAAGAATTGGTTCACCAAATTACCATTGTTTCAATGGGCTGCTTAAGGTTTCCCATGAGCTAACGTGTGAGATACGAGTGTATTTATCTCCCTGTTTGTTCAGTCTTTACAAGGAACATATAATATGGAAAGATGGAGGAGAGTGAGAGGAAGGCAGAGTGAAAACTGGTGGAAGAAACAGGACACTATATTACTGGCAGAAAGCTGTAATGACTCTTGATGTAGGAAGATAGTGCAAGAGCAGGATTGTAGCTGAACATTAAGGGGACAAATATCATGACTATAGAAAAACGATGTCACTTTTATGTTGACAATGAAGAAACTGAAGATGATGTATATGTTGTGTTATGTTCCCTGGTTCAGTCATCAAATCAAATGGAGACTGCAGGCAAAAGAAATCAGAAAACTAGGAAGGCAGGTTGCTATTGTTGCTGTTACTTGTGATAGGAACACACATGATCTCCATCACATGGACACTTCAACAACCACAGTAGAGTATTAGAAAACAGCACATGGAAAAGCATGAGATAGTATTTCAACAGTATGATAATTCCTAACCATTTAATAAAGCCAAGTCTCTGTAATGAGAGAAGTAACCAACCAGTCACTCCACCATTCCATTCCTCCTCCTCAACTTACAATTATTATTTAGTTAAATAATTATTTTTTACTCAAAACGCATTTAGTTGTGAACTCTGTTTAGGCCCCCTTCTTCCTCATCTGCTTGTGGAATTCACACTATTCAGACAGACAAAGCATGGGGATAGTAAGAAGGTGCCGCAGATGTTTCAAGATACAGTACTCACCTTCTCCTTATTAGTCTTCTAACTTGTTCAGCTGAGGCCTCTGGGAAAATATTTTGGCATCTACAGAAAATGGCAAAAACAAGACCCCCTTTATTACACAAATGGAAGCCATCTGGGTTAGCAGCCTAATCTTATCTCAGTACAGATCCAATTGCCTACCTACCACACCCAATAGCAGCAGACTATCTTAAAGAGTGCAGAAGGATTTGACATATTGTGCAGAGAGACAGAATGGCTGGGGGTACAGGAGAAATGGCTGAAGCAGTATCCATCACACCTGCAGTAGTGCTCTAATTCTGGCTGATATGGCCAATCCAGATAGTATAGGTAAGCCAACAGCAACAGGATCTGAATGCTCAATAAACTGGCAGTGGACACTTTACTGGGCATTAATCTTGGACCCACTAGACTAAAAAAAAAAAAAAAAAAACTGAGGTGGAGAAGGTGTTGAGCAGGTAGCCAGAATGACCCCAAATCCTGCACTGACAGCTGCCCTTGTTTACACTGTCAAGCTGCCTTTCCTCCATGTGGCTTTTATAAGTGTGACGAGCAAAGCAAGATGATGAAACGTTGGGAAACAAAGAACAAATACACATTTTCAACCCACCCCACTTGAAACGCATTATTTTGGAAAGGTAGCCGTGTATGCATAACAGAAACAGAAATATTGGGAAACCTTGGAGACTACCCAAACTGGATTCCAATGTTTTTATGGACTCTCACCCCCACTACCTGAAAAATCAAGCACAACATTTAGACCTGACATTTATCACATGTAGAGTACATGGCAGCTTCTGTGGCAATAATGGCAACAGAAATGGGAGACGCAAGGGAATGGCGGTTGCACCATTAGCACTGCTGATGAACGTTGAAAACGAGAAGTGGCACCATTTAACACCCCTAATGGAAGATGCAAGTTGTGATCACAGACGTCTTGAAGCAAAAGGTAGCGCAACTGACTTGCCCAACAGCTGGTAACCAACTCTGACCAGCTGTCTTTGAGAGACAGCTGATAATAACTTTTTAATCAGGAGATTCTGCTCAACCTAGAATTATGCTGGGGATGTTTATGCATCGCAGTGTACCGACTCTTTGTGACTCCATGTCCATGGAGTCTGCAAATAAGACTTCACCTTCCCGCCTAAGCCCCTATTCCCTGGTGGTCTCCCATCCAAGTACTTTGCAGGGCCGACCCTGCTTAGCTCCAATCGTCGGATGTGCTTACCGGCAGCTTTGGTGTCCACAATCTTTTCAAATGCTTTGCTACTCCAATCGTGCAACCGCCCACTTTCCTCCCCAAGGGCAGCCACCTGGACATGCCACCTCTCTTGTCTTTTTTGCTCCTGACGGACCTCAAGTCCGTGGTGCGGGGCTTGGGGGGGGGGAGCCTGCGAGCTTCGACGCATGCGCCTTTGGAGGGCGGCTTCTTTCCCATTCGAAACATGGCGGGCGCTTGCGGGGGGGGGGCGGAAAGGAAAACGCATGCGCAGAAGAGCCGGCGCCCCGGGAAGGCCATGTTTTTGGTTCCTCGTCGCTCTTCGGGGGCAGCCAATGGGAAGAGGGTTGGCACGGCAACAAGGCATCGGGGGAGGCAGGCTCCTCCCCTTAAGCTAGTTGGCGGGAGACTGGTCAGGAAGAGGGGGGAGCGAGGTGAGATTGAGATGAGAAGTGTTGTGGGGGTGGGGGGCGGCGCGGGGGTAGGAAGTCCTGGGCCACGGGGAGGCGGGAACCCGGGTCCAGCGTTTGGGGGCAGAGGACGGTGTGTGCGAGGGGGTAGGTGGCGGAGGGAGGGAGCTCGTAGTTTCTGGGCGGGGGGGGGAACAGGCTGAGGATTTGGGAGATCTGGAAGGGTCCTGCATTTGGGGGAACCCATAGAAACCAAGGGTGGGGGGAATAAGGTGGCTGAGAATGGCGGGGGCTCTTCCTGGAGAGAGGCCAGTAGAGGCCGTTGTGTGCAGGGTGGATAAATCAAGTGCCAGAGGAAGGCATGGCGTTGGGTGATTGGGGATTAAGGATGGGGAGAGGGGTACCCGGGCGAGGAAGCGGTAGGGAGTACTCAGAAGTGACTTACCGTTCCCTTGATTGATAAGCTTCCCCAGGCTGGTTCAACTGGTGAGATTGAACCAAGCTTCCCCAGTGGGGAATCGAACTCCCAGCCTCTGGCTCTGCAGCTAGATAGCTAATTGACTGGGCTCTCCACCATTCTGAAGTATGTTTTCCAGCAGGTTTGCTTTGAGGTGCTCTTCCCATGGCAGTTTAAAATTTCCCTGTTTCTTTGGTTGATCAAGCCATTAATGATTATGTGCTATGAAGACACTTCTGACAGAAGATCATGTTAACAGAATGGTTTTTTTGTTTTTGTTTTTTTAGGTATGTGAAATGTTCTAGGATGTGTTTTTCTTGGCTGCTACCCAAGTGGGGATTTGAGCTTGAGTCTTCAGTCCGTTACATCACACTGGTTGTCTAGTCACTCATTTAGATCTGGTTAAAAACCTCTGCAAACTGTTAGATGAAACCTTTACAATAGCGTTCCCATGAGGTTAATACATCTGCTGGCCAAAAAGATTCTGCCATGTCCCATTTGGACAGAAACAACAAGAAGGAGCCATAAGCAATCATGTCTTTTTTGTCAACCTTGCTTGTAATGTTGACAAAGGGTAGCTGGTCTGTTATTTGTGGAAAACAATGCAAATCTTCTCCATCCATTGGTCTGATTTCCCATGAATATCTTTGTATGCCTTGGGTTCTTAGAATAAATATAGAGAAGTTCCCCTAAAATGGATAATCCCCCAAAATCAATTTTATTGTTTAAAAAAATTGATGATAGCTATTCTTTTGAGATCTGGAATTTCAGAACTGGAGGGGACCCTATGGATGACTGAGTCTAGCCCCTGTCAAGAAGCCATACTGGGTTCAAGCTTACTGTGGGTGCCAGGTAGGGGAGAAAAAGTACTCAGTCATCCCCTCTGGTTTGAAAAACTGGTGTGAGGGACTGATTTTGAATGGACAATCTATAGTAAGGGAAAGGTTTAAATAAGGCCCCAAACTTAAATCTGCTTTTTGGTGAAACAAAACATTTCAGAGATCATTATACAGTGGACCCTCGTATAACAAACAGTTTGTATAACATAAAATCTGTACAACATAAAACATTCCGGAGATAGGGGACATTTGCTTAACAGAATTGTCCACAGTGCGAATCCGTACAACATAAAAATGGTCACAATTAGGGACTACTCTGTTTTCAATGCATTCCTATGGGAAATTTGTTTAAAGGAAAATTTGCTTAACATAATTTCATTTGGAATGAATTAATTCCTTTATACAAGGTATCACTGTATTTTGTTCTTAAGTGCCATCAGTGGAATTTTAGATTGGTCTACTGAATGACTGTATGCACTGAAAATGGGGTTCATTCATCTGTAGAGGCTTGCATCCATATGAGAACAGCCCAAAGCAATGCTTGTTTGGATGATGACCTTCAGAAATTCCCGGCTAACAGTAGCCCCCAGATCATAATACTTCCAGGTTCCAGACTAGCCCTGTTATGTGCTGTAGCCGGCACCAGATTTGGGAACACGGCACCAGAGAAGGGTGACAGAGCTGCTGTTTGGCCCCAGACTCGGCAGCAACAAAAAAATCCAATCAATTTTTGCAAAGGGGATGCTCAAGACTAGCTTGTTGGCCTTGAATTATTTTGTCTAGATTCTGCTCTTAGCAGGTAGCTAGAGCTGTAGAGCTTGGCTTTCAGGAGGGCGTGAGTTGGCTACTGACGTGATGCTGCCCTTGATATCCTTAGGAGCCTCAAGATGGAAAACAAACGGAAGGTTTCCACGGGCGCTTCTGATACGGGAGAGCTCACTCTGTCACAACGGAAAAGGCCGCGAGGGGATAATTGGGAAGATGATGGGCCATCACGGTTTGAAGAAGAGCTGGCTTTCCTGGACGAGTTGGAGGCTGAGATGGCACTGGAAGCAAAGGAAGCACAGTTGGCACCTGATGCCACTCTTCTTGGTGAGTTAGGATGGCACTGATTAAGTAGGGGGAAGCTGTTTGGCATATGTTGCTCTCTGATACAATGGATCTCGGCTTGTTATGACTCAGTGGTTGGATTCAGCTGGATTGTCTCTTTCTCATTACAGTGGACCCTTGTATAAGAAAGTTTGTATAACATAAAATTTGTACAACATAAAATATTCCGGAGATAGGGGAAATTTGCTTAACAAAAATCACCTATGGGGCAAATCCGTACAACAGAAAAATGGGATTACTCCATTTTCAATGCATTCCTATGGGAAAATTTGTATAAAGGATAATTTGCTTTACATAATTTCATTTGGATCGAATTAATTCCTTTATACAAGGTACCACTGTACTTGATCACTCCATGGTTTAGCTACTTGGTTGTGGAACCAGGGGTTGGAGGTTTGATTCCTCTTTATGCCTTCTGGACTCCCATGATTCCGGGGGGGGTCCCTTCCGGCACTACAGCTGTAAGATGCTGATGACTGGGCCTCATGAAATATGTGCTGTGTCCCACATGTCAAAATAAACTGTTTTCAAAAAACCCAGTTACAGATCTTGTCTCTCCCTCCTTTTTGGCCCTAACTCACATCTTTTCCTAGTCTTTCAAATGGAAACTTTTTTTTTTTTTTAAAGGGTGAGATGTTAAGGACCAGAGTTGCTGGCATGCAGTGGTGCTCCTTTCTAATCCGTTTTCCTGTATACTCTCTTCAGGCAATCTCGTCTCATCTGTGCGGAACCCCAAGTGGCAGAGGCCAGCCCCTCCCGAAATAAACCCCGCCGAGGACGCCTTGTGTTTCCAGCAAGTGGAACTGGATTATTATGTGGGTGAGTGTGTTGCAGGCTGAAAAAAAAATCTGATAAAGAGGTCTTGAAGGTGTTGTTGGACAGATGGGCTGGGAATCCATGGTGTCATTCTTGTTCCTGGGAAGGGGTTTGTGGAACTAGAGTTTCCCTTTGTCTGGCTAAACAATAACTCTGTGCTGCTAGAGGAGGAAGTCTAGTGCTTTTAGTTTCTGGGGCTTTTGGTAGCTACAACGGCCCTACAATGTTTCTACCTCTCCTTGCTGGGCAGAGTACAGGAGGGCTGGAATTTCCCATTTTTTTCTGACTGCGGAATGGAGGGAAAGAGGCTCAGAAGGAGGCCTCTATGGGGAAAAGGGTGCTCGCTCCTTTTATCTCTTGTTGTCTGGCTTTCATTGACGGGCAAGTGGGGTCTCTGGCTATGCCTTAGCGCAGTGGTTCTCAACCTGTGGGTCCCCAGATGCTCCTGGACTGCAACTCCCAGAAACCCCTTCCAGCACAGTGAGTGGTGGTGGCTTCTGGGAGATGCAGTCCAGGAACATCTGGGGACCCACAGGTTGAAAACCACTGCCTTAGCGACAGCAGGATAAAACAGTACAGAAAGCAAAAAAAAAAGCTGTTGCTGCCAACATATTTTTTTAAATGAAAGAGGAACTAGAACAGTGGTGGCAAACCTTCGGCACTCCAGATGTTTTGGACCACAACTCCCACCGTCCTTTGTCACTGGCAATACAGGCTCGGAATTCAGGGAGTTGTGGTCCAAAACATCTGGAATGCTGAAGGTTCGCCACCGCTGGACTAGAACAACCCTTTTGTTCTTGGCTATCCTTGATCCTTGTACCACCTAAATTGTTTGTACATGCTGAGAATTTTTTTAAAGTGGAAAGAGGTACAGTAGTGCTTTTGTTTACTAGCATAATCCATTCTGAAAACACGCCCCAAAACCAAAATACCCGTGCATCAAAAGCAATTTCTACACAGGAAATAATGGAAATTTACATGATTCGTTCTGGGGCCCTTCAGAGGCCAGAGGCAGCAGCAGCAAGCAGCCATGAGCTAGTCGAGGACAAGGGGGTGGTGCTCTGGTGCTCGTTTTGCAAGACAAACTTGTTCACTGGCACAAAAATGTCCTGAAATTTTTGCTCCTCGTTCACAATGCTTCTAGACGGGGACACTTGTAAACGGAGGTGTCACTGTACATCAGTGCTTTTCAGCAACTGATCCCACTGCTTTTTCTTCTGGAGACAGGTACTCATCTCCCTGGATTCCCGGGATCCACTCAGGGTCCGGTGCCTGTGCTACGGATGTTCGGCATCACCGAAACTGGCAACAGTGTTTGCTGCCACATACATGGATTTGCCCCTTATTTCTATGTGCCTGCCCAAGCGGGTGAGTGTTCCAATTTGGTGGGCAGAAGAGGCTGCCGTAAAGTATCCCTTTTATGATTGCAGTGTAACCAGTTCCCCACTCTCTACCTTTCTTTTCCAACCCCCAACACCCCCCCTTCCCCCCCTCCTCCAGGATTTGAAGCAGGGCATTTGGCTGATTTTCAACGGGAACTAAATGCTGCGGTCCTCCGGGACATGAGGTCCAACAAGGATGGCCTGACCCAAGCTGTGCTAGCGGTGGAGATTTGCAGGAAGCAAAGTGAGCATTTGCAAAGAGCGGCTGTCAAGATGCACTCATTTTGTTTGGCCAGGCGACTGCCGGGTTAGGCATAGTGGCTCTTCCTTGACATTGTGCCAATCCCGATCATGCAGTTCTCCGAACACTTGCCCCTGGGTGCTTGTTCTCAGTGATACCCTATGCTGCTTTGACTCTTATAATGCTATTGTGGTCGCTGAGCAGGGCCTGAATACATAGGACTGTGTCACATTTGTAGTGTTGCAAATTTGTAGCCCTCCAGATGTTTCAGATTTCTCATAACATTGTAAATATCCCTGATCTTGCATGATTTTGGAATCCAGGTAGTATCAGTTATAGTTAGTGCTGGGATGACTACAAGGGAATGGAAGGTGCACTGTGGCTTAGTGGTAGTTTAGTGGTAGAGCACATGCTTTTGAATGCAGGTGGTCCCAGGTTCACTTTCCAGCATCTCCAAGTACAATGGTACCCCAACTTACGAGATTAATCCGTTCCAAAATGCTTGTAAGTCAGGGTGCAGTTTCCCATAGGAATGCATTGAAAGTCAATTAATCTGTTCCAGAGGGAACGGATTTCAATGCATTCCTATGGGAAACCGCTTCTCTGTCACAGGGGGGTCGGGAGAAGTGGCGGCCAATGTTTGAAATGCCTTCCAGTCACGGAGGCAAGTGCTGCCTCTGTCACTGGAAGGCATTTCAAATCGCACACACAGCTTCTCCCCCATCGTGGGGGGTGGATCGGCCAAAGCTGGGAGCGTGATTGCTCCCCCAGCCAGCGCCAATCAGCTGCTTGGCGCTGGCTCAATGCATTCCAATGGGGAAAAAATTCTCAATTGAAATGCATTGAGCCAATGCATTTCAATGGAGATGGCCTGAGAACGCTGGCTCAAAGCCAGTGTCAAGCTGCTGATCTGCACTGGCTGGAGGAGGAATAGCACCCGCAGCTTCTTCCTCTCCCCCTCCCCACGAGGGTGGATAAGTTGTGCGCGCAATTTGAAATGCCTTCCAGTCACGGAGGCAGCCTCAGTGACTTGAAGGCAATTCAAATCCTGACTCCTCATCCCACCCACTTGCTCATAAGCAGCCGGTGGGTGGAAGCGCTGAAGAGCACTCGTAAGTCAGGATTTTCATATGTTGGGCGCGTCGTAAGTTGGGGTACCGCTGTAGGGCTAAGAGAAAGAATTCTGGAGAGACATAGCTGATCAGAATTGACAGTACTGGGCCATTGGGATCAAGAGTCTGACTCAGTGTAAGATAGCTTCTTTTGCCTATGCCTTTAGCTCCCACAAGCTCCAGCCAGATGATCCACACTTCACCAGAAAAGATCGAAAGTAGAGGTCCATTCCTGCTAGTTTTTCTGGGCTGGTTAATAGACACTTGCTTGGTGGCTTATTGCTTGGTGGCTTTAAAGTGGCTTTCAGCCACAGAAAAGGGGGCTTTATAAAAAAACGTGTTTGGCCCTCCCCTCCCATGAATTCATACTTTCTACAGTTACCATGCAATGTCCACTAGGTCTGCATAGTCACGGATGATGGCGATATGAGGATACGGACACAGCTGTATATAATGTAAAACATAAAATGTAAAACAGAAGGAGGGGAGACATGCGGATTTGTAGCAAGGGAACCTGCAATCCTCAGACAAAGCTGAAATTCTGTTTTTAGCCCTAAGGCTGTCTTGTTTTCCTCCCTTCAGGTATGTATGGCTACCATGGGCAACAGCTAGTACCCTTCTTGAAAATCACGATGGCAATGCCCAGGCTGATTGCCCCCGCTAAAAGATTGCTGGAGCAGGGGTTACGATGTGGGACTTTGGGAGTGCACCACTATCAAGCCTACGAGGCCAATATTGATTTTGAAATCAGGTAGGAAGGAGGCGCTCTTGCCCCAGCTCTGTTCTGCCAGCCAGATTGTGCAGACTTAATGGAGTGCAGTTTCCGTTCCTCGGGAGTGGTGTGGTATTTGGAGAAGGGTCAGAAGCAGAAGTGGGCGATGGCCTGGAGGAGACCTTGGTGTTTACCGTTCACCATTTATGGAAGTGCTATTGTTTGTCAGAAATGAATGACTAGGAGCTTGCCAACCGCCACAGAACTAGAAGCTGGGTGCCAAGGGGAAAAACTGGATAGATTTGGGAGTCCTGAAAGCAGTATTCTCTCTTTAGCCATGGTTTGTCGGCTACAAAGTCGGCAGCTCAGCGGTTCGAATCCCAGGTGCCACAGCAGCGGAGTGAGCTCCCGCTGTTCACCCAAGCTCCCACCAACCTAGAAGTTCAAAAGCATGTAAAATGCAAGTAGATAAATAGGTTCCGCCATAAAAAGCTGGAAGGTAAAAACAATGTTTCCTTGCAGGCATGCCAGCCACATGGCCGCAGACTTGCACAACACTGGCTCTTTGGCCTGATTATGGAGATGAGCACTACCCGTAGAGTCAGACACAACTAGCACGCATGTGTGGGTGTACCTTTCTCCTTTTATGGTGCTCTTTACCTGCTTTCTTTCAACCTTTCTCCTTTGCAGCACTATCAGTTGTTGTAACTGTTTGTTTCAACAGATTTCACAACGTTATTTATAAATGATGTCGAGAAGGCTTTTCATCCAGGAAGGCAAAAATTTAAAAAATGCCTTGTGAAAAACAAATAAAATTTGATTTGACAGGGAAGATGTGAGTTTTCAAGTATTTCTCTGTCTACTTGGCACCCAACCAAAGATTTGTCTCCCAAATCAGATTTATGGTGGACCGGGACGTGGTTGGCTGCAACTGGATTGAATTGCCTGCTGGGAAGTATCGCTTGAGGCGGGACCCGTCCACTGGAGAAGCCAGCAGGGAGAATCCTATCAAGGTGCTGTGGGGGCTTAGCAGTGGGGGTTCAGGGCCCCTGAGGAATGGCAGTGTTGCTTCTTTCTTTCTTTGCAGAAAAAGCAAAGTGTTCTGCTTATATACCGCCCCGTACCGCTTCAAGTAGTCTCTGGGCGGTTTATAGTTTAATTACAGTGTGCAGGCTACACATTGTCCCCCCCCCCCCCGCCCAGCAAGCTGATTACCACTCCCCTGGGCCTAGCATTCTGAAGTACCCTCCTTTTAACCCTGGAGATTACACATCCCCCTCATGAAGCTGTTTGGAGGAACAGCAAAACGTTTCTGTCTCTCAAAAAAGAAGTCCAGTAGCCATGACTCAACTCCCAGTTAAACGAACCTGGATGACTGAGAATCTTCACAGACGTATCCCCCTCATGGTTTACAACCTGTGATGGACTTTTCCTCCAGGAATCCCCTTTTGAAGGCATCCGGGCCAGATGCTATCACCACCTGTGGCAGGGAGTTCCACAGACTAACAACATGCTGGGTAAAAAAAAAAATCTTGTCCTCACTCTCCCAACCCTCAATTTGAGTGGATGTCCTCTAGTTCTGGTATTTTGTGAGAGGGAAAAGAGCGTCCTTTAGGGATGGAGGTCTTTTCTGAAAGGGGTGAAGTGACTATGCAGGCTTAGCTTGGGAAGGTGCACAAGGTCTCTCAGGGCTGCAGACAGTGGGGGGAGATGCTTAACATGCTCGTTTTCCCACCTGCCTGTAGGTATCTCTCTGTCAGCTGGAAGCTGATGTGGCCTGGATGGATTTCATTAGCCACCCCCCTGAAGGAGAGTGGCAGCGGATAGCCCCCTTGCGCATCCTCAGTTTCGACATTGAATGCGCTGGACGCAAAGGTATCAGAGAACATTGACGGGCCAAAGTGTGATGTGGGGAGGCCAGCTGAATTTAAGCCATCCAGAGTCCTCCCAGGTACCCATGAGGTTTATAAGAAATATAAGGTGGATGGTGTTGACATCGATCTGGGAGGAAATACTTTGGGTTGAATAGGTCTGTTTGGTGAAAGCTACCTTAAGCACTGGAACAGTTCTTTAAATCAGTCTAGCAGAGACCTGAAGCTGCCCAGATGCCCTAAGCCAGTGATGGTGAACCTTTGCCACTCCAGATGTTTTGGACCACAACTCCCACAGTCCTTTGTCATTTGCAGTACAGGCTTGGAATTCTGGGAGTTGTGGTCCAAAACATCAGGAGTGCCAAAGGTTCGCCACCACTGCCCTAAGCACATCTGATCTCGCTTGATTTTGGAAGCTAAACAGGGTCGGACCTGGTTAGTTGTTGGATGGGCGACCACCAGGGAATACCAGGTACTGTAGGCGCCTGGAGTAGGAACTGGCAAGCCACTCCAGGATTCCTGCCAAGAAAGCTCCATGGACATGGAATCACGAAGAGTTGGTCGCAACTGTAACAACACAACACACACATTAAAACCTGGGTGGTTCTGGGGTGGCCTATGTAATTGGCTTAGCACTTTGCCCTGATGGATAACTGGCTACAAGGGCCTCCTCATTGTATGAGCCAATTAGGTTCTTAGAGCAAATATAGGATTTATTTATTTATTTACAATATTTTTTTAGCCACCCCATTACCAGATGGTCTCTGGGTGGCGTAAAACAATATATTAAAACTATAAAACAATAAAACAACATGACTGTTAAAACTATAAAATACAACATAGGTTAAAACAATTAACCTACAGGGGAAATGATAAAATTTGGCTGTTCATGAATCCAGCTAAAACACTGTCTAATTAAAATATTGGCGGAACAAGAGGGGCTTTGCCTGGGGCCAAAAATCCAAAATAATTATTTGGGTGTGGTGGGTTGTATGGGGGAAAGGTTGTACAGTGGACCCTCGTATAACAAATGGTTTGTATAACATAAAATCTGTACAACATAAAAAATTCTGGAGATAGGGGAAATTTGCTTAACAGAATTGTCTATGGGGCGAATCCGTATAATGTAAAAATGGTCCTGATTAGGGATTACTCTTTTTTCAATGCATTCCTATGGCAATTTGTATAAAGGAAAATTTGCTTAACAGAACTTCAGTTGGAATGAATTAATTCCTTTATACAAGGTACCACGGTATTCCATAGTTTTCAGAAAACTGATCTTTTTACGTGTGGCTTTTGATCAAATAATATCTGCACCGGTCACTTCCCAAGGACCATTAATGACCCTTAAAGATGGTTAAGAATGCCACCGTACACACCTTTTGTCCTTTCATTTCCCCTTTCCTTCCGCTTCCCACCCCATGGGTGTACACATGTCAGAGATGACCCAGCCATCTCTGAGGAAGTGGGCTGCAAACTGCAAAAACAGATGCCGGATAAAACATTGCTAGGCTTGGAAGATGCCATAAGGCTGCTCTCCCCCTCCCCTCCCCCCCGGCAATAAACTATGAAGGAACAAAGCTCCCCCTCTGGAAATAACTTGCTGTGCCATCAGGGGAGAGCTTTACTAAGATTCAGAAATTGCAAAGCAGACAGAGACCTCTCCCAAATCCAAACGAACCGTGCTGTGCCCTGATACAGGTCCCGGAAAGGCGCGAGGGCAGGAACTCTCTTCTATTAACCCCCCTTCCCTACATGTCTGCTCAGGCATTTTCCCGGAACCCGAGAAGGACCCGGTGATCCAGATTGCCAACATGGTGCTCCGCCAAGGAGAGAAGGACCCTTTTGTGCGGAACGTCTTCACCCTGCAGAGCTGTGCCCCCATTGTTGGTTCCCAGGTGCTCTGCTTCAAGAAGGAAGAGGAACTGCTGAAGGTTAGGGGGCTGGCGCTTCAAGGCTGCAAGGTGGGGTGGAGGTTCGAAGGTAGGGCTCGGATTAGCAGAAGCAGTTGGAGGCCTGGTTAGTAGGGGGGATTCCTATATCAAGGTGCCGTACGGACTTCATAAAGTTGGGCGAAGGGGTGTGTGTCCGATGGTTGGATTTGAATATAGAAGAGGACCCCTCCCAGCAGAGCCTGAAAAAGTTAAATTTCTGAAGGAATACTGCCAGAACCACTGGACAGCGTGTCTGCTAACCATGCTGCTTAAATTCTGGGATTATTCTCCAAATAAAGAACATTTTTTCCAGCTATGTTTGTATATACAGCAGGACACCGGTATCCACTGGGGATTGGCTCCAGGCCTTCCCGTGGATAATGAAAACTGTGGATAAGAGAGAACGCTTGCCCCACCCAACAAACTGCTGTTTCCTGACAGTAGCTTACTTTATGACTGCTGTTATGAGACAGTAGCTTGCTTTACAGATGCTATTTGTGACAATGGCTTGCTTTCCAGCTGCTGCTTTTGACAACAGTTTGTGGCTGCTGAATTATTTAAATTTTTTTCCTGCCAACTGTGGATAACTCAATCAGTGGATATGGGGGTCCTACTGTATCAGGACTGCCATGGGCAACAGGGCTTGTTTTACCCTTGGGCAGAATGAGACACTGTGGTTCATCCAAAAGGGGCAGCGGCACAGGCCCTTGGCTCTTTCTTCAACCCCTTGGGTCTTTCCACTGGGGGACAGTGTTCTGCTACCTGCATTGTCAAGACCTTCTAAATGAGCTTGCTGCCCCTGTGTCTTGGATAATGCTGGTATCCCATCCTTAAAGTGAGATGGAAATGAGAACGTAAGAAGAGCCCTGCTGGATCAGGCCAAGGGCCCATCTAGTCCAGCTTCCTCCATCTCACAGTGGCCCCACCAGATGCCTCTGGGAGCACGTGGGGAAACTAGATGCCTGTCTCCTGGTAACAGTCCCTTGTGTCTGGCATTTTGAGGGACCTTTCCTTTAAGTATCCCTATCATGGCTTGTCACCTGTGGTGGAGTTTTTCTTCTGAAATCTGACCAGTCCTCCTTTAAAGACATCTGGGCCAGATGCCATCACCACATCCTGCAGCAAGGAGTTCCGCAGACCAACTATATGCTGGGTAAAAAAATGTTTTCTTTTGTCTGTTCGCACTCTTCCACACCTCAAAATGGCAGTCCCATGAGCTTCTTTATGTGAAGGAGATGCCCTTCACTTCAAGTTGAAAAATATGTTGGATCAGTCCTGAAGGACCAGAAGATGGGCACCATATTTGATTTGGGAAGGAAGATGGATCCCCCAATCCATGCACCCACCCACCCATCCATCCATGGACCCATCGATCCATCCAGCCATCCAGGAACATTCATTTTGCCACATCTCCTGAACTTGAGCAAAAGGACCTGAAAATATTGTAGCCTGAAATCCTACACAGAGATGAACTGTCCGCAGTTCTAGTAGATGGTTCTGGACTAGATGGGGGTCCTTTGCCTCCAGCATATGATGGCTTCCTCTGTAATGTCTTCTTTTTCTTTCAGGAGTGGGCAGAATTTGTACGTGCGGTGGACCCTGATATCATCACTGGCTATAACATTCAGAACTTTGACCTTCCTTATCTCATCACCCGTGCCCAAACTCTCAAGGTGAGCATCGCTTTTAGGGATGGGCATTTTGTTTCAGAACCAGTAGGGTACGAAATGAACCACGTGAGCCCAGGTGGTCCTCGGAACTGGCTGATACACGCAGATCCAATTGCTTTACCTTTCTCTGTCTTGCACAGGGTTAAAATCCAAGGAGGTCATCTGTGCTAGATCTGTGACGCCGGCCAATCAGGAGCTGTGCAGGGACAGGCATCATCCCGCCTCCCTCTCTGATTAGCCAGCAGCACAAAGCAGGAAAGATGACATCGCAGCGTGCTTCCTCGTTGGATTTTAACCCTGTGCGAGACAGAGAAAGGTAAAACAATTGGATCTGCATGTATCAGTCAGTTCTGAGGATCACCTGGGCTCGCATGGTTTGTTAATTAACCTACTGGTTCCAAAACCAAATACCCATCCCTAATCGCTTTTCCTCCAGCACATACTGTATGTTTCCCCAGTCCTCCTTCATTTTTTGTTCTCCCTTTGCTCTTTGTACACAAAGCAAGGCAGTGTCCCCATCTTTCCTTTTGCCAAGCACAGGGAACGCAATTCCTTTACGTCCACGTATACCGACATGTTCTAGGCTAGGAATTTGGGATCCTTTTAGCCCTTGGGATCGATGTGGTGTCAGTGGAAACAGGCAGCTAACTCTCCCTTCTCAAAAGCCAGGTAGCGTCACAACAGCAAAGACTACTTAATCTTGGCGTCTAGCTGTAAGCACACAGGTAACACAAATCTGCTGGCAGGAAATTAGAAAGAGAAGTGAAGAAATGCCTCTTTAAACCAGTGGTTCTCAACCTGTGGGTCCCCAGGTGTTTCTGGACTGCAACTCCCAGAAACCCCTTCCAGCACAGCAAGTGGTGGAAGCTTCTGGGAGTTGCAGTCCAGGAACATCTGGGGACCCACAGGTTGAGAACCACTGCTTTAAACAATCTGTTAGTTAGTTCCTTGGAAGAGAGCCTTTGGACTTCTGCTGCCGTCGACTCTGTCTCAGTCAAAAGCCAACCTCTCTACAGAGAGGAGCCCTCTGATCCATTTGGCCTTACTGTGGGTGAGGTTGGAATTTTGGCCGACGGAGTAGAAGTGGCAGAGGAGTCATCATTGGGCAGAAAGAATCGAAATGTAATCCTTCGCACCTTTCATTGGTAGAAACAAGAACCCAGTCTTAAAATAAACTGTGCAGGTTCACTTTGCAGGTACTCAATTAGACTCTCCGATTCAGACGTTGCTCTTCCTCAGTAGATGGTCATTTTCCTCTTAATTGACTGGCATTACAACATTAGTCCATTAATTGTCCGGCTCTTCTAATGCTCCTGTGGGTGGATGGGCGGGGAAAGGATTCCAAGAAAAAGCACAGAAAACCTGCAGACCAAGTTGGTTAGCCCTAGTTCCCCTTTAAATCAAAAAGCTTCACATGATTGTTAGTGAGGTTATTCCTGAATGCAGTTGATGATTCAGGTGATGGACATGAGCAGTGGATAAATACACTATCAGAAAATTGCTGCTTCATTATGTGATTTATAAGCTCTGCCATGGTATAACTGCCCTCCCTAGGCTGCGTGCAAAATTTGATAAAAACCTATAATGATAAAATCTGATTAAAAGATTTCACCCTGGCACCCTACCATCTGTCGCCACCCTCAACCCGGATAAGAGTGTTTGCTCTTATCCATGGATTTTGCTATGTGTGGGGAGTCCCGGAACGGTTTCCCCTACGGATATGGCAGTCCTGCTGTACTTTCGGTACCATCTTGTCAAGCCCTCCATCCCAATCCCCAGTCTACATTTTGTATTCCTAGGTTTCCACCTTTCCTTTCCTGGGCCGTAATCCCGCCCGCAAGTCGGTCATCCGCGACTCCTCCTTCCAATCGAAGCAGATGGGCCGGAGAGAGAATAAAGTCATCAACATGGAAGGCAGAGCCCAGTTTGACTTGCTTCAGGTAAAGAAGGACTGGCGGCCCCGTTTCATTCATGGGGGACTTGGGAGGGAGCAATGACACCTGCCAGCTTCTCAGATCATACGGCCAGTACCGCATCCTGCGGGCCACGCCGGCCCTCTTATTCAGATTCTTCCTCGTCCCCCAGGTTCTCCTCCGGGATTACAAGTTGCGCTCCTACACGTTGAACGCCGTCAGTTACCACTTCCTTCAAGAACAGAAGGAAGACGTGCAGCACTCCATCATCACGGACCTGCAGGTAAACCTCTTGGAGGCGTAACCCTGCAAAGCTTTTCCCAGGAATGGAGCTGTCACAGAACCCAGGGGTAGGAGTGTCTCTCGGCGAGAAATTTCCTGAGCCCCTGTGGGTTCTTTTAAAGAGAAAAATGATCTGAGAGCATCAATTCAATGAAATCGCTTTATTCACTATTCTAAGTTACAAAAATGAAAAACAGCTTATAAAAAATATAAAAATGCTTATCAGATACAATCATATAATATTGCCTAAAAATAATAAAATCTAAGATATTCTTACTAGCTTAATACTATGAAAATTTCAATTCCTAGGCTGGCTAGGACTAACGTTAGCTAACTACATCTTGAAGCCAGATTCTAAGCCAATCTCTTTCCCAAAGTCTAAGTACAGTGGATCCTTGTATAACAGTTTGTATAACATAAAATCTGTGCAACATAAAAAATTCCGGAGATAGGAGAAATTTGCTTAACATAATTGCCTATGGGGAAAATCTGTACAACATAAAAATGGGATTACTCCATTTTCAAAGTATTCCTATGGAAATTTGTATAAAGGAAAATTTGCTTAACATAATTTCATTTGGAACAAATTAATTCCTTTATACGAGGTACCACTGTATAAACTTTCCCAGCTTTGAGCAGTTTCCAGAGGTCACATGAAACAATTGTCCAATGGTAGCTTATCAATCTTCTGTACAACTTGGCTTGTTTTGACTGGGCAATTTGCATTCCTTAGATAGGCATTTGGCGAAAGCTGAAAATGTGCCGTTAATATTGAGCCTTAAATAAAATCACACTATGTCCCATCATGCTAATTTCCTTTCATGTTATGTCCTATCCTCCTAATTCCGTTACAGGAGTCAACTTATTTAGTGGGTTTTATTCTCAGCCATCCATCAGGTGTGCAGTCAACCCTGTGCAACTTCCCATGACGCCGCTCATGAATTGTAGAGCCGTGTTAGGGAACGTGTCACTTTCCAGATGTCAATAAATTCTGGGGCGAATTATGAAAGAAATACACAAATGTACTTGATTATGTGTATAGCAGAGAAAATTAGCTTAGCAGCAGCAGCACGTAAATAAAGTGTAGGTACTTGCAATAAGTGTTATTGGAACTAAGAGACATAGAGACAAAGAACATGACTTAGAATGAAACTCTTATATTGAATATATACAGTAGATAAGAAAACAACAACAGCATAACACCAAACATAACATATATACAGAGCAAAATATACAACAGAGTGTGGGGTACTGTTTTCTCACCATAAACAGTCCCAATTTACATTACACCAGGCAGTTTCTTTATACACATTTGGAACTCATCAGACATGATTTTAACCAATCATATCCTGACACACCGTGATGTCATTAAACTGTTCCACTGTGCTAAATCACTTTAACCTCCTAGTGATTTCTAATCCCTTGCACTTGTGGCTAACATCATGACACTGCATTTCGACTGACTCCATTTTACAAATTCTCTGTCCAATCTGTTAAATATACATTACATACATTTTGTCAATTCTAACATATTCTAGGACAGCTGCACTGCCGCTGCTGAGAGTCTGGGTGGGGTGGGGGTTGGAGAGCTAGCAACGAAAACGTCCAGGGGATGGGCAGAATCAGCAAGCGTTTTCTTTCCCGACCCTTCTTGCAGAACGGCACGGATCAGTCCCGCCGGCGGCTGGCTGTGTACTGCCTGAAGGACGCCTACCTCCCCCTCCGTCTCTTGGAGAAGCTCATGTGTGTCATCAACTACATGGAGATGGCGAGAGTGACGGGCGTCCCACTCAGCTACCTCCTGGCTCGAGGGCAGCAAATCAAGGTTGTCTCCCAGCTCTTGCGGCAGGTGAGGAGGCAGTAGGATTTCTCCACTGAGACCAGCGAGGGAGCCAAGGGGAGATCTATGGGATTCTGTTATTTCAGATCCCCCTGTTACCTTCCAGGTGTGTTGGGTTGCAGGTCTCATCTACTCCAGGCAGCAGTTAGCCGTGCTGGCCAAGGTTGACAGTTCTAACACAAAGGGACACTGGTCTCTCTCTCTGGGTGCTTTTATACAACCCCTAAAGTCCAAGGCAAAAGGCTCCCAGATCCGGAGCTTAAAATTGTTTCCCCACCAGCTCCAGATTTTAAAAAAAAATTAAGTATGACCACGCCCACCTAAGCATGTCCCAGCGCATTTTCCAAGTACCTGGTCTCCTAAGGTGAAAAATTTCTGATGCAGATGTAAAGCAATGAGTGCCGGGCTCTCCTCGCCTTGTGTGTGTGTGTTTGTTTGTTTGTTTTGCCCCCCCCGCCCCTTTAAGAGACTTTAAGAGACTGGGATGCTTCCCGGAGAGAGCAGCTCCCAGCAGCAGAGCGGAGGTGAGCCTGCATTTTTTCTTTTTTTCTTCCTCCCCTCACGCAGACAGGAGCAAGGGAGTGCAGAGGGGTGGGAACACAGGAAGAGCAACAAACCCCCAAGATCTCTAGTCCGAATTTAAGTTGCCAGCGGATTTTAGGGGTCGTGCAAAAGTGCCCTTTGTGTGTTTCTTTCTTAGATTTATAGCTCATTTCTCTTCCAGTAAGCTCAAGGCAACCAGAGAGTGTTGTAGCACTGTGGGGCATTATATAGTTCAAAGTAACTACAACAACTGGGACTGCTGCAACTACGATGACTACCAGTTGTAGTTGTAGTTTCTGGTGGAATGTTTTAATATCTACAACTACTTTCCGAGGTAGACTGCGCTGGCCAAGTGAGGAATTGAGCTGGGCTCTCTGATTAAAAGAGACCTCGCACTTCCTGTCTGCTCTGGCTGCGCTGTGGGTGGTGCCCGCCACTACAATCCAGAGTTCAGAGTTACAGCAGCTTCAGGGGGCCTTATTATCAGGGAGGCCTTATGTTTAGGGGGAGCCCTTATTATCAGGGAGGTCTTATTTTTGGGGATGTCTTATATTTCAGCAAGAGGCAAAACTGTAAGTAGGTCTTATTTTTGGGGGATGTCTTATTCAGGGAAACAGGGTAGTAGGCAGCTCTGGGTCTCAAACAACAATGTCTTCTTTTTCTCCTTTAAAGTGCCAGTGTCTTACTGTATTGTCTACTTGGGTCTCTTAATTCTTGTCTTCCTTGAACAATAATAACACAACACGTTGCCCCTAGCAACCGAATGTCTAGTCAGTTATAAGGGTGACAGGAAAATCACACAATTCTGGTGTTAACGCTGTCTAATGTTGCCAGCAACACTTCCATGGCGTCCCTTTGCCTTCCAGCTGTTCCAGGAATGAAACAAAACATACATGTCTCTTTTGCTTAGGAATACTGTACATTGAGAATATGGTATAATTTAGGAATGGGGGATGTGTGTTGAGGCGTCATATGATGTTATGCTACAGAGGGTACGATTTGTTACTGTTTGCTAAGGTTGATGGAGCTTATACTTTATGTGTGTGTGTGTAGTTTTAAAAATGACTATATGATGAGTGAAGGATAATTCAATCCCCATTCTTGATATTCAATGGTTACATGGTATGTTTTTTTATGCCAAGACATTTACCACTTGATGGTTTCATTCATCAGATGATAATGTGGATTTGAACTCAGTAGCATGGGAGCCAAAGCCAACTTGTAAAAGCCAAAGGGTTCATGGCATCCCTGTTTTGTGATGCGTAGGCTGGCTGGTTCTTTTATTTTTGTCCTTATTATTGTTTGATTTTATCAACCGAAAACTGCCCAGAATGGCACATTGGACCAATGGAGTGGTATGAAAGCCTAATGAATAAATAAATAAATAAATAAATAAATAAACAAAATAAAAATACTATCCAGTTTTGACCGTGAGCTTTTGGCTACTGTGCTGCCAAGTGGAGTATCTATAAATGTTAGCAGCAGTTCTCAAAATACTCTCAGCATGTTGAACATGAAAATTATAAGACGTGTGAACGGTGTTCAGGCAACACATGGGATTGATGGGTTGATGTGAACATATGTGTCATGGGAGGGTGTCAAGATCAACCACAAACTGACATGTTCCCTTCATTGAAAGGCTATGAAGCAGAATCTGGTGATGCCAGTAGTCAAGCCCGAAGGAGGTGAAGACTATGCTGGTGCTACCGTGATAGAGCCGCTGAAGGGGTAAGGAACGAGAACGGTCAAGTTGGGCTACTGGTCCTTCTTCCATCTTGGCTGAGAAGGAGGGGAAGGGAGTGGTCTTTGTGGCTGTCTTAATCTATTGGTGCCAAAAGACCTTGGATTAAGTCAGTGGTTCTCAACCTGGGGGTCAGGACCCCTTTGGGGGTTGAACGACCATTTCACAGGGGTCGCAATGAGCCGGTGAAGAAAAAGGCGCAAATAGCTTGGGTCTGGAGGGGGAGGGGGAGGAAGGGGGGAAAGAGTGAATTACAGCTTGATAGGTTGGAAGGGATGTCAGTCAATGGCACCGGAGGCTGCGATTGGCTGAGGGTGCCTGAAGAGGGATGTTCTCTATGGCCCATGCGGCAGTGGCCTGCCAAAGGGGGCTTGTGGCCTCTTCCAAGCAGGGCAAGGGGGTCATAACAACATGAGGAACTGTATCAAAGGGTCGCGGCATTGGGAAGGTTGGGAACCCCTGGGCTAGGTCTTGCGGCCGGGCCAGGAATTGGGATGCTGAGATTTTGAGTGGAGGAAAATGGAACCACTTGTTGCCGATGACAGAGGTAAGAAGTTCAAAGCCAGGCAGCTCCAGTTTTGAGGCCATACTCTTCCTTTGAGTATTTTGATGAGACGGACCTGGGGCGTGTTTCTTGAAGGTGGATCTCTTCCATATTCCCTGATGGTGAACAATATTGTAATAGGATGAGTGGGGCCCGGCATTAGCAGTGGAAATTCCTGGATTCTCAGTAGGGTGGCCAGCAGAAAGTATTTGGCCCAACAAAGAAGGTGGGACGTAATAGATCTTTCTTCTCTTCTAGCTATTATGATGTCCCCATTGCTACCCTGGATTTCTCCTCCCTGTACCCTTCCATCATGATGGCTCACAACCTGTGCTATACGACGCTGTTACAACAGGGGGCAGTTGAGCGCTATGGGTGAGTAAGTGAAAAAGTCATCTGGATCAGCTGGTTGTTTCTTCAAATGAGGTGCCATCATTATTGTGTTGGAGACCAGGAACCACATGGTGGCTTTTGTGTGCGGAACAAGGAGGTTCCTTGATGCCTAAGAACAGCAGTTGTGCAGCAGGACCTAAGCAAAAGGACAAGCTGCATTTATCTAAAACAAAGGCATCCGTTGGGTGCAAGTCCAGCTCACACTCTTGATCTGGTGTTTGAGGGGAGCAGCCCCTGGTGCCCTCAGCCAAAGAACATCCCTTTCCTCCATTGCCAAGTGTTGTGCTTTTTTAAAAAATCAGAAGTGACATTGGTAAGGAGAATGAGAGAGAAAGAGGAGGCCCCAGGGAGAATAAAGTTCCCCTAAGTGGGAAATATTTCTAGATAGGATTGGAGGATTGGAGGTTTGGGATGTTAAAATATAAAAGAAGGTGGCTGGATTTCTTGATTGTCCACCTTCTTACAGATGCTTGCCTTCTCTCTCTCTCTCTCTCTCTCTCTCTCTCTCTCTCTAGGCTTTCGTCAGATGAGTTCATCCGGACTCCAACTGGAGACCATTTTGTCAAGTCCTCGGTTCGCAAAGGGCTGCTCCCTGAGGTTCTGGAGAACCTGCTGGCTGCGCGGAAGAGGTGAAGCCAGAGCTATTTGCCTGGGGGCTGAGCCCCTCGTAAGCAGGGCTTAATTTCAAACAGGGCTGCGAAACATTGCTGTCCTCCAGATGCTGCAGGTCTCGTTGGTCCTCCTCACTGGCTGTGGTGGCATTGGTTAATGAGAGTTGCGGTGCATCAACATCTGGAGGGCCAAAGTCAGCAGCACAGTCCCAGCTTGTGAGTTTAGAGGGCTTTAGTTAGATGCCCTAAGCCACTGGTGTCCAAACTTTGGCCCTCCAGATGTTTTGAACCACAACTCCCACAGTCCTTTGTCATTGGCAGTACAGGCTTGGAATTCTGTGAGTTTTGGTCCAAAACATCTGGAGGGCTGAAGTTTGGACACCCCTGCCTTAAGCACATCCGATCTCGCCTGATCTCGGAAGCTAAGCAGGGTCCCTGGTTAGTACTTGGATGGGAGACCACCAGGGAACAGCAGGTGCTGTAGGCGCCTGGAGTAGGAACTGGCAAGCCACTCCAGTATTCCTGCCAAGAAAACTCCATGGGCATGGGGTCACAAAGAGTCGGTCACAACGGTAACGACGCAACACACACACACACACACACACACACACACACACACACACACACACACACACAGGTAGAAGAAACCGGAAACGGCACATATACTTGGGCTTTGGATTGTCGTCAGTGTAAGTTCACGACCACTAGTGGCTCCAGAGGGTTTGGGAGCTGAAAGTCCCTAGCTATTAAGAGTCTGAAAGATTCATTTGGGAAATAAAACGTGGGTTGCCAAGTGGGACTAACTGGATAATTTCTGACTTTGGTTCCTCACTGGACTTTTTTTTTTTTTGCTGTCCCCTCTTTTCTCGTAGGGCCAAGGCAGAGCTGAAGCAAGAGACGGATCCATTCAAGCGCCAAGTGCTGGACGGACGGCAGCTGGCTCTCAAAGTCAGCGCCAACTCTGTGTATGGCTTCACGGGGGCCCAAGTGGGCAAACTGCCGTGCCTCGAGATTTCCCAGGTAAGCCCAGCTCCGATCAAAGTGAAGGGAGTTCTCCGCCTAGTCTACACTTTACTGCACCACTAAGGTCACCCGAGTATGGGAAACCACTCTTACAGAATCCCTGGCTTGTTATCAAACCAACGGGTTGCATACCAGCAGTGGGCAAGGCGGGTGGCTATTAAGCTATCTTTCATTTGTTATCGCTGCAGCTGATTTGAGTGAGTGCCTCAATGTTCTTGCTGTGCGGAGCCTTAGTCTTCTCTTGCTTGTCTGCGTGTAGCACACTATATAATTTATTAGCAGAATAATTCTGCACATGCACACTCAGGAGTACACAGAGCTGGTGGGCGGTGAGGGGCAAATACACTGTTTTACAAAGGGTGGTGAATTTTGCATAATGATATAAGTTCTGCTGCTTTGTGGTCTTCTCCTCATGCATTGCCCTGTATTTTGTCCGAAACTAATTGCATTTGCTTTTGATTCTTTTTCCATTGTGTCTTCGTTTCGTGAATCTTATTCCCTATTTATCTCCTGTGATTTAAATAAATCTTCAAAATAATGGCACCGTGCACCTGCAGAGAAGCTTCAGATAATCTCTGGTTACACATTTTGCCCACTGAGGCAAATAAAGGCCCTCTTTTCCACAGGCCATCTGCCTCACCACTACCACCACTCCTTTTTCTGTTTTTTTCTTTTTTAATTGGCACTCAGTACCACCTACAGCTGGTATGTCCAGTGCTTGTTCTCTTTTCGGGGAAGAGGGAGGGGTTGCCTCCAGTTTCTCCTTCGTGTGTTTTTCTTGTAATACAGCAAATCGTGGTATTCCCCCTGTGAGCAAGCTGATCTGTCCCCCTAACTGCTCATAAACCTGTTTTGGCTCTTTTTCCTTTTCCTTTTTTTTTTTTTTTGCCTTTTTACCTGGCACTCACCACTAGTGTTTGCTATCGCAGGAAATTATAAGAGTTGCCTCACAGTATCGCAGCAAAAAGATTTAAAAAAAAACGGTCTCCCTGAATCTATCCACAAACTGCCCTTCTTCTGAAGCCTTAACCACAGGGGATTTTTAAAGAATAAAAATCAACATTTTAAAAATACAGACTGTTCCTCTTCATAATATTGAAGGCTCTCCCCTCCCAAAAAAAAAAATCATGTTCTTTTGAACAAGAAATTACCTCAGACTGGGTGGGTTCCTACGCCACTAATTGACCCAACCCAAGCCTGCTCTTGAAACGCATATTACGGTCTCCACTGTACTGATAAAAGTACAGTGGACCCTCGTATAACAAACAGCTTGTATAACATAAAATTAGTACAACATAAAAATTCCGGAGATAGGGGAAATTTGCTTAACATAATTGTCTGTGGGGAGAATCCGTACAACATAAAAATGGGATCACTCCATTTTCAATGCATTCCTATGGGAATTTGTATGAAGGAAATTTGCTTAACATAAATTTCATTTGAAACAAATTAATTCCTTTATACAAGGTACCACTAACTTAGATGGTCCTTTACTGGGGTGATGAAATGCCCTGTTGTTGTGTCATAGTCACAGTGTCTGGAAATTGAGTCATGGCAGCTGCGCATCCAAGCAGCAGCCTGACTGACGAAGCTGCTTGGATGAGCAGTGAAACGTTTCGCTCCTTCAATAAAAAGAAATCCAGTTGCCATGAGTCGACTTCCAGATAAACTCACCTGAACGACTGAGAATCTTCACAGACATTCACAGTGTCGTTTGTGCTGAGGGGAGAAGTAAATGCTCATAGCTTATTCTTCATAAACAATTTTTCCAAGCTCCGGGAGTGGTTGGAAGCCCTTATCTCCCAGGAGTCCTTACGCCAATCTCATCTCTCTGTTCCAGAGTGTGACCGGATTTGGTCGCCAGATGATCGAGAAGACCAAGCAGCTGGTGGAATCCAAGTATACCATTGCCAACGGCTACAGCGCCGATGCTAAGGTTAGTGAGGTGGAACCTGAACGAGAAGTTCCATGATTAGAGAATGGCAACCTATTTCCTTTGGTGGAAGAGGCCTGTGGAGAAAGTATCTGACACCCTAGTACTACCAGAAGCTCTGGTCAGACCCCACCTGGAGTTCTGTGTCCAGTTTTGTGCACCTGAATTTTAAAAGGATGTTGACAATCTTGAATGGGTCCAGAGGAGGGCGACCATGATGATTGAGGGTCTGGAAGAAATGTTTTACAAGGAGCGGCTTAGGGAGATGGGAATGTTTAGCCTTACAAAAAGAAGGCTGAGATGGGATATGATAGCTATGTTTAAATATTTTAAAGGATGTCACATTGAAGAGGGGCCTGGTTTGTTTCACAGAAACTAGGATGTGGGGCAGTGGTCTCAAGCTTCAGGAAAAGAGATTCAACTTAACATAAGAACATAAGAAGAGCCATGCTGGATCAAACCAAAGGCCCATCTAGTCCAGCTTCCTGTATCTCACAGTGGCCCCACAAGATGCGTCTGGGAGCGTACGAGACTAGATATCTGTCTCCTGATACCACTCCCCTGCATCTGGCCCTTGAAGTACCCTGGTTTTAAGCCTGGAGATTACACATCTCCATCATGGTTTGTAACCTGTGATGGACTTTTCCTCCAGGAATCTGTCCAATCCCCTTTTGAAGGCATCCAGGTCAGATGCCATCACCACACCCTTTGGCAGGGAGTTCCACAGAATAACAATGCGCTGGGTGAAAAAAATGTTTTCTTTTGTCTGTTCTCACTCTCCCAGCCCTCAATTTGAGTGGATGTCCCCGAGTTCTGGTATTTTGTGAGAGGGAGAAGAGCATCCCTCTATCTACTTTACTCATGCCCTGCATTATTTTGTACGTATCAGTCATATCCCCATAACATCAATCATATCCATAACTTTAGGAAGAATTTCTTGACGGAAGTTGGCAGTGGAATATGCTGCCACGGAGGGTGGTGGAGTCTCCTTCTTTGGAGGTTTTTAAGCAGAGGCTGGATGGCCATCTGTCGGAAATACTGTGATGAGGGTTCTTGCATGGCAGGGTGTTGGACTGGACAGCCCTTGAGGGCTCTTCCAACTCTATGATTCTATCTCACCGCCTAGTTCTCTCAGCTCACTTCTGTGTTCTCGTGGCAGCGGTGCCTTCTCAGGGGTGACAGGGATGGGACAGCCATAGCGGGAAGGTCAGGCTAGAGAAGAATGGTCAGGAGCCCTGTGGGGCGATGAAGCCAGTGGAACAAGGGAGATGAGGCAGAAACTGCAAGAGGAAGAGAGAGCAGCCTTGTCTGGCTTGTGGCAAAGGCAGCTGGCCTAGCGGCACCGTGGGTACCAAGCTACAGGTTTGGCCAGAAGCAGTTGTTTCAAAAGGCTGAGCTTGGGGTCCTTCTGCCCCGCAGGTGGTATATGGAGACACTGACTCCGTCATGTGCCGCCTGGGCGTGCCGTCGGTGGCGGAAGCCATGGAGATTGGCAGGGAAGCTGCCGCCTGGGTCTCCAGCCATTTCATCCCTCCCATCAAACTGGAGTTTGAGAAGGTGAGTTGATCTTTGACCCTCGGCGTTCCTTTCCCTCCGAAGCGGGCTGAGTTGGATGAGGCCCGTTCTGAAAGAGGACTTGGGGAAGCAACGCTTGGTGTAAGTTTCCCAGAGCTCCCGGGCCAGTGGCCTTCTAGATGGGTCGGACTACAAAGCCTATAATCTTGGCTTACGTTGGCTGGAAGGGGGTGGGGTTGATAAGAATGATAGGCCAGGGCATCCAGAAGGTAACAGGTTGGGAAACATTTTTGAGGAAAAAGGCAGGGGGAAAATAGACCCTTGAAACGAAAGGAAGGATGCGTGGAAAGACCAAGCACAGCACTTCTCGCAAAGCAATGGATGCTGACATGTGGTCATGAAAAGCATCAGCATCAGGGGTGTCCTCCTTATAGGGCAGTGGTGGCCAAACTTCAGCCCTTCCAGATGTTTTGGACCACAACTCCCAAAATTCCAAGCCTGTATTGCCAATGACAAAAAGACTATGGGAGTTGTGGTCCAAAACACCTGGATGGCCAAAGTTTGGCCACCACTGCTGTAGGAAGTGTGATGCTGATTGTTTGAGTGCCCTTGACCAGGCATGTCCAAACTTTGGCCCTCCAGATGTTTTGGACCGCAGCTCCCACAATCCTTTGTCATTGGCAATCTAAGCTTAGAATTCTGGGAGCTGTGGTCCAAAACATCAGGAGGGCCAAAGTTTGGACATGCCTGCCCTTGACGTACAAGTGTTCTGCCATGTTCTCCAAGTGCAGTTTTTGTCGGGGAAGCCTCCGTTGGTTCTGATGGCCCACAGACCCTGTGCGGCTCACAAGTGAGCTGTTGGAATATTTATGTAGTTATTTATTTTTAAGTTTATATACTGCACCGGTTTTCCCAAAAGGAACTCTGGGCGGTTTACAAACAGAGCAACACAAACAATTAAAACCGTCACAATTCCACTCAAATAATACACTACAAAGAGAGGGGAGAAAAAAGTAAAAGACTCTGCAAGAGGCATAACAAATACAGTGGTACCTCGGATATCGAATTTAATTCGTTCTCTGAGACAATTCATTATCCAAAAAAAAATTGTTATCCGAAATGCGGTTTCCCATAGGAATGAATGGGAAACAAATTAATTCATTCCTAAGCCTAGGAAAATGACACAGACACCTGGTTCATTGCTCAAAACTCTTTATAAAGGGCACTTTAAAGGTACAGATATGATGCAGCCCAGGATAACTCTTTTTTACTGATGCATGCTTTAAATTTGTTATCCGAGGCAGCCCATAGGGAAAATTCGTTATCCGAGGCAGCCCTATACCTGCAAATAGCGATTCGTTATCCAAAAAAATTGTTATCGGGCCATTTGTTATCCGAGGTATTACTGTACTAACAAAAACAACAAATCGCCAAAGGGCACAAACCAAACATTAGCGATTGCCATAAGCTTTGTGGAACAGCCATGTTTTCAGTGGTTTCTTGAAGGCTGTGAGGGATGGAGCCAAGGACATCTCGCAGGGAAGTTTGTTCCCTATGGACAGGCCGACCACCGAGAAGGCCCGATTGCAGGTCATAACCTTACAGGCCTCCCTGGGGGTGGCCACCTGAAGCGAGAAGGCCGACGAGGCTCTGGTGGGTCTGGCCAGCTCTGGCCTTTGGGAAATACGCTCTGACAGATATTCAGAATATAAATATTCACCCATTGCTCGTTCAAAGCAGAGGTGGTCAACGTTCAGAAGTCAGTGTGCCCCCCCTTGAAATTTAAGGGGTTGCTTCTGTGCCCCATCCCCAGTGGCATTTTTTTCCTACCAAAAAAAGAGGGTTTCGGCAAAAAGCCCCTTTCGCCCTCTAATGGCTAAAAACAAAAACAAGCAAACAAAAACCTTATTAAACACTGAAAAATGCTTTTAGGGTATAGAGGGCCATATGAGTGCTCGCAAAGTTTGTAAACATGGGGAAATTGCCACCTATAACCCCAGAAGTCACAAGAGGGTGTTTGGACACAGAAACAGTTTTTTAAAATGTTTCTCTATCCGTATATGGCTCTAGGCGTGTGAGAGAGAGACTGCAAGTTGCTCCCCTTGATTTTAAACCTATCTGACCCATCTCGAAAGCCCAGTTTTTTGTTTAGTTTTAAATCATTTCCCCCTCGTTCCTCCAGACACAGAAACTCAGTCCAAATTCAAGGATCTTTATAATCCCTCTGGAAGAAAGAGTTCAAGTTCGGGGTCTTCCTTGTCCGCGTCAGAAACAATCTAGCGATGCTGCTAGAATGTCATTGTGGGCCAGGGGTTGCCCAGGTGTGCTCAGAGTCCTCATATCCTATGGAGAGACTCTGTCTATGTTCTGTCTTTACTACCTTCAAGCTAACTTAATGTTAATCCTTGCTGTTTTCTCCATTTGCCCACCCACCAGGTGTATTTCCCCTACCTCCTGATCAATAAGAAGCGCTACGCTGGCTTGTATTTCTCCTCCAGCCCTGACGTCCACGATAAGATGGATTGCAAGGGCATTGAGACCGTGCGTCGAGACAACTGCCCCCTAGTGGCAAACCTTATCAACACATGTCTGCAGAAGCTGCTGATAGATAGGTCTGTGGCACAGCTCCCCAGTGTCCCGTTTTAGCCAGGACACACTACTTTGGCCTGGCACTACCCCGGAACATTTATTTTCCCGGAAATGTCCTGGGGCGGCGATGGTTGTCACCAGTAGAGGGGGAACACGGTAGTGCGGCTGTGGCTCAGTGGGGTGGGAGGAGGGAAATGAGCACTGTGTGTGTGCGCGTGTGCGTGCATGAGTGGGGCGGGCAGGCATGCTTGCAGGCACACTTGCGCTCGTGTGGGCAGCAGTGGGGCATCTGTGTTTGTGTTTACGCGCAAGCACGCATTACGCCTCCTCCTCCTCCTCCTGTTCCGGCAGGCGCTGGGACGAACTTGAGAGGTAAGGCCTGTGGCTGCTTGGCATGAAGGCACATTACCAAGGGGAACTCATCAACAGGCGTCTCTGAGTAGTCCAAATGTGTTTTGGCTCTTAGTGAGGGAGATGAGGGATCAGCGTGCGCCTGATCCAAGGCTGAACAATATTTCTGGGAGCCAGACTCAAAACTTGAGATGCTGGCCAATGAAAATGGGAAGTGGTTCCTTTCCCCAAAATGAATTTTCCACAGCCTTGCATCTGCACCGTGATCTTAGGGATGAGAATTTTGGTTCTCGCAGGTGAGAAGCTGTTCTCTTCTAGAAGAACTGTGGTGGCCGGGTGGCTCACACGTTGGTGTCTTCTCGTAGGGATCCTGCCGGTGCCGTGGCCCATGCAAAGGAGGTGATCTCGGACCTGCTTTGCAACAGAGTTGACATCTCGCAGCTGGTGATCACCAAAGAACTGACGCGCACGGCGGACGAGTACGCCGGGCGCCAGGCCCACGTGGAGTTGGCCGAGCGGTGAGTTTGGAGGATGGAGAAGCCGGGCTCTTCCCCACCACCACCATTCAACCCCTGTGCTTTCCGAAAGAAAGATGGCAGGCTTGTGACTTCTTATTTCAAGCAGTGAATCAAATGAATAAATCAGGGGGGAAGATTAATGGGAGTTGTAGTCTGACAGATCGGGAGGGAACACGTCTTCCCCGCTCTATCCGATATCTAAAGCTGCCTTCTGCCGAGTTAACCTTCACAGTCAGCACGAGTTGATAGCAGTTTGTTTGTTTGTTTGTTTGTTTGTTTATTTATTTATTTATTTATTTATTTATTTATTTATTTATTTATTTATTTATTTATTATATTTATATCCCGCCCATCTTCCCGTAGGAACTCTGGGCGGCTTACAGAGTAGCGACTAGCGCAGCAATGAACAACAGTCCGACAATAAACTAACAACTAAGCAAAATTAAAACAAGTGAACAATTCAAAACAGTTTAAAACAGTTTAAAACAGTTTAGCGCCCCAGCATGTCTTCCCTTGCCAAGATCAAAAGGATCCCATGGATTGCGGGGAAAGATGTCCTGTCTTCAAGGATTTAGAAAGAGGCTTCTTTCCTAGTCATGCGACCTGCCATCCTCAGAGCAGAGACTGGCAGCGACCGAACTAGGGAGGTGCTGTGTACCCCAAGTGTGGGCTTCGCCCTGGAATCGTGATCCGTCTCTTGCTTTTTGATCATAAGGCAGGCATGCCCAAACTTCGGCCCTCCTGATGTTTTGGACCACAACTCCCAGAATTCTAAGCTTAGATCGCCAATGATAAAGGACCGTGGGAGTTGTGGCCCAAAAACATCTGGAGGGCCGAAGTTTGGGCATGCCTGTCATAAGGGCTGCTACTGCTGCACACAATAGGAGGATCTGGTCGCCCTCCCTTCTCCTGTCCCACACTCTGTCTGTCCCGGGTCTGTCAGGCCCCCAAGACGGGCGGAAATAGGGCTGTGTGGGTGTAGGGTGGCCAGCGAGGCATGACCGAAGGGAAAGGCAGAAATAGTAGCTGTGGCGGGCACAGCTGCAAGTGGAACCTCCTGCAACGCCCACCCCCCTCTCTCTGGGTTTCCTGTCTGGCTGCAGCCGTGTCATGTGCTGTGCGCACAGACGCACCGCGACACCCCCTGTAAAGGCCCCGCTCCTTTTGCTCGGTTGCTTCATTGCCGCTCAATCAACAGATGTTGGGATGGTGAAAGTCTCCCCGGGAGGAGGAAGGCCTGTGGGTGAAGCTGAGACCGACGGCACTTGCGTGTCACCCTCGGACCTCCCCCTTTTCCCTGTCCCTCCCCGGGCTATTTCTCAGAAGTCCAGTTGCGCAGGGAAGACATGTTAACAGTGTTGCTGTAATCACATGCTGGGTCATAGGGCAGGGTTTCCGGTCACCCATGTTTTGACAGCTTCAGCTGGTGTAGAAAGCTGCCTAGATGCCCTAAGCACATCCGATCTCGCTTGATTTCGGAAGCTAAGCAGGGTCGGCCTTGGTTAGTACTTGGATGGGAGACCACCAGGGAATACCAGGGGCTGTAGGCGCCTGCAGTAGGAACTGGCAAACCACTCCAGTACTCCTGCCAAGAAAACTCCATGGACATGGAATCACGTAGAGTCGTTCACGACTGTAATGACACAAAACACACAGCTGGTGTAGAAGGGAAGAAGACATTTGTCCAAAGGCTGGCGTCACCTTCAGGGCTGACATGTTTTATTGGGCCCACACTTCCTTGGACCACCACTCGCTTCCTCACATGCATTCCCTTTTCTGCATCTGGAGAAGTGGGATGCGTGTGTCGTGTCGTGACAGTCGTGGCCGACTCTTCGTGACCCCCATGTCCATGGAGTTTTCTTGGCAGGAATACTGGAGTGGTTTGCCAGTTCCTACTCCAAGCACCTACAAGCACCTGGTATTCCCTGGTGGTCTCCAGGGCTGACCCTGCTTAGCTTCTGAAATCAGGCAAGATCGGATGTGCGTAGGGCATATGACAGTGATGGCAAACCTTTTAGAGACTGAGTGCCCAAACTGTGATTCCAAACCCACTAATTGTTCACAAAGTGCCAATACAGCAATTTAACCTGAATACAGGTGGCTGTGGAGGGGTGATGTTGGGTGCCCACAGAAAGGGCTCCGAGGGCCACCTTTGGCACCCGTGCCATAGGTTTGCCAACACTGGCAGATGACCTCTGAAAGCTTGTAATTCTTATCATCTTGAAGGTGCCACAGACTCTGTGGATACTTTTTCTTTTCTTTTCTTTTCTTTTGCTGCAAGAGAAGTGGGATGCTGCCTTGAACAGAAACGTGCTTCTAAATTCCTTATCCCTTGGTCTGCCCCCAAACCCAACCTGGTTGTGGAAATGTTCCTCACCCCTGATCTTCTAGGCTTTCTCCAGGCCCCCCTAATGGTCATGTTCAATTCCCCGGGGTTCCCCATGATGCGCCAACCCTGTCATCTTCTCGTGACTTCTCCCCTTAGGATGCGCCGCAGGGATCCCGGCAGTGCGCCCAACTTGGGGGACCGAGTGCCTTACGTCATCATCAGCGCAGCCAAAGGCGTGGCCGCTTACATGAAGTCCGAAGTGAGTCTGGGAAGGAGGGAGGCGTGATGATCAATGGCTGCGGAGGAGAAAGCAGTCCGTGGCTGCTAGTCATTATGGCCGTGCATTAATCTCTCCAGTCTGCAGGGCAGGATGCTTCTGTGTATTCATTGCTGAGAAGCGGGGCTCTGTATGTTGGCCGCCTGTGGGCTTCTCATTGGGGCATCCGATTAGCTGTTGCTGGAACAGGAAGGGTTGCTACTTTCGGGAAAGTCAGGGGGAAATCAGGGAAAAGGAAATAAATTGGCCAGGGAGATTGGGCTGAAGTCAGGGAAAGTCAGGGAAATTTGGATCAAAATATACCAATTCCCACTTGATTATTCCCGCAATTTCAAAACTATCAGTTTTGTAATGTGGTTTCAGAGAAACCATTTTAGATCGAGCTTTCATTTAATATTTTAGTGCACCTTGAAAGCAATAACAAAAATGTTATGTTGTTTGTTAGCATTCCGTTTACTTGAACTTCGTATTTTGGTGTAATTTTTGGTGCAACTGCAAAACAGAGGTTGGTGCAGTTCATGTTGAAAGAAGCTGATATTAATTCTTTTACCTTGATAAATATTTTTGCAGTTGAGACTTGTGTAGTTGTCAAGGGGAAGACAGCCTATTCTTTTTTTTAAAAAAAACTTGCCGTTGTATTTGATTGGTGGTCAGGGAAAGTCAGGGAAATGAAAAATAATATTTTAGTGGCAACCTTGACAGAATGCTGGACCCAGAGGGACTTTTGGTTTGATACAGCAGGGCTTGTTTTATGTTGGAGGGGAACTCTGGAAAGCAAAAGAACACTTGCACCTAGTGACAGAAGGAAAAATTACATTAAGACATGCACATTATTAACCCAGCATTTTGGGACAGAAACATGGGGGGGGGGAATGGTTGTTCACTGTTAGATTTGAGGAAGGAAGTCCTAACAGCTAGGCAGTTTTAAAACCCACCCCCACCCACCGGCAGCTTTAATGGGCTGGCTTCCTATCTAGGCTGGCTGTATTTTGGGTTTTATTTGTCCTTTTTTTGTGTGAATGTGTTTTTGAGGAACTTTTGTCCTCCTCCCCTTCTGCGGCCTTCCCTCTTCCTCCCAGCTGAAAGGCTCCAAACCACTTCCAGGGCCGACCATTCAGCCGTGTTTGGCCCCCAGGCCAAACTTTGGACAAGTCTCTATAGCATGCAAGGAGGTAGGGAGGACGCTGCAGCAACGGAGCTGGGGGAAGCTTGGCTGGGCAAGTGGCTGGGGAGATGGACAGAGGCAGGGAGGGCAGGCAAACCATAAAACTGCAAGCTGACATCTCCATCCAGTATGGGGAAGGGCCAGCTGGCGGGGATGCATGACCAGGCTGCGCCGGTGGGGAGAAGAGGCCGCGGGCCACTCTAAATTTGAAAACGGGCGACATTTGGCTCCCGGGCCTGACTTTGGACATGCCTGATCTAACCATTGAATAGGGGATGGCGAGTCTTATCCTTTCTACCTTAGAGGATGACTAGAGATGGGCATGAACTGGTTCGTCCCTGTTCATAAAGGTGGCGGCGGCACAGGTGCTGCTGCTTCTTATGCAGACTAACCCTGCATGGGCTGGTTGCTCTTGTTGAGCATGTATTCATTCATTCATTCATTCCGTAGTTTATCTGGGCTCTCTGGCTGCTGGCAGCTGTTTTGTGCTTCCCATGTTCTTCCCGCTGCATCTGTCTGCGAGCCCCCTGGCCTTTTTCAGGATGCCGGTTTGGGACCGATGGGGTGACGACACCTCTGTGGAACAAAGGGCTCCTTGGACGCTGAGACATGCCTTTTATCCAGGAACGTTTCCCGCTGACAGTCGGTCTTCTCTGCTTATGTGCCTTCAGGACCCCATCTATGTGCTGGAGAATAACCTGCCCATTGACACCCAATACTACTTGGAGCAGCAGCTGGCCAAGCCCCTCCTGCGCATCTTTGAGCCCATCTTGGGAGAAGGAAAAGCACAAAATATCCTACTGAGTGAGGGTTCTTTTTTTAATGGAGTGACATTTTTCCAAGTATATATGCATTGGAGAAGAAAGGGAAAGGATTAAAAGGAATAGAGCAGGAAGGAAATATAATCCAAATAAATAAATAAATAAATAAATAAATAAATAAATAAATAAATAAATAAATAAATAAATATCCAATAAAATAATGGGCTAGCAAACAAAAAGTGGCGGGAGTTGTTGTTGGCAGGATAGATATTTATGATCCGTAATTTGCTGTGTTGTGTTTTCCCTTCTTATTGTTCTCCCCCCCCCTTTAGCATTTTCAGGGTTTTTTAATTTTTAATTTTATTTTTGCCTCTTGTCGGATTTTTGCTTGTATTAATTGTTTATGTGCTTATTTTACTGTTTATTCAATTTGCAAACCGCCCAGAGTCCCTTCTGGGAAATCGGTGTGGTATAAAAATGCAATAAATAAATAAATAAATAAATAAATAAATAAATAAATAAATAAATAAATAAATAAAAAGCAATAAGATAATCTAACCATAGTAAATAGTGGATGGCGAATCTGACCCTTTCTGCCTTAGAGGATGACTAGAGATGGGCCTGAACTGGTTCGTCCCTCTTTCATGAAGGCGGTGGCACCGGTGCTGCTGCTTCCCTCCCCCGCCTTCTCCGGCTCAATCAGCCATTCGCCAGGCCCAGCGTGCTAGCTTCTTGCACCTCCTCAACTCATCTTCTAGGCCTGCCAAACAGCTCAGGCTTCTCTGCCCCACCCTCTTGGCTGATCTCCCACTCTGACAAAAGGGCGGGGGCAGAGAGGTCTGTGCTAAAGTGTTGCTTGTGACTGGGAGATTAGCTGAGGAGGTGGGAAAAAGCAAGTGAGCTGGGCCTGGTGAGTGGCTGATCATCTGAGGAGTCTGCGGAGGGGAGCAGTTAACATCTGTGCTGCTGCCTTGACAAAATGGAACAAACCGGTTTGGACCCATCTCTAAGTATGACTCTTCTTTAGTGGCAGCGAGAACACATGCGAGCCCACATTGTTGACCCTCAGTGAAGTTCTGAATTGCATTACTATTCAAGAATGCATATGTGTCTAAATATTAAAGGTTCTTCTGCATTTTTATAAACTGCAGTAACTTCAGTGAGAAAGGAGTTGCCACTGGGCATACCCACATGATATGCCACGAGGAAGCATTATCTGCATTACATCAATGAGAGTCAGCCGAAGTGGCCAGTTTCTTTGTAACGAGAAATCTATTGAATGAGCATAACCTCTGAGCTGCATCACAGAGCAGAATGGGAGCAGGGCTTGGGCTGTGCTGGTGGTGACAGGGAAGAGGGTGGCCCTTGGAAGAATTAGGGATTCACTCTAGACATAGACATTTTGTTTCGGAAGGCATCCAGCAGAACAGCTGCCGTTCAGTACCAGGATCCACCTTCTAGAACGAAATCAACCAGTCTCTTAACTTGTTTTGCAGTTTAGCGCGGGGCTAAGCTGCAACGAAGAAGCAGCCTCAGACACATCATCTTTCACTCTCTCTGGTGCTGGCCAGTCAGATAGGAAGGCGGGATGATGCATGTCCCTCCACAGCTCCCGATTGGCCAGCTCCAAGGAGAGTGAAAGATGACGCGTCCGAGGCTGCTTCCTCGGAGTTTAGCCCCACGCTACCCAAAACGTGGTAAGAGACTGGTTGATTTCGTTCTGGAAGGTGGATCCCGGTACTGAACGGCAGCAGTTCTGCCGTGTTTTGTTTCAGAACCCAACCCCTCCCGAAACAAAATGCCCATGTCTAATTCAGTCCTCAGTCCTGCAAAGGCCACATCCCTTTGGAGCTCAGGTGCACCTCTAGGGCAACCTGAGCGCTGCTGCTTTTCCACTATAGCAAAACGTGGTGCATGAGAGGACTCAAGTGAGCGTTGGCTTTCCCTGCCTCTCTCCCCACCACCACCATTTCCCGATGTGGGATGTGGAAAAAACTTGATCTTTTGTTTCCTTTCCTTGCAGAGGGGGAACACACGCGGTGCAAAACGGTATTGACAGCCAAAGTCGGAGGGCTCCTGGCTTTTGCTACCAAAAAAAGCACCTGCATCGGTTGCCGGGCTGTGCTTAACCATCATGGTGAGATCCTGCCTCTCTCTTTGTCTCTGCTCTGCTGAGTGTACCGAAATAAGCTCCCTCCCTCCCTCCCCCATCCCACGCCTGTAACCAGAAGTGTCTTTTGCAAGTTCCTATTGCCGGAAGTTGCCACAGAATGGAGGGAGAGAGAGAGAGAGTTGAGCCTCTTTGCTGTTGTAACCTGGCCATAAGCAAACTCTGCAATAGATGCCGAGGACCACAACATGTTTTCTGTTCTCTCCTCCAGTCTTCCTTTTCCACATTTTATACATAGGACAGCAGAGGATCCATGTTATTTTTTTGGGAGGCAAATTGAAATTTAAAATGCTCTGGGCTCTCTTAAAGAAGCCTAGAAATGACAGTCTAGAGCAGGCATGTCCAAAATTTGGCCCTCCAGATGTTTTGGACCGCAGCTCCCACAGTCCTTTGCCATTGGCAATCTAAGCTTAGAATTCTGGGAGTTGTGGTCCAAAACATCAGGAGGGCTGAAGTTTGGATATGCCTGGTCAGAAGCAGTGGTGCCAAACCTTGGCACTCCAGATGTTTTGGACTACAACTCCCAGAATTATGAGCCTAGATTGCCAGTGACAAAGGACTGTGGGAGTTGTGGTCCAAAACATCTGATCGTTTGCCACCACGGGTCTAGAGCCAAGGTTAGCCTGCACCCGTGTGTTCTCTGAGAACAATGGGATCCCCAGGGCGTGTTTTTGAAAATCTAAGAGGTACATCCCCTCTTTGAGGGATAAGGATGATCAGGATGCGTTTGCGTTCCATAGCCCTGCCGTGCAGCAAACTACATCACAAAACATCACTAGGAAGGTGGGGGGTAATTGAACAGCCTTGCGTTACTCCAGCAAGTGAGTCCGTCCACTCTTCAGCATGCGGCCAGACCAAACCTAACGTGGCAGAGCTGCTGATTGGCTTAACCTTGAATAAAAGTTCTTTCCCAGACTCAGATCTCTTTGGAGCGGCCATTGTGGGGACTGTAGGGTTAATATGAAATGGTAACTTTCCCAGGTTCTGCCTAGATCTACACTTGGATCTAAAGCATGGGCAAGATTCCTCTACCATCCCCCCTCCGATTACAAATATGCAGAGGAGGAGGCTTTCTCCAGATCATTCTGATTGCGTCACCGTCAGAAGCTATGTCATAGGAAAGAAACTCCAGGATGGGGACGCTGTTTGACTTTCTCCTTCTCCACCAGGTGCTGTGTGCAAATTCTGCCTGGGCCGGCAGTCTGAACTCTATCAGAAGGAGGTATGTTGACTTCCGATGGAGTTAGTGGGATTGCATGCAGCCAGCATGCTAGTACTGGGCTACCTGTGGGATCCTGGGTCAAGTGTCTGATGAATTAGATTTGGGGGTTATAAGTTGGAAGTTCCTGCCTTAACGTAGAAAAACATGCTGAGAACAAGTCCTTGGAAATCCAATGTTAGGTAATGAGACCTTCTAGTATCTGAAGCAGTTTCATGAGTCGTTCCTGACAGTGACCTGTTGGATTGATAGTCTGGCTTTCTTCTTATGAGCGCAAGGCAGTGTCTTAAAAGAGAACAGCAGTCTCCCCAAAACACCCATTCACTTTCATGGCTCACAGAGGTTGGAACCTAGAACTTGGAAAAATTCCTTTTATGGACCACACCAGGCATGTCCAAAGTCAGGCCCGGGGACCAAATGTGGCGCGTTTTCAAATTTCAAGCAGCCCGCAGCCTCTTCTCCTTGGTGGCTCAGCCTGTCATGCATCCCCGCCAGCTGGCCCCTCCCCATTCCGGATGAAGACATCAGCTTGCAGTTTTACAGTGTGCCTGCCCTCCCTGCCTCTGTCCACCTCCCAACCACTTGCCCAGTCCATCCACCCCCAGCTCCGTTGCTGAAAAATCCCCCCCGCCGCCTCCTTGCATGTCCTAGAGGCTTGTCCAAAATCTGGCCCAGAGGCCAAATGCGGCTGAATGGTCGGCCCCCACACATTTTCACTTCACCAAATCTTGGACACCCCTGGACTACACGAACCCTTGTAGCTAGAGGATTCAAAAAAGTTACTTTTGCCAGCTTTGCTGGAACCTGGATTTCCTAAATCTTAGGGCAACAGTATTTCCTAAATCTTAGTAGCCACAGCACTACAGTGCTATAGATTTCCTGAGTCTTAGTAGCCACAGTACTACAGCGGCACTCCGGCATGGTCTAATTGCGACAGTGCTATTGAAATGCTGGGTCGTTCTGCCAGCCAGCCTGCCTGCCGTTTGCCTCTTTCCTTCCCCCTTCTTTTCCTTCCCCGTAGGTGACCCATCTGAACTCTTTAGAAGAAAAGTTCTCGCGCCTGTGGACCCAGTGTCAGCGCTGCCAGGGGAGCTTGCATGAGGACGTGCTGTGTACCAGGTGAGGGCCGGCCACTCCCCGCATCCTGGCCCAGCACCACGGACTCTTTTCTCTTTTTTCCCACGGGATATGGCTTTACGCTCCCCCAGCTGTTTACAGCTACTTTTATCAGGCGGGTTCAGGGTGAACAGATGGCTCCCACGGAGAGGCGGGGAGTGCGGATGGAAGATGTTTATTGCCTTTATAAATATAGCACCTGTCAGAAGCTGGGATGGGGAGGAACCTTTGCCTTCAGGATACTGTAAAAATCAGCTGGGCTCGCCTGCCTTCTCCCAACAGATGAGTGGGCTTGGGGAAGGTTGGGAAATCGCAAGAAGGTGGTCCAAGCCTGGTCTGCACGAGCTGCAAAGAAAAGTACAGTAGGACCGCAGCATCCGCTGGGGGTTGGTTCCAAGCCTTCCCGTGGATAATGAAAACCATGGATAATAGAGAACACCAAAATGTCCCCAAAACTGCTGTTTTGTGACAGTAGCTTGTTTTACAGCTGCTGTTTTGCAACAGTAGCTTGCTTTACAACTGCTCTTTGTGACAGTAGCTTGCTTTGCGGCTACTGAATTATTTATTTATTTTTCCTCTGCCAACCGTGGATAATGAATCAGTGGATACGGGGGTCCTACCGTACACCACTGAATCCTGACGGCCGGCAAGGCAGGTGTCCCAACTGCAGGAGAAAAGCACCCCCTTTTCAACTGTCCCTTAGCAGTGGAGAAACACATTGTTTCTGAACGTGATTGGTCCAACACAGAAAAAAAGGCTGTGACAATAGCTTTCTCTCAGCTGTACTTGTTTTATAAATCCACGGGGAAGAATCCTCCAAGAACCAAATTTCCCATTTGCCACCTCCTGGTCCTAATGCTGGGACTTAAACAGAAAGTAGTATCTATCCTTCAGAAAACTGTGCAACCTTATTGGTCTTGTCCCTTTAGCTTCCGATAGGGCCCTGTTTCATTTCTTGTCGGTTTCCCTCAGTGTCGTTCACTCCTCTGCCAGTCTCTTGTTGGATGCCGGCTCTTTCTGGTTCCCTGTTGTTTCCGCCCCTGAACTGTCTTGTTTTCCCTTTCCTTCAGCCGGGACTGCCCCATCTTTTACATGCGGAAGAAAGTGCAGAAGGACCTTGACGACCAAGAAGTGCTGATTTCACGCTTTGGGCCCCCTACGTGGTGATGCCTCCTTGACCTGCCCTCCCCTTCGTACTGAACTTGTCACCAACTTGTCCCCAATCCATCCCACTTATAAAGGAAGATGGAGTCCGGATGCAGGCAGTTCAGAAGCGTCAGGGAAGTTCTCTCCACACTCTTGTAGTGCTTTTGGTGTGTCTTCCCTTGCCGAGATCGGAAGGATCCCATGGATTGTGGGGAAAGATGTCATACGGAAGCCCTTTTTTGGGGGGTCTTTCTTTTTATAGTACAAATTTCTACAAATAAAGATGTTTCTCCCTTTGGTTTCTTATACATGAATGGCTTCTGTGGAGTCACGCGGGCTTCCAGATTCAACAAAAGAGGGTAGCAAAAAGCCAAAGCTGCATACATGGCCTGCGTTGAGCCGCCTGTTGGGTAGATGAAACAAAAACAAAAATATTTTCATCGTCGTTTACGTAAAATTGGCAGTGCCAGCTCACACGTTGGGTTGGTATTTGGGAGTTCGCTTTCGTTTCATTTCCAGGAAAGATTTGCACAATGTTGTTACCCATTCCCCAAGAGTGTGTGTGTGTGTGTGTGTGTGTGTGTGTGTGTGTGTGTGTGTGTGTGTGTGTGTGTGTGTGTGTGTGTGTGTGTGTGTGCGCGTGCGTATGTGATTGGAGGAGGAAGAGGAAGAGCAAACGTGAAAGTGATGTATACATTGTGGAGGGGAGGATTTATGGATGCAAATTTGTGCTTATAAGATGGATAAATTGTTAGCAAAGCACGTGTCTGAATCAGAAGGTTGAGTAGGTAGAAGAGACTCTGAAGAAGTTTGGCTCCAGAAAAAAAAAACGGGACTTCATGAGTCGTGTCAGGGGTTGGGAGAGGAAATGTGCTTGTTGGCAGTAAAGGCAAGATACACCAGTGATCAAAGAGGGATTGAGAAAGATGTGGTGGACTGGAAGGAAATGAGTGGGGGATGGGAAGGGGAAAGCTGCAGGTCATTGTTCCCGATTTCAGCCTTGCTTTTCCTCCTAGTGAGATATCTCTCACTGAGTGTGGTCTTCTGTATGCATCTGCTTGTGTCTTGCGAGATAGGCTTGCAAGATCCATCTACTGGGCTGTTCCTGAGATGTTCTTTTTTCGTGGGCACGTTTCTCCTCTTTCCTCTTTCTCGAAGAGGCATTTGCCGTTTGGGTTTTCTCATTTGGATTCAGCCTTCTTCATCCTATCTGCTGTGATTATTGGGGGGGGGTGCATGGTGGGAATTGTAGTCTGTCACATCTTGGAGAAGGTTTGGAGCGGGCTAGATACAGATGGCAAGCCCGCCTAGATGCCCTAAGCACATCCGATCTCGCCTGCTTTCAAAGCTAAGCAGGGTCAGCCCTGGTTAGTACTTGGATGGGCGACCACCAGGGAATACCAGGTGCTGTAGGCGCCTGGAGGAGGAACTGGCAAGCCACTCCAGTATTCCTGCCAAGAAAACTCCATGGACATGGGGTCACGAAGAGTCGGTCACGACTGCAACAATGCAACACACAGATACAGAGGGCATTTCAAGATGCCCAGTGGACGATCCTCCGACATCTGTGCCACCCTGGCTACAGTGTGATCTCTACCGCCCAGCTGTTAATTCCCTGCCCCTGCTTTCCCATGTGTTCGCAGGGTGAGATAAGGAGAACCATAAATTTGTCCTAATCATTTCTTTTCATGTCTATTGCCTTCTTGCACTTCTTGGACAAACAGTTGCCCTCCACAAATCGTGTGACCAAAATAATGCAAATGAAAGTAAATTCGGCTGGGCTGTAAAAACCTAGAGCTCTCAAGCAGGCCAGCTGTACAGCCTCCGATAGCTCAGCCAGAAAATGTGTTACATTGCAACATCTGCAGCCCGTATTTTTCCATCCAAACAGTCAGAATGCTTTGCAAAATACTAGAACCAGGAATAAAAAATGAAATTGTGACAGTTTGCATACTTTGTGCAGGATCAAAGAACAAAAACCCCAGATTCCAGAAACATTTTTTTGTTAAGCAAGAATAAAATCAAGTACTGTAGTCTGCAGAGCTCCGATTGGGAAGAAGAACATCTAATTTCTTGTGACAAGGAGTTCCATAGATGGCCTTCAGCGATCAGCAAGAAAGGTGCCTAGACATACAGAGATCAACAATATCTCAGAAGGCAAACCATACATATTAGGGAGGTACCAGTTAATTTTTAAAGATGGCTAGGTTTTCAGAGGATGAGACTGCTGGCTTCCAAGCCATTTCAAACTAGAAGATTAATAGCCAGCAGTATAAAATGCATTTGGAAACAAACTGGACCCCCTACACCTCTGGTATGATAGAGAGGTAGTATGATCCCACCACTTTGCAGCAGTGGTGAACAGTGTAGTGATGCCATCCCATTCTCACAAGTTTCTGAATGGAATTCTAGGGCGCCTCTGCTGAAAGCATTGGAGTAGTCAAACAGCAAAGGTGACTAGTAATGCATATGAGATTATAGTCAACTTTATACGCCCTTTTAATCGTCAGAAGATTTATAGTTCAGGTTTGGGAAGATAAACACACACATCCATCATTCAGTGGTCAAAAGGTCTTATTACTGCTTGGGTTAAATATGCCGTGGCTACTGCGAGGTGGGACAGAATCGGTGTTGTTGACAGGTCCAAAGTCCACCAGCGAATCTATGGGCTTGAGCCGGAATTATTTTTCAATTCATGGTGCTCCTGTTTTAGATGATGATAGAAAATTGCCAGATCATATGGCATGAAAATGATGACAGATGCTTTTTGTGTATTTCGGACTGTAACTTCTAGCTATGCATCAATGTCTATTTGACTGTTGCCAGCTCCAAAGGAAATCCTTTAGGGATTAGTTTATGTTAATATACAGACCAGCTCATACAGCTATGGGCCTGACCCTTGAAGGTACGGTTAGGATATGGTTGTGTGCCAGAAGGTGGTGCCTTCTCCCTCCACAAAAAACATATGGATTGGTTGAAACGTACTGTATTTTTCGCTCTATAAGACACACTTTTCCCACCCTCAAAAGTAAAGGGAACTGTCTGTGCATCTTACAGAGTGAATACAGTAGTCCCTGCTACATATATATCAGATTTTCATTTAGAGAGCCTCGTTTGCAAAGAGGTCTCCTCCACAGAGCCTCTCTCCTCCCCTTTTGCAGCCAGGATTCCCCAGTCAAAACTCACCTTGTTTGCAAAGAGGTCTTCTCCACTGAACTTCTGTCCGCCCCTTTTGCAACCTGGATTCCACAGTCCCAATCACCTAGTTTGCAAACATCCCCTTTTGCAGCCTGGATTCCACAGTTCCAATCACCTTGTTTGCAACCCTCCCCTTTAGCAGCCAGGGCTGGCACGTCCATTAAGGCGAACTAGGCAGTTTCCTAGGGTGCCAAAATGGACAGGGGGTGCCACCCCCACCGCCACTGCTGGCTAGCCTGCTGCCCCCTGTCGCCCCCCCTGCCGCTGGCCACCGCCCCGCCTCCTGCACCCCATCGCCGCCCGCCCCCCCGCCCATGCCCCCCCGTCGCCGCCGCTGCCTCACCCCCTGCCACCTAGGGCGCAAGAAACCCTAGCGCTGGCCCTGTTAGCAGCCTGGATTCCCCAGTCCCAATCACCTCCTTTGCAAAGAGACTTCCTCCAGGGACCCACCCTTTCCCTTCTGCAGCCAGGATTCCCCAGTCAAAAAGATGCAGTTTCTCCACCCTCAAAATTAAAGGGAAATGTCTGTGCATCTTATAGAGTGAATACAGTAGTCCCCGATACATTGGTACCACAGATTTTCAATTAGAGAGAAATTACCTGCACAGAGGCTCTCCCTTCCCAGCTGCAGCTGGGATTCCAGTTTCAATCACCTTGTTTGCAAAGAGGTCTCCTCCACAGAGCCTTGACCCTCTCCTCCTGCAGCCAGGATTCCCCAGTCAAAAATCACCTCGTTTGCAAAGAGGTCTCCTCCATGGAAGGTCTGCCCTCCCCCTTTGCAGCCTGGATTCCCCAGTCCCAATCACCTAGTTTGCAACCTTCCCCTTTTGCAGCCTGGATTCCACAGTCCCAGTCACCTCATTTGCAACCCTCCCCTTTTGCAGCCTGGATTCCACAGTTCTAATCACCTCTGAAAGTTGACTCATGGCAACTGGACTTCTTTTTCTTGAGAGATAGAAATGTTTCACTGCTCATTCAAACAGCTTCATCAGTCTGAATAAAGCTAGTTGCGAGTCCTCCATCTTAGAGTTCACTTTGACCTCTTGTCACTCTGGTCTGAAATAGGCTCATAAGATTAACAATGGCCTGAATAGGTTCATTTGGTAGACAACAACCTCAATAGCCTTAAGGTGATCAATGGCCTGAGGTGCTGAAACACATAAAGTATGGGTCATTAGCTATGGTCTTGAAGCTGCTTGGATGAGCAATGAAATGTTTCTCTCTCTCATGAAAAGGAAGTCCAGTTGCCACGACTCACCTTCCAGATAAACTCACCTGGATGACTGAGAATCTTCACAGACATATTCCAATCACCTTGTTTGCAACCCTCCCCTTTTGCAGCCTGGATTCCACAGTTCCAATCACCTCGTTTGCAAGGAGGTGTCCTCCACAGAGTCTCTGCCCTCCCCTTTTGCAGCCAGGTTTCCCCTACCATGAAACCTTAGTCTAAACATTTGTTCTTGTTTTCCTCTTCTAAAAAGTAGGTGTGTCTTATGGTTGGATGCGTTTTATAGAGCGAACAATACGGTAAGTGGATATCTCCTCTACAATCCTCTTTTACTTCCTGGCTGAGGATCCGTCTCCAGACACAATTCAAAGTCCTCGTTTTAATCTATAAAACCAAAAACAACTTAGGTCTAAGCTGTCTCAAGGACTGCATCTCCCATTATGGGCCAGCCTAACTTAAGATCATCAGGATAGGTCTTTCTCTCAGTCTCACTAACTTCCTTGGTGCATTTCATGGGGCCCCAGGAGAAGGCCTTCTCATTTGTTGCTCCCAGACTTTGGAACTCCCTCCCACAGGAGGCCATGCTAGCTCCATCTTTGCTGTCCCTCTGCAAGCAACCAAAGACTTTCAGGCAAGCTTTCCCTCCGTGATTGGCTGTCTGAGGGGTTTTCAAATGGGTGGTTTTGAGTCATGGCCCCTGGACTCTTTTCTTGTGAGATCAATTTTTTTTGCTACTCATCCAAGTAGCTTCATCAGTCTGCGGAAAGTTGGTGCGAGGCTTCCAGTTTATAGTTCATTTGGTGAACCAAAGAGAACTGGCTGGCTTTCCTGGATTGTGCAGTTATCATAGGACCCAACAGTGGTCTGGGAATAGACGTGTACAGAAAACCCACACACACTGATCAGAACTTCCTACCACCCATTACAACACAAATTAGGAGTCATCAGGACTCTTAACCACAGAGTAGACAGCATCCCCACCTCCACAAAAGCTAAGAAGAAGGAAGACAGGCACCTGAAGACAGCGCTTAAGGTCTGTGGATATTCAAAGTGGGCCTTCAACTAAGGAGTGCCCGACCCAGAAGAATAATGGATCCACCTGAGACCCCGAGTCGATGGAAAAACCTGGTCATTCCTTACATGGCTGTTGTGTCTGAAAAGCTTAAAGGGTTTTTTGGCAAACCCACAAACACACTAAGTCCGCCCAAAGGCCAGAAACCAAAACATAAGAGGAGCCATATACTGTGGTACATGTGGTCCAATACAGTGAGGAGTGTGCAGACCTCTACATTGGATAAACTAGACAGCCACTAAACAGGAGGATGGCCCAACACAGGAGGGGCAACAGCTCAGGACCAGAATCAGCAGTGTACCTTGAAGGAAAAAGGACACTCATTCAAACATGAAGATGTACACATATTAGACAGAGAAGAAAGGTGGTTCGAGAGAGGGGTCAGAGAAGCCTTTCATGTGTGTATTGAAAACCACTCTCTCAAGAGAGGTGTGTGTGGGGGGGCAAGCACAATCTGTTTGCCACATGCTGCCCTTTTCTTGATTCCCCAGACAAATCTGAAGCACTTCACGCCTCTACCAGGAAGGTCAGGGCTGGCAACCTGCTTAATGGGTGTCAGGAAGGGTTGCATAGGTGCTCCTCTCACACACCTCAGGCCATTGTACATCTACCACGTCTTTTCAGGCCATTGTCCGCCTTAGGAGCCTATTCAGACCACGGTGGCAGGAAGCCAAGGTGAACTATAAATTGCAAGTCTCACACCAACTTCCCTCAGATTAACGAAGCTTCTTGGATTAGCACTGAAACGTTTCGATCTCACAAAAAAAAAAGGCCAGTTGGCATGACTCAACTTCTAGATAACCTCACCTGGATGACTGAGAATCTTCACAGATAAACGGATTGTTGTGCCTTACTGCTTTGAATGCTTTTCGGTATTGTGTGTTTCCGAGGATAAAGGTGGGCTACAAATATTCAAATAAATAACAGATAAATCCAATGCAAGAGTCCAAGCAGCAGAGATAATGCTTGTGGATTCTTTCGCAAGTCCTGTGAGTAATCCATGCTGATGTAGATGGATTGGGGCATTTGAAGGAGGTGGGTAGGATCTGGCTAATGCCCACTAGGCCATCTCTTCCCTGATGTTGAACTCAAAGCTTCTGTTGCTGAAGCTCCAGGGCATGAGATTTATGACCATGATTAGGCTTTCTTGAGGACTAGCGCCTTACTTCTTGAGATAAAGCTTTATCCTCTTGATACACTATCAGTCTTATGCCTGGGTTCCTGTTCCATATCGCCAAACACAGTTTTTAACTTATGGATATGTTATGTGCTTCTATTTCATTTGTTCATTTGTTTGTTCTTTCCTTCCTTCATTCATTCATTCTTCATTCATTCATTCATTCATTCCATCAATCATTCAATTTGTCCCATTAGAGGAATCACTACTCTGAGTGGTTTACAAGATAAAAACATTAAACGTCTTGGAACTACACAAAAGTAAAAATATACATAAACAATATGGTGACACAGACAGTAATTAAATCATTAATACAAATAGTAGTATGGAATCTAAAATTAGTAAAAAAAATAATGAAATTGACAGCATCCAGGATTTGGGATATCAAGGGCAGCTCAAACTAGTTAAGTCTGGACTAGCTTTTTAAACATAAGCAGGGAAGGAGCCCAAGATACTTATGATGACATTTCGTTTCAGCGCCTAGGGAACACAACCGCAAAAGCAAAGCAAAGTGTTTTACTCATATACTGCCCCATACCACTGAGATTTACAGTTTTTAATTACAGTAATGCAGGCTACACATTGACACCCTCCCCCCCGCGCAAGCTGGGTACTCATTTTACCGACCTCAGAAGGATGGAAGGCTGAGTCAACCATGAGCCTGCTATCTAGGATTGAACCCCAGGTCGTGAGCACAGTTTTACCTGCAGTACAGGCATTTAACCACTGCGCCACTGGACTCCAACGGCACAATTCCTAGTATTCACCCTTTTGGCCTCCCTTCATGTGGCCACTTTTAACAACATGGACTGATACAGTTATTTAAGTGAGGAAATCTGTATTATCCTTTCAGGCTTTGGTATATCTAATTCTTGTCATTTCAGAGCCTTTTTGGAGGGACAGATGAGCAGAGAAACAAATAAAGTTCCAGGATAGTAGCTCCCAACTTTGAGTTACCCGGGTGTTCTTGGACTGCAGTTCCCAGAAGCCTTCATCACCAGCGGTGCTACCCGGGGCTTCTGGGAATTCCAGCTTGGGAACACAACTGGGAGCCGCTGCTTTAGGATAACTGCTACTGAAGCATATACTGCAAGTTACCCAAGTTATTGTTAGGAAGTACTTGCTCATGCAGCAGTAATTGGTTTCTGGCTGCTACCATTTCTGAAATCTTTCAGGAGGTAAGATTTATTTATTTATTTATTTATTTATTTATTTACTCTTATATTTGTATACCACACCAATTTCCCAAAGGGAACTCTGGGCAGTTTACATAAAACAAAATAATCCCTTTCCCTGCTCCCTTTCAACAGTGTTTTTCAGAGGAGAGATGCAGAGACCTTTCCTAAAGGCTGGCAGAAAACAGAGGCAAGCGAAATGTCTTGTGTCTTACTTAGGTAGTGTCTTTGGAAAGAACTGCTGCTAACACAATTTGAAAGAGGCGGCACATGGTGCATCCAACTTGATCACCTTCGGCCTTCTTGCATGTTCAAGACTGAAAGATCTTCATGAGGACATCAGGTACGTCTTGTAGGAACCCATGAAAGGACCTTCTCGACTGCTGCACCCAGACTCTGGAACTCCCTCCCACTAGAAGCCAGGACTGCCTCATCTCTGTTGTCCTTCCGGAAACAGGCAAAGACCTTTCTCTTCAGGCAAGCTTTCCCTGAATGAGGGACTACCATGTGTATTTTATATGAATCTATGGGTTCACACAGACTTTGTGTTTATGACTATGTACAGTATAACCGTGTTGCTTTAATGTAATGTTGTCTATTAATGTTGTAAGATGTCCTTCAATTCCTTTTTCTCAAATACTTGAACATGTCTTAATTGTACTGGACTGTGTATTACTGATTACTATAAGGCGCCTTAGGTCCTTTTCCAAGGAGAAAGGCGGGGTAAAAACACTCTAAAATAAAAAGAAATAAATAAAGTGCAAGTGTGGCTTGAGATCTATCTATCTATCTATCTATCTATCTATCTATCTATCTATCTATCTATCTATCTATCTATCTATCTATCTATCTATCTATCTATCTATCGCTCCATCTAGCTATATGGCTACTCTGGGCGGTTTACAAAACTGAACAGACATTGGACCCACAAACAATACAATACAATAGATAAGCAATCAAATAAGTAAAAACATAATCATCTTTCCCCCTATCTCTGCAATCTGTAAAATGCAAGTCTGTCTCTGTTGCCTCCGGCCAGTGTAAACTTACTCCACCTTAATCCTTTGCCTGTGAATTGGGCACAATTTCTTGATTGTTTGATTTTTGCAGCAGATACCTTCCCTCTTTGACAAGAGGGTTAATCCCTTTAGCATTTTTAAAAAGGGTTGAAAGAATGATAACAGTGAACTTGGGGGAAAAAGTTCACGTTCCAAAAGGAAGGACATAAAAATATTATAAATGCAATTAGATGTCATTAAAAGCTTGGAAAAATAAAGACAGGCTTCAGCAAGACATTTAAAGTTAGCAGAAGGGGCAGAGAACAAAGGGAGTAACTCAGACAGGCCCAGGGACCATCACTGAAAAAGCCTTTTGTCTCTTATCTGTTGCCTCTATATTTTTGCAAATTAGAGGTACCTGCAGAGCAGGAAGGGCCTGCCTCACAGGACTGTTGTAAAAATGGAACAAAAGGAAAATATAGAAATGCATGACTTGATTGGGCCAGGAGCTAGGATGCGTAACTGATTCTATCCGAGGGAAATAGAATGTTTGTTAAAAGTACTGTAGAGGGAATACCTTGTCCAGGACTGAGATATGATGGTTCTCGCTGGGAAGGGAATGACTTGCTGCAGGGTTGGACAACCTGTGGCCTCCTGATGTTGAGGGCCAACTGTGAGAGCCCACAGTGAGACAGATTGGCATCTGCAGCCTAACAACATCTGGATGGCCACCAGTTGGCTTTAGGGATTGAGCAGATCAACAAAGCACTGGAGAGAGGCACTAATGCCCTATGACCCTGGCTTTGAATGTCCTTTATCTGCACCTCTGGCTAATGATCTCTCATCCGCACCCAGCATGGCCAATGGGAGGAGGTTGTAGGAGCCCAAATCAGAACCCAGGTCTGAACTGATCTTATCTTGGAGGCTTGATAAAGTAGGGTGGGTGAGAGGGGTGGGGGCTGCTTGCCTTGAAAGGAAAGCAAGATTAAACTTCTTCCTTTCCCTTAAGGGGGCATGTTAAAACAATTATACCACACTTTCCCCCTCAAAAACTGAAGTTCTTCCAAGTGCCTTTCAAAGCATTGAAGCATATTAGGAACGATCATTAGAACATTTGTAAAATGTACTAAAAACAGAAGAGAGCAGTAAAGGTGAAGGACACTAAAGTTTAATAAAAATAAATGCAAGTGGAGAATATGACACTCTTGTTCCATCCATTAACCCTGCCACCCTAAGTCCCAGGGCTGGTATTGTTCGGTGCATAGAAGGAGGGACTCACCACCATATTATTACGGCAGCTAGAATGTTGTATGCACAACTATGGAATACAAACAGGATTCCTGACAAAAACCAGTTAATCATGAAGGTCTTAAACTGCACAGAAAATAGACAAGATCTCAGCATTACTGAAACCAGATGGACATTACAAAGATTTTGAAGAAAGATGGCATGGTTTGTAAAAAAAAAATTAGATCAATATTAAAATTCAAACTAAGTTCCCTGTTTAATTTATGAATAATTGAAATAGTTAATGATTATATATATAGTTATGATGAAGTGCAAATTTTGTTTGAGAAGATTAGAATCGATCGTTTTCCCTTTTTCCTTTATAACTTTTTTGTTTGAAAACTATAAATAAATTGCAAATAATAAATAAATACAAATGGAGAAGATGACACCCTTGTTCCATCCGTTAACCCTGCCACCCTAGTCCCAGGGCTGGTGTTGTTCGGTGCACAGCAGGAGGGACTCGCCACCTGCTCAGAAGAACCTGTTCTCTATCTGGTCCGAAAAGGTTCTGGAATCAAGCTAGTGGAACTCTGAACTGGTGCCACTTCAGGAAGAGAGAGAGAGAGAGAGAGAGAGAGAGAGAGAAGAGAGAGTGCGTGTGTGTTTCTGTCAGGATGCATAATAATTACATGCCATCAAGTTGATGATTTCAAGGGCCTCTGTCCACCTGCAGGATAAACCAGCAGAGCCAGTGTCTTGGATCTGTACTTAAAGTCACATGGACTTGAGCTTGAAACCCCAAACGTTGATGACGGTGCATGCATCTTCTCCCTGGACAAATGGGAAAGAAGACAAATCCAGTAATATGAACACACAGAAACGCAAACACACACACAGAGAGAGACATGCACATTCAGGTAAGAGTTACAACAAGAGTGGCATGACAGGGGGCCGGTTTCTCTCCTACTCCACATGCAAGAAACCCAAACCTTCCACCTAGAGAGGTGAGAGAGTGGAAGAGGACAAACCACCCTTCTCTTGAGGCCCCAGTTCCTGGAGAAACTTTCCCCAATGGATCCCCATGATTTTTATAGGTTCATTCACTGTGTTGGCTAGACTGGAGCCTCTGGGAGTCCACATCCTAAACAGCTGGAGCACCCACGATTTTCACCCCTGCTTTATCCAGATGGGAAGCAAGAGGCTTTCCAACACCCCAAAGAAATTTGATCATCTTTTGCCACTTGAAAAAATGGGCTGGCAAACTGCAGGAGCCCAGAGGGTGTATGGACTGCAAGATCTACCAGCTTGGCCCTGCATAATCAATGGGCCAGGAAAGATAAGCCATCCAGAAATAGCTGGAGAGACTGCACTTCCCCATAGCTCTTACCTGAAAACACCTTTATTCGGATACAGAATAAATTACAGTATTCTGGCCATCTCGCCATCTAAATATTCTGGCCATCTAAATAAATCTCATTTGAGTTTGGGGTTTATTTAGCTTCAGCACTGACCAATGATTGTATCTTTGGACTTTGTCTCTAAATGTGGGCTTTACTGGGAGCAAACCTTGGGGGGAGAATCAATTCTGGTGTGAAAAGCACTCTTGATTTGGATTTGCTGTCTTTGAGGTTGGATCCAGCTCAACTGGACGGCGACGGTGGGCAATTCACTTAAGCCTCGCCTTCTCTCATTTCCCTGCACTTCGCCTCTTGAAGAAGCATCCTGTTGATCGCGAACTCGACGTTTCGAGTTGGATCTCATCGACCCACTCCCCAGTTGCGGACCCTTAACCCTCGCGATCAACACGGCAGGCTGCCTTTCGTGCAAGGGCGATCCCTACCAAGGGCGATCCAGATTCGGAGACGCGAGGGAGCCCTCCATTTCGGATCGTAAGGTCTCCCGTCCTTCTTTTCTCCGGGCTTCGGGCCGGAAGAAGGGCCAAGGGTGAAGCACACCCACCACCCGATCGCGGCCCCCTCCTCGCCCTCTTTCCTGGTACTGTAAAGTGTAAACCCTAATTGCGTAACGGGCTCGGCAGCCACGCCTCCATCTGTGGGGGAATTTCGTGGTGAGGTCAGCCCCTGCTCAGCCCCGAGGCGATGCTGTATAAATGCCCCTCCAGCAACCCAGCAGTTGCTGGCAGGAAAAACGCGCGGCTAACGCTGGTGGACACCTTTGCGCTCCCGCGGCTGGGTGTCTTGGCGCCCTCTCCGTCTGAGGATGCTGGACGTAGACTACGCGCAGTGAGTCAGGGGGGACGGGTTTGGTGTGTAGGTGTGCGTTTGTGTGTGTGTGTTCTTAGGCAAGGCTGTACCTAAGGCAGGGCTTCAGTTAGATCTGTTCAGAACCCCTCCCCTCCTGTTTTAAAAAGAAGGGAGAATATGGGGTCCTCTGAACATGTGCAAAGTGACTAAGAACCACGCGCGCTGCTGTTGTATTTGGAATTAAGGCGTCCGGGCGGCTGGAATCCAAGCACCTTCCCCCCCGTTTCATTAAGCAGGGGCCCTAGACAAGAAGGGTCACCTCAATAAATAAATAAATAAATAAAAAAAGTTTTAAAAAGATACTGTGGTGTCCCTTCCTTCCTAGGTGCCTCTACCGGCAGAGAGGGGTTGGGCAGCTTGTCATGCCCTGGGGAAAAGGGTGGGAAGACGGGCTTTCTGAGCGATTGGAGGATTTTTGGTTGCCTGGGAGAGAAAAATAGGTTTCTGGGCTCAGGGAGTCGGGTTCGAGTCCAACCTTAGAAGGACAACTTTCTTGGCTTGTTAAACCCAGAAGGCCACCCTCAATTTAAATTTAAAACATTCTCTTAGTTTGGGACAATTTAAGAGCTGCCTGAAAGCATCAAAAGTTGGAAGAAAAACTCAGTTAAAATTGAAGCCTATTTGTTTGTTTAAAAAGTTACATTTGGTAGTTTGCAGGTCTATAGGAATCAGTAAATGCAGAGAAAATAATTGGGAACTTTGGAGTTTTTACCAGAGGGAGGGAAGAGGAGCAGCTTTGGTCCCAAAGTGGTCAGGCTAGAGCAGTGGTTCTCAACCTGGGGGTCCCCAGATGTTCCTGGACTGCAACTCCCAGAAGCCCCCACCACTCGCTGAGCTGGCCAGGATTTCTGCGAGTTGCAGTCCAGGAACATCTGGGGGACCCCTAGGTTGAGAACCACTGGGCTAGAGGTAAAAACAGGATTACTCTGACCCCCATCCTTATTCCAAGGCCCTCTATAAAGTTTAACATTTCTCTTCATGTTCTTAACAACCCTGCGAGGTAGGTTAGGCAGAGACTTAGCACCTTTTATTGGGCCTTTGGCTGTAGAATAAAATTGATCGGATTAGCACCTCGCCCCGCATTATCTCAAGAGATCTGAACCCAGAGCGCCCACACCCTCAGCCCTGTTTGCTCAGGACAATTCCCGCCTGCCACATTGTCTTTCTTGTCCCTGCCAAGTGTGGCAGTGTGGGAAAACAGGCACAGAAATACTCAAGGGGTAGTTCCTTCCGACAAGAGAATCTGGCTGCCCCGAATTTTCAAGCAGAGCTCCTCTGTGCCATGGGATGGGGTCCAGGCCAAAGAGAAAAGGTTCCCAGTCACACTCCCCCCCCCCCGTCGCTGCATTTGTACGGTTGGGGATGGGAGCAGGGGAGCCCTTTGGTTGCTGACTCCGCACTCGCCTCCCTTGCGCAACGCTTGCAATTGGAGGAAACCAGGCGTTTCTGAACGGAGCAACACGGCTCTCATTTAACTGGTCTCCAACCTCTCCCCTATCAGGACTCTTGCTTCTTGACCAGACAGGCTGGGTGTTTTGTACTTTCACACATACACACACACAGTGTCCCTTTCTCTCACTTTCCCTCCCCTCCCCTCTTGCCTTTTATGCAAATCCTGAGGCCTGCAAAGGTGGGGAAAATTAGATTTGAATATTTCCCCTGGCTCACAAGAGTATGACTGTGTGGAAGGGTGGTGCTGGTTTGCAGGCGGGGGTGGGGTGGGGGGTATGGGAGCCCACGTTCCGCGTCCAGCCTTTCGTCCGATTTTGCTCCTTATGGCCTCTGTCCGAGTTGGAAGAGCTGTAGAAATGGGTTCTAGAGGCCATCCGCTGGCCAAAAGGCCGGCCCTATCATTTGGGAGAATGACACCACCGTCAACCAGTGGCAGATTCTGGGAGAGTGGGAGCGGCACCTTCCCATTGCTTCGCATCTAAGCTGTTTGTTCCTCTTGGAACACAGAGGTGGATTTACCCCAGGGTCTCGTAAAACAGCCCACCACCCTCAGGAGCAATACAAGACTCTCTATGCTAGTGTAAAAGCAAATAGCAACCTCTAGTCCAGCGGTTCTAAACCTGTGGGTCCCCAGATGTTCTTGGACTGCAACTCCCAGAAGCCTTCACTACTAGCTGAGCTGGCCAGGACTTCTGGGAGTTGCAGTCCAGGAACATCTGGGGATCCACAGGTTGAGAACCACTGCTCTAGTCCAATCAGGTTCTGTATGTGTTTTACGGAGGAGTCCGTTTTTGCTCTTGACCATTAGTAGCTAAGAGCTGCCTAGATGCCCTAAGCCAGTGATGGCGAACCTTTTAGAGACCGAGTGCCCAAACTGCTATTCAAAACCCACAAATTTTTCGCAAAGTGCCAATACAGAAATTTAACCTAAATACAGGTGGCTGTGAAGGGGCAATGTTACGTGCCCACAGAAAGGGCTCAGAGTGCCACCTTTGGCACCCGTGCCATAGGTTCACCAACACTGCCCTAAGCACATCTGATCTCTCCTGATTTCGGAAGCTAAGTAGGGTCGGCCCTGGTTAGTACTTGGATGGGGGACCACCAGGGAATACCAGGTGCTGTAGGCGCCTGGAGTAGGAAATGGCAAACCACTCCAGTATTCTTGCCAAGAAAACTCCATGGACTTGGACTGTAATGACGCATCACACATACATTAGTAGCTAAATGTCTTGGGCCAGCCCTGCTAGGCCATCAGGGTCCCCAACGGGAGTGGCAAAGACAAATCCAAAAGCAGAACCTAAGAGCAGTCCCGGAGAGCTCGTCAGCTGCCCAGAACGGAAGCTGGATTGATGATCCATTATTGTCCCAGCCACTCTCTATTTTTTTTAGAGAAGGAAGTGTTTAAGCCGGAGTTCATTGAACTTTATCCAGGGCTCAGCTCCACCTCATTGCAGGCCACTCGGGCACACGGAAGGCCTTGCCTACAAAGCATCCTTAACTCATCAATTGATGGAGAGTCAGACAAGTTTGTCTGATGACCCAACCCCTGTTTTGGATCTATCCTTCCCGATAGCTGCCTGTCTAACCATGCTCCCTCCCCCAGGCATATTTTGTCCCATCCGAGGAAGGGTGAAATAAAACTGAGTTTGGCAAAAGCCTTCCTGAACGCAGCGCATTCATGATGGATTCGTGGTTACAAGATTGGGAGCGCACTTTCTTCTTCTTCTTCTTCTTCTTCTTCTTCTTCTTCTGCTTATATACCGCCCCATACCACTACAAGTGGTCTCTGGGCGGTTTAAAAGTGTGCAGGCTACACTTGCCCCCAGCAAGCTGGGTACTCATTTTACCGACCTCGGAAGGATGGAAGGCTGAGTGAACCTTGAGCCTGCTACCGGGGATTGAACCCAGGTCGTGAGCACAGTTTTACCTGCAGTACAGGCATTTAACCACTGCGCCACGAGGCTCCTTTCTCTTCTTACCACTCCCTCCCATCTCCTTGTTTTCACCCCATTTCCAGTTTTACCTATCAGTACAGGCATTTAACCACTGCGCCACGAGGCTCCTTTCTCTTCTTACCACTCCCTCCCATCTCCTTGTTTTCACCCCATTTCCAGTTTTACCTATCAGTACAGGCATTTAACCACTGCGCCACGAGGCTCCTTTCTCTTCTTACCACTCCCTCCCATCTCCTTGTTTTCACCCCATTTCCAGTTTTACCTATCAGGCACCACCAGAGGCTTTTCTCTTCTTACCACTCCCTCCCATCTCCTTACCACTCCCTCCAAACTATCCCCCTTTGGATAATTAAAAGGAAAACTTGTAATTCTGTGGGGTTTTTTTTTTAAATTAATAGAGAGCACTTTTCATAAGTGGTTTTTATAGCATCTTAGTCAACTGGCTGGAAAACCCAGTGGCTTAGGTATCTGTCTCCGAAGCCAGAGTTTGGGAGTTTGAAACCCCCATGATGCCTCCTGGGAGTATGTGTGTGTTGCGTCGTTACAGTCATGACCGACTCTTCATGACCCCATGTGCATGGAGTTTTTGGCAGGAATAGTGGAGTGGTTTGCCAGTTCCTACTCCAGGCGCCTACAGCACCTGGTATTTCCTGGTGGTCTCCCATCCAAGTACTAACCAGGGCTGACCCTGCTTAGCTTCCGAAATCAGGCGAGACTGGATGTGCTCAGGGCATCTAGGCAGCCTCCTGGGAGTAGAACTAGCCTAAAGAAGTGAAAGGCGAACCACTTCTGAGTACTGCAGTCAATCTGCATGGATTATAGATTTGCTCCTCTTGATTAACGTCCCTTCTCCCTTTGCAGGTTTGAAGGATCCCAGTACGGCTATATGGTAAGTGATAGGGCCCAGGCTTTCAGAGTTCTATGGGAAGGACCCAGCCTAAGGTTCCAGGCAGGGCGTGGCATTCATAGCCCTTTGTCCTGGTTTTAAATATTTTTAAATCCTTCAACAAGGGAGCTGGCGAGCACCACCTGTCATTTACCAGTCTGACCCCCCCTCCAAGGAGGGTGGCAGGGAGGGAGAAGCAGGTAGAATACAGGAGGGGTCAAAGAGAGAGGAAATGGGGTGAAAACAAGGAGATGGGAGGGAGTGGTAAGAAGAGAAAGTGGACATGAATACAATAAGTAGAGAGGCAGGGAGAAGGAGGAAGAAGGGGGGAAAGTATTGATTGATTGCTCATGGCCCCATACTGCACTGTTATCCACACTTTCCACTTTGATTCCCAGTATTAGCCCCTATGGTCCAGATGGAGAAGCCGTGACCTTCTGGATCACTGGGTCTAGAGATGTTCTTGGACTACAACTTACAGAAGCCTGCACCACTAGTTTGCTGGCTAGGATTTCTGAGAGTTGGAGTCCAATATCTGGGGACCCAAAGTTGGGAATCCCTGTTCCCTAGGAGCCAGAACTGTTCAGGACAAAGAAATAGATGAGATAGACACACCTGGACAAAATGGACTGTGAAAGATGGAACAAAATGAACATTTCTCAATTGAAGGGAAAAAATCCTGAAATTGAAAGGGGGTGTGTGAGAAAGAACTGATCTGAGTTTCTATTAATACCCTGCATATCTATTAAACCAGCAGTTCCTAACCTTGGGTTCCAGGATGGGAGTTTTAGTCCAGGAACATCTGGGGACCCCAAAGTCTAGATCTTCTTGGTCTGTAGCCAACATTCACTTAATTTTTATCTCTGCTCTTATGGCACAGTGGTTAAACGGCTGTACAGTAGCAACCCAGTATCCGCTAGGGATTGGTTCCAAGCGTTCCCGTGGATAATAAAAACTGTGGATAAGAGAGAATGCCAAAATGTTCCTAAAACTGCTGTTTTGTGATGGTAACGTGCCTTACAGCTGCTGTTTTGCAAGAGTAGCTTGCTTTATGGCTGCTGTTTTATGACAGTAGCTTGCTTTACAGCTGCTCTTTGTGACAGTAGCTTGCTTTGCGGCTGCTGAATTATTTATTTATTTTTCCCTCTGCCAACTGTGGATAACTGAATCAGTGGATATGGGGGTCTTACTGTACTGCAGCTAAAAAACTGTGCTCATGACCTGGGGTTCAATCCCAGGTAGCAGGCTCAAGGTTCACTCCGCCTTCTAGCCTTCCGAGGTCGGTAAAATGAGTATCCAGCTCACTCGAGGGAGAGGGAAATGTGTAGCCTGCATAAATAAATTGTAAACCGCCCAGAGAGTGTTTTCAGCATGATGGGGCAGTATATAAGCAGAACACTTGGCTTTTGCCTTTTTGCTTTTGCTCTGTGGGGGCCTCGTCCATCTGTGTCTTAAGGGGTGGGATTTCAGCCAAAACCTGGAAGTAAACAGGCATTGACCACAGAATATGAGGGTGTTGGTAGCGGTATTAAGGACGGAGGTCTCTAGCTTTGCGAAGAAGGAAAGTTGTTTTAGCAGCTTGGCTTATATGCCGGGATGAGTCCTGTGTTGTTGCTCCATTTCAGGACATGTTTGAGATGCGTTTTATGATGTTCACACACCACTCTGTGCGTTGCAGTTCCCCAATGGCTGCCTCTACGATCTGGAGTCGTGCAAACAAGAACCCACCTTTTACTCCTGTGTTGCGGACGCAGAGAGCTCGCCTGGTAAGAGACACTGGGGTGTGTGTGTGTGTGTTGAGCAGCCCTCGCAGGAAGCTGGATAAAAGGCAGTAAAGTTGCACGCCTGTTTATTGCTGGTAAAATTCTGCATGTGGGGCATGGCCACTGCATGTTAAAGGACTTTTTCTTTGAGAGAGAGAGAGTTTTGTTCCAAAAAGGAATTTATTGTCTAATCAGTTGTTATGGGCCTCCATGCGTACACTATCTCCTTCCCTTAATCACCAATTTGCATGTCCGTTGGCTGTTCTGGGGGAGGGGGGATCTATCCTGCATGTCTTCCTGGTTACAACAGAAAAGCTGTTCTCTCTCTCTCTCTCTCTCTCTCTCTCTCTCTCTCTCTCTCTCTCTCTCTCTCTCTCTCTCTCTCTCTCTCTGTCCATCCTCTTGCCGTCCTCCCCCACCTTCCCCGGCTTGCTTGTGCAATCTGGAAGCGGTGATCCGGATGAATGGCTGCCTCCTTAACCTCTGGGATAGGGATGCATATTCCAAGCTTAGGAAGAGGCTGCCCACCAGTATGCATGTTGCTGAGAGATACAGCCTTTAGCAGCTTGGTCAGTTCCAGAAGGTGGGCAGATACCGGAGAGACAACCTAGAATCATAGAACCATAGAGTTGGTAGAGACCTCAAGGGCCATCCAGTCCAATCCCCTGCCATGCAGGAACCCCCATCACAGTGCTCCTGACATATGGCCATCTAGCCTCTGCTTAAAAACCTCCAAAGAAGGAGACTCCACCACCCTCCGTGGCAGCATATTCCATTGCTGAACAGCTCTAACTGCCATGAAGTTCTTCCTTATGTGTAAATTGAATCTCTTTTCGTCTAGTTTGAGACCATTGCCCCATGTCCTAGTCTCTGAAGCCATGGAAAATAAACCAATCCATTCTTCAATGTGACATCTTTTCAAATAAAGTGGTACCTTGTATAAAGGAATTAATTCGTTCCAAATGAAATTCTGTTAAGCAAATTTCCCTTTATACAGATTTCCCATAGGAATGCATTGAAAACAGAGTAATCCCTAATCGCTACCATTTTTAAGTTGTCCAGATTCGCCCCATAAACAATTCTGTTAAGCAAATTTCCCCTATCTCCGAAATTTTTTATGTTGTACAGTTTTTGTTATACAAGGGCCCACTGTATTTAAACATAGCTATCATATCCCCTGTCACCCTTCTTTTTGTAAGGCTAAACATTCCCAGCTCCCTAAGCCATTCCTCGTAAAACATTTCAGTCATCTGGATCGCCCTCCTCTGGACCTGCTCAAGACTATCAACATCCTTTTTAAACTGAGGTGCACAGAACTTAGACCGCTTGGCGCTGCAGGACAAGCCAAAGGGGTTGAGACACAACCCCTTCGGTGAAGCGGCACCCTCCCATCTCCCCCCCCAGCCCTTTCCTGCTCCCTGCCACATCCTTGTTGTGGTTTTCCCTTGACGCTCCCACATTAGGAAGTGAGGCGAGGCTGGAGCTGCCACTCTTTTCCTCCCGCCGGCCCCTGTGCGTGTACACAAGTCTGTACTGGTAACATTTGGTTTCCTTCTCTTTCACCTGTCAAAATATGAATGCTTTCCACTCAACGGCATTTTATCCCTTGAACACCCCTGGGAGGGAAGGGCGGTGATCAGGCCCCGTGGCCCAGGAAGACGGAGGGTTCAGTGAAGGGCTGAACCTCTGCCAATCCCTAATTCAATTGACCCCAAGGGGCCTCTGCTCGTCCCATTCCTTATGCTCTCTCCTGACAATTAACACCTAACTGTAGTCCAGTGGTGGTGAACCGGCAGCACTCCAGATGTTTTGGACCAGAACTCCCAGAATTCCAAGCCTGTACTGCAGGCATGTCCAAACTTTGGCCCTCCTGATGTTTTGGACCACAACTCCCAGAATTCCAAGCTTGTATTTCTAATGGCAAAGGACTGTAGGAGTTGTGGTCCAAAACATCTGGAGGGCCGAAGTTTGGACATGCCTGCTGTACTGCCAATGACAAAGGACTGTGGGAGCTCTGTTCCAAAACATCTGGGGTGCCGAAGGTCTGCTGCACTCACTTGGATATTGGCAAACTGGTGCCCTCCAGACCTTTCCAGCTGTACAGGTTGATGATGATGATGATGATGATGATGATGATGATGATGATGATGATGATGATGATGATGATGATGATGAAATTATCACACAGCAAACACGATCACTACACTGGATTTTGTATTACAGATCACTAGTCGAACATTTCCCAAGCGTTTAGGACTACACGATGTATCGGCAAATTATGTGAGCAGATCCCAGTAAGGTGGCTTTCTGCAGATGACTCCAATTTTTTTCTAAATAGTTGCTTAGCTCTTTAGGCATCGCACCCAGCGTGCCGATTACCACTGGGACCACCTGTACCGGTTTATGCCACAGTCTCTGAAGTTCAATTTTCAGATCCCAATATCGGGTAATCTTTTCAAGTTGTTTCTCGGTGATTCTACTCTCACCTGGTATGGCAATGTCAACAATCCACACTTCTCCAAAATTGTAATATCCTGGGTATTATACTTCAAAACCCTGTCTGTCTGTATTTGAAAGTCCCAGAGTAAAACTTCTCCAAAATTGTAATATCCGGGGTAAAGTCTGTCTGTAAAGTCCCAGTTGTTCTGCTTATATACCACCCCATACCACTTCAAGCAGTCTCTGGGCGGTTTACAGTTTTTGTTTTTAATAACAGTATGCAGACTACACATCCCCCCCCCCCGCAAGCTGGGTACTCATTGGTCAACCATGAGCTGGCTACCTGGGATAGTTTTCCATGCTCATTTTCAATCACTTCTACAGGCTTATGATTCCCACCAGTTCTTTGCTATGGGCAGATGATAGTTGTGACACAAATTCCAGTGGATCATTTGAGCAACTATTTTATGATGCTGTTTGCAATCAGCCTTAGCAATCTTCTTGCAACAACTCAATATATGGTCGATATATGCAGAGTCTACATGTGGGATACTCAGCTTATTAATTGATTGATTGATTGATTGATTGATTGATTGATTGATTGATTGATTGATTGATTGATTAATTTCATAGTCCCCTCACTCTGCCCTCTGCATAATTTTGGCCCACTGAGTAAACTAACTATCATTGTGGGTGCTCCCTTTTCTTATCATCATTACCACCACCACCACCATCATCATCATCATTTAAGAACTGCAGAACTGGGAGGAGCCCTGCAGATCATGGAGTCCAGCCCCTGTCAAGGAGGCACAGTGGGGAACTGAATTCCCAACCTTTTCTTTTCTTTTCTTTTCTTTTCTTTTCTTTTCTTTTCTTTTCTTTTCTTTTCTTTTCTTTTCTCAAAGACCCATACTCATAGAACTGAGTGTTTACTGCTAATCTAAGATTTAACCTCTTCCTTCCTCTCCCCTCCTGTAAAAAGGGATAAAAGCACCCATGGAGGGAGCCCAGTAATTCTCAGTTCCTCACTCTTGGCTAAAGGGTGAAGCGAGACTGCCGCCTGGCATACCTGGGCTGCTTGTTAAGCAAATGGCCGGCTTGACACATTTGCACAGGCCTGCCCCTGTCTAGTGCACAGAGAGCTCTTTGTAGCCTGAATTCAACACAAAGGGCACTCCCCACTCCCCACTCCCCACCCACCCCCAAGGTGTTGTTGTTGTGCCGGAGAGAGCCCACTGGAGGTGACAGGTGCTACAGTGAATGTAAACAGGTGCTAAAGGAGTCATGACAAAGAATGAGCTGAGGTAAAGAACGGGCCAGGCTTACTTCTCTGGAGTACAGTTCAAACTGTAGGCTACAGCTACCATGGTGGCTAGGAGATTCTGGGAATTAAAGTTTTAAAAAGTAACTTATCTGAGGTCGACCGAGAGAGAGTCGTACTCCGACCTGCTCACATTTGTATCCCTCTGGTGCGTTTCAAAACCAAGTTGAATTGAATTGTTTGATGTGGGTTTTTTGGGCTGGAAGTTTTTCTTCCTGACGTTTCGCCAGATTATGTAGCCGGCATCTTCAGAGGGCAAGGAGCTCAGGGAGCTAGGAGTTCTCTCTGTGCTCTGGGGTAAACGGTGAGTGATTGTGGGCTTCTTTATAGTTGTGGGAAAGGGGGGAGCTTGTCCTATTCAGAATAGGTGTTGATCATTGATTGTGATGTGGAGGGATTGAGACAGGCATGTCCAAACTTCGGCCCTCCTGATGTTTTGGACTACAACTCCCAGAATTCCAAGCCTGTATTTCCAATGGCAAAGGACTGTGGGAGTTGTGGTCCAAAACATCTGGAGGGCCGAAGTTTGGACATGCCTGGATTAAGAGTTTCACAGTAATAAGGGAGGGTTGGTCTGTCTGTGTGGTCGATGCATGTCCTTAGCTGTTCTATTGTTCGTCAAACTTAATTTCTTGACTGCAAAGGGCAAGTTTAATCTTTAAGAAGCAATGGACCAAAAATCAAACTTTTGAGGTTGTTCATACACAATCTTGATGATAGCTGTCTGACTATGGCAGGGTTGTTCTCCTGTGTAGTGACCTCTGTATCTCCTAGGTTGTTGTACATTAGAGCAAAAACTTTTTAAAAAGGACAACCATTTGGGGCTTTTGCTTTACTGACTTTATCTATTTATGAATCAAACTAGATCCAGGGCATCAATCAAACTGGACAGAGCAGAAGTTACTCTGGACCAAAGCTGAATTGAAAGGTACATGTACAGTCCATGTATGTATGTATGTATGTATGTATGTATGTATGTATGTATGTATGTATGTATGTATGTATGTATGTATGTATGTATGTGGGGACTTTCCTGGTGGCTCAGCGGACTAAGGCACCAAAAGAGTCAGCTGTAAAGTCGGCAGGCAACTCGTCGGTTCGAATCCTGGCATGGTTGCCACGCAGCGGAGTGAGCTCCTGCTGTTAACTCCAGCTCCTACCAGCCTAGCAGTTCGAAAGCATGTGAAATGCAAGTAGATAAATAGGTACCACCGTAAAAAGCGGGAAGGTAAAACAGTGTTTCCGTGCAGCCATGCCGGCCACATGGCCACAGACTTGCACAACACTGGCTCTTCGGCTTGATACGGAGATGAGCACCACCCCTAGAGTTGGACACGAGTAGAACGCATGTGCGGGGGGAACCTTTACCTTATGGATGGATGGATGTCATTAAGCTGCTTCTAGCTCATGGGGAATCCATTTAAATTAATGGTGTGTAAAATATGTCATTAATAGCCCTTCTTGCAAATTAAAGGCTGTGATTTCCTTTCCATCTCATGTTACATCTTTCTCTCTCTTTTCTTTACTGCCGTCAACGTTTCTTAGTGTTATTGTCTTTTCTGGCAGCTGTTTCTCGACATCACCTCCATACTAACCAGCCTTATATACAGCACTGTATAATCTCAGCAGTCAAAGTCCAACTGATCCCCAGGGTGTTTGGCTACCTGAATGTGAACAGCACTATAGGGGCTTCCCACCTACTCCTGTCATATTATTCAAAGTCAGACAATTGACAATAACTTTCCTCTGGTTAAAAAAACTGCAACACAACAAAACAGAAATAGCCATTTAAATAGTTAACTATTAGCTGCTCTTTTACAATACCCAAAATCCAGAGATTGGAAATGTTAATTGTTCAGAGTTAGCTAAATAATAATAATGTGCCATCAATTCAAATCTGACTTATGGCGCACCTTTTCAGGGTTTTCCAGGTAAAAAGTTCCCAGAAATGGTTTACCATTCCCTTCTTCTGGAAACCTCCTGAGACAGTCCAGCTGGCCCAAGGCCACATACACAGGCTAGTTTTGGTTTCAGGAGGCATAATGGGGAATCGAACTCCCAACCTGGCTCATACCTAAACTGAGCTCTCCAGTCACAACTCCCCAAATACCCTAGTCAGTATGCCGGGGCCTGATTGGCTGGGCTGTTCCAGGAACTGTACAGCAGAAATAATTTCTTTTCCCAACTTTGTTATCTGGAATCACCCAGAGAAAATTGTGTACATTATAAGCTTGCTTTTTGTGTTTATTGTACAAGTTTCTTCCACTTTTTTCCGCAGTGCGCACTCCTGGATTTCACAAAGGGCGTAAAAACACATCTTTTTAAACCAGCATATCATGTTTAAGCTACAGTGTTAATTGATTTAAGTGTTTTATGATAGGCTGGCTTTAATGTTTTTTTTACGATTAATATAATTTTAATATGTTTTTGTTGCTTTACAAAGTTTTTTCTTTATTCGTATTAGAATGTTGTATGATTTTAAATTATGGATGGACATAATATAAATAAAGTCCAAAGAAGATTAAAAGATTAAAAGGATTATGCTGTTTTTGACCAGAAACAGGCTACTTCAAGTGTTCTTTTGGCCATTTACTAGATCTTCTTTAGCACATGTGGTGGGGCGTAAATTACATACACAAAAAATGGATTACAAAGATGGTAAGCCTCCTTGACTACTACAGTCGGACACCCTTATCTGTGGGATCAGGTTCTGCTGATTCACTTATCTACTCTCTGAAAATATTTCAAATATTAAAAGAAACATTCTAAAATATATATTTCTAACAATAAAGTTACCAGAACTGCCCACTGGAGGGAGCAAGATACCATGCTATGCATAATATTAAAAGGTAAAGGTTCCCCCTGCACATTCATGCTAGTTGTGTCCAACTCTAGGAGCTGTCCTTATCTCCATATTCAAGCCGAAGAGCCAGTGTTGTGCAAGTCCATGGCCATGTGGGCAGCATGGCTGCAAGGAAACACTGTTTTACCTTCCCACTTTTTACGGCGGTACCTATTTATCTGCTTGCATTTACATGCTTTCAAACTGCTAGGTTGGCAGGAGCTGGGGTTATCAGCGGGAGCTCACTCCGCTGCATGGCACCCTGGATTCGAACTGCCGAGCTGCCGACTTTGCAGTCTACAGTTTCGGTGCCTTAGTCCACTGAGCCACCACACCCCAGTTATGCATAATATTGGCTATTTATAATTGCAATTACTGTACTATAATTCACATTTTTCAGCATCTGCGGTGTGGAGGGGGGAGGCAGCAGCTTGGAATTGATCCCCCCTGGATATGGGGTCCTTTCTATTAAAATGTAGGGTAAAAATATCAGTAAAAAGTCACTTAAAATAAATAGAAAAAGAACACGTGCCTGGAGATTTTTGAGCCTAGCCTCTTTCTGGTTTGCTTTACAGAGTCGTGCATGAACTGGATGGAGACCCAGGAGCCTGGCTACGAACCCTTTGAGGCAGGGCAACTGGCCCAGCTGCAGAATGTCCAGGTCTCTTACCCACAGCAGTCTCTGGATACTGTCTATAGCCAGGGTGGAATGATCCCTTCTGAGAACATCTGCCTCGGGTACAAGGAAGAATACAACAGCCAGGTATTGAGGTGGTGATGTCCCAGACCTTTGGGAAAGGAAGGCTACTGGGTCCAGGGAGTCAGGGAGGAGGATGCCAGGGCCCTGCAGTGTTTAGACAAGGGGATCAGGGTGTATAACAGGCATGTCCAAACTTCAGCCCTCCTGATGTTTTGGACCATAACTCCCATAATTCCAAACCTGTACTTCCAGTGGCAAAAGACTGTGGGAGTTGTGGTCCAGAACATCTGGAGGGCTGAAGTTTGGACATGCCTGATTTATAAGGAAGGACTCCAGCCCTGTTTGTGCAGAGGAAAGATCCCAAGAAATCAGAAGCGGGGATTGGGTTTTTTTCTGTCTCTTTCGTATATTCTCCGGGAGCTTATAAACCACTGAAGGCCTGGCACAGAGAGACTGCATTTTATTTAAAGGAAGAAAACAAGAGCCATCATTCAGAAAGAAAGAAGGTTGCACAGGAGGCTGCGGTGACTCCTATACCATTGTCCTTTTGTGCATTGATCCCCACAGATCTACCTTCCATATGGCCAGTATCCTATGCCCAGGGATGTTTCCAGCCCATCATCCGAAGAGGAGGAGTTCCAAAGAGAGAGCCAGAATCTGGAGGTGTCCTCTGAGAGCGATTTGGAGGACAGTTTCTCATCTGGGTTTGATTCAGGTGGGTGTAAGGATGGGTTTTTAAATTCTAATGGACAGCTTCCCTAAACGGAGATGTTACCTTGTGCGTGATCCCTCCCAGATGCTAGAGAGGGTTTACCATGCGGATGCTAATAACGTGACTTCTGCTAACCGGAATAGTATTACTACTAATAGTGGCAGCAATGCTACTATAGTAACAGCAGTGCTATTGCTGCAACTCACTTTACCCTAGTTAACTTCACACCTATCTACACTGAGATGACACTGGAAGTAATTGAAGTCTCATAGAATTCTGGGATATTCCTTTTCGCGTTTCTTGGCTTCTTCTGTGCTTAGTGTGGAGTCCTTGACATATAAGAATGTAATTAGTTAGAGGTAAGACTCATCCAGGCGCTGCCTAGATGCCCTAAGCCCATCCAATCTCATCTGATTTCAGAACCTAAGCAGGGTTGGCCCTGGTTAGTACTTGGATGGGAGACCACCAGGGAATACCAGGTGCTGTGGGCGCCTGGAATATGAACTGGCAAACCACTCTAGTATTCCTGCCAAGAAAACTCCATGGACATGGGGTTATGAAGAGTCAGTCACAACTGTAATGACGCAAAACACAGCATTAAAATAATTCTAAGCTTTTCAGACACTTTCCAGATATGTAAGGAATGGCCAGGTTCTTCTGTCATCTCTGGCTTTTAAAATTATTTATAGGTAAGATGCCCTAAGCCCATCCGATCTCGCCTGATTTCAGAAGCTAAGCAGGGTTGGCCCTGGTTGGTACTTGGATGGGAGACCACCAGGGAATACCAGGCAAGCCACTCTAGTATTCCTGCAAAGAAAACTCCATGGACATGGAATCACGAAGGGTTCGTCTGGCTATTTCCACAGATATTACTGAACACTGGTCAGAGGTAGTTGAACATTTACAGGGGAAGAATGATGCCACTTCTTCTGCATGAACCCTCTGAGTCAGAGTCTGCCAGTAACAGATAATGAAGGGATTTTGAATCCAATCTGTGTGCATAGGATGCTCTAGATTTGGTTGGGTTGCAACTGCCACCAGCTCCAGCCACCAATCCTAATGTTGAGGGACGATGGGAGTTGTAGTCCAACAATAGCCAGAGGACATCCCCTTCTCCAGCCCTGCTGTAAAAAAAAAAAGAACTTCTCCCTGGCAATCAGTTCAAACAGTAGTTACAACCTTTCTTAATATAATCTGCCACAACCAAGCCACCAAAGTGCATCCTTCCTCAAATTGGTGCAGAAAGCTTCTAGTCCTCATGGTTTAACAAAGAACACGGAGGGCTAGAAGAGCAGCAGCTGTGCAGCTGTGCAGGTTCTGTTGGGGAACACGTCCCCCTTTGCTTAAGCTGCAGCCTGGGCCAGATTTCCCACATGCTCATCCTTGTCTCCCCCCCCCCTTTCAGGCTCCCGCCGCAAGATGCGCCTTTACCAGTTCTTACTGGAGCTCCTGGAACGTGGCGACATGAAAGAGTGTGTGTGGTGGGTGCAACGGGAGGCGGGCATCTTCCAGTTCTCATCCAAGCACAAGGAGATCCTGGCGCACCGCTGGGGACAGCAGAAGGGCAACCGCAAGAAAATGACTTACCAGAAGATGGCCCGGGCCTTGCGCAACTACAGCAAGACGGGCGAGATCCGCAAAGTCAAAAAGAAGCTGACCTACCAGTTTGGCACCTCGTTGCTGGGCCAGCCGGCCCCCACCTCCTGCTAAGGAGTACCAGACTGGGACAGGGTCGCTCACCAACAGATCTCCACTCATCCTGGTCTCCCCGGCAGCCCTGTTCCAGGGTGCATCCATCAAGCCGCACGAGAGCAAGCAATTGCTCCCTAGGGCAGTGTTGACAAACCTATGGCACGGGTGCCAAAGGTGGCACTTGAAGCCCTTTCTGTGGGCACCCGACATCGCCCCTCCATAGCCACCTGTATACAGGTTAAATTACTGTATTGGCACTTTGCAAAAAAAAAAATTAGTGGGTTTTGAATTGTAGTTTGGGCACTCGGTCTCTAAAAGGTTCGCCATCACTGCTCTAGGGGATACAGAGATGTGGGTGTCTTGGATACCCTAGGGAAGGCTGGGTGGAAACGGTGCCTGGATCCTCTCTCGGAAGGGAAGTGGGGGGTGTCTGCACTTGAGTGGGGAGGTTTGGGGAGCAATGCAAACAAATCTGGTGTGGGGAGCGGTTTGAGGCGAGGCGCCGAGAGCTTTGGGATTAACGCGTTTACATGCAACGCATCTAATTGCAATGAGATTCTTTTTGTTTGGTAATATTAATGACGATGATAATAGTCTTAGAACTGGAGAGCTGGAGGGACCCCTTGAACCATCGAATCCAGCCCCTCTCAAGGCAGCAGGGTGAGGATTCGAACTCCCGACTTCTGGCTCTGTAGCCGGAGACCTAAGTCGCGGAACTATCCAGCCCTTCTGAGAGTGGAATGATTCATGGCTTGTTCAAGAGCAACATAGCCATTGGGGATACTGGTCTAGCTAGTTATGGCTTCTGTTTACCTTTTGTGTGGAGGGGGGCATTTTTAGAGGCATGGAAACTATTAAATGTCTGGACATACTTTTTATCGCTCTTAATCTCTTCCAGAGTAGCAAAGAAGTGATCGAAGAGCCACCAGCCATGCATTATATGAAGTAATGAGTTCATTTTGAACCATTGAACCGAGCAAGAACAATGAATGAAATTTAAACACTGTACTGAGTAACAGGAAAACAAATTACTTTTAAAAAAACCTAACTTTCCAAGCTGGCTGGGAAGGTTGGGGAAGACCAAAATTTGTAAATAAATAAAAAAAAAATGATAGCATTTGGGTGGGTTGGCAACTGGGCCAAAGCTTGGTGCAAGTATGGTGCCTCTCTCTCAGTGGTGGCCAACCTTTGGCACTCCAGATGTTTTTGGAGCACAATTCCCACAGTCCTTTGTCACTGGCAGTCTAGGCTCGGAATTCTGGGAGTTGTGATACATAACATCTGAAGGTTTGCCACTAATGCTCTATTTCTTCCCACCCCGACTAGGAAATTTTAAAAACCAGTGGCCTAAAGAAGAAGGAGCTTTGTGAGTGAATGAAAACATCTTAGATGTTGAGGATGGGCATGGAAGGTCCTCTTATCTGGGCACAGACAAGGGGGATTGTCAACTGCCGCAGAAAGTTTTAGTGTATATACAGAACTGAGATGTTTATTTAATACTATAAGGTGTATTTTTTAAAAAAAATCTCAAAAACTTTTGTACAAAACATGATGATTTTTCAATAGATCATTTGTAAAACTCGCAAATAAAATAATATGATGGAACAGCATGTATGTCTTTAATCCAGATTAGAAATTAGGTTTACAGAAATTTGTCCTGCTGACTCCCATGCTTACATTCCTTTAAAACCTCAACTGCCTTTTGTCCAGCATCTGAAGCAGTGCTTGGATTTACTAAGTACTTTGGGAATGAAACAACCTCCTAATGTTTACCTTTGGCACCAGAGAACTTCCAACAGGTACGGCTCTTCTTATATTGTATTATGCCTCTTTGCTGTAGAGCTAAGAGGAGTTTATGGGGCTGGGGTGGGGTGGGGGAAAGGAAGAGAAAAATAAAAAGGTAGCAAAATTGCCTTTGGAACAGATGTGGTTCCACAGAATCAGAGAATTGTGAAGTTGGAAGAGGCCTAAAATGCCATCAAGTCCAACCCCCTCACTCCATGTAGGGATACAGTACACAGTAGTACAGGAATTGTATTCTCGAAGGCTTTCACGGCTGGGATCTAATAGTTGTTGTGAGTTTTTCGGGCTGTTGGGCCGTGTTCTTTTTTTTTTTTAAATGTTTTTTTATTAAATTTTAAACTACATACAATGACATAAAAAATGAAAGTAAAAAAAAACTACAACAAACAATATAAGTGCACCCCCATCCCACGGGGCCATCCATACATTCTTATTCGTTGCTCCATCTTCTATTCTTCTAGTAGTCTTCTTAAAGTTCTCTTCTCCAGAATTGTTGTGAGATATTCGTGGACTCTTTCCCTTTTCCTTCGACTAGTACATAATCTAAAAATTTACCCCAGATATCGTAGAAAATGTCTTTTTTCATTTCTCCTCGTTTAACCTTTAAACTGCAGGACAGTTTATCGTTTATAGCTATATCCCAAAGTTCATTATACCAGTCTTCCATCTTGAATTCTAGTTTTGACTTCCAATTTTTTGCTATAATTAATCTAGCAGCTGTCATAAAATTTGCTATTAGTTCCTTTGTTGTAACAACATAATCTTTACTTGTTAACAATGATAATAATGCTATCTCTGGATTACAATCTATATCCATCTTAATCATATTACTTAGCTCTAAAAACACTTTTTTCCAGAACCTTTGGACTATTTCACATTCCCACCAAAGATGCAAGTAAGTACCAAGCTCTTTTTCACATTTCCAACATATCTTAGAGTAAGCAGGATTCATTCTATTTAGTCTTACTGGGGTTAAATACCATCTGGAAACCAATTTGAAGTAGTTTTCTTTTATCCTGACTGACAATGATCTCAAAATTCTCATATTCCAAATTTTCTTCCAGTCTTCTTTCTCTATCTGTACATTAAGGTCTTGGTTCCAAACTTCTCTCAAGGTGTTTAACTCCTTCATTTCTGATAATTCCCCTAGTATTTTATATATTTTACGTGTTATTCCTTTCTCTGAATTTTCCTGTTCAGACTCAAGCGATAGTAGGAAATGTTCAAATTTTGTGCATTCTCTGATTTGATTATTTCTCTTTCCCCAGTCCTTTATCCATTTTCCTAGTTGAATATAATTTAACCATGTTAAATCACTGGGTTGCAAAATATTTTTATATCCTGAATTGTTTTAATCTTGAGCATCCAATCCTTTAGTCTAGCTATTTTCTTAATTTTAAATAACTCCAAATAATGCTTCAAGTTGTCTGGAAAGCTTTCCAAGTCAGTAACTAAAGCCAGTGGGGATCCCTTCGGAGACAAGATTTTCCTATATGTTCTCCATGTAGCAATTAAACTATTCAATAGGGGTTGTCAATCTTTACTTTGTTTTTAACTTCCGTGAATAAAAATGTGTTTATTTCCCCCTTTATATCCAAAGACTCTTGCTCCCACCATATTAACTTCTGTGGTTTAAAAAGAATTTCCCCCAAAGAACTAAGTTGATTGGCTATATAATAATTTTTTATATTGGGTATACCTATTCCTCCTTCTTTCTGAGATCTATACCATAGACTTTTATTTATTCTTGATTTTTTCCCTGCATTACAATACCTATTTATCATGTCTTGGAGAGTTTTAATTTCCTTTTCTAAAAACTGAACCGGTAACATTTTAAAAATAAAGTTAATTTTTGGAAGTATTTTCATTTTTATCAATGCAATTCTGCCAAACCACGATAATTTTAGTTTAGAGTAGGATAATAATTTGTTTTTCATCTCCTCTTCTAATTTTGAAATATTTCTTTCTTTAGTTTTAGTAAATTCTTTATGGAGTTCTAATCCTAGATATTTAATGCTTTTTCCTGGTTTAAGTCCAGATTTTTCAATCATCTTTAAGTCATGTTTTCCATAATTGAAGAATAAACTCTCTGATTTTTGCCAGTTTACACATAATCCTGTTATTTCTCCAAATTCTTCTAAATGAGTTTTTACTCTTTGAATATTCTCTATTGGGTTTACAATAGTCAAAAGAGCATCGTCCGAATAAACTAATTTTAGTTGCCCCATCTTTCCCTATACCTTTAATAAATTTGTCGTCCCTTATGGCATTTGCCAGGAGCTCTATAACAATACAAAAAAGGACTGGAGAAAGAGGACATCCTTGTCTAGTTCCTCGGCCTAGGGTGATTTGTTCAGTCAATCCATCATTAACTATTATTGAGGAAGTGCCCGTTGAATATAGTTGATTTATTACTCCCAAAAAGGATTTCCCAAATCCCATTTTTTTTAACAATATTTTTAATGTGGGCCATTGAACACAATCAAAAGCTTTATAAAGATCTAGAGATAACATCCCAGCTTTAGTAGTACTCTTACTCATTTCATAAAGAACATTCAAATTCCTTCTAATAATATTTGCCATTTGTGTTGGGCCGTGTTCTGGCAGTTTTTCTTCCTTATGTTTTGCCAGCCACAGAGTCTGGTGAAACGTCAGGAAGTAACACTTCCAGAACACGGCCAAACAACCCGAAAAACTCACCATTAATAGTGCAGGAATTCCTTGCTTTCAGAAGCCCTAGATCACTTCTTAAGTGCACCAGGGGCACTTTGAAGGTAGCTGTCAACACAAGTATGATGGCCAAGTAAGCAGGCCAAGTTAGAGCTTCTTCAGTAATAGTTCCACACTCAACCATCCAAAAGGGAAGGTGTTGAATGTTAGAAATTACATCTAACACCCCCCCCCCCACAATTGGTGCTCCCTTTTGCAGGGAGGCTGTGATGCAAGGAAACCCACCAACTTCTACTCCAGTGGTTCCCAACTAGGGGGTCAAACAACCATTTCACAGGGGTCGCCATCAGCCAGTGATGAAAAAGGCACAAAGGGTTTGGGTCTGGAGGAGGGGGGGAGGACGAGGGGGGGGGAGAGTGACTGACAGCTTGATAGGTTGGAGGGGATGTCAGTCAATGGCACCGGAGGCTGCAATTGGCTGTGGGTGTCTGTGTAGAGGGCAGTGGCCTCTTTGCTGTAGAGCTGTAGAGCACCTGGGGCAGTGGCCTGCCAAAGGGGGCTTGTGGCCTCTTCCAAGCAGGGCAAGGGGGTCACCAGAACATGAGGAACTGGATTAAGGGGTCGTGGCATTAGGAAGGTTGAGAACCACTGGTCTACTCCAAATATGTAGGTGCTGGTGGGAAGGCTTTGCTGTGGGAATCCTCAAAACTAATTCCTAACCTGTGGTGGCAGCCGGCATTTTTGTAACTTGACATGCTTTGGGGGATTTTCACATGGTTTTTCCTGCACTATTTACAATATGTTGGTGCACAGCCTTTTTATGACTGGGACTGCTCAAAAGCCAGTCATTTATTTTTGATTTCCAGTGGTCTAATAAAGGCATCGCCCACCCTTGCATTTGTTAAAATAAAAGAGGGTAGCTGTGTGGCCGTTACAAATGCAAGGATAGGTGATACCTTTATAGGCCACTGATTTAAAAAAAAATCATACAATGTGCAAGCTTTTGTGAGTAAATCCCACTTCTTCAAGGCAAAGTACAGTACCAAAAGCCTAAATATGGCAAGATGGGGTTTGTAAGGAGATCAATCTTTAGATGTCAAGTTCTTAGGGAAGATGAATTTCGCCAGGCAGTCTTAGAAGAAGCAGGAAGCTGCTGGACTCTTGTTATAAAGCTGCATCTGAAGCAGATTGGGTTTCACAACCCAGTACTTCAAACATGGGTGGATGTCACACACACTGACACACACACACAAGCACATACCCTCCTCTCCATTTGGCTGTTCTTCAAAACAGCCATGTTTCTGTTTGGAAGGGGAGGGGTTTGATGCAGAAAACCCAAGACCTCCATTTGGGAACTGGGGTCTAATTTGGTAAACCCACTACATAAAGTGGTACCCCAACTTAAAAGCAGCTCGACTTAAGAGCAATTCGACTTAAGAGCGGAGAACTGTTGGTGTTTCTACTGCCGCCTTACACATTTTAGATATGGTCTGCTTGACTTACAAATATATTTTTTTCATTTTTTTCATTTTTTAAACTTATGTTTTCAATTTTTAGATAGGGACACCAACTTAACAATAGTTCGACTTAAAAGCATGCATTCAGAACGGATTAAATTTGTAAGTTCAGGTACCACTTGTATACGCAATTTGGGTCAGATTAAAGTAAAAGAAATATTACCTATAGGTTGCAATCCTGCTCCATTGCTGTTGAGACTGCATGCGCCTTCTTGTTGATATGTGGGAGGTGGTGGCGACTCGCTCTTGGTATCCACCTAGTCCCATAGAAATAAAAAGTGGGTGGGTGGACAGCCCTGTGGCCATTGCAAAATACAAAGGCATCAGGGGCCTATAAAGGTGTTGCCTATTACTCATTCTTGCTTGAGTATTTCCCAAAGAGAAATTCTCCAATGACCACATGAGGGCACTAAACCCTCACTGGAGGGAATCCCTGTTGAGCTTGGAAGCCAAGCTTTGATCTAAGTGCCTACAGTAGGCAGGTCTCTGGTGTGGTTTGTTAGCTTAAGTATAAGAAAGTGGGGGTGGGTGGTATGCATAGGTATGTGGGGGTGCTGATTATCCAGGTCCCCCCTCTTTTGCCCTATTAGCTGATGCTAACTGCTTTTTAACAAAAAAAAAAAAAAAAAAGCTTTCTCTTTAATTTTTTTAACTTTTTTTTTGCCAGCCCCAAGCCTGGGCTACATCTGATTGGGGGCGGGGGGACAGGCGATTTTTAAAATTTTTCTTTTGGCTGATGGTCAAAACTTGATGGTCATGGGGACACCTATTTTTGAGCTGGATTAAAAACAGATCAAACTGCTTGTGAGATAGCGCCCGCATGAGTGGTGTTTTTAAAGGGATGGGTTTGTGCCTTACTACTTTGAATGTGTTTTTGGTATTGCTTTTGTTTATCACTTTGTAGGGTGGTATTTGATTCTTTTTAGAATTTGCATATTTACTGTTTAGCTTTAAATGTTATCTTCCAATTATGTAACCAGCCTTGTGTCCTTCTTAAGGAGAAAGGTGGGTTAAGTGTATTTTAAATAATAAGAAATACTGTAATCATAATATCATGTACAAAATAACACTTTCAAATAAATGCATGCATGCATGCATGCATACATACATACATACATACATACAAACCACCACCACCACCACTATTTGAGTCTCATGGGTCATTTAAGTTGAACATTGGTTTCCCTTTATCAGCACTGGAGATACCACTGGGTTTTTTATTTGTTGTTTTGCTTTGCTTTGCTTTGTACCCATGCGGACTTGAGATGATAAGAATTTCTTTAGGTCAGTACTTTTAAGATTAGCACTAATCTGTTAACAGAACAAACACAAAGAACCTCCAGAATCAGAAACAATTATCTTCAAAGACCAGCTCCCGGAATGTTTTAAGAGCTGTTGGATGGCCAGAAGATTCATTCCCGGTCAGGGGTGCTGAATAGATGGAGGACACTTGCAGTTTTAGTGCTAATCCACTAAACCAATAGAACATTTCCTCCACAAAAATCCAGTTGATCACATTATCTCTTAAATTATTCTTCTAGTTGCTGCCACCCCCTTTTAAATCCTTGTACAGAGTTGCGGAAAGACAAGTCCAGCGAAGATCATTTTTAAAGATTTCTTCATGTCTTTAAGCATGAAGCTAGTTTTTTTTAAAGAGCAGATAACCTTTTGTTTTTCCATTTTGTATTATGTAGCAGCATTTCTTGGTGGGAGAGAGGCTCTGATTGACTATTACTACCAGGAAGGAAGGAGGCTGCTGTACTTTGTGGGTTTAAATGATGAAACATCAGGTAACTAGAGTATTTATATCAGGAATAGTATATATTATAAAGCTGGCACAATCTGAAGGATGTTCCTCAGCCCTGCTGAGATTGCTCACTTTAATTGACGGACAGATGACGAGGTGATTTAAATCGATTTTTAACTCCAAATGTTTAAGAACAGCAAGAACAACTATGCTGTTATTTGTGTCCTAAATCAGTGTTTTTCAACCTTTTTTGGGCAAAGGCACACTTGTTTCATGAAAAAAATCACGAGGCACACCACCATTAGAAAATGTTAAAAAAATTAGCTCTGTGCCTATATTGACTATATATAAAGTAATTCTCTTGAATAGGAATCAAATAAACACAAAGAAAGTATTTTATAATTACTTTATTATGAAATAGTAAGTAAACAGAAATATGAAAAATTATAAAATACTTTATTCAGTGCGCAACCTGGGCCTGTTTGGCTGAACACAAAGCTGATATTCTTCAGCTTTTCCAACGGCACACCAGGCAACATCTCGCGGCACACTAGTGTGCCGCGGAACAGTGGTTGAAAAACACTGTCCTAAATCACGTTGAATGAAAAAAACTAGAAAGCTTGGGATAAAGCAATGGAAGACTTGCAGGCATAGCGTGCGATCCTACAAACATTTGTTGGACCGCGCATAAGAAGGACGTTTGGCAAAGAGTGTTTTTAAAAGCTGATAGTAATACTATAATTGTTAGAAGGTGAACAGGAAGAATGAAGGGAGAAAAACTGGAAGCAGGCAAAACATGTTTTTGAAGTATAAATTCTTCTCCTTCTTTGATTCCATTCAATTAGCAGTTGTGTATTTGCTGGTGTTACCTCGACAAATACATTAAACTTTGCTTTATATCTGCATAATTATTTCTGTTTCTTTAAATTGTTAACTATATGCTTATCTAAAGAATGAAATAATAATTTAAAAATATCTCAGGTTATTTTAGACTCATAATTTACACTGGTCCAGTTTATGTGAATACATTTAATTTACTGTATATAGGAATCAGTTCACTCATGTTACCTAGATATTGAAGGGTTTAAAGTTCTGAAAGGCAATTCTAACATGGAGCATTCGCTCCAAAGCACCTTTTTCTGCAATTCCAGGTCTGAATTCTTGAGTAGTTATTCTGATGGACCTCAAAGTCATAGTGAAAACACAAAGTCACTCTTACAAGCCTGAAGTTGGTCCAATCCTGCTTTACATTACACATGTCTGTGAAGATTCTCAGTCATCCACATGAGTTTATCTGGAAGTTAGTTGTGAGTACTCAATTTTATAGTTCACTTGCCCTTATGTCATCTTAGTCTGAAATAGGCTCATAAGATGAACAATGGCCTGAATAGGCTTGTTAGGTGGACCATAGTCTCAATAGGCCCATTAGGTGGACAATGGGAAGGTTGTAAAGGTGGGACTTTCATGCACCTTAGGCCATTAGACCAGGCTGACAAGAGGTCAAAGTAAACTATAAAATGGAGGACTCGCAACTAGCTTTTCTCAGACTGACAAAGGTGTTTGGATGAGCAGTGAAATGTTTGAATCTCGCAAGAAAAGAAGTCCAGTTGCTGCGACTCAACTTCCAGATTACATATCCATGTAAGGTTCTGTTCGTTGAGGGAGTAACTAGAGCAGGTACTTGTCCTGGTCTTTCTTCCAGGGCTCTCACTGTTCCTTCTGTTATTTATTACATGGAGCATACAATACCATACCAATGTATATTTTGTTGGCTGGCAAGGCCTCTCACGTTTGTTTGCCTAGATTTTGGCTTGTGTGGTCACTTATACTGGTCCTTTGAGGCAGTTGTTTGGCTTTTCCAGATGTGAAGAGTAAGGCAAGATGTGGGGCTGAACCTCCTTCTGCTTGCACTGGAAAGGAGGACCACAATGATAATTTATCAGCAGTGTTTTAAAAATATATCTTTCTCCCAGTTAAGTGCTATAGCTATAGTGCTACACTGATGCAGCGCTGATACAAATGCTGATTGCATCTTGTCCATTCAGCACTGATTCACTTGCTAAATATGAAAAGGGGGGAGAGAAGCAATTTCAGTGCTGGCAAAAGGGGTGATTAAGGAAGTGGTGATAGTAATGGCAGAAGAGATGAAAGAAAAGGGAAATGCGGACATCTGAAACACAGATGCCAAGGATAACTGCTCCTCAATTCATGTGTGGTGTATTTCAATTTTTACCACTATAGGTCGCTAGAATATAATTTTCCTTACGAGTGAAGCTGTAGGCAAATGGTTGATGGCACTGTGATTAAAATGTAATAGTACTGATCCAAAAATTGATTCAGGCGGACTGGATTTGATCCACCTGCTACATGTTAATCTTCCATATTCCAAAGACAGAAAAAGTCTGATTTCCTTCTCTCATTCTTCTTACCAGCCTAGGAGATCAATACTCACATATAAAGCCAGAGGGTTATTCCATCTTGCTGAATATTGTCTGCGCTGTCTAGCAGCTGCTGTCTAAGATATCTCTAAGCAACAAGCTTTGTCATATCATATAGCTGAGGTTGTAGATTACTGGTGGAGATGAAGGACAAGCCATGATTTGAAGAGTGGGAGAGAGAGAGAGAGAGAGAGAGAGGGTGTTTCACTTCCAAAATTCTGGGGTAAGTCCTACTACATCACTTGGGTCACCTACATTGCAGATGTTGGGGAATGAACATACAATGTCCTGCAAGGAGGTATATTGGAACCAAGCCTTGCAGTGATGGAAATCCGAGGCTCTTTGATTAGCTGGAGCTGTGATGTCATCTGCCACTCCCTTCATGTTTCCCTGTTCCCTATAACTTTAGCTGTGGTCCTCACAGTAGCTATGGCAGGGAGATGATCTTCCCAGTTACAATACATTGCCATGTGTTATTCCTTTTGTAATGCAAAGTGGCTTTGGTTGTTTGGTCCCGAAGAGGTCTTTGAGGCCTATTAATTTTGCAAAAATTCTTCTTTTCACAAAAAGGAAAACAGGCAGATGGGGAGCTGTTGACAGGAAGCAATAGAACTGCCTGCCCTTTGGGGGAATGTGGCTAGCAGGGCATTCTCAATTAGCAACCCCACTTCAAAGTTGTTACCCCACTGCTCCCATGTACAAAACATGGATGCTGTCACTGAGATGCATTGGAAGCCAGCGTCATCACCGGCACTGAAATAATCAAGCAACCAACCCAAGATCTTTATGTTGAAAAACGACATGAAAAAGTAAACTCCGAAAGTTGTCATAACAGAAAGGGAAGGCCTGAAATTCATGAAGCCAGTGGTGGAATCCACTGCAGGAACAGGTACCGACTGTGCCAATCTGGTTCACATCCAATCTGCTGGACTGCAATTCCTACAATTCCTAACCAATGTGGGAATTCAGTGTAATTCCAGGTTCAAAGTGCTGATCATTGTGACCGACTCTTCGTGACCCCATGTCCATGGAGTTTTCTTGCCAGGAATACTGGAGTGGTTTGCCAGTTCCTACTCCAGGTGCCTACAGCACCTGGTATTCCCTGGTGGTCTCCCATCCAAGTACTAACCAGGGCCGACCCTGCTTAGCTTCTGAAATCATGCAAGATCAAATGTGCTTAGGACATCAAGGCAGCTCTCCCAGTGGTTTACCAGTCCCTTTTTCTAGGGGACTCTCTGGCTGGATAGCTCTGTGATATAAGAGAGGTTGTGAGTTCAGTTCCCTACTGTGCATCCTAGAAGAGCCTGCCTACATTATTTTGGGCAAGTTGCAACATCCCAAGGATGCCCCCAGAAGAAGGGGACGATTACCATTTCTGAATATTCTTCACCAAGAAAACTCTGAACAGGATAATACCATCATGGACTTGGAGGCACACACTAATAAGAAAGAACCACTACACTTCTCCCGCAAGTCACACTACAGAAGCAGTCTCTGGCTTTGCAACCATTTCCTCCATCTCACTGAGCGATCTAGCCAGCTGGGCCTACAAACAGCTGTCTTAATGAATGAGGTTCCGTGAGACTTCTGTGATTTCCCCACTTTTAACAGAGGGGTCGTTTCCTTGACACACACCCGGCGGCCCGCATTTTCCTAAAATTAACTGGCTTGTGGCTGTGCCTCCCTCCCCCTTTCCCTTCCCAGCGGAGTTCTTTTTCAAGTAAGGCAGAGCAGGGGATTTGAAGACGTTGATGCCACAGCTCTGGAATTTGGCATCGGGCCTTGGGGGTCAGGTGACACCTTCTCAGTGTCCCCTGTGCTGGGTCTTTAAAGGGACTCGGCCAAGCGCATATCTCCAGGGAGAGCCGAAACACAGACAGGGGACGGTGTAGCTTCCCCTGGGGCTTTCGCCATGCCTGAACCTGCCAAACCCGGTAAGGGCAGTCAGTGTGGTCAGCAAGGTCACCTGGGCAGAGACACTGAGGAACCCACTGCCTCTCTTTCCTGTTTTTTTTTTTAAGTAAATGGATAAATGGAATATTGGGCCTTGTGTGGTGGTGGTGGTGGTGGTGGTGGTGGTGGTGGTGGTGGTGGTGGTGGTGGTAAACATAAAGTTAGAACTAGCCTTCCTTCATCTCATGATGGCTTTGGTCCTTGGCTTGCCCATTCCCCTGTCTTTGGATTCTGTATGTTTCTGGGCAAGATGAGTCAGTCTTTGATAGTTTGAGGAGAGCTCAGGGTGCGAAAGAGATAATGTTTGGGCCACAGATCCCACAACCTTCCAGGCAACTACGTTAGCTGGGAGATTCTGGAAGCTACTTTTTTAAAAGTAACTTTCCCAAGTTCTGTCACAGCTCTCAAGGATAGTTCAAGGCTTCACTTACCTCCAAGTCTCAGTGGGTTTGTTTCTCTTATCCTTGCTAACAAGGAATAGAAAGAGAGGAATTTGAGAGAGCCGTGGTCTGGATTGTGTTTCTTCCAAATGCATACTGTGAACCACTTTAAGGGGGAGGGATGCTTTACGCATCACGATTTCCTTTATCAGCTCTGGGGAATTGTTGGACACCGGCTTTCTTCAGTGAGTCTTCTGCAAGCACATTGGTTGGGGATCGAGTGGAGGTGGTTTGAGTGTATGTGTTTAAGTGGTAGGGTGTTCCGTTTTTGAGTTAAAGAGTTTCAGAGAGGGTAGCCGTGTTAGTCCTTTCAGGAATTGCAGGCAAAAAAATCAAAGAAAAACAAAGAAAATGAGATAAAACAAAAGATACAAAAGACATAAAACATGTGGCACCTTAAAAACTAACTTTTATATTTTGATGCAACATTTCATGGACACGTCCACTTCTTCAAACATCTGAAGAAGTGGACGTGTCCACGAAACTTTACATTAAAATATGAAAGCTAGTCTTTAAGGTGCCACATTTTTGTGCCTGTTGGTTTGGTTTGTTTTTCTTTGAGTTAAAGAGTAAGCCAATAACTCCCTAATATATGGATGTATATTTTTTATTGAAGGATTGATGCCTTCAATTAAAAAAGACAGGATTGCATTCTAAGGGGCTGCAAGGTTCTGTAACAAGCAAGAGAGCATGCTTTCAAATTGGGAATATGTTTTAAAATGGGGAGAAAATGAGATTAGAGCAGAGAAAAGTTGTTGTTGTTGTTGTTGTTTGGATTTCTGAAACCTCTTGTGTGCAAAATAAATAAACCTCAGAAATAGGTGCCCTGAATAGCATAAAACAAAAGTAGACAGTTTCTTTTTCCCAGTTCAGATGCTCACTGACTTCCCGCAAGTAGATTGAAAGTACAGCAGCATGGCATAATGATTTGAGTGACTGAGAGGTTGGCTGAAATCACTGAGGTTACAAGCCAATTTAGAGGTCATCTACATGGGTGTGGTGGCTCAGTCTTAAAAAACAACAACCATTCTTTGACTTCTCTTAAAGGACTGGTTGAGAAGGCTCCAAAAACTGTTGGCTGCAAAGCTCCTGCTGATAACTCCAGCTTCTGCCAACCTAGCAGTTCTAAAGCATGTAAATGCAAGTACGGTAGATAAATAGGTACTGCCATGAAAAGTGGGAAGGTAAAACAGTGTTTCCTTGCAGCCATGCTGGCCACATGGCCACGGACTTGCACAACACTGGCTCTTTGGCTTGGATATGTAGATGAACACCGCCCCTAGAATCGGACACAACTAGTATGGATGTGCAGGGAAAACATTTACCTTTACCTTACATGGGCTGTTCAGCCTGCTGTTTTGACAGCTGTAGGGATGGGTTGATGTGGCCTTAAAGGAGGTGTTTTTTGATAGAACTCACCAACCCACCCCCAGATTGTTGTGGGTTGTACCTTTTTCACACCTGCCAAGGAGCTTCTGGTTTTCAGATATGGGCAGGATTACTCTGGTTTAGTTTTATTCCAGCACGTCTGATCAAAGTAACTGATTAAAAGCATAATTTTGGAATGAACCATTTCAGTTTGGTGATATCGTGAAGTGGCTTAATAAGCAAGCCACTTCAGGATATTGGTCAGTTAGTCACTTCCCCCGCTCAGCAGAAGGCAGTAGTGGTGATTCTTTTTTACTGTGTTTAGACTATAGCTGATGTGTTGCATCAGTTATCAATAAATGTTTTTTTGTCTAGCCTTAAAGGTTTGATGGTACAACTGCCATCAGTCAGAGCCACAGTGCTGGCTTCTGCTGCAGGCACTTTCTCAACCAGTCCTTTAAGAGAAGTCAAAGAATGGTTGTTGTTTTTTAAGACTATCTGAAGCACCACATCAGCAGTAGTCAATATACAATAATAAAAAAATCCCCACTTTCCCTGGCCTCTGCTAAGCAGAAGTGATTAATTTGCCAATATCCTGAAATGACTTGCTTATGAAAACTCTTCACAATATTGGCAGGAGCCATTTCTGTGTGAATGGTCGGGCTTGATTAGATCATTCTAATCAAGCCTGACCATTCCCAAGCAGCCCACACTAGTTTGCTCCCTGCTGCAAGTGTAGCCATGCCCTTTCTGTTAGTTATTTTCCATCAACCTTAATCTCCCTCATTATGTTGTTTGTAGCGCAAATGACAATGATAGTCTTGTTCAGAAACCTGAACTCTGGGGGAAAAGTGTGGGATGGAAAGAAAACAATTAACACACCTGTCCCCTTTGCAATAATTGTCACACAATCTCTCCCTCCCTCAATCCAAAGAAGTCAGAAAACGTCCCCAACTCTCCAAAGGGAGTCACCAATTGCATATGATCTTTCTAAGCACAAAACAAAAACTTTTAATATGAAATATTAGCCCTGAATAAAATATTAACCTTCACTGAATAAAGGCATAACTACACTGTATCACTGCTTTCATTTGTTAATCCTTTCCTCTATGTTCTTCTTGTCTTTCCCCACTGTTGATCTTTAAATTACATAGAACGAAGACTTCTTCTAACTATAAAATATTTTGGTTGTTTCTCTCTAGGCACTAAATTGTACTTTACTGAGAATAATAAATTGTGATAAAACTTTAGAACAAAACAGTTTGCAGTCTTGGCAAAAATGTAAAGCAAAGCACATTAGATGGGATATTATATATTTTAGTGCACTTTACAGTAGAAGGGGGAAACTCGTGTTTTTCCAGATTACATCACCCATAATTGCTGACCATTGCCCACACTGACCAAAGCTAATGGGACTTGGAGTCAAACACTACCTGGCTATTGGCCCTCCCTGATCTCTAAATTTATCAGTTCTCATTCCTGCCTTAGTGTCTTTCTTTCTTCTTCTTTTTCCTACATCATTTTAAAAGCCCATACTATATACTGATAACACTATCAGTATCACTAGTGATGTTCTCAGCACAAGATCTGGAGAGACCTCTAGGGCCCAGCTTAGCAGAAGATGCAGGAAGGCCCCAAACACAGGTCAACCTGATACATCTTGAAGTACTAAAGCACATGGCTACCGAAAGAGTAGAGCAGACCATGAATTCCCAAGTCTAGAATGAATCCAACTCCAGCCCTGCAATAGAATCCCAACTAATAATGTTCATGTAGTTGAATTGTAGTAGTGCCCAAAAATATATCTTGAAGGGGGTACAGAAATAAGGCAGGGGAACTGCCTCCTGCTTCTCCTCCTCATTTCATCACACACACCCAAATCAACAGATGGCTACATCACTTATGATAGCTGACACGTCTTTGCCTGGATTGATCCTGTGTTCACAGCTAATAAATCATCTCTCTATATCTGCTTGGATGTCACTCACTCACTGACATCCTGACTACGTGGATAGCTTGAGTGCCTCACCTTAATCTGATGCAGCAAATGAAGTACATGTGGTACATTGTATAAAGGAATTAATTCGTTCCAAATTAAATTATGTTAAGCAAATTTTCCTTTATACAATTTGTCCCATAGGAATGCATTGAAAACAGAGTAATCCCTAATCACCACTATTTTTATGTTGTATGGATTCACCCCATAGGCAATTCTGTTAAGCAAATTTCCCCTATTTCGGGAATTTTTTATGTTGTACAGATTTTATGTTATACAAGCCATTTGTTATCCGAGGGTCCACTGTACAGTGACACCCCGCCTATCACAGGGGTTAGGGACCTGACCCAACCTGCGATAATTGAAAATCTGTGATATGCGGATGCAGGTTGGGTTGGGCCTGCGGGACCTAACTGGGGGTCTTGTACTTACCCCCACAACCCTCGAAGGCCTCAGAAGTGATGTTCTGTGACCCGGAAATGACTTCTGGTTTGCAGAGAGGACCTTTTGGGGCCTCCAGAAGGCCTGGGAAGGCCCTCGCAGGCCCATTCGGGGCAGAACCAGTCCTGGGGTAAGTATTGGAGGCCTGAAACATGCCTTTGCCCCTTACTTCAGGGGGCCTTTTTAATATACTGTGGTCCCGCAAAATAGCGGGACCGCAATATATGAACCGTGATAGGGTGGGGGACCCCTGTACCTTCTAATGGCAACAACCGGCTGTCCTGAGGGCAGAGAACCAACCCATATCTGTGTTCGCAGAGTCTTTCCATCACACACTTAGGGTCTGCTCCACTAGCAGCAGGGAGAAAGCTAGTGTAGGCAATCCCGGAGCAGTCAGTTGTGACCTAATAATTTATTGTTCTTTCCCAGGCGGCTTCCATGCCGTTCAACAGATCTCAGGATTCTGGTGAATTGCATGTTCCTTCTGCATAGATCCCACATGTTGTTGTTCCTGGAATGTGCCTTCTTGATGGTTTGCGAGCAATGTGACATGTCTCTAAGATGCATCCTTCAGGATGCACTGCTTAAGATTTATTTTCTGCAAAAGCCTCTGTTCTTTGATTTGCTCCCTCCCCCAAGATCTGAGCCACTGGGGCAGAGGGCTGCATCTGATGACCTTGTAGTGGTCTCCAGGCTGGTGGCACAGCAGCCCAGCAAATAATTTGGTCTCCTTCTCCTAGACCAGTGGTGGCAAACCTTTGACACTCCAGATATTTTGGACCACAACTCCCACAGTCCTTTGTCATTGGCAATACAGCCTTAGAATTCTGGGAGTTGTCGTCCAAAACATCTGGAGTGCCGAAGGTTCGCCACCAAGGTCCTAGACCTTGTAGGGTCAGAGTATGGAACAGTTTCATTTTTGGACTACAACCCTCCCAAAGTTTCCACCCCATCTGCTTCCAGTCCCAGGAAACTGTAATCCAAACGAGTAACTTTTCTATGCCCTCCGCAGAAACCTAGTTAGTGAGCAGGGGAGGTTGTGCACAGAGATTGATGCGTATGGGGCTTAGAGCACATGGCACAAAGCCTAAGAATGGTGGTGTTGATGCCAGTCAAAAGTAAGGGTGGGATGGAGCCAGTGTTTCCATGCTCTGGTGCCAAGGTCATAAAAGCCATGCTCGTCTCTATCACTTGGCAGGTGCAATCGAGCCAGCAAGAAGGGGCAAACAGGTCAAGGGGGTGTCAGAGAAGCATGAGGCCACAGAAGCAGTGATGTTATCATGCCCGACTCAGAGGAGAAATGGCCAGCTAACGTGCAATGGGGTGCTTGGGATGGAGGCTTTTGGAAGGGCACAGGGGTACTTCCTCAAGTTAAAACCTGACCGCATGTCCTAAGTTACAAAGAACAGTCCTATGTCTGAAGGGGTTCTTTGTTGAAAGGAGTGTCCAGGGCAAGGTAGAACTCTAAGAAAGGAAAGGACCTGACTTACCGGGTCCGCGGATTATTGCCTGTACGACAACCTGCAACAAAGGGACAATGGCGATGGCCACGTGTAAGGGGAGGAAGCAGCGTCAGGGCAGGGTCCGGATCCGAGCCTATGGGTGGGCTCGGGTAGAACACGGGGCTAGGAACAACCCTGGGAAAAGGTGACATGTTCCCACAGGCCGGGTCAGCACCTTATTTAAGGGGGAGGTAGCAAGTAGAACCCCCTTTTCACTACCAGGTGACGGAGCAGAACCCGGCCCACCTACGCTATGTAAATAGAGGATAGGAACGAATGTGTTAGTTATATAATTATATAATTGTTTGCTTGAATGTCACAACTTGTGAGTGTTGGCGGTTTTAGAGGCATTGGGACAGATCCAAACGGTTAAAGTAGCAGCATGGAACCTGCATCACGGAAAACAACTGACAAGGTCACGTAGAACGGGACATGGGCTGAATCAGGAGGAGACCTCTGGAAGGAGTCAGTGACGCAGGCCAACATAGGGGCCTATGCCCATCGAGGTCCTGTCGATGGAATAATGGACATGGGTTACCAATGGGGTGGACACCCCAGGGGAACTCAGAATTAAAACCGGCGAAGGCGTTCCCAAAACGTCAATGGGGAACGCATCGGGAACGCATCATCATCAAGGGGCAGGCGGGCTCCTTGATGTGTTGGGTCCGATCCAATGACTCAGCCGGAGTACTGCTTACGTGCAACCAATAAAGTTGTGGCCAAAATAGTACTCAAATTAGAGAGGTCAGCTTTAGGCAACAAAGAGAGCAGAAGGGTGTGTATGTTGAAGTGTTACATGATGTCAGTAAACATATGGGCAGCAGACAGAGCAGAATCATGTCATCTGGTTACTATCTTCCCAATAAAATTTGACCCTTTTGATGGATCTGGAACTGCCCTGTCCTAACACAGCAGACCTGCATGGCATGGACCGGCAGCACATTATTTGTTCCTTGTATTCTTACTGCACTTTTTTCCTACCCGAAAGAACCAGTGCTTGTGGCATTTAATGCCTTGTGTGCCCAAAGAACGTGGACTGGCTTTGGAGACTAGGCACTTTCAATTGAAGAGGTGCTTTTAAGCCATTTGGTGTTCTGGCTCAGGCCACTAAATGTTTTGGAATACCACAGATCTTTCCTGCCTCTCTAGCAAACAGAACCTCCCCCTTCTTGGCAATGGTATCAGGAGACCTCACTAACCGGGAGAGGAAAAGAGGTGCAAGGCAAGGGACTTCTCTAATTATTATTCATTAACGATCTTTCCCAGGTTGTATTACATCGAGCACAGTCCTAATCTTGTTTTATGACATGCTCTTATCTCCCAGATCTTTGTGAGCTAGGCAGGACCAAAAGCCAACTTTTTCCAATGCCACTCACAGGCTGAATGGAATAAGCATACATCTAGGCCTCCCAGTGTTGTGACTAGGATTATTGCCTTGTAAATAATCTGGCTTCCAGTCTTTGTCAACATTTAATTGAATCCTGGGATTCAGCAAATGGGTAAAGAAATGCCCAGCGCTTGTACTGATTATTCCCAAAGTCTTTTGATGGCCATTACAGTTGATGATGGTTGTGTGTTGTCAAGTTGGTTCCAATTTATGGTGACCTGAGTATTCTAAAAAGTCCAGTAGGGACACATCCTGAAGTTAAATTACTCCAGTGGCAGGCAGCAGTGAAACAGTAAAGAGGAGATGAAGGAAAAAAAAACCATCCAGTTCTATTGCCCCATCTGGTCAAACTCCTAATTATTATATTATTATTTTTTAAAGCCAACAGGCATTGTCAATGCCACTTCATAAAACACTCTAGGGCTCTATCACACATCGTTTAAAATCCTGATTAAATTTCCAGATAAATTGTTTCCAAAAATCTTGTCCCCACATCCACCGGGCAGTAAAAAAAACCCAACCCAGTAATGCCCCCTTTAGCAAGTTTTCCATGACATACCATGGGATTTTTTTGCTCCAGTTAAAAATCCAAATTTTTCTGGAGCCAAAAGTCATGGGAATGTGCATACGATCCAGATTTCTGCTTTTTTATTTTTTCCTAGTGCCGACCAGCTTGTACTGGGGCTGGTCAATGCTTTTTATTTTATTTTATTTTTTTATTCCCCCACCACCGCTGAGCAGCTGGCCTTTGGGCTGTCAGCACTTTTCCCCCTAGAGCTGACCAGCTTGTCCTGGGGCGCTTTTTAATTTTTAAAAAAATTATTCCCCCTCCCCCAGCGCTGACCAGCTGGCTTTTGGGCTGTCAGCACTTTTTTAAAATATTTTTTTCTAGCGCCAACCAGCTGGCCCTGGGGCTGGTCGGTGCTTTAAAAAAGATAATCCTTGTACGTGGGAACAGAGATCCCACATCTTCAGTCATGTGACAAAGAAAGAAGAAAAGCCGGACTTTCGCAATATCTGGGTCTTCCAGAAGGTGAGATAGCGGCCTAAGATATCCTTGGAAGGGGAAATTAAACAACAAGTACTTGGTATGGTGGCTGTGTTTCAAGGGAACCAGGATCAAGCATGTGAACGCAGGGAGAGGTGGGCATAGAAAGAGTACAAAATCAGTGGAGTTCATTTTTGAAGCTGGTAGCATATTAAAGTTTCTAATAACTAAAGGAGGATGTATCATTTCACATTACAGCTGTCCACCTTTCTCACCTGGGGGATGATCCGGATATTGCATTTTATTTAAAGTTCTATTGGTTTTAATGGAGTTCATGTTAAAGTAAGCATGCTCAAGGTTAAAGTTTACAATTCACTGATAAACCTTACGTGAAGAGTGTCTTTTCCCACCTGGGTGGAAAGATTTATGAGCTGCTTGTCTGGGCAGGGCAGTCACCACCCTTGCCAGCTTTACTGTCTTCTGCACCCACTAAACTGGGGTCACAACACTTCTATAAAGGGTTTTCAGCACAGACTCCCATCATTCCTGCTCTGTCCTGTGGGATGAAATTGTGGGCTCTGCTGCTCTTGTTGTGCCGGGGGCAGTCATTTTGTTGCCCTCTGAGGCAAAGGACAAGATGGCATCCTGTTCCATGCACTGAAGGAAGCTGGACGGAACCTGAGCACTGACAGTGGAATGGGGTCCTCCGACATCCATCATTAAAAGAGGGAACGCCTTAAGTGCTGAAAGCTTCTCGGGTGGGCAGCACAAGCTGTTCTCACCTCACATAATTTGCAGCTTGCGGCTGGTTTGTGATTGGTCTTCAGGACGGAAGAGCAGGAAGTCTGCCTGAACCATGTCTCTTCAACACTAACATGTTTTGTGCTGTCATTTCTGTCCTTCCAAGAAAGGGGAAAGCCAAGGGTGTGTGTGTGTCTGGAGGACATGTTGGCTTTGAAACAGAAGACATAACTCGCCTCTTCTGCTTTTTAAAAAATAGCCTCCTCATCGATGAGCAACATTGGTGTATCATTGGGTTAATCTTCTGAAGTCACTAAGAACATCATACTTAGCAGCAGGATGGATGGTGGGACTGGAAAAAAAGAGTAGCTGCAGTCTGGACAGGAAAGGGGGAAGCCATTTTGTGTGGCTTGTGTTGACAAGAATCAGTCTTAACCTGGGAACACAAGGGAGTAGCTGTTGCCATCACTGATGGACAATATTTGAGGTCTGCTGTGCAGACATAAGTCAGTTTGGTTGCAAGGCTGTTGATCTGTCAGCATATTGCACATGCCTGCCTGCCTCCATGTATATGTTAGTACAGTATATGTGAGTGGCACACATAAGTTCTGGGAGAGCATAGGATCATAAATGCCAAGCTGGAAGCTTGTTCCCAAGACCTGCTGGAGCAAAAAGAAAAGAAGAAAGGAATACATATAGTATGCTTGTCTGCTTGATACACAGGGGTCACAAACATTTGTATTTACTGATCCTCTGCTCAGCCTTTGGAGATGTGCCAGTGCCAGTGCAGTCACGTCAACAAACAAAGAGGTCCAACTATAAACATGACCCATCATTCATTGGGACTTTGGATTCTCTGAATGCTTTGGATGTCCTCCAGACCACTTGTTAAAATGTGGTTGTGCTGCATTATAGGATTGTCTGGGGATGCTTGCTGTGCCACATGGATTTACTTGTCAGTTTGGGAATGTTGATTATAGAGTTATATGAGGTTCTGTGTTTGAAAAAAAGTGTCATTGCCCTCACACTCATGTATGTTGTTTCACTGATGTATATATTCATATGGAAAGGCATGCACTGTAGTTACAGGCCAGCACAAAGCTGAGTCCAGTTAAACCTGTTTAATTTCAACACAAATACAGTGGCCTAGACTGCTGGGCAAACAGTACAAGGTGACCATGTGTGCTGTTTTACAGAGGACACTTGTCAATTACAAAGTTTGGATAAATTACTTTTTATGGCTACAACTCCCCAAACCCCTGATTATAAGATTTTCTTTAAGCTCTGATCTATTTTAAAGAGCTGTCAGAAGCAGCACCCTATATCAGTGGTGGCGAACCTTCAGCACTCCAGATGTTTTGGATCACAACTCCCACAGTCCTTGGTCATTGACAATATAGGCTTGGAATTCTGAGAGTTGTAGTCCAAAACATCTGGAGTTCTGAATGTTCACCACCACTGACCTATATGATTTGCCCAGTTCAAAAGCAAAATACCCTAGAAAGGAGAGTAGAGGCCTTGAAGTTGTCCATTGACAGTCACCAACCTATAGACCAGATGTTCTTGTACTACAACTCTCAGAAATCCTGAGGGCCAGCACAGTTAGTGATGAGGTTTCTGGGAGTTTTAGTCCAGGACCATCTGGGGACTGAAGGTTGGGAACCACTGCTGTGGGCAATAGAGTGGTATACAGATTAAGTACACCGGTCATCTGGTCCTAATGAGTGGGAACTCAGAGCACAGGTTTTGCCTGCACAAGAAACAAGTGAGTAACCCCAACTCCCCAGTATTTCCAGGTGAGACTGGAAAATAATGGGCATTTCTGTTCTAGATAGTGCAGCTGACAGACACTAGCTGGGTAGGCTGGTAATAATAATAAGGCAGCTTCCTATAGGCCTAGGAACCAAACACTGTATTAATCTTTTGCTGCTTCCTAGGTAGGTGCCCAAACAATGGACTTTGGTCTGCATTGTGAAGAAATATAAATTCGTATTCTCTGAGATATACATGTATTTATCTATGAGTTTCATCCACTTTGTAAATAAACACATACATATTGAGGACAATTCCAACTGCATCAAAGGAATATCTTTGGTGACAGATAGAAATGCTATAAGAGCTGCCTAGATGCCCCCTAAGCACATCTGATATCGCCTGATTTCGGAAGCTAAGTAGGGTTAGCCCTGGTTAGTACTTGGATGGGAGACCACCAGGGAATACAAGGTGCTGTAGGCACCTGGAGTAGGAATTGACAAACCACTCCAGTATTCCTGCCAAGAAAAATTCCATGGACATGGGGTCACAAGAGTCGGTCATGACTGTAACGACGCAACACATAAATGCTATAGAGTCATAAAACTGGAATCTTTTGTTTAATATACCTAAGTGTGGAGAGTGCATTGGCCGAGAGTTAGGGATGTACTTTTGCTAGGAATGAAGTAATTTTGACATAAATTTTGGAGTGTATAATTAGTGCATCAGTACTTGCTTGTTATTTGAATGATGTCCCTTCTTTTGAAAGGACATTTCCTAAAGTGCCTTACAACACATAGATCAAATATAATAAATATAATAGATTACAACATTAAAACAGTATGTCTAGTCAGACTCATGTGGTAATACCATGCATGTGTATCATTTTAGGAATATTGAGTATGGAAGACACACATTGTAGTAACTGAACATTAATTGTATAGTCATGACTGTAGTCTAGACTTGCATAAAGAGAAGGCAGCATTGTGTGACTGAAATTTTAGTTGTGTGGTTCATCTATGTGTGCAAAATATCATTGTTATAGGGACAACAGTCCAAATAGTTTCAATGAGTGAAACTGAAAATCCAATGTTGATGAAAATTAGAACTGAAATGAAATATTTGACAGGTTACAGGTTAATTCTGTTTAGTTAGTACATGAAGTCATGTCACCAATCCTATATTCCCTACTTTATTGATATATGTTTGTGGCAAGTAGAGGTGAAACATAAATCTAACTATAGATTTTCAAAACCTGAATAGAATCTGGTTCACTAAACACATTCAGGCAAAAATCAAAGAAAAAAAAACAAAAGAAACGAAAGACACAAAACCTGTGACACCTTAAAGGCTAACTTTCATAATTTTAACGTAACGTTTTGTGGACATGTCTACTTCTTCAGACATATAGCAGCAGAATGATGTGTGTAACATATTATGCAATGGAATATGTGTTTTATACCAAATATACATTGGCTATTGTATGTAGGCATATTTGCATGCAAGCTCGGTTGTAAATTCCCATATAGACAGAGCTGGGGTGGGGGTGGATAGGGGAGGGGGGAGAGGAAGAGGGGAATTGGTTTTGAAGGCAGTTTGTTGATATAGGAGAAATGAGAAGCATAGTTGCAGATCTGTGGTTGTTATTATAGTAATTCAGAAATTATTTATTTATTTATTTATTGTGGGACTTATATACCGCCCGTCTTCCTGGTGGGGAACTCCGGGTGGTTTACAGCATATTAAAAAACAACAGATACCACAATGTAATAAAAAACTAAACAGATAAAACAGCAAAGTGCAGGAGATGACGATGGTGGGAGAGGGGAAAAAAAATCAACCAAATGCCTCCCGGAAGAGAAGGGTTTTCAGAGCCTTCCGGAAGGCAGGCAGGGACTCTCCTAGGCGCACTTCTGCTGGTAGGTGGTTCCACAGCGTCGGGCCAGCCACAGAGAAGGCTCGGGAGCGGGTGGAAGTTCTCCGAGCCTCCCTGGGCGTGGCCACACGCAGCATGTGCGCCCGCGACAGCCTAGTTGGACGGGCCGAAGTTGACCGCTGGTCGATCCGCTCTGTCAGGTAGCCAGGTCCTAGGCCATGGAGTGTTTTGTAAACCAAAACCAGGACCTTGAATCTGATTCGGGCCGCAACGGGTAACCAATGCAGGCGAGCCAGAACTGGGGTGATGTGCTCGAATCGACGCACACCTGCCACCAGTCTGGCCGCCGCATTTTGGACCCGCTGCAGACGCCGAATCAGATTCAAGGGCAACCCCATGTAGAGCGCGTTGCAACAGTCCAGTCTAGAGATCACCAACGCCTGGACCACTGTTCTAAGGGAGTCCCCATCCAGGTACGGACGAATCTGGGCATTATAGGACATTAGTACCATAATGATCTTTACTATTATGTTTCAAGGCTGGCTGTGGTAATGAAAAGAAACTGGTTGTCTTTTTGGAACAATCTACAGTATTTGCTTTTCAGTATACTTGACAAGTGTATTTTGTGAACTGAATAGTACTGTGTCTCTTGGGGTACATTGTGAAGATGAGTAGATATGCTGCACCACATGTTGTGTGTGCAAAGGATCTTTTTAAAAATAAATGTTACTTAAGATATATAATATGAAAACCCATAAAACAGTTATAAACCATCAAAACCCATGCATAAAACATATTGAATGGCATTACGGGTTAATGTACTACATTGTTCCATAAATCAGCATGAATGGCTGGGGGGTTGCTAAGAGTGTCAGTACAATGATTGCAATACTGAATTAAAGGAAGCGGAGTTTTATAAAATGAGTCTATAATGGAATTCGGGTACCTCAGATGTAAGTGGGCAGTGAGTTTTTCGATCAAAACTAATTTCCATCACTGAGATTCCCAGTCATTCAATGAAAGTTCCGCTACTGTCTTCCAACACTGAGCAATCTTTTGTCTAACAGATTAGCTCTTTATGTGTATAAAGGATATATTGAAGGTGGATGGTGTACTCTTTTGGAAAGGCATCAGATATCTATTTTAAGAAAACATATATAAAGATGTGTAGTTTGCAGACTTCGTGTGTGCTTTGAGTTGGCAAATAGTTGTCTGGGTACGTAAGTGTAGTGCGAGGCCCAGGGTACATGGGAGGTACTCTCATCCTATGTTCATGAAGAAACCTTTGATATTTTAAATATATATCATTGTCAAAGTGACACCTATTAGTGCTGTTCTCATGGAGTGTGCACCTTTTGCTTAACCACACACATTGGAGAGCATTTCTGTGTTTGTAGGGGCTGTTTCTTGTACCCATGGGGTGTTGTGTGTCTGCAGTTCGGCCTACAGGCAGTGAACACCTTGGACAGAAGCGAGGAGGGGTAAACTGAGAGGCCCAGCTCGCCTAAAGTGCTGATCCCAGAGGATTCTCCTCCAGCCTGGGGGGTTGAGTTACCTTAGTGGTTGAGCAAGTGCAGCTCCAAGCCAAGCAGCTAATTATAAACTCGTCTTGGCCCTGCCTGCTTCCTTAGAGTGTGGAGCCCTGTTCCCGCTGTGTCCCTAATAGGACACAGGCTCCCCGAAAAGGCAAGCAATGTGAGATGGAGACCCTGAAAGGTCAGAGAGGCACTCAGGAAAGGATGAAGAGCGTGCAGGTGGATGGTATTAAATCAATGTCTCTCCATGCCGGAAGAAACTTGTCAGCCCATGATGGCCCTGCAGGAATAGGAGGAGTAAAAGCAGTGTTTTGTTGTTTAATTCAATCCCAGGAGATCTGAACACGGAGTTTGTTTTAAATACAAAGGAGAGAATGAGAAGTAGCTGTATTGGTTGCTCAAAAGAAACAAGATCTAAGGCCATAGATGACCTGTGGTCTGAACACAAGACACAGTGAAGGTCTGTCAGAGATGGTGGTGGTACAGGGGTGTAGCTAGGGGAGGGCAAGGGGGTGGGGCACCGGGGCGCAGCAATTGCCTACTGACCCCCGCGCTGCTGCCCCCTTGCCCTCCATCCAGATTATATTTTGTGGGGGGGGGCACAAAAACTAACTGTTGCCCCAGGCTCTGGAAGCCCTAGCTATGCCTCTGTGGTGGTAGGGATCTCATGTAAAGTCCTAAGTATTGTCCTCTGCTCCAGCCGGATGGTAGTCCAATGGGATTAAAGATTTATGTCACTGCAGGCTTCATCTAGAGATGTGTAAACACTCCTTCAGTTTCATACTGAATCAATGGGAGAGTAAGCAGTGGGATTGTGCAGGCTGGACATCTTCTCCACAGCCCAACTGTTTACGGGTCTCCTATCCCAACACTTCCATATTCAGCATTAAAAAAAGTCCCCTGTTAACATACGGTTGTTATCCTATTCATTCAGAAGACTCCTACATGTGTCCAGTGCTTCCTCTAACACTGAATTGTAGCAGAGAAATTGTGAGCAGCAGAGTTAAACTGGTTACCTAGAATTAAAAGTTTCATGCCATTAAGTCATGGCGACCCTCCAAGGGTTTTCTAGGTATAAAGCATTCAGAAGTGGTTTATCAGCGCCTGTTCTGATTGGCACTTTGAGATTGTGCAACTTGCCTGAAAGCTTCACAGTTAGCCGGGTGTATAACCCATCAGCTGCATACGCACACTCAGGTGATCTTGGCTAGGCCATCTCCAAGCAGAAATACTGAAGATCTGAACATCCATCACCTGATTATGTAGCCAGGCCCTCCAATACATTAAATTGTGTAAAGGGATGTATATCAGTAAAAAGGCAAAAAAAAAAAAGGCTAATTTGCATGACATTGCATAATATACAGTGGTACCTCGACTTACGAATTTAATCCGTTCCGAATGCATGCTCTTTAGTCGAACTACTCTTAAGTCGGGGAACCTATCTAAAAATTTAAAAAAATAAATTAAACAAATCAAAAAATGGGGAAAAAATTGTAAGTCGAGCAGACCATACCTAAAATTTGTAAGGCGGTAGTTAAAATGCCAACAGTTTTCCACTCTTAAGTCGAATTGCTCTTAAGTCAAGCTGCTCTTAAGTCGGGGTACCAGTGTACAGTACTAATTTAAACATGCAGATTCGTGTTATTATTGCATCCTTATTATAGCTTAAACAGAATTACATCTTACCCAAGTGAGGAAATCAGTAACCAGGTGCATCTGGTGCCTGTTATACCTGCTGTTTAGGTGCTGCTAAGTGCAGAAGAGCAAAACCCTGAACGCTCACTTTTTCCTTCTTTGGCTTTTAATGAGACTTGGGCTAGACACAGCCCTTCAAATATAGGATGTCTTTAAACATCCTAGAATCTTCAAAGAGAGGACTGGCCTCTTAAAGAGGACGTTGACCACTCTAAATATAATTTCTTCTATGTTATGGGAAAGTGCGATTGTTGTTGAGGCTGGGTTTTAATTTGCAGAGTTTGCACATGGATCTTATAATATATACTCCTAACTTTTAGGGTTACCCAATACTTGAGATTGTAAAGATCTGGCATATGGGTGAAGATCTGAAGCAGAACCATCACAGTTCTTATACTAGGGCTGTGGAGCACAGACTTGCAGAATTTGGCAGACCTGGGGAAAGGGTTTTTTTCAAAAGCAAGTCTGGAGGGGGAGACCTGCAGTATATCTTTTTTCAGCTAGACATGGGAATGCAGCCAAGCTTAAAGACACCACCTCCAAACAAGAGATATTGGAAGAGTTATGGGGAGATGACATGGTCTCTTGCATTTTGGGCAGCAAGCCCCAAGGTAACTTGGGATTGGTAAACATCTGCTTCTGCAACCCTCCAAAAACAGTCAACATGGACACTGAAGTCAAAGACTCAGAAAACCCTAAGGCAGTGGTTCCCAGCCTGGGGGGCCAGGACCCCTTTGGGAGTCGAACGACCATTTCACAGGGGTTGCCGTGAGCCAGTGAAGAAAACAGCACAAACGGCTTGGGTCTGGAGGAGGAGGAGGAGGAAGAGTGGGGAAGAGTGTGTTATAGCTTGATAGGTTGGAGGTGATGTCAGTCAATGGCACCGGAGGCTGCGATTGGGTGAGGGTGCCTGTAGAGGAAAGTTCTCTATGGCCCCTACAGCAGTGGCCTGCCAAAGGGGGCTTGTGGCCTCTTCCAAGCAGGGCCAGGTGTCACCACAACATGAGAAAATGTATTAGGGTTGCAGCTTTAGGAAGCTTGAGAACCACTGCCGTAAGGGGTTCAAGTTAAACAACAGAGCAGCTTACTCCACCATTCTAAACTCAGATTCTCCCTGCTAGTCACCTGTTCTCTCCAAAGAGATGGGGGGGGCATGCACCAAATTATAACAGAGGAAATTAAATGGCCGATGACCAACTTGAATAGGTGTGTAACTACAGTGAAGGAAGTAAGGTTTTGTCTCCTGGCACCAACATTTATATGGTGCTGAAATTTCGAGGTGAATCTACTATTGAGTAGCAAATAAATACCATGTACCCTGGCCCTTTCCACTTCTCTTTATTTTTGAAAGTCTTTTTGAATGTGCTAACCTGCAAACAAAATGTCCCATTAGATGACCTGCAACCTAGGTGTTTACTGTTATATCAAAGAAGGCCCTGATTCTTCTTCCATACAGTGATAAAAATCAGACTTGGGCTGGATCCAGCCCTTTGAATGGAAGTCTATCTGCTGTCAAAGTAGGACACACGACCACCCAGCAGTGTGGAAATCTGATGCGTTTTACACTGGCAGATCTATCTCAAGCATCTAGACGTACTAGTCTAAACCATCCAGATAGCTGGCTCATGGAGAAAACGAACATTTGATATAGGAGCGTTGGCTGGGGGCAGGGGGGGGGAGAGACCTGAAGCCCTATAAAAGTTGTTTTATAGCATAAAAATAAACCAGAAGCCCTGGCAGGGCTAGCAGTGCTTTTGAGGCCAGTCCTGAATTGAGGCCAGCCTTGTAGCGCAGTGATTAAATGCCTCTACTGCAGGTAAAACTGTGCTCACAACCTGGGTTTCAATCCCAGGTAGCAGGCTCAGGGTCAACTCAGCCTTCCATCCTTCCGAGGTTGGTAAAATGAGTACCCAGCTTGCTGGGGGCAATGTGTAGCCTGCATACTGTAATTAAAAAACTATAAACCGCCCAGAGACTACTTGAAGTGATATGGGGCAGTATATAAGCAGACCAACTTTGCTTTGCTTTCTACTGAGTATTGAGCTGCAATATGGAGCAAGACGCAAGCTTGGCTGACTGCAGGGGAAGATGGGTGCTCTTATGATGTTGCCACCTGTGTGTGTAGCTGCGCTTGCAAGAGGAAGCCCCAAAATCTCTCGGGACCCACATCTCCCTTTCGTGATGCCGTCTCCCGCTGGGAGCTATGCGAAGCATCTTAGGGTGAAGCGGAGACTCGGGCAGATTCTGGCAGAATTTAGGCAACAGCTGGATCCCTCTGTCACTCATCTCCCAGTTCCCTCAATCCCCGGGTGGGTTGGGTTATTATTGATCACTGGCACTGATGGCTCAGCGACTCTGCACCTGGCTATATTAGGGGACGGGGGAAAAGGAATCAGTGCTGGCCGGCAACTTGATTGGGAGGTGAAGAGTGCAGACTCAGCGCAGAGTCAGAATAGAATGGAGACCACATCATGCAGGAAGGCTTGTTTGCTGAAAGGAGGGTTGTGGCGGCTGAAGCCTCCTCCAGCTATCCTTCTGTTCTATTTACAGGTCTTCTACCCCAAGATCTTTTTAGATGGCATCTTATTATTCAGTGATGTTGCTGGGGCACACCGCACACAACAGACAAACAAACAAAACCGTCAAATAGTCAACCTCTGGGATACCAGTGGGATGAAAAAAAATGCAACCTCTTTGGTTTTTACGGAAGGCAGAACGGTTCAGGAATCAAAAGTAACATAGCCTACTTTTTCCTCTGGGATGGATCCACTTACACACAAGGAGCCCCAGTACTTTCAGGATTAAAAAAAGAAAAAGTTTTTACTTCCCCAAATGGTTTTTAGCGATAAATATTCCTCTTTCACCACCCACTGTCTTCAATGTATGCTGTGCATCCTTAAAAGCTATCACCACCACTTTCCCATCACTCTTCATAGCATTGAGAGATCTCCAGAATAAATTATATCAGATAAATTATTGTCCTATTGACTAGGGTTATCATCACATGATCAAACTAATCTTAGTATGCATTTTGATGGATTAATCAGTCAGTCTGGTCAGTTTGTCACTCAATCTGAAGAAATATGCAAATCTTGTTCTAAACAAGACGAATATGTTTCTTTACTTGTAGATTCTGCGCACAGTTATTGGATTGGATAGTATCAGGAGCAGCTGTGTGAATGGCGGGTGTTTACAATTTGGTTGTCATTGTCCACATTTTTTAAAGACTGTACTGACTTAAACATCTTTTCAAACTCATTGCACCTCCATCTCCAACCATATGTACTACAGTAATACAGTGGGCCCTCATATAGCAAAGGGTTTGTATAAAAAAAAATCTGTACAACATAAAAAATTCCAGATATAGGGGAAATTTGCTTAACAGAATCGCCTATGGGGAGAATCCGTACAACATAAAAATGGTCACGATTAGGGATAACTCCGTTTTCAATGCATTCCTATGGAAAATTTGTATAAAGGAAAATTTGCTTAACAGAATTTCATTTGGAACTAATTAATTCCTTTATACAAGGTACCACTGTACTTTGGTTTAAGAGTAGCTTGGTTTAAGAGTATTTTGCAAGATAAGGAAACATTTCTTCTAAATGTTGCCTTGATCAACAAGCAATGACTTATTGCAATAAAAGCACTGGAGCAGATAACATGATCACAAGTGAGCCAATGGTGGCATTCTCCCCCCCCCCCCGCTGGATTGTGGAGGGTTGTCCTTTTAACCCTAATAAACAAACCTATTAGGAAATGTGCTGTACCATATCCTGCAAGGGATGTATGGGTGTTTTCACAATGGAGCATTGCCTTTTTCCAAATGACACTTCACACTTGCAGTTCTAAGTACTACTTGTATTAAAATCAATATAAATGCAATTATAAAAAGAAAATATATATGTCTATAAATATCCCCTGAAATAAATTAATACTAAGCATTGCTGTTAACATTTGTATTTTCTGATGCGTTTCCCCCTTGACTAGCTACTTTTAATTTTGGATTAGTTTGTGTAAGAGCCACCTTTCCCATGACTCCCCATTAAAACACAAGGTCTATGTGTTTTAACACTTCTAATGAAAAACATAATTGTATGATAGTATACTATATTTCAATTATTTCCTACAAACATCTGATCCCCAAATTTCTGATTTAAAACCATGTAATCTCTCCCTGCTCTACACATGTCTGTCTTGAGGGGGCTTGGGACACCCTATTCTCCCCCTCACTTTGGGGTTTTCCTCATCCTTTACTGAGGCCTTAAACAGTACCAAGCAAGGTGACAGGGAAGGTGTTCGGGCCGTTGGAGAAATGTCCTAAAATATCATGTACAACTTGGCTGCATCTGGATCCTTTGCTTACTTGCTCCCCGAAATCCATATTCCACACTTCCTTCCTTCTCCTTCTATAGGTGGTAATTAGGGTCCTTGCTCTGGATTAACACTCGCAGAGGCCACATTTACACATAAAGGTGTGGAAAGCTGGAGAGCAGCCCTACCCTTGGAAAGCACTTCAAGAGATAGGATGGGGCGTGCATTGGATGCAGACAGACCAATGTGCCAGGATTGGTCTGTGTTGCACAGATGCTCTTCAGTCTGACATGTGAGAGGCATGAACGCTATGCTTGCCTGCGTGGCTTCACTCATGTTATTACACTGCAGTGGATCTAGAATGTGCCTAAGGATACCTCTTGGCATTTCCCCCAAAGCTCCTGCTCATCCTTTCTTGAAAGGACCCAAATGATACTGTATTTTGCTTTTTTTATATAAAAGACTGAAGCGAAGCAGGGTATCATTTTGATTTTGGGTTAGATGGGAAACAACCAATGTTTCTTATTTTCGCTTTAGGGCATTGTTGGCAAACCTATGGCATGGGTGCCAAAGGTTGTACTCGGAGCCCTTTCTATGGGCACCTGATATTGCCCCTTCACAGCCACCTGTATTCAGGTTAAATTGCTGTATGGGCACTTTGTGGAAAATTAGTGGGTTTTGAATTACAGTTTGGGCCCTCAGTCTCTAAAATGTTCGCCATCACTGCTTTAGGGTCAAGATGCTTTGTCAGTTCAGATGATAAACTGTACCACTATGTACTTCTCACAATTAATTTGTTGGTCACGGCTTAACTGTCTTCTAGCTGTTTGAACTTCCTCATGACCCAGTTCTCCTCAGCACCTCATCAATTAGCTTCAGTTAGCTGTGACTAGTTATGCAAGGCTTCCATGACCACCCCCGGGGAACGCTTCCTTGAAAATGATATTATTGTTGCTTTTACTGTTGCTCTGTTTCTGCACCTTTAAATATATCGAACTTGGTGCAGATGTAAAAGATTAGGGAAATCTGTTACGCTATGTTCATGTTTCAAAAGTGGAGAAGTGAATGTGGACAAGAATATTTCTGTTGCTGATCCTTAGGGTGTCTCAAGATGCAGTTCCAGTGTGTAAGATGCCTGGCCTTGTCTCAGAGGAAGGGGAACTTCCCTTTGCCCAATGCCAACTTCCTAACTCAGTGTTCGTCAGATATGTTGGTCCTCAACTCCTACAGCTGCAACCAAAGCTCCAGCTAGCTTGGGATAATGGGTGTTGTAGTCCAAGGCATTCAGTTATGGAAAGCTGTCTTAAAACAACCACTCTCCCAATGCCAGGGTCATCACCCCTTGTTTGGTGTAGAGAAACCAGTCTTTTTTGGATTCTTCATCATTTATATGCAAGAGTGAGGCAGAGTATGACTACATAGAGACTTGTCCTATTGTTTGGTCTGCTATGGAGTTGGGCCATTCATCGCCACCCCCACAGTGACCACATGATGTAAGTGCCAATGTGAACTAGCCTGTCCCTAGAGCATTCCTACCTACATTTTTGGCTCCCTTGGTGTGGGTAGGATCAGTCCATTTGGTTCAGTTCCACCACATGTGATTTCTGGGATCAAATCAAAGCGAAGGGCTTGCTTTCAATTTCTCATTATTGTTAAGAGGCCTCTTGTTCATTTTCAAAGCCTACATAGGTTAGTGCTAATGCACTAGACCAGTGGGGGTAAACCTTCAGCACTCCAGATGTTTTGGACCACAACTCTAACAGGGCTTTGTCATTGGCAATATAGGCTTTGAATTCTGGGAGTTGTGGTCCAAAACATCTGGAGGGCCAAAGGTTAGTCACCACTGCACTAGACTGTTAAGGATTTTTCTTTTTTTTAATTGAAAGCTTCCTCACACAAAGAGAAGACAGGAGAGGACAAGAAGGTCTTTCTTTCTTTCTTTCTTTCTTTCTTTCTTTCTTTCTTTCTTTCTTTCTTTCTTTCTTTCTTTCTTTCTTTCTTTCTTTCTTTCTTTCTTTCTTTCTTTCTTTCTTGGGAAGTTGGCCAAAGAGAGTTGCTTGAGGTGTGCTCACCACTGATAAAAGGATTCACCAAATGGCATAGCACACCTCTACACAACCTTAAACAACCTTATTTGGACTGCTACAGTTTAGCTATCTACCCAAGCCTAAACTCTTGAAAGAGATAGAGATTCTCTGCGACCTTCCGGTGGTCCAGTGCCAAGTTTATATCTTGAAAGTATCCATGGGAAGTGGAGAGGGAAATGGAGTGATCAGAATCCCAAATAAAAACTCCACATTACAACAATTTATTGTAGTGACAAACAAATATTTTGAATAAACTTGAATATCTGTATCCTGAAGTGGCTCACTGCTCTTGATCTTTCCTACTTATCCTGATTTGCCTTACTTTTCCTTTTTCAGCAGCTGCAAAGAAGAAAGAAGAGAAGAAGAAGGAAGAGAAGGCGGAACCAAAGAAAGAAGAGCCAAAAGGTGAGTTTATCTTGTGTTGATACAGTGGAGCACAAGAATGAAAAACTGCAGAGAAGTTTGAGTCCCACTCCTCCATTTTTTTGGATTATAAGATATGGAGTTAAAAGCTGAAGTACAATGCAGTTCAAGTGAACATTTGTAGTTAGCTTTAAAATACTGTAGCAGCAACATTTGAAAGATCCAAGCTGAAATATTGTACTACAAAATCCACTAAGCAAAAAAATACATTTACACAGGAAAGGAGGTAACTGTGTTAAGTCTCTTTCTGCGTATACCACCAAAATGAAGAAACAAAACCTTGCAGCACTATTAGAACAAATAGATATATTTTAGGGTGGGTATTTGTGGATTAGAGTCCATTTCTTCAGGTGCAAGTCATATTTGAAGAAGTGAATTGTAATCCATGAAGGCGCATGTTATGAATGTTACTTGTTATATTGTAACTTCCCTGATATTCATTTGAAAGATCCAAGCTCAAATGCGACTGTTTAATCCAGGGGTCCTCAAAGTTTTACAAAAAGCGGGCTGTCCACCACCACCCAGACACCACTGGGGGAAACTGGAACCTCACAGTCCAAAAATAGCTGCGGAGGCTGGCTTGCTCAAAAACATTTCTTAGGTGGGGTTGAAGAAGTTGATCCCAGGGGCCGGTTTCAGGATGTTACTTGGGGGCCGTATCTTCCCCCGGGGCCTTTGGCCCCTTGAGGACCCCTGGTTTAGACAGACCCTTCCCATCACCAGAATATAGAGTTTTATCACTCTCAACGTTTCCACCATCTTGACTGTTTTTACTGCTTAAGAGTTAACAGTTTTGTGTATGTCATTTAAAACAATACATTTTTAACTGATTCATTGATTTGTATACTTGACAGTATTGTTAATTGTTTGTTTTGCTGCCCAGAGTGGCCTTGGTAGCCAAATGGGCAGAATATAAACCAAATAAATAAATAAATAAATAAATAAATAAATAACAGTGGTTGGAACTAGTGGTTCTTCCAAGCTCTGGGAATTGTATATTTATGTACAAGAAATGGCAGAAAGTGAATGTAAACCACGGCTAATTGCCAAGGCAGGATTTCTTACTTGATACAGCTGGATTTAAAAACAGCGGGCTTGAAAGCAGAGCCAGGTTTGGGTGGTGGTGTTTATTTATTTTATTTATTTATTTTTGCATTTTTATACTGCTCCCATTTCCTGGAGGGAACTCTGGGCGGTTCACACAAAAAGGTTAAAAGCAGGAACATCATGTTGATGGTGATGTCTGTGAAGTTACTCTTCCCAGAACTTCCCAGCTGGCAAACTCATCTTTTCCCAGGCTGTGCTCTCCCCATCCTTATGGCTGAAGAAACGCCTGGGTTAAATTCCCCCAGGAAATCCTACACATGCCATGCAACGGATTCCTTCAGTAGTAGTGAATTGCTGGAATTAATTGTGAGCTCCATTTGAGTAGGAAAGAACTGGTCGGCTCAGCCGCTCTAACCCGGCCTTGAATTCCTGAAGCTGAGTGAGTCAGTGCACCCTGTAATGTTGCAGAGGCGAAGCGAAGAGCCATACCGCCTGTCCTCTCCCGGCTTACACATTAATCTTCCACACGCTGGGAAGGCTTGTGCTAGAAAGCGACCAACTCCCGAGCAGCGGAACTCAGCTAGTCTGTTTGAATGCAGTGAACAGACAAGCATGTGAGATGATGATCTCTTTAATCAGCAATGCTGGTCCGGTCAGAATGAGGGCTTTGCTGCTTCTGTATCCTTCTGTGCAAGGTCTAGGGCAGTCCTTGAACATGACGTTTCGTCTGTTCAAATATAAAATGTAAAATTAGAACCAATAGGTCTTTGAAGCCTCTTTTCACACTAGGTCAGTGGTTCTCAACCTGGGGGTCGGGACCCCTTTGGGGGTTGAACGACCATTTCACAGGGGTCTCCATGAGTCAAGGCACAAACGGCTTGGGTCTGGAGAAGGAGAGGGAGGAAGAGGGGAAGAGTGATTTACAGCTTGATAGGTTGGAGGGGATGTCAGTCAATGGCACTGGAGGCTGCAATTGGCTGAGGGTGCCTGTAGAGGGAAGTTCTCTATGGTGCCTGTGGCAGTGGCCTGCCAAAGGGGGCTTGTGGCCTCTTCCAAGCAGGGAAAGGGGTCACCACAACATGTGGAACTGTATTAAAAGATTGCTGCATTAGGAAGGTTGAGAACCACTGCACTAGAGAGTGTTGCAGCCTTGATCTGTAAGCCAAACACAGTCACTGTGGAAAGGGTCAATTGCCATATTCAGATCATAACATACAGTACTGTACATGCTTGAGTTATGGTTTGTGGGGCATGGAAATTGACAGGAAAAAAAACCCGAGTTAACTGGTATGGTCTACTGCAGGCATGTCCAAAGTCCGGCCTGGGGGCCAAATGCGGCCCGTTTTGAATTTTCAAGTGGCCCTCAGCCTCTTCTCCCTGCCGGCTCAGCCTGTCATTCATCCCCGCTGGCTGGTCCCTCCCTGTGTTGGCTGCATATGTCAGCTTGCAGTTTTATGGTTTGCCTGCCCTCCCTGCCTCCGTCCATCCCCTCGACCCCCGCCCTGCCTACCTGCTCCTGACTCTGTTGCTGAAGTGTCCTCCCCACCTCATTGTGAGGGAGAGCAGCATATGTGAGCAGTGGTGTGTCCTGGGTGCGTGTTGGCTGATTCCCGGGCCATGCAACAGCTGCTGGACTCTTGGGTGCCTTGAAACTAGAGCATTTGCGGCTGTTGCAGATGTGCATGGTCCATGCCCTTCCCCAACTTCAGGCTGAATAGTCAGCCCCCCACACATTTTCACCTCACCAAATCTGGCCCTCCTTGCAAAACGCTTGGACACCCCTGGTCTACTGTATTCCTGTAAGGCACAATTGTCTCTTCCACTAGCCTGTATAGTGCCCACTAGAATTCACCAGGGGGCACTGCCACCACTTAAGTTGTTCTTTTGTGGCCAATTTTGCTACAACTGTTGAAACTTGGAAAAAACTGTGCAGGTTTTTGATGGTGTAAGATTGGGTGCTGAGAGTGTCCCCTAACGTCATAGAGTCTCCCAATCTGCAGGATAGAGCATCTCCTTCCAGGAAAAAAATAGTTTTAATAAGAGTTTATTTTTCTTTTTTACTGCAACCATAGCAAATGTAGGCATAGTATGGGAAGCAGGAGGGGAACTGCATTATTTGGACTTAGGGGGAGGGGTCATGCAGCTGAGCTTGGGAAGTTGTCTTTGCCCAAAGGATATCTTCTAGGTGCTTTGGACTACACTTCCTATCATTCGACAACTAGTCTGGCCAATGGTCTGGGATTGAGGAAGCAGTGTTGGGACATTATACCAGTCCAAGACCAGTGGTTCACAACCTTGGGTAACCCAAGTGTTGTTGGACTGCAACTCCCGGAAAGCCTGGCTGGCATGGCTGGTGATGAAGCCTTTGGGAACGGTAGTAAAAATAAATAAATCACCAGGACTACCTAAGGTTGTGAGCCACTCACCTAGGGCAGCATTGTCGACTTGGGCAACAGATTTATGGAATTTCAGGCAGAAGGCTTTCTCATAATGATCTATCTCACTCTTCTTATCAAAACACCATGTTAAGACTCCGTTAACCCTGTTTAATATAATCCTTACTATATTACTCTACAAAACCCCATGTTTCAAGAGGCTTGTTTCAAATAGTAATAATGTTGTGACATTTGGATCAGTAGCCATGTATATGAACCCTCCCAGGGTTTTCTAGATATCAAGTACCAAAAAAAAATTATTTACAAGTCTCTCCTTCCATTCATAATTCAAGGCAGCTTGCCCAAGGCTGCACAGGTTGCATGGGATGTAACTCCATCCGCGATGCACACTCTGGATGACCACAGCCGATTTTTTCCCTGGGAGGCATGGTGGGGGTTCAAACTCCCAGCTTCTGACTCCAGAATGAGCTATTCTAGCACTTAGAAAGAACAGACTATAGCTTGAATGTTGAGAGTCAACTGTGGTTGCAAATACTTTCAGTCCCTTTCCTACAGAAATCTTGAAGGAAGGAGAACTGTGGGGACTTAAAGCTCTGTACATAATGATAAACCGTTAATTTTTATGATCAAACTGGGGAAGGAAATCTCAGATATGAGGTTCCCTAACATTCACTGCATAAATATAGTCTGCTCTATTCTATGGCAGAAGGCTTGATCTGAATTATTTAAATTGTTCTTCATTTACGTCATCCAGAAGGAGAGCAGAAAGTGGGTTAAAATGCAGTCTTTTCATACTGATGAATATTTCTCTAACATGCAAGCTTTGGGCATGCTATGCTACAAACTGGAAATTATACTTGCAAGAATGGATAAAGTAGTAGAATGCCACCACAATTGGCGATAAGAGTGTAACTTTTTTGTTTATTTTTGCTGTTTAGGAGATGCTCCAGCAAGCAATGCAGCAGAAGGTAAGGCCCCAACATTGTAAGTCAGAAATAAACACCCTTAGTCGTGACAAATGAGTGGTTAGAGGTCTTGTTTATCAAAAGTCCCCATGAAATTCCCCATCATCACATACAGTAGTCCTAATAATCCTTTGATGAACAGCATCATAGGAGACTCATTTGTGGCTGCTGTCCAAGGACCAAATTAAGGAAAACATGTATTCTCTACAATTATCCCGTTTCCCCTTCTATAACACAATCACATCAGAGATAGACCATTGTAAGCTGCTTGGGGTCTCTCTAGAACGAGAAAGGTAGAGTAGAAATCCAATCCAATCCAATCCAATCCAATCAATCAAATAAGCAAACAAACAAGGAAGCACACAAATCAGTGTCTCAGCCATCAAATTTGCAAATGAAACCCCTATTTACATTCCACATAACAAAGCTGTCTGTAATGCAAGAGGTAAGGGAAAACATGTGCTGTGATGAACAGATCTCTTTCACCCCTTAAGGAAGCACCACTGCGAAAGATGGACCAAGAGTAGTAACTACTTTGATCCTAAGTTTCCAGATGAGGCAGTTTCCAGGTGACCTGTGTTATTGGGGCTCACTTTCCCTGCACTACAGCACCCATCCTCCTTAGGATCCTGTGCAGTGCGGTATCCCAGCATGCTGAAATAGCCACACTTCCTGAAATCTTACCAGTAAGATGTAACGAGCCACTTTCATTCTCTTTTCCACCCCATATTATAGTTTCAGAGGAACAAAAGGGAGAGCCTTCTACTCAGTCTGATGCACTCTTCATCAAGAAGCCGGAAAGTGTGTTAATCGAGGCTGGTAAGTGCCAAAGATGCCTGGCAGGAGATCTTCACAACGTTTGACGTTCCCACTTCTACTCTGTTCTTGAAAAGGCAGGATAAGGGCTACGTTCACCATTTGGCAGAGAGAAATAAGCACCCCAGGCACCAACTGTCTCCCAGCAGTTCTCCAGAGCATGCTTGCTGTTCTATCTTAATCCGGGGCACGCCGGGCAACCTGCTGTGGTCCTTCGAACTAGCTCACTGCCTGAGGTAGGCAGGAGTAGGGCCGGTGCTAGGTTTTTTTGCGCCTTAGATGAGGGGTGGGGGGGTGAGGCGGGGTGGCGGGGGCAGGGGTGGGCAGGGTGGGGGTGGGGGGCAGGGGGGTGGGGCAGGAGGCGGGGTGAGGGGTGGGGGTGGTGGGGCGGCAGATGGCAGGGGACGGTGATGGGCGCGGGGGTGGGCGGCGATGGGCGTGGATGGCGACGGGCGGACGGCAGCGGGTGGCTGTTGGCGGCGCTGGCGGGCGGTGGGGGGGATGGACGGTGGTGGCCAGCGGTGGGGGGGCAGCAGGGGCGGCAGGCTGTCCAGCGCCCTCTCTCCATTTTGGCACCCTAGGCAACTGCCTAGTTCGCCTTAATGGAAGTGCCGGCCCTGGGCAGGAGGACAATACTGTCTTTTGTTACTTAAGTCATAGTAAGGCTGTTACTTCACGTCCCTTGTCTCGGAACAGGAACCGGGAACAAAGCGTGACAAGAGAATTCCCCAGCCCAGGGGCAGGTACAGCTTGTCACGCTCTGTTCCCGGTTCAGGGGGCGTGGTCGAGACAAGGTTTTGCTGTCACGCTATGGATGTGAGGTAAGATTTTTTTTGCTACCGGTCCCAAGCGGGACAGCAAGGAGGGACGAACAAGACGTTAAGTAACGGCCTAAGATTCAGTCCAATCGGTCTTTAGCTGCCTGTAAAGTTGTGGAAAGGTCCCTCCGACACCCCAAATGTCTCCGGTGGCTTTGTGCAGGACTGTTGTTCTCTTGCTGTTGCTCAACCCCTTGGGCTTAGGTGCTCCAATCAGTACCAGCCATGGTCAAGGGAGGATGGTTGGAACTGGAATTAGCAGCCCATTGAGAGCACAGTATTCCGTAAGGGGGTCTCCCTGTTTTAAGATTTTCCAGCCCCATTGGAAGATGCCAAAGACTGAACACAGAACCTGGTCAGTCACCGAGCTGAGAACTGCTGGATAGTTCAGCGGCTTAGGTCTCTGGCTGCCGAGCCAGAGGCTGAGAGTTCAATTCCCCACTGTTCCTCCTGGACTCGATGATCAAAAAGGCCCCTTCCAGCAATTCAAAGGTTATCACCACCACCACCATCCTTTAAAAACATTACAAATCCCCCAATACCCCTCTGGCTGGGATATTTCATCCTCCCTCACGGAAGCTTGGAGGAGATGATGGTACGTTTGGCTAAACATCCCATAAGCAGGACTCTGACCTGTGTGTGTGTGTGTGTGTGTGTGTGTGTGTGTGTGTGTTCTCTTTTCAGGGAAGGACACCTGCATTAGCTTTCAAGTGGATGGGAAGCTGCTCCCAGGCAAACCTACCGTCAAATGGTTCAAGGGAAAATGGCTGGAGCTGGGGATTAAAAGCGGGCTACGGTTCCAGTTCAAGGAAACCTTTGACAAGGAGAAAAACGTGAGTCTTCACTGCGGGAGAAAAGCAAAGGACCTGTTTTCTAAAACTGATGAGTAACCCTTTCCAGCCTCATGTGCTACAGGGGCACACCGCCGTCCTCTAGTCATACTTATTTTGTGGGAAAGAGTAGACCAAAGCAGGTCACCTGCCCCGTTGTTGACAAAGCCTGGGAAAAAAAGTCAGCCACTGGCCGTGGCCCCATTTTCCCGATCAACAAGCAACCCACCGAAACATGGCCTAGGCTTAAAAATGTCGCCACAAATCTGCCGCGTTCTGCCACGGGAGCGCTTGATTGTTTCGGACAACGTAACTTATTGGGATGGAAAATGTGCCACCACGTTAAACTGCGATGCAATAAAGCACAAATGACATGCTTGGTGACTTGACCCCATTTGGGAAACTAGCATTTTCCTCCATTTGGAGGGACACTGAAATTCATTCGGGTTAAGGAATCTCCTGCAAATAGGTGAGGTATATGTCTTGCTTTGTTTTATCTAATTACAGTTTTTTTTTTCATCTATAAGATGCCCCCATTTATAAGATGACCTCCACTTTCCCAACCCAAACTTATTTATTTTATTTTATTTTATTTATTTTCACAACTTATATGCCGCCCACTACCCAAAGGTCTCTGGGCTTATGAAACTTACAGTTTCATAACCACAGTTTCATAACCACACAATTCTCTCCTCAGCTTACTTCCGTGTATAAGGTGACCTTCAATTTTTAGTCAAACAGTTTTAGAGAAAAATACAGTATACTTATACAGTACACAGAAAAATACTGTATTTTGATTGCATAGATATATGGTATGGGAGCTTGCCTGCCACATCACTTGAGTCTTCAAGTTCTGTTTTGTTTTGTTCTATTCCATTCCGTTCTGTTCTATTCTATAATTAGTGCTGAAAATTAAGAACATCCCCTTCCTTGGCAGAAATGCTTCCATCATTTTTTGAATATTCAGCTGCCATGAAAAGCCACCGTTTAGCTTTCTAAATGTTTCAATTTTTAACTTTGTGAAACTTCTTGGGACTTGAAGGCAGATTGTTTGTTACAATAAAAGTACAGTGGTACCTTGTATAAAGGAATTAATTCATTCAAAATGAAATTCTGTTAAGCAGATTTTCCTTTATACAAATTTCCCATAGGAATGCATTGAAATCAGAGTAATCCCTAATCGCAACCATTTTTATGTTGTACGGATTCACCCCATAGGCGATTCTGTTAAGCAAATTTCCCTATCTCTGCAATTTTTATGTTGTACAGATTTTATGCTATACAAACTGTTGGTTATACGAGGGTCTACTATCCCCTTCTGGCAAGGATATGCATACTGCCCCATCTACTAAGATGGATGCTAACATTCAGAGAAAAGGTGGATGTATATAATAAATGAATGAATGAATGAATGAATGAATGAATGAATGAATGAATGAAATTAGTCTTCCCAGATCTTCTGCTTACAAGATGCTTTAGACCCAGTGGTTCTCAACCTGTGGGTCCCCAGATGTTCTTGGACTGCAACTCCCAGAAGCCTCTACCATTTGCTGTGCTGGAAGGGGTTTCTGGGAGTTGCAGTCCAGGAACATCTGGGGATCCACAGGTTGAGAACCAATATAGCAGTCAACATCCATATGCGCTAGCCATGCTGCTGCTGACTGATGGGAATTGTAGTCCAAAACACCTGGAGGGCATGAGGTTGGAGGAAGCTGGGTTAAACTCTGCTGGTGCCTTCCCAGTTTAATCTTCTTGGCACTTGTATATCCTCCAGTTCTGCCTCAAATTCATTGGGGGCAATGAAGCTCTGGCATTTTGGCAGAGTTTGGGCGTGCATGATTGTCCGAATTTCACCCGTTTTGTACTAATGATGTAGCAGAAACAGGTGCTGCCTGTGAATCTTCCACATCCATGTTTCCTTCTTCTTTTTGTCTTTGCTTCCTCCCAAAGATTTACTCCTATGAGATGAGAATCAGCAAAGTGGCAATTGGAGACCGGGGCGACTACCGCTGCGAGGTGTCATCCAAGGACAAGTTTGACAGCTGTACCTTCAACATTGATGTGGAAGGTACATCTGGGAGCCCTAACTCAATACCCTAAATGGCTGGATCCTCCATGCCCACCCTTTGGAAAATTCCTCTTCTTTGATGCCTTTCACAGCCTTCTGGAACCAGGAGCTTGGAATAATTTCTGTTTGGAGTACATTTCCCAGAATCCCTCAGTTGGCGTCCATGATGAATCTGGGAACTGGAGTCCAAAAATGTACCTTTTCCCAGCATTGGACATTCTTCTTCCGAATTGATTCCCCTTTAGTGATATGTCTGGTCAGGCCAATCCAAGACATTTTGCTGCTTGAGATGGAGCAGTAGGTATCTCCTTCCAAGTCCAGATACGTAGCACTCAAGACCCAGCAAGTTATTCAGGACCTGCGTAGAAAATCACATAAACACCTTTCCCTGGAATTGAAATTATAGCAACTACACATATATCTATGTAACAACAAGCATTAGAAGGAAGCAATCCAGTATCCTTTCTTGACATTAAGAGCCTTATCCCACAACTGCTGAAAAGCACTTGTAAATGCAGGAAAAACCGTCTTCAAAAATCGTGCCCCCACGAGCCGCCGCCATGCTCCCTTTAGTGCATCCCAGCCGGTCTCCCAGCAACCACCTCTGGGGGTACTGGTTTTTGGATCTGCTTTTGATGTGTCTTTTAAGCCAACACAAACTTAAGTGGGGACTCTGAAACGTTGTTATTTCTCTTGTCCCCCGTTGTGCTTACTTCCTGTGGTTTTTTTAAATTGTGATTTCAGGATATTGGTATGTAGCCAAGCCCACATCATATGGGCTGGCCTGTATTTTATTGAAATTACTGAAAATGTCCCTATTACTGAAAAAAATCACTATTAAACACCATGATGTAAGAATAATTATAATTGCGCATGTTACTGCAGAGTTTGCAGTGACACAAGGAAGGCGATATGTCGGCATAGAAACTTAAATAAAATTGTTTGCAACGGAAAAGCAGGGAAACATCACAGAAACGGTGATGTTTCTGTGGCGGCCTCAGGCATAGTCTATCTGCTACTTATCAGGGTGTGCTTTCCAAAGTACCCAGACAAATCAAAAAGCCTTCACTACCAAGGCTATAGTTAACAACCCATTCTTGATAGGTGTCAGCACCTTAGGCCATTGTTCATCTTAAGGCTATGGATACTATTGTCTCCCTAATGAGCCTATTCAGGCCATTGTTCATCTTATGAGCCTAATTCAGACCAGGGTGACAAGAGGTCAAAGCTGACTGACTATAAGATGGAGGACTCGCACTAGCTGTATTCAGACTGATGAAGCTGTTTGGATGAGCAGCGAAACGTTTCTATCTCTCAAAAAAGAAGTCCAGTAGCCATGACTCAACTTCCAGATAAACTCACCTGGATGACTGAGAATCTTCACAGACATCACAGAAACTGGTGTTTTGATGAATATCACGGTAGTGGGGACAAAACTTAGGCGGAGAATAGAGAAGCGTCTGTGAGGACACAGAAACCCCCCCTTCCGAATCACGTGATTGTTGGCGGAGCGAATTCACCTTCTCTTAGGAGCCAGTTCTTCCGGCCGTGGGATAAGGCTCTAAATATAATCTGTTCAATGAGGTGTCTTCCTCCTGCTTCGTGGCAGGGCTGGCTCTGACGCTTGGTGAGTTAGTCTAAGGCCGTTACTTCACTCTTGCTGCGAGGAATTTCGTGTGCGAATCGATCGCAGAACGCTCCTCCTCTTTGGATTCGGCGCCACCCGACCACGCCCCTAAACCGTGCTCCAAGCGGGCGAGAGATTCCCCTGCCGGAGGCCGGGAATCTTCTTCGCTTGCATCCCGCTCGCATCCAAAGTCACGTGTGGCCAGTTAATAAATATATTTATCTTTTTTTACTTATTTTTTCTCCGTGCCAATGCATCGATATTTCTTAACCCGTTCTTTTGATCTTGCTTTCTGTACACGGGCAGGGGCAACAGAGGGGGGCAAGGTCCCCGGGTGAATAGCAGAGCCCCTCCGCTGGCAAGGGATGGCACTATTGCGCAGAGGGAGGGGAGGGGTGTCGGTGCCGCCGCTGCAAGACACAATACAGGGCGATGAAGCTGAGAGAAGCCTCTCCCGCCCTGCCCCCCAAAACCAACCCAGCTGCTCTGCTTCAGGGAAACACGATGGCCGCCCACAAGTCCTCGGGACAACCGCAGGGGGCATTTGAGCGCCGGGCTTGACCGCTGGCTTGTGTGCCTCTGACCGCAAATGACAGCCGGGTATTGATGCATCGATACGCCGTGGTAATTTTTTTAAAAAAATAAAAGAAAGCAGAAACCGGACGTTGCAAGTAAGCTTCCCAATGCGAAGGGAGCACGTGAGGTAGTAATGGATTCGATCCTAAAATTTCGCATGGTGAGGACAGAGAAAGAGGGGTGGGGGCAAAGGGAGACCACGTGACCGCCTTCGCATTCAAAGCGAAGGCAATCCCGCTGTGAAGCGAAGTACTTCGTGAAGTAACGGCCCAAGTCCTCATCCTAGGGACCTATGTCAGGTAGAAGCAGTTATGAAGGAAAGGCAGATTCACTATTCCCTGCAATATACTTGCAGTTTTCGGAGGGGAGGCATGAAGCAGGGTTAGAAAACATGGGGACAGACTATACGCAATATCGGGAAGGATATCCAGGTTGCTCAACCCGACAATTTATTGTATTATTTTTAATAATATATAAATGATGTTTATATATTATTAAATAGATGGGAATTAACACAGTTTTCTCTGTCCAAAATGGGAAAATCATATAGACAGAAATAAATCTGTGATGGATTGGGGTTTCCCAGCTCTCATGGATAATTCCTAACTTTATAAAGGTGTGCTTATGCTGTGACCTAGGGCTTGGTTACACATAGTAATACTCCTAGGCCTGGGCTGAGTTTAGCACAGTTCAAACTGATGTAAAAATATCCATTTACATGCCGTAGAGCTAAGTGTCCATTTCTGGGGTGCATTTTTTGGTTCAGACAGCGAGATATTTTAAACTGTAGGAGGAGTTATTGCTTTGAACTCAGTTGTGAATGTGATTTATTTTGAATTGTTTTGTCATGTGTGCTTGCCTGTGTCTAAGCTTCTCTGCACCACACTTTCTTTTCTTTTCTTTTCTTTTCTTTTTAATATTGGGAGACACCTTGAGTCCCCTTATCAGGAAAAAGGCAGCAGATAAATAAAACAATTGAAACAACATTCATCCTAACATCTCTCTGCTAAAGGAATTCGGGGGAATGTTCGAATCCAGCAATTTCCCCTTAACATTCAGTGAGGTTAGATCTCTTGACCGGATCCTGTCATGGTAGAACAGTATTGACGAGGCAGTCTTCCAGAGGAAGTGGTTATGGGTGGATCACAGATCACACTTCCGTGTCTTGGCTTCTTAAGGGATTGGGTGGAGGTGGCTCCAGGGGAGGTGAGATGTGCGGCATGTACTTTATACCTGTGTTGTTGTATTTCCTCTACCAACAGTGTCTGGAACTGATAACGGCGCAGTCTTGCAAGCATTCAAACGGACGTAAGTTGGAGACTGAATCCTTGATGGCAATCCATGTTGCTCAGTGTGGTGTCCCAGGGGGCGGGAAGGGGGCTGGGGCTGGGGGGGACTGAGACCACCTATACCACCTATACCACCCAGAGATAGCAGTGCTCTTTGGCCTTTTCTGATAGAAACCAGCTGGCAGGCGGAGTCAGTTGGGTGCTCCCGTGGGCTGACTCTTTCTCCTCCACCCCTGTTCTCCTTGCAGAGGGGAAGGCAAAGATGATACGTCTGGAGAGCTGGACTTCAGTGGGCTGCTAAAAAAGAGGTAGGTGACGACTGGGGAGAATGGGATACATTGAGAAAAAAAGGAAGGGGAAGGCAGGTTTGAATCGGTAACCTGTTTTGAGCAGCAAAAATTTATAGCTCCAAGTTGTATACAAAAGAGCAGAAAATGCAATAACTTCCCCTTCACAATATACTGCTATCATGGGGGAACAAGAAGAAGAATACTGAAGGACTGTGAACTCCATTTACGTCTCATTTAAAAAAAAAGGACAAAAACAAACACAAACAACAAAAAATTGGACTGCATGTCTCTTTTAACCTTAGAGGTGTATAAAGGCAAAGCGGTTCCTACAATTCTGAAATTTGTCCCTGCTGCTACAGTCCATAGTACCAGTATTCACTGATTCACTTGCATGATCTGAAAATATTGATGTGTTTAAAGAAAACTCCTAGAAACATACATTTCTGAAGATGAAATTACCAAAATTGGCCACTAGAGGGAGTCAGAGACCATGCTATGTATAGTGCTTGCTATTAAAATAAGAGTTCATAATCTTTATTGTTCATAATATAAACAGTAGAGTGTTTATAATTGTTTATTGTTAATCATATTTAATAATAATGTTTCAGAACTGGGTGGGAGCTGGAAATCAAACCGCCCCCTATGGATACGGGAGTGCTATAGTAATGGGCAAATGGGAAATAGCCATTCTTTTCCATCTGCATGCCATGGAGATGGCAAATGGATGCTGCAGTCAAATGGTGTAGCAGTAAACTTTGACCGTGTGTCTATGATAATCCCTGCCCCCAATCCCAAGCAAAATTGCTATATAGCAGTGGTTCCCACCTTGGGATCCACGTACCCACCCACCCCCCACCCAAGGGTACAAACCAGGACAGTTAGGGGTATGTGGGGAAAAAGAATAATGATGGGAAAAGGCATGCATCTCAACAGCATAAGACAAGATACTGATCCAAAGTTCTGAAATTAATTTAATGTGATGACGAGGGACCGAGTCAGTTTTTCACCTTGGGGAAAGCCCCGTTATCTTGCCTTGTCATTGTGTTGAATGGTAGGGCATTCCTCCTTACACAATGTATTACAAACACTGCTGCACGCATGCTCTGCAGTGCACCCCTCGCAAACTCAGCTCTCACTCTCCTCCTCTTGTGAGCATTCATGTGCTCTCACACCACTACCGGTGTGTCTATACGCAGCCACACCTGTCCTGTGAGTCCAGTAACCATAATAATGACAAACATTTTGCTCATATGAGGGATAATATTTATGTATGGAAAGGGGCTGCCAAGGGGCACACAAGTGAAAAAAAAAAGGCTGGGAGCCATTGCTATATAGTATAATGCCCACTTGCTCAACAGCTTGATAGCTTCGCTTTAACTCATTGGTCTGCCACTACCTTAAAAGTTGGCACAGGCCACCCATGGTCTTCTAAGTATTGCTCAGCTGCAGTTCCAACCATCCTTTACTTTTGATTATGTAGGTTCACTCTAGGGATGGGCACAAAGCGAAAAACAAAATGCTGTTTTCTCTTGTCATTGGGTAACGAAATGAAACGAAACGACACGAGGAAGCAGCATTTCGTTACAGACGAAACGAAATGGTAGGGGTTTTGTTGTTGTTGAAATGAACCATTTTGTTCCATCTCTAAGCCACTTGGGGGAGGGAAAAAGTTTTTTTTTAAAAGCTCTGGGCTTTAAAAACCTTTCCCCTCCCCGAAGCTGCACCATCTGATCAGCGCTAGGGTGGTGGTGGGGGAAAGGTTCCCCCTCCCTACCCCAGCACCCAGCACCTGACAGGCGGGGCTTGGGGGGAGGGAAAAAGTGGTCTGCTTATATACCGCCCGATACTATTTCAAGTAGTCTCTGGGCAGGTTACAGGTTTTAATTACTGTATGCAGGCTACACATTGCCCCCCCCCCAGCAAGCTGGGTACTCATTTTACCGACCTTGGAAGGATGGAAGGCTGAGTCAACCATGAGCCTGCTATCTAGGATCGAACCCCAGATCGTGAGCACAGTTTTACCTGCAGTACAGGCATTTTAACCACTGCGCCACGAGGCCCAGGGCTTTTAAAAAAACTTTTTGTCCCTTCGCCACTTTCCAGCCCTTCCCCCCACGAACCACTTCATTACTGGTTCATTTTGTACTTTTTTGGGGGAATCGTATGAAATGAAGTGAAAAAATGTGGCAGGGAGGAAAGGAAACGAAATGAAACATAATATTTTTGTTTCGTGCCCTTCCCTAGTTCACTCTTTTTCCTCTCTGCTTGTATTCCTCTCTGTTAATCGCTCACAGAAGCAATGATAAAACTTGGTGGATAAAAACCTTGTTATTCCTCCGAATTTGTCTGCCAAGTCAAGCAAGGCCCATTGGTTTTCTGGGTCTGTCAACAGATGATCTTACAGCTCTGATAGTCATTGCTCAAAAACTTTCCTTCTTATAGCCTTATCCCATGGCCGGAAAAAACAGCTCCTAAGAGAAGGCGGATTCGCTCTGCCAACAATCACGTGATTTGGAAGGGGGGGGTTCTGTATCCTCACAGATGATGTTGTATTCTCCGCATGAGTTTTGTCCCCACCACTGCGATGCTCATCAAAATGCTAGTTTTTGTGATGTTTCCCTGCTTTTCCGTTGCAAACAATTTTGTTTAAGTTTCTCTGCCGACATATCACCTTCCTTGTGTCACTGCGAACTCTGCAGTAATGTGTGCAATTATAATTATTCTTACATCATGGTGTTTAATAGGGAAATTTTCAGTAATAGAGACATTTTCAGTAATTTCAGTAAAATACAGGCCATCACATATGACGTGGGCTTGCTGGCATATCAATAGCCTGAAACCACAGTTTAAAACAACACAGGAAGTAAGCAGAATGGGGGACAAGAGAAAAAACAATGGCGTTTCAGAGTCCTCACTTGAGTTTGTGTCAGCTTAAAAGACGCATCAAAAGCGGCTCAAAAAACCAGTTTCCCCAGAGGTGGTTGCTGGAAGATCCGCTAGGATGCACTTAAGGGGGCATTGGTCATTTTGTTTTAAAGCCGGCTGCTCATGGGGGCACGATTTTTGAAGACAGTGTTTCCTGCATTTACAAGTGCTTTTTAGCAATCGTGGGATAAGGCTTTTAGACGATCTCTCCCAGAAACTCCTGGCTGGGCTGGCTGGGGGATTCTGGAAAAGCTAGCCCCTCTCCCTGCAAAAATACATTGTCTAAAAATGTTGCTGTTGGTAATTTTGCTAGGGAATCGGGAAACAGGGGAGCGATGGCTTTTTAGTCCTACTTGTGTTTTCCATTTCTCAGAGTGGCATTTGGGGTCCCTCCCCTCACCCTGCTTTTAAAAAAATATTTATATCCTTCTTTTTCTTAGGGCGCTTTTACACGACCCCTAAGATCCGCTGGCAACTTAAATTCGGACCAGAGATCTTGAGGGTTTGTCGCTCTTCCTGTGTTCCCACCCCTCTGCACTCCCTTTCTCCTGTCTGCGTGAGGGGAGGGAGAAAAAAAGGGAGAAAAAATGCAGGCTCACCTCCGCTCTGCCTTCGGGAGCTGCCCCAGGAAGCATTCCAGTCTCTTCCAGTCTCTTAAAGGGGCGGGGGGCAAAAAACAAACACACACACACACACAAGGCAAGGAGAGCCCGGCACTCACTGCTTTACATCCGCATCAGAAATTTTTCACCTTCGGAGACCAGGTACTTGGAAGATGCGCTGGAACGCGCTTAGGTGGGCGTGGTCGTACTTAATTTTTTTTAAAATCCGGAGCTGGTGGGAAAACAATTTTAAGCTCCGGATCTGGGAGCCCTTTGCCTCGGATTTTAGGGGTCGTGTAAAAGCGCCCTTAGCTTTCGAGTTGCCTTTTAATGATGCAAGCTGCCTCTTTGAACTCATTGTTTTCAGCTCTAAATGTTGTGTTTCGGTGTTGTAAGCCACCTGGGTTCCTTTTCAAAGAGAAAGGTGGGAGTAAATATATAAACGGGCAGACAAACCGTACAGACTGGCAAGCGGGCAGGCAGGCAGACAAATTTGGAAGCCAAAGTCTGAAGAATTCCGCCCTTCCTCTTCTCCCCTCTCTTTCAGAGAGATCCAGCGCGAGGAGGAGGAGAAGAAGAAGAAGAAGAAGGATGACGACGATGATATGGGCATCCCTCCTGAGATCTGGGAGCTGCTGAAGGGCGTGACCAAGAAAAGCGAGTACGAGCGCATCGCCTTTGAGTACGGCGTCACGGACTTGCGTGGCATGCTCAAGAGGCTGAAGAAAACCAAAGTGGAAGTCAAGAAGAGTGAAGGTCAGCTGGGATGCCAGAATGGTCTGCAGCGGGGACCCTGGGAGGAGCCCAGTCTCCTGAAGGGTCCTTCATTGGCCATAAACGAACTCTGGGATATCCATCTTCCATCTTCTAGGGAAGGAGTTGGATGTAGGAAGGAGGCCCCTACCCACACAGCTTTTCTGTCCCATTGTAGCATTGGCCAACTGGGGACCAGACAGGTGGCTTTTGTTGGATGGGGAGTGATGTGGCATAATAGCCAGGCACTAGCGGATTTACTGCATGGTCCCTTTAAATATGACCCCCTCCTCCTTTTGACTCCATCATCTAGAAAACACATTGCCCCATTATCCCCCATCAGATAGCCTCCCACCCAAGCCTGGAGAGCTTTCAGCCTACAACCCATTGGGGGAGGGGACTCATGGAAGAGGAGGGGAGGAACATCGTCTCTAAATCTGGAAAGGTTCCCCTCTGCTCGGTCATCAGCCATTGTTATTGTAACCCATACTAAGGCCTCTATCACACTGCATGTAAAAAGTGTGTTTTTTATTTTTTAAATTCACACCTGGAGTACTGGTCCCCACTGTGATGCGCTTCAAAAAATACATGCCTCTGCCACGCCTCCTGAAGCGCGACCCACTGCATTTTCCTCATCCTTGCCCCTCCAGTAGTCATTTTTTAATCTGCATTTTCAGAGAATTAAAGTGACCATCAAAAGTAAGTGGGGGTGTTGTTAGTGTGAATTTTTTGTTATTCTGCTCAATGTATTGATATTTTCTTAAAATTATTTGCTCTTTAAAATAATAAGTGGATTACTGGTACAGAAAAAAAAACAACACAAAACATTTGTCATGTTCTCCAGTAGTAAAACTAGAAACTCAGCATGCTGGTAATCAAAGCGTAGATAGATAGATAGATAGATAGATAGATAGATAGATAGATAGATAGATAGATAGATAGATAGATAGATAGATAGATAGATAGATAGATAGATAGATAGATAGATAAACAGTGACAGAGAAAACAGCTTTCCAAAACAGCAATTTGATGCACTTTTGGCCCATGAGGATGTCTGAATAGAGCATCCAAAAATGCTACTGTGGGGATGGAAAGTGTGCATTACATGTCACGTGACCAGTTTTGGAGAAAGTACTCATCAAATCAATATGCACATTTAGTGTGCGTGTGATAGAGGCCTAAGATTCCCCATCAGGCTTCATGATAGATGCAGAGAACTGTAGGCTGTGTTGAGGAAGTGATGGTACCCAACCTCACACCGTTTTCTCCTTAGATGCTATAGATGCTATTCTCTTTCTACATTTTCTATTTTTCACCAAAGTGCAGGAAGCTATCGCACACAAGTGCCACTGGACTGCCGCAATACGCATGCTTTACTGCTAGAGACTTGCGAGCTTTTCCTGAAATCTCAAGTATGTACTACAGGAAACATATTGTTTACCTGTTGAAATCTGTTAGCATCATTCCAGTCCTTTGCGACTGAGCAGTCATGCCTGCAAACACAGCATAGGCTTGTCTCCAGCCAATCACAAAACAAAGCAAGCTTCATGGCAAGCTGTGCTGCCAGGTCTGAGGAACTCCTGCGGTGTCAATTAGGGATGGGCTTTTCGTTTCAGAACCAGTAGGTTATGAAACGAAACACGCGAGCCCAGGTGGTCCTTGGAACGGCTGATACATGCAGATCCAATTGCTTTACCCTTCTCTGTCTCGTGCAGGGTTAAAATCTAACAAGGAAGCATGCTGCGACGTCATCTGTTCTAGATCTGTGATGCTGGCCAATCAGGAGCTGTGCAGGGACAGGCATCATCCCGCCTCCCTCTCTGATTGGCCAGCAGCACGAAGCAGGAAAGATGACATCGCAGCGTGCTTCCTCGTTGAATTTTAACCCTGAGTGAGACAGACAAAGGTAAAGCAATTGGATTTATGTGTATCAGCCGGTTTCGAGAACCACCTGGGCTTGTGTGGTTAGTTTTGTAACCTACTTGTTCCGAATCGAATTGCCCATCCCTAGTGTCAGTCAGGGGTTGTTGTTGTTTTTTGTTTTTTGTTTGCATTTAAGGAACTCCTTTTTTCGAATGATGGGTTGCCTCTTCCAAAATAGGAATTGAGGTATATTGATCGTTCAAGAGAGAAGAAGCCATGGATGAAACAGGAAAGAGCAGGAAGTGTGTTGGTGCCAAAGGCCTTGTGAAAAATGAAAATAAAATGCAAATACAAGTAAAAATGCAAATAAAAATAAAAATAAAGCATTTCCAATGAAAAATGCAAATAAATGCAAATAAAAACAAAGCATTTCCAGTTCCATTTCCCCACTTCTTTCGTAGCCTTCATTAAAAAACTGGATCCCGCTTACCAAGTTGACAAGGGCCAGAAGATCAAGATGTGGGTGGAGTTGAGCAACCCAGACCTTCCAATCAAATGGATGAAAAACGGACAAGTGATCAAGCCCAGCGGCAAGTGAGTCTGAGCAAGGCTCGGGAGGGAAGGAAGCCTGGCGCTTGCTCTCTGACAGCAGAGGTGGGGATGGGGGAAACAGCCAGGGAGCATTTCTGATGGAGAAGCCCTGGAGTCCCCCCCCCCCGTGCTCATCTCGGCTTCCTCTGCCCTGCCCTTCCTGTGGACAGGTACATCTTTGAGAACGTGGGCAAGAAACGCATCCTGACCATCACCAAGACGACGCTAGCCGATGACGCGGCCTACGAATGTGTTGTCGGGGATGAGAGATGCTCCACGGAGGTCTTTGTTAAAGGTGAGGCCGGAGGGGGAGTGCATGGGGTCATCCCAGCTTAGCAGAATGGGAAACACACAAAGGTGGGGTTAGCAAGAGGGCAGTAGCATTGGTGGGTTGGGAAAACCTCATAATAGGGGGAAGCGTAGACGCTCTATTGGAAGGGTGTGATGCTGGTGTGCAAGGAGCATTCCTGTTATGTCCTCTCTCTCTCTCTCTCTCTCTCTCTCTCTCTCTCTCTCTCTCTCTCTCTCTCTCTCTCTCTCTGTAGAACCTCCTGTCCTGGTCATGAGTGGCCTGGATGATCAGCAGGTAGTAGTGGGAGACCGAGTGGAGATGGAAGTCGAAGTGTCTGAGGAAGGGGCCCAAGTGGTCTGGTAAATTCCCTTTCTCCATCTTCCTCTTCCGCCTCCTTCCAGCCAGCCGCTGCCCACACAATCCCCATCTCGCTTCCTGGCTTCAACAATGCTAACTCGTGAAATTTCTCCTTCCCTGTGCAACTTCTAGAAAGAAGAACTCAGGATGAGTCTGTGGCATCCCCGGTTAAAACTGGGGAGGAGAGATAAATTCCCTGCGTTCGCACTTTGATGCCAGCGCCAAAAGTACCTAACGTGGCAGGTGATGATCGGCACACAGGCCACTCTGCCCATCTAGCTTAAAAAAAAAAACATGGCAGACTGTGGGGCCGTCACCTGAAAGCTGACTGACTCAAATGTTATCCGTACAGAAGCCTAGTGTCCCAATGAGTGGGCTGCCTCTAACGTTGCACCTTCTGGTTAATTAAAAATAATAATAATATTGGAAGACAGGAGTCTTTGAAACATCAGGTCGATTGGACTTAGGTTGGCTTGATCTGGGCCTAAGACTTGTCCCTGAGCCCTATAGCTAGTATCTTTATGCACATGTGTGTGCATACACACACACACACACACACACACACACACACACACACACACACACACACACACACACACACAATGTGCATCTCACTGTCTTCCTGGCTTTAACCGCTCCCCAAATGAGCCCCTTTCTCTCTGTCTCTCTCCATCTCCAGGTGTAAGGATGGGGTGGAACTGACTCGGGAAGAGACTTTCAAGTACCGCTTCAAGAAGGATGGCAAGAAGCACATTCTCATCATCAACGAGGCCACCAAGGAGGATGCTGGGCGCTACATGATCAAGACCAATGGTGGCCAGTCAGAAGCAGACCTCATCGTTGAAGGTATGCGGATGGGTGGGGTGGGGTGGGGTGGTCGACGGATGGGCACAAGAGCCGGGAGACACCCTACTGGGAGGTTATCCTTGGCGAGATATCATTCCCACCTTTCCTCGCCATCTCTCTTTTGCCACCCAGACAAGCAGTTGGAAGTCCTTCAGGGTATTGCTGACCTGACTGTCAAAGCTTCAGAGCAGGCTGTCTTCAAGTGTGAAGTCTCAGATGAGAAGGTGACGGGCAAATGGTATAAGAATGGAGTGGAGGTCCGGCCCAGCAAACGTATCACCATTTCCCACAAGGGCAGGTAAGCAAGAAGGGTAAAGCATGCTGTGTCGTGAGACATACGGACCCCGTGGCTTCCTTTGCCCTGTGGCGTTTCATTCTTGTGGGTGCATTAGGATCTCCCATATCTGCAGGATTGGCATCTACAGTTTTGCTTGGCTGCGGTCTGAGAATAAACTATTAAAAGAAAAATCCTAAAAAGATATATATTTAAAGATGACGTTAGCAGAAGCAGCCACTAGATGGCGCCAGAGACCATATATCAGTGTTGGCAAACCTATGGCACGGGTGCCAAAGGTAGCACTCGGAGCCCTTTCTGTGGGCACCCAACATCGCCCCTTCACAGCCACCTGTATTCAGGTTAAATTGCTGTATCGGCACTTTGCGAGAAATTAGTGGGTTGTGAATTGCAGTTTGGGCACTCGGTCTCTAAAAGGTTCGCCATCACTGCCATATAGCATCCTTTATTAAAATAATGTTCACTCTATTTTGAGCATCTGCATATGGGAGTCTCACTGCAAAAGCCAAATCTGTTGTATTCATAGGTGTTGAAGATTGGACTTAGACGTTGCAAACATGAAGCTTCTTTGGGTCCATTGGATGGAAAAAGTTCCTTTTATGGGAACAACCTCCAGAATCCAACAGCTGGCATGGCCGCTGGGGAAACAGCTGCAAACTCCTGGAAGCCTTAAGGCAGAACCAGTGCACAGCCCTGAAAGCTCGTCTTACCGTGTTGCCTTGAATAGGGCTTACATTCTAGCGCCCTGTGCAGCTTAGTTTAAAAAGTCTGGTTTCCCCCCCCAAGTGAGTTCCTCTTTTGCAGGCAGTTATTCTTCTGCAGAGAGTTCTTCTTCCCAATGACCACAGTCAGGGTCACGCAGCCAAGCATAACCACGAAGCACGTGGATCCAAAGAGCTCCTTGTCAAAACATTTTCTCCATCGTAGCTCAAGTCTTTGCTAAGATATGGCATTCCTTAGAGCAGTGGTGGCCAAACTTTGGCCCTCCAGATGTGTTGGACCACAACTCCCACAGTCCTTTGTCATTGGCAATATAGGCTTGGAATTCTGGGAGTTGTGGTCCAAAATATCTGGAGGGCCAAAGTTTGGCCACCACTGCCTTAGAGTGCTTTGGACGAAATATCATTGTGTGGTTAAAGGTACCTCATGTGATGGTTCTCAGATAATTGTTCTTTGAAGAAATTAATAACATTTGGCTCCCCCCCCCACTGCAGATTCCACAAGCTGGTCATTGATGATGTGAGACCAGAAGACGAGGGAGACTACACCTTTGTTCCAGATGGATACGCGCTTTCGCTATCTGCCAAACTCAACTTCTTGGGTCAGTGTCAGAAGGGATGAGCAAGAAGGCTTTACGATGGGTATGTCCAAACTTTGGCTTTCCTGATGTTTTGGACCACAACTCCCAGAATGCTAAGCCTGTATTTCCAATGGAAAAGGACTGTGGGAATTGTGGTCCAAAATATCTGGAGGGCGGAAGTTTGGACACGCCTGCTTTACGATCATAGAATCACAGAATTGTGAGGTTGGAAGGGTGCAACCCCCTCACTCTATGCAGGAATACAAATCAAAGGAGATCTACCAAGTGGTTGTCCAGATTTCTCTCAAATGCCTGCAGGGTTGGAGCACCCGCCACCTCTTCAGGTCGTAGGTTCCATTGCCGTACTGCTCTAACAATGAGGAAGTTTTTTCCTGGTATTCAGCCGAAAGCTGGCTTCTCTTAACTGGAGCCCATTGTTACGCATCCTGTACACTGGGATCTTGAACTCAATGCAAATACAGTACTGTATTCAGAGATGGCTGCTCTCCAACGGTCTGAAGGTCACACATGCCCAGCCCTGAGCTTTGAAAGTTGCCCCACCTCATATTGTTATCCTTTTAAATGAAATGCCCTTGAACCCTTTCCTGGACACATTTTTAAATTAAGATTTGACAGGCTACATGTTAGTTTGCACTAAGGGGGTGGTATAAAAAAATAAATAAATAAATAAATAAATAAATAAATAAATAAATAAATAAATAAATAAATAAATGTTTTGGGTCCTTAAAACACAGGGTGTGTGCACAAACCCAGTGGATCCCATGATGCCCACATTGCTCTACATACACTCTTCCTTCTTAGGATACATCTGTATGTCCATGTCTATATGGGATTGTGGTCTCTCTCTCTCTCTCTCTCTCTCTCTCTCTTCTCTCTTGTGTGTGTGTAGGTGAATACTTAAATACTTCTATTTCTGATATTCATATTCATACAATGGCATTGCTTATATACAGAGGCGTAGCCAGGATTTGGAGCACCTGAGGAAAAGTTCGTTTTTGCACCCTTCCTGCCGCACCCCCACATTGCACCCACCCAGCAACAGGGGGCTGAACCCTGTGGGTGGATGGGTGGGGAGTGGGGGTGGGGTGTGTGCGCACCTTACACCTCTCCCACCAAGGCAAGGAAGAGGAAGAGGAAGGGGCCACAGCCATGGCACTCCTGCCTGCCTGCCTGCTTCACTGCTCACCTGGTGCACGGCGCCGTGGCGGCGGAGGGGGTGCCGTCACCAAGCCTTAAGGGAAAGGAGGACTGCTGGGCGGCGGGAGGGTGAACGGCTTCCTCCTGCTGCTCCCCCTCCCGGTGCCCCCAGATTGCTGTGCCTGGGGCAGATGTACCCTTCTGCCCCCCCCCCAGATACGCCCCTGCTTATGTAACTAAACTGATGTCACCCATGTTCAAAGCAGAGGTGTTAAAAAGAGGCTTAAAAAGAACAGTCATATTTCGCAGAAGAATGAAACGTATGTTATTATAAGATGGGAACTCCCTCAAAGAAGGCCAAGGAGGACAAGGTGGACATTAAGCCGGTCTGCATGGGCATTTGTCCTGCTGATGGTTCACTCTTTTTTTCATCTGGCCACAAATGGACATCCTTGGAGCAGATGATTTTGCCCACCCCAACCTGTATCTTTTTGAACCCCTTTCAGAGGGGTTTTAGCTATTTTGATGTGAGTTTGCAGGGTTCCACATGCCACTGAAGTGGATTTTTTTTTGTTATTGTTTTGTTTATGACTGTGTGCTTCTATTAACTGCCCAGAGTAGCCTTTGGTCTAGATCAGGGATGTCCAACTTTGAACAGGCTGAGGTCTACTTTTTCTGGCCCAAAGTGCCTGAGGGCTACTACACTAAAACGTCTACTTACAAATTTTATCCGTTCCGAGCACATGCTCATAAGTAAAAACTTTTGTAAGTAGAGCAGTGGTTTCCGAATAGGAATGCTTTGAAAACCCATTAATCTGTTCTGGAGGGAACAGATTTCAATGCGCCATGGCCCTTGAACTGCCCCGCTTGGCTGAGACAGTGGGCTGGCAGACCCCGAACTTTGCTGGGGCAGTGGTAGTCCTTGGGATGGCCAGCGGGCTACTTTTGAACCCTTTGTGGGCTACTAGTAGCCTGCAGTCTACCTGTTGGGCAGGCCTGGTCTAGATGGTATAGGATACAAATCCAATAATTGAAAAATTAAATAAATAACAAATAGAATAAATACATGTATTGTGAGGAAATTTCCAGTTGGGTCATTTCCCACAGGGACCCTGCTGTTGGGCACAGCCACAGTTATAGTAACACTGAAGGCCTGAAGTAGAGGTTAGAACCTCAGATGCTACTCAGAAATGTTCACTGATGTATTGAATACATGGTTGTAAGAGATAAGGCTAAAGCTTCCGCACAACAATCAGTTCTGTTCTGGAGGGGAGGATAAGGAAAGAAAATAAGAAGAATGGTCCCAATGGTGGGGGAGGGGTGCACTGTTGTTTTTTTTTGTAATTTGTAATTTGTATTTTTTTTATTTTGTATAAATAAAAAAGAGAAAAAAATGTTAACTGCTTTTATTTTCTATTTTCTTCCCCTGTGTTTTTCCACCTCATCCAGAAATCAAGATCGAGTATGTCCCTAAGCAAGGTGAGTAGATCTGTCTAAGATGGCAGAGAAGTAGCTGATCAGGGGATTTTCTAACCTACACCTCTTGTGCCTTCCTTTGGGGTGAAAGCTGGGAAAAGTTCCTTTTTATTTTTGGAACTATTCTCCTTGCCAGTTGGGAGCTGGGTTCAAGGAAGCATAGTCCAAAAGCAGATTCCAACCCCCCCCGTCCCAAACACTATCAGGATAGACTTTCAGGAGTCTTCAGCAAACACTCTGCCATAGAGGAAAACAATTTTATCTTCTTTTATCTCACTGCCATTTCTGGGTTTGTTTGTTTTTTTTCCCCCAGAACCCCCCAAGATCCACTTGGACTGTGGTTCAGGAAAAACAAATGAGAACACCATTGTGGTGGTGGCTGGGAACAAGCTGCGCCTTGATGTGTCCATCACTGGGGAACCCCTTCCTGTGGCCACTTGGTTGAAAGGGGGTGAGGTAGGTGGCCTTGTTTAAGGCGGGAAAAACACATTGTCTGGAATTCTGGGCACACAAGCCTTCTGTGTCAGACCTGGATAATCTAAATTGCACAGTGGACATCTTAATAGTGCTCTCAGATGGGGTTCCATTTGTAGAGCTGCTTGCCCCCTTCATGATGTTTCATTGAAGGGGGATAGCTGATGATCTTGATCATGACAGTTACTTCACATCTGTTTTGTCTCTGTTAGTGTTGCGCATAGGAATGGACCAAAAAAATGTTACTTCACGTCCGTCGCGCAACTACTGAAATTTGTCCCCTGGAACGGGTGCTAAGCGTGACAATTCTGTACCTGGTGCTGGGGTAGGGTTTTCCCTTGTCACTCTTTGTTCCTGCTTTCTATTCCAAGACAAGACACTGTGTAATAATGACTGTCATGCAACAAAACATTCATTTCTATCAGAAAACTGTGTCCAGTTTTTTTAAAAATTTTGACTTTTCAGAAGTGAAATATCGAAAAAGAATTTTAAGCCCCCCCCCAAAAAAAAAGAATAAGGAAGCTAGACAAATTCAGTATTTGTCATGGTACAAGACCGTGAGGTAACACTTGTCACGAGACTATCACGACCATGGGAACACTGAAACAGGGACAAAACCACTTGATCGCAACCAACACTGTCACGGTACAAAAGCAGTCGCGAAACAAAAAAGGATGTGAAGTAACCGCCGCTGTTGCCATTTATTTCTTATTACAGAACATTCAGCAAGAGGGAACAATAGAAAATTTGTGTAGTGGCAAATGATTGATAGCACTAACTCAGAAATAACTAGTTACAAATCAGTAATGTAGTTCCTTTCTTTTCCTTATAAATAAGTTCTAACTACATTACATTCTGGCTAGAATTTAATGAGAGATAGATTCACTCCTTTTGCAGTATATCTGTAAGGTTTAAGTTATTTTCTAGTTGCAAGGGTATAGACTCATTAAACTGAAATCAATGAACAGCAGTGGTGCTAGCTCAAGTATTGGCTTGTGCTATGTTTCATGTTACTACATGAAAATATCGTTTTTAAAAAAGAAAAGAAAATGGGTCTGTTTTAGTTACTTTTGAGAAATTGGAAAGTAATGGCACACCAAGCAGTTAATATATAGCTACAGCTTCTAAAAGTAATTATCTATCTTTGAGGCTACTTCTAACATTTGATTTAATTACATTTAAAAAGCAATTTCCCACGCTCTGTATTTGGGAGCATCTTAAATAGAAGAGACTAAAAGAGATTATGCATTACACTTGCAATAATTCCAAAACTCTCTGAAACATCCACATGCTTTATTGTCTTAAAATATTGTGAGTGCAGGTCAAGTACCTGTAAAATAATTCTTGAACACAAGAATCCCTCTGTTTGGATTACTATCTTTTAACTCACATTTAATAACCAGTTGGTATCATCCAATAAAGTAGAGTTATATAGTTATAAAGGCAGCAAGTCTTTTTCTTCACATCTTTTGTATGTATACATTCTATAATTTCAATAATATCAAACGAGCTCTTATTTTTGGTTGGGTTTATATTTTCAGCATTGCAATCTGTCCTAATTCCTCAAGAAAGGGAGGGGGGATATAAATGAATTTTCACAGCTATAATTCCATATCCGCCTCTTTGGTTTGGGCGTAAGCCCTGCTGAACTCAATGGGACTCACTGGAACAGATAAAGGTAGGATGGTGTTGAAAGCCATACCACAAAACTACAAGGAGGTGGGTAGATAAGTGAAGTTTAGCCAGATTTTGTTCTTGTGAAAATCGGGTGGGACTGAAGTTAAAGGGGCGGTATATAAATGTAATCCTACAACCCACGTGTGTGTGTGTGTGTGTTGTGTCCTTACAGTCGTGACCGATCCTTCGTGATCCCATGTCCATGGAGTTTTCTTGGCCGGAATACTGGAGTGGTTTGCCAGTTCCTACTCCAAGCGCCTGCAGCACCTGGTATTCCCTGGTGGTCTCGCATCCAAGTACTAACACATCCAATCTCGCCTGATTTCAGAAGCTAAGCAGGGTCGGCCCTGGTCAGTACTTGGATGGGAGACCACCAGTGAATACCAGGTGCTGCAGGCGCCTGGGGTAGGAACTGGCAAACCACTCCTGTATTCCTGCCAAGAAAACTCCATGGACATGGGGTCACGAAGGGTCGGTCACGACTATAACGACACAACACACACACATATAAATGTAATAATAAACAAATAAATAAACAAATTAATTAATTAATTAATTAAATAAATAGAGACTGGCTCATCACTTGGATCTCCGTGGATCTGGATTTCCTTTGCATACACCTATTTTGCTAATTGTGGATGTCTCAGCTCCTCACAGGGACTCTTACATCTTGGCTTCCTATATATATCTAACTCTGCTTGACTATTCTTCTCACCCATTTGCCCTCATCCTTCAGGTCTTCGCAGAGAAAGAGGGCCGGGTCCGCATAGAAGAGCGCAACGAGCTGAGCAGTTTTGTGATAGAGAGCGCCGAGCGCTCAGACGAAGGGAGTTACACTATCAAGGTGACCAACCCCGTGGGTGAGGATGTCGCCTCCCTGAACATCAAGGTTGTGGGTGAGTATCCGGTGGGGCTCGATGCACATGCATGGTGAGTCTGTGTTTCGGGCTGGCCCAGCCGCCCACTCCCTCTCAATTCCACTGCGCCTTGTCTTTGGCAGATGTTCCTGATCCGCCGGAAGCGGTGCGCATCACCTCGGTAGGCGAGGACTGGGCCATTTTGATGTGGGACCCGCCAAGTTATGACGGTGGCATGCCTGTGACTGGTGAGAGTGCCAAGTAATCAGTCAAACAGCACCAGAGTATATTTGGGAAATCATTATTTGGGAATGACAGTTAAAGCTCTGCAATCAGTTCCAGTTCCAGTTCTGAAAGCCGTGAAAATAGCAAGTTGCCGTTATAGCACATCTTGGAGGTAATACTTTTTGGACTATACGCCTAGGATCTCCCAGCCCCAAATACTTATGCTTATTCGGGGAATTGAGAGTTCTTCCTCCAAGTGCAATGTTACAGTGTTTCAAAAGAAACTCCTTAATGTTTTGTTGTTGAAAAGTAGGCAAGTAACTAAAATGCTTACTGTTTGCTACGTGGTAGAAAACCAGAATGCTATAAGCTGCTGACAGCCTATTAAACAGTCGCCAATTAATTGTTCCTAGTGATCGAAACAGTCTGGAATCTTAGCTACAGTAGGATGTCTCCATCTGTGGGATCACTATCTGCTGATTTACTTATGTGTTGCTGGAAATATTAAATAAAAAACCCAGAAATACATACAGTATTTATACATATTTCCAGACTGTTTTTACCAGAACAGACCACGAGAGGGAGCGAGAGACCTTGCAGTGTATAGTTTTAGATAATTCCATCTTTTTCGGCATCTGTGGGTGAGTAGGGGGTTGGAACTTCTCCCTATGGATATCGCAGCCCTTCTGTATCTTTCCTCCACTGATCACATCCCCCCTCTTTGTATGTCAGGGTACCTCATGGAGCGCAAAAAGAAGGGAAGCATGCGCTGGATGAAGCTGAACTTTGAAGTGTTCACGGAGACCACCTACGAGTCCACCAAGATGATTGAAGGGGTGCTCTACGAGATGCGTGTCTTTGCCGTCAATGCCATCGGAGTCTCTCAGCCCAGCCAAAACACCAAACCTTTCATGCCTATCGGTAAGGGAGAGGCTGAGCCGGGAACAGAGCATCGCGTGGGAGTATATCTCCCAGGGATCGCCCTGTGAGAAGCTGTGGATGCAATAACGCTCCCCCTCCCTTCTGTCTCCATTGCTGCTTCAGCCCCTACCAGCGAGCCTATCCATCTCACCTTGGAGGATGTGACAGACACCACAGCCACGCTGAAGTGGCGTCCTCCGGATCGGATCGGTGCCGGAGGCATTGATGGCTACCTCATTGAGTATTGCAAGGAAGGAAGTGAGTTAATGTGTAGCAGATGAGAGAGACAGTCCGATTGTCTGTCTGTTTGTGTACAGAGAATCTTTATGTATTGAACTCTCCATCAACTTATTGATGCCACTTGCGCAATTAAAGCAAAGGGTCCTAAATGGTCTTTAGCCCAATTCCTCATGAGATCTTTCTGAAAGAATGAGAATGATTTCACCCCAGGCCTTGTGTGTGTGTGTGTGTGTGTGTGTGTGTGTGTGTGTGTGTGTGTGTGTGTGTGTGTGTGTGTGTGTGTGTGTGTGTGTGTGTGTGTTTAATCTAACTTTCCTCTCCATCCTGTTATTATTTATTTATTTATTTATTTATTTATTTATTTATTTATTTATTTATTATTTATTTATTATGCCCCATTCCCCCCATAGGGGACCCAAGGCAGCTCACGACAGATTAAACACTATGTAGACATTACATTTAAGAGATGATTAAATGTATTTTAAGCATTTTAAAATCAAGTTTAAAAACACTTTAAAAACACTTGATTTTCACCATCTGGGCATTGGTCATGTTCGGCTAAAGTGAGCAGGAAGATGATGAAGAGGATGATGCTGATTGTTACATTTCCTCCAGAGAGTGTCAGGTACCATGGATGGTTGTATTCCACCTCTCGTATGTTATCTGCACAACAACCTGTGGAGGTGGGTCAGGTGGGTGCCTAATGAGGTTCCTAATTGGGGTCTTGGATGTGTATCTTAGTCCAACCTAAGTGTTATACTACACTGGTTTGCAGTGCCTTACCTCCCCTTTCTATACAATACTTGTCGTAATTCACCACTACCACCATTACACCTCACTGTGGGAACTTCCTGCTTATAAGAACATAAGAATGTAAGAAGAGCCATGCTGGATCAGGCCAAAGGCCCATCTAGTCCAGCTTCCTGTATCTCACAGTGGCTTCACTAAATATGTCTGGGAGCGCACAAGACTAGATATCTGTCTCCTGATACCACTCCCCTGCATCTGGCCCTTGAAGTACCCTGGTTTTAAGCCTGGAGATTACACATCTCCATCATGGTTTGTAACCTGTGATGGACTTTTCCTCCAGGAATCTGTTCCATCCCCCTTTGAAGGCATCCAGGCCAGATGCCATCACCACATCCTGTGGCAGGGAGTTCCACAGACTAGCAACACGCTGGGTGAAAAAATATTTTCTTTTGTCTGTTCTCACTCTCCCAACCCTCAGTTTGAGTGGATGTCCCCTAGTTCTGATATTTTGTGAGAGGTAGAAGAGTGTCCCTCTATCTACTTTACTCATGCCCTGCATTATTTTATACGTCTCAATCATATCCCTCCTCAGGAGCCTCCTGATAGTGTCTTTCTTATGAAGTTGGGGTCACAGTAGCTTTTTCACCCTGGGTACCTTGACTCTTAGTTGACTGGATATCTCCGTGGTTTAGGTATTTGACTGTGCAGAGCCAGAACTTGGGAGTTTGATTCCCCACTCGGTCTCCTGTGAGGAGAACCAGCCATTTTGTTTAAATCGGGGGCCCTTTCTTGTTTTCTTCCTCAGATGATACCTGTGGCTACTCTAGTCATCAAGTCATCATATCATTTGCCACTTGGGCATCCTCAGCTGGCTCCTACCTTGTCAAAACCTTTGCCTACCCCTGAAATATTACATGCGCAGCTGTCATTTTCACATAAATACAAGCAAAGTTTTAAGATCTTAGTTTTTCATGACAAACACTATGCCTAAACAGCTTGTGGTTTTCCAGCCATGTCAATACATTTTTCTTGTCAAAATAATTCGAGCTTTTGATGGCAATATCCCGCACCATCTTCATCAAGGGAAGCAAGATATCAACTAAAACAAAGCTAACCTTAAATACACCAACGTCTAAACAAGACCAGATGGATAAATGGATTGACCCAACTGGAAAGCCATGAACTGTTTATGCAATGCTGAAATAGTTGCGTTCCTGGAGCCAAAATCATCTTGTTCTTTACCACCTCCTTCCTCCCATTTAGTAACCTATGGCCAGAGGAAAGGTACTTTTTGGGAGGACACCTCCCAGGACCCTTTGTTCGACTACAACTCCCACAATCCTGTGCATTAAAACAAACAAACAAACAAAAAACACCTGGAACATTTTCCTGCATGAGGTCATAAACAATGGGTGGCCCCTTCTCAGATTATTATATGTCAGGCCTGCCCAACAGGTAGTCTGTGGGCTACCAGTAGCCCACAAAGGGTTCAAAAGTAGTCTGCTGGCTATCAATAAAAAAGTGAGAGGATAGGTTCTCCACCCCTCCTTCCCCCATCCCAAGGACCACCACTGCCCCAGCCAAGTTCTGGGTCTGCCAGCCCAGTGTCTCAGCCAAGCGGGGCAGTTTAAGGGCCATGGCACAGTCCCCTGCTCCCCGCCGCCGGCCAGATGATTGGTGCGCTTGAGCCAGGTGCAAGGGAGGCATGTGCATGGTTGCATGGGTTGCCCCTTGGAAGGGGAGATCTGCACAAACATGCACACACCTCCCTTGCACCCGTTTCACCAGCTTGAGTAGGTAGTCCTCCGGCATTCAGGGCCGGAAAAAGGAGACCTTGGCCTGTTCAAAGTTGGACAGCCCTGCTATACGTGATCCATCTCTCTAATATATTCTCCTCTCCCCCTTTGATCTTGTCTCTCTTTCCCAGCGGATGAATGGATCCCTTGCAACACAGAACCGGTTGAACGCTGTGGCTTCACTGCCAAGGACCTTCCGACGGGCGAGAAGCTTTTTTTCCGGGTCATTGCAATCAACATTGCAGGCAGGAGTCCGCCCGCCACCTTCGGCCAGCCGGTCACTATCCGAGAGATTGTCCGTGAGTCATCTCGAACGGTCAAGCCATATTTCTTCCTTGGGGTCCTTGGCTATCATTGGCTTACCAGGGGTGGAGTGGGGCAGTAAACTGTTTAAGAGCAAAGGAAATCTCAGGACTCTGGAGATGGTGGAAGGGGGGTTACTACCTGAAAAGGGACAGTGTGGCTATTTGTAATGGGAAAATAATGGGACCAGCCCATGCATGGCACCCAACCAAATTTGCATTGAAAGTCTCAGAATTACTTCTTCTTAAAATACTGTTAACAGGCAAATGCAAAAGAAATACAAAAAATAAAGAAGAAAGAAGCAGCATGGCACCTGAAAGACTAACTGCTATATTTTAATGTGAGCTTTTGTACGCTTTCTGAGATAGTTGTCATCTGCCCAACATTTTGTCTACTTTTGTTCCAATTTCATTTGCATCTTTTAAAGTTGCTTTTAAGTCACTTTAAGAACTATTGTAAGTGGAAAAGTAGACTAATTACTGCTAGATCATCAGCATCACTCTACCCTGCAGGTCCTTTCAAAGAATTTCCTGGAAGGTTCTTAAGAGACTGGATGGTTTATACACTAATCCAGTGATATGTTGGTTGAATGTTAGGTTTTCTGTTGGTCCGAGCCCCCATCAGATTGGGGAAAAATTGGAATTAATGTGTTAATGCCAGAGTTGTTACTTTTGCATAAAACAAAAAGTCATCTCATATTTTAAAATAATGTTTTTTTACTTTAATTCTAATTCTCTCCCCCCACAAGCTCTGAGCCTAAGTCTCCCAAATATGTTTTTGTTTGTTTGTTTTAATTGAGTGCAGTGTCCTTCTGTGCCACCTTCTCTATCTCCAACTCTATTCCAGGTCTTTCCTATCTTTTAGAAAAGTTTAAACAAATGCCTGCCAGCTCTTGTGAAATACATTGGGTGGGATGCAGGCATGTCCAAACTTCAGCCTTCCTGATGTTTTGGACCACAACTCCCAGAATACTAAGCTTAGGTTGCCAGTGGCAGAGGACTGTGGGAGTTGTGGTCCAAAATATCTGGAGGGCCAAAGTTTGGAGTTGGACATTCCTTTCAGGACTGTTCAAACGGTTACCATGCTCCGCTGCTTCCTTTTTCTCTCCCAGCCACCAGAGTCCGGTGGTGCCCTTGCATCTTTTTGCCTATTTCCCACCATCTTTATCCTTAGGTTTCTGAGATTGTCATACTGTACCACCTTCTTCTTCTTCTTCTTCTTCTTCTTCTTCTTCTTCTTCTTCTTCTTCTTCTTCTTCTTCTTCTTCTTCTTCTTCTTCTTCTTCTTCTTCTTCTTCTTTTTCTTCTTCTGTCTCTCTTTCTTTTCCCACCAGAGCAACCCAAGATTCGACTGCCTCGCCATCTTCGGCAGACGTACATCAAAAAAGTTGGGGAGCAAATCAATTTGGTGATCCCATTCCATGTAAGGAACTGACTGAAAAGTTCACTTCACCAATGGGAGTCCCCCTTTTTTTTTTTTTTGAAGGAGAGAAGACTGAATGCATATTAAACTTTGCACTGTTTGCAAAGATAAGAGCAGAGCACAGAGAGAGGCAAAAGCCATCTACATTCCTCCCAGGCAACCATGGTGTCTATTGAGTTTCTGTATGGAAGTCCTTCAAACATCTTCTCTAGTGCCAATGTTCTCCAGGTGGTCATACAGTTGCTTGGCATGCCCACATACCACTTATATGGTATATAAGAGAGATGGGGGATACAGAGTAGGGATGGGCATTTCATTTTGGAACCAGTAGGTTATGACAGTGCTCCCCAACCTTTTTGTCCCCGCGGACCGGGAAATTTTTGATAATTTTTCTGTGGCCCGAAGCTGGGGGTGGGGGGTGGGGAGGGGGAGAATGCGAAAGGGGGTCCGGCGGGGAGGCAAAAGGGGGTGAAAGCAAAGGATGGGGGAAGGAGGAGGGGGAGGCACGAGAGCGGCGGCGGCGGCGGCACTCACCGGCTTGGGGCGTGGGGTGCCACCCCCACACGGGCGGGGTGGGGGGAACCCGGGGCTCCTGGGCAGGCGGGCCCCGCCTCCTCCTCCAGCGCCGGGGAGCCGCGCGCAGGTCTCGCTGCTGGCGCCCCGCTTGCTCCTGCTGCCGCCGCCGCCGTGGGCCTCCTCCTCCGCTGGGGAAAGCGAACGGGGCGCCAGCAGCGCTTTTCCTGGCGGAGGTGGAGGCCCACGGCAGCGGCGGCAGCAAGAGCAGGAGCAAGCGCGGCGCTTGCAGTGAGACCCCACCCGCCCGGCCGCGCCAGAAAGTGCCCTCACCAATGAGCCGCCGCCGCCGCCTCCTGCTCCTGCTCCGGTTCCTCCTCCTCCTCCTCCTCCTGCCACCGCTGCCGAAGGAGCAGCAGCAGCAGCAGCGAGGGCAATTGTGGAGGGGGTGGCAGCGGCGGGATAGGGGCGATTGCAGCAGCGGCGACGGGGTTGCGGGGGGTGGCTGCTGCTGCAATCGCCCCATCCCGCCGCCGCCACCCCTCCGCAATTGCCCTCGCTGCTGCTGCTGCTGCTCCTTCGGCGGCGGCGGCGGGAGGAGGAGGAGGAGGAGGACGCGCCGCCGCCGCCGCCATGGCTGCTGCTGCTGCTGCTGCTGCTGCTGGAGGGCGAGGAGGAGGAGGGCGGCGGAGGAGGAGGATGCGCCACCGCCGGCGGCGGGTGGAGGAGGGAGGCAAAGACAAAGGCGGCGGCGGCGGCTCCTCCTGCGCTCCTCCAGCCTTCCTCCTCCACCGGCCGCCCACAGGAGAGAAGAGGAGGAGGAGGAGGGCGGCGGAGGAAAAGGGGAGGAGCCTCCCCGGAGTCCCCAGGCGGCCCGGTGCCGACCGGTCCACGGACCGGCACCGGTCCGCGGCCCGGGGGTTGGGGACCACCGGGTTATTAAATGAACCACGTGAGCCCAGGTGGTCCTCGGAACCAGCTGATACATGCAGATCTAATTGCTTTACCTTTCTCTGTCTCGCACAGCGTTAAAACCCCAACGAGGAAGCCCACTGCAATGTCATCTTTCTTGCTTCATGCTGCTGGCCAATCAGAGAGGGAGGCGGGATGATGCCTGTCCCTGCACAGCTCCTGATTGGCCAGCATCACAGATCTAGTACACATGACGTCTCAGCATGCTTCCTCATTGGATTTTAACTCTGTATGAAACAGAGACAGTTAAAGCAATTGGATCTCCGTGTATCAGCTGGTTCCGAGGACCACCTGGGCTCGCATGGTTCATTTCGTAACCTACTGGTTCCAAAACAAAATGCCCATTCCTAATACAAAGTCCTAATACAAAGTCCTCCCAGTGTTCCTCACTGCTGGCCATTCTGGTTAGGATTTATGAGATTTGCAGCCCAGCAACATCTGAGAGGCAGTCAGACACAACAGAAATCAAATATTTGTTCTCATAAGTAGTGAGTTCTTCCTTCAACTGTTTTATCCTATTTGTCCTCATATATATCCATGAAATAATGAATATAATCAGTAACTTTATTTATATCATACACTGGCTGTTATGGGTACATGGTGATGATGGTGATGATGATGATGATGATGATGATGATGATGATGATGATGTTATTACTCCAGTGTGTGCTTAACAGGGCTGTTACATTGTACAGCTTCCAGTAATTCTACAGGCCCACGCCCTGGTTGCTCAGCAATGGGACCCGTGACCTGTAGCCCATTTATCGATGGATGTCCAGGTTCATCAACACCTGTCACGGTCCCTGTTAACCCAGGCGGCGACCGAGCTGGTATAGGCTTCTTTTGCTTATATTTCACCATGTTATGTGCACTTAGTTCTGTTCCTCAGTTGAGACCTCTCTGCCATGGTTGGACCTACTGGTAGTCTACACTACCGCCAACACAGCCCTTAGCATCACTGGAGCAGTTAAGCCCCCTTCCATGACAAGGCGGCACCCTTGGTGGATGATGATGATGATGATGATGATGATGATGATGGAATAAGACTCCACCAGCAGCAGAGCCATTGCCTCAGTTCAGATGCCCGTGAAGAAGCACTCCTGAGCCCCAAGATTCTTTTATCTTTAGTTCATAACTTTTGCCTCTCTCTCTCTCTCTTTCTCTCTCTACTGCCCACAGACTTTCTGTCAGCCTCCTTTGCAGTGTGTGTGTGTGGGGGGGGAGGAGGCATGTGTGTTGCATTGGGTGGCAAATCCCTTCACAAAATTCTGATGGGATCCAGCCATAACCATCTCTTAGCCATGAGCATCTCCACATGGAAGCTTCAACTAGGGCTGTCTGGTCCATTAACATACAACCTCTGAAAAAAAGTAAGGTTGCCCAACTACTGATGTTAGAATGTGAGAAGCTTAATGGCCCTTGGTCAGTATACAGTCATAGAATCAGTGAGAATCGTAGAATAAGGGGCTTGCGCCTGGACTAGGAACTGTCAAACCACTTCAGTATTCCTGCCAAGAAACTCCATGGACATAGAGTCATGAAGAGTCGGTCAGGACTGTAGCAACGCAACACAACAACAACACAAAGGCCATCCAGTCCGACCTCCTGCTCAGTGCAGGAATCCATGTTTTCCAATGCAGGAATCCGCACTTTGTTTTCATGGTGGCCCTCAATATTATTCTTCTCTCCAGATGCTTGAGGCCCTGTCTTGCTCTCTAGATCAGAGGTCCTCAACCTAAGGCCCCGGGGCCGGATGCGGCCCCCCAAGGTCCTGAATCCGGCCCCTGGGACCAATTGCAACCCCCCCACCTACCCCCTGTTTTGTGAGAAAGCCAGCCTCCGCAGCTGCTTTTGGACTGTAATCTGGCCCCCAGTGGTGTCTGGGTGGTGGTGGACCAGCCCATTGTTTAAAAACTTTGAGGACCCCTGCTCTAGATAATTCCTTGGGGAATCACTGTTCTTCCTCTTGTTCAAATGTGTGAGGAGTAGTAAAGGTTGGAAGGGCCACATAGAACATATGATGGAGTCATGAAATGCAAATAATGCCCTTGGGCTCTGTGGGCGTTTATACACGACCCCTAAGCTCCGCCGCAAATGGCTGCAAGGTCCGGACCTTAAAAATGTTTACCCACCAGCTCCGGACTTTGCAGACAATTAAGTGCGACCCCGCCCACTTGAGCGTGACCAAACAGCAGTTTTCTTGTACCTGGTCTTTGATGGTGACAAATATTTGATCCGGTGTAAGGATAGTGAGTGCGGGGCTCTCCTGGCTTCCGTTTGTTCTTTTTTTGCGCCCCACCCCTTTAAGAGAACAAAACGGAGGTAAACCGGCAGACTTTTATTTCTTTTTTCTCCCTCCCTTAGGCAGCCAGCAACCAGGAAGTGCGGAGGGGGGTGGGGACAGAGGAAGACAGAGGAAGAGCGACAAACCCCTAAGATCTCTGGTCCGAATTTAAGTGGCCAGCAGATCTTAGGGGTTGTGTAAAAAGGCCCTGTATCTACTTACTGTCAGTTCTGGGCCTGCCAGTGCCCACTGTTGGCTGGGCTACCTGGCTGACTTTTTTGCTGTCATGTGACCCTTTTTTTGCTGTCATGTGACCCTTACTGAGAAAGGGTTCCCCATCTTTGTCTAATCAGTATATTTCTAAAGCCTATTTGGGAGCTTAACTAGGGACTTTTCTCAGCCACGGCCATAAAAAAGCAGATACAAATGGGTGGGTGGGGGGACACAGAAAGCAGAAAGGGGAACTAAGACCCTATGCTGACCCCAAGTGTTATATCCATTCCAGGGTAAACCCCGTCCCAAAGTTACCTGGACAAAGGAGGGAAAGCCACTGGATACCAGTCAGGTCAACATCCGCACCTCAGAGTTCGACACCATCATTTTCATCCGCAAGGCTGAACGGCACCATTCAGGCTCCTATACCCTTTCAGTTCAGATTGAGAACATGGAGGACAACGCCACCATCAAGATCCGAGTTGTGGGTAAGGAAGGAGATACATACACCCCGTGGTTACTTACTTACTTACTTACTTAGTTAGTTAGTTATCTTTATTTATGGTCAAAGACCTGGTGGGATTTCACTCGTCATCACAGCAGAAGGGAGTGAAGGGTGCTGCATATGTTACTCTTGACTTCACCTCAGTTGCATTGAGGAAAATACAGTGGTACCTCGGTTTAAGTAATTAATTCATTCTCCAGGCTGTTTTGTATTGCAAAAAAATTGTAAACTGAAACATGGTTTCCCATTAATCCGTTCTGGATGTCAGAAAAAGCTGTAATCTGGGGCATTCCATTTAAAATTTTATTAAACCAAGGCATCACCATTCCTTTTGTCATGCGGACATCACACATCAACTTTTAATGTCTTATGGGGGGGGGGAATGTAAACCGGGGCATTCCATTGAAAAAATTTCTTAAACCGAGGCATCCCCATTTCCAATCATTTCTCTTCTTAAATCGACGTTTTCTTTAACGGAGGCATTCTTAAACCAAGGTAGCACTGTAATTGGACAGCACTTCTCAGACCCCAACAGCAACCATGCAGGCTGTGGGATTCTGAAAACAAAAGGTCCAAAGAAATGCAGTTTTTCCAAACTTGAGATAATCACATCTCCTTTAGGGAGTAGAGTGTCAATAGACCAAAGGTTGCAACAAGCTACTGCTACTTGCCCCTGTGACAGTAGCATAAGCCTGTTCAAAGGCTGTTTTCTGCTCCCCTGGGTTTATGGGGCAATCTGGACACGGCCAGAGCACTGAGACTCCCAGCCTTGGTACTGTCAGCTCTGACTCTCAGCAGAAACTGGAAGCCACCTGATACTGAGGCAGACTAAGGAGATCTATGGCTTCCCTTGGTGGTCTCCCCTCTGAGTACAAATCAGGCCTTGTCTTGCTTAGGGGGGGGCTACACTGCTGATGTGTATCGATTTGAGCTCCAATGTATTTTAAATTGATTTTCAGTCACATGTTTTTTCTATGGCTGTGCAGTCCACTTGGAAAATTGTTGCCTTGGTATAAAGTAGAGGCTTAAAATAACTTCTGCAAACTACTTGTGATATTTTAAATCTTTTCATTAACCATCCTGTTTGCAGACTGCGCTGTTTCTATTGCTGCCGATCCTGGCACGTAACCAATGAATGATTGCAACCTTCTCTTTCCCATTTCTTTAATGTTTTGCACTGATTCTTTGGCTTTCAGGCATCCTTTCACATGCACACATTTCTCTCTGTTTTAAAAATCAAATCTAAACATAATGAAATTACTTTCGAAAGCTGTGGTTGCCCACAAAGGCAGTATTTGATATGAAAGGGGCATTCACATTGCCCAATGCGATTAATATTAAAAAATCAATTTTACAAGCATGTTAAATTTATAAAGCCTCTCTTCCAATGCATGCTTTGCAGCCAAAATAAAAAATAAAAAGGTTTTGTCATATGTCACGTAATTGGGATTTTAAAAATACTATACGTTTTTAACTCCGCAAAACCCCATTCAAAAGTAGTTCTTCTTGTCAGTGTAACCAAACCCTAAGTTTCCTAAATTGGACAAGATCAAGTGTTTTCTTGGTGGCATGGCTTTCAGCAGCATTTTAAGCAGAAGACTTTTTTCCGGGAGCGGAAGATGGTCAGGACCACCCTGCAACCATCTGTGCACAGAACAGCTGCTCTGCTCTGGTGCTGTAGCGTAGACCCTCCCTAGTGTGTGCTGTAGGACTGGACCTGCTCTGCAAGCAACATAGGGAGGATGGTGAACAGGGCGAGCCGGCTTTTAGAGAGTTCAGCAGAGGCCACCTGCAGAATGGCCGACGGCCAGAGAATGGCTTGTTGACTCAAAGAAGAAGAGAACACGGCTCTCTTCTCCTTTCCCTCTTTGCTTCTCCCTGCAGCTGACAAATTGTTAATAAGTCTTAATCCAACCCTGCTCTGCCAGTCTCCTCTCCGACCCGTGGGAACTCTAGATGCCTGCAACTCTCAGGCACCAGAGAGACAGGAGAATTGGCACCCATCTTATGATGCTCCCGGCTGACTGCCCTACAATGGCCACCCATGGGATGCTGGAGTTCCTGGGTGGCTTGGCTGAACAGCTGTTCCTCCTTCTGTCCCAGGTGATGGACTGGTTCTCCTCCTGCCATTTAGAGGCAGGTCTTGTCATCGCTCCCAGCTTGTACTCTCCAGGCTTGTTCTTGATGAGTGGTACCCTTCCCTTCCTGGCTCCCTATCTGGTTCCTCCTCTTATGGGCTCCCAACCCTTCCTCTATATAAGAAGGCAGGATCGTGTTCTCTCACTCTATATTTAAGCTCCCTTGATGGCTTAAGCCAGATGTCGGCCGCTCCCAGCAACACCACTGAAAAGACACCCTTCCTCCCGCACCCTGCTCCCCAGACGCACACTTTCTGATCAGCCACCTCTAATCCCTATTTGGCCGGCGGAATGTTTGAAGTGAAATTTAGCATCTTCCACAGGGCCTCTGGGAATCTGCCTTTGAAACGGGAGCATGTTTGAGATGGCACTAGCTTCCATGTTGTCCTGCACTCCCCCCAGCTGTCACAACGCTACTGGACAGTCCTGGGTCTATTAATTATTTTATTTTATTTTATTCCCTCAGGAACTCTGGGCGGTGTACAATAGGTTGCAAAAAAGGAAACTTGTCCAATAAACATGATCCCTATAACAATGAATCAGATATAAAGAATATAAAAACAATAGCAACAACATTAATGCAAAGCAAACACAGAATCTGGGAAGAAAAAGGGCTGGGACAAACAATACAACCAAGCTAACAACACACTATCGTACAATAAGCGATCGCCGAAGCTTTCCATGAAGTTTGGCAGGGACTCCACTAGCCTGATCTCTGTAGGCAGTTTGTTCCGGAGTGCCACAGTGGCCACCGAGAAGGCCCGATTGCAGGTAGAAACCCTTCGGGCCTCCCTCGGAGTGGCCACCCAGAGCAAAAAGGCAAGCGAAGCTCTGGTCTGTCGGGACGAAGCTGACCTCTGGGAGATCCACTCCGCCAGATAGTCAGGTGCCAGACCATGGAGGGTTTTGTAAACCAAAACCAGTATCTTGAACCTTATTCAGAAGGCAACAGGTAGCCAAGGCAGGCGGGCCAGGATGGGGGTGATGCGGTCAAACCTGCCTGCAACAACCACCAGCCTGGCTGCCGCATTCTGCACCCACTGCAGTCACCAAACAAGGATCAAGGGTAACTCCATGTAAAGAGCATTACAGTAATCTATCCTCAAGATCACCAGTGCTATTTTGGATTTAAAATGGGCAGGGAAAGGCTTACTAGTGAAGTCAGCTGATTTCTACATCATTGGCATGGAAAGCATATGCTCTACTGCAGAGGTAGAACACCCTACCTCCAATATAACACTTGGTATTCCCTGGGGGCTTCTTATCCAAAAACTAGCCAGGATCCATACTTGCTTAGCTTCCTCAATTCGAACAGGTTCACATGTTCAGTGTATTACTAAATCCCAAGCTTCAGGTCCACCATTGCCATTCAATTTCCCAATAACTACTCCATGAGAAGGGAGATCCCACCCAACAGAAGAACCCTTGCATAAGATCAATGAGATAGACCACCTAGACTGGCCTGGATATCCCGTGAATCTCATCTTAATGGGGGCCAAGAGAAACTTGGTTTACATCATATGGGTCAGTGGTGGCAACTGGCAAACCTTTGGCACTCCAGATGTTTTGGACCACAACTCCCAGAATTCCGAGCCTAGATTGCCACTGACAAAGGATTGTGGGAGTTGTGGTCCAAAACATGGGCTACATGTCTGTCTTCTCTCCCCATTTCCTAACTATCCAGTCCTTTGCTTCCCCTTTCTTCTGCAGAAAAACCTGGGCCAGCGCACAACGTCCTGGTGAAGGAAGTGTGGGGTTTCAATGCATTGGTGGAGTGGGAACCTCCCAAGGACGATGGGAATTCAGAGATTACTGGCTATTCGATCCAAAAAGCTGACAAGAAGACCATGGTAAGGCAGCGTCTGTTCCCTTGCAACCAGTGTCAGACACTCTCGTAACATGACGGGTTGTCCCTGGCTCTTGCCAAGAATGGTGGGGCAGCCCATAAGAACTTATACGAGCCACCTGTGTGGGTTAAACTTCCCAGCATTCCTTAGCCAGCTTGGCTAGTGGCTCTGTGTTGTAATTCAAGTAAGTAACTTTTCCACATTGTGAGAACTAGGGCCCATAGGGTTGGGGTGCTATGGCCTAAACCAGTGGTTCTCAACCAGTGGGTCCCCAGATGTTCCTGGACTGCTACTCCCAGAAGCCTCCACCACTCACTGTGCTAGAAGGGATTTCTGGGAGTTGCAGTCCAGGAACATCTGGGGACCCATCAGTTGAGAACCACTGGCCTAAACTGAACTACTGGTCCAAACTCAAGTAGCCTAAAAATGAGGATGAGGTGCCATCAGGTCGATTCTTACTTCTGGCAGCCTGTTCCAGGATTTTCCAGGTAGAGAATACTTAGCATTGGTTGACCATCTCTTTCTCCTGGAGGCATCCAGCATTGCCCAAGGCTACACAGGATGGCTCTTCTTCCTGGAGACACAGTGGACAGTCAAACTCCCCACCTCTCCGAGCTCGCCCGTCAAATAGTATAATACATTATCAAGAGTAGTATAAATGCTGCTGGTTCAGTGGGTCTACTTGAGTCGGGTTTAGCAACTCCATTTAGGCTGTGGGGTTTGGATAATAATGCCAGCTCCTCCTCCTCTCCTCGCCCAGGAGTGGTTCACAGTATATGAGCACAACCGTCTGACCCGTTGCACAGTGTCTGACCTCATCATGGGCAATGAGTACTACTTCCGAGTCTACAGTGAGAACATCTGTGGGCTGAGTGAGACCCCTGGGGTCTCTAAAAATACAGCCAACATTCAGAAAACAGGTAAGTGCGCACACAGCCATACGTGGGATACCTGGGTGCACAGCATGGTCCATAGCATGGATTTTTCCATGCTATGGGGTGGGTAGGGATTGCAGTAGAATCATAGGAGTTTTGCAAAAGGATGTATTGTATTCCACACTCAATGAAACCCAAATGTTGTGGGGGTTTTTCATGGTGGGAGTGGTTAAGCATGTTATATATTGGAACCTAATGGGTGATGGGCATGTTCAGTTGGGTTCAGTTTGTGTTAGAGCAGAGAGGAGTTCAGTTAAGAGAGCTGAGAGTCAGTTAGATTGTCAGTTGGTCAGGTGGGAGATCCTGCCACTGAAAAGGGGTCTGGTTTATAAAGGAAAAGAATTCATGTATGCAATACAATAACATCGGCTAAAGCTATCATAATTCTGATCATCTAATTGTATTTCATGTTTGTTTTAAAACTATATTATTTAGTGTGACTCTCTCTCTCAAATACATATAAGTGACCAGTGAATCTGGTGGTGGCAACGAGTGAAAACGCAGTGTGTATAAGGGGCACGTCACAATTTGCTAAACTATAGCAAAGGTTAAGGCAGAACTTAAAAAGTAAAACATGCTGCTTAAAGCATTCTGTGGGTGGTTTGCAGTTTAATTATGAAGGTTATCCATTGCCCCCTCCCTCAAGCAAATTGAGTACTGAATTTACAGACCTTGGAAGGCTGGAAGGCTGAATGAACCTCAAGCAGGTTACCTGGAATTGAACCTCATGAACAGAGTTTTGGCTGCAGCATAGCAGTTTAACCACTGCCTCATGAGGTTCCTTGTGCTATGTTATAAAGAGCATTGGTTCAGAAGCTGAAATCATATTCGTGTTCCAGACAATAATTCTAACAATGATTTGTTCTGGAACAATAATACTTGCAAAAAAAGTGGATTACTGTTACCTTCCAGTGACAACTTGCCTAATAAAGCATATCAATCTGCAAACTGGTGTGGAAAAGCTCATTCTGTAACAATCAATCATCTCTGATGACTTAAGTTGCTTCCTTTTCTAAATGGCATGTTATCTGCTATCTGTAATGACTAGCTTGACCCCAAAGCATGTAGCTGGCTTTAGGTGCCTCTTTATGTGTCATGGTTCTGACATATGGAATTCTGGGATTTATAGTTTTACAAGAGTCTTAGAATTCAGCTGGAGAATTCTAGCTGCACCCTCTTAGACCTCAGCAATACAGCCTTCTAGCAGAGAATTCTCAATATACCAAGTGTTTTGAGATAGGTTAGGAGTGTTGGATGGTTACCTCACATCCAATCTCGTTCCGAGAGGAAGTTCGTTGCTGTTGATGTCGGTTGCGGTCACCTGGTCTTCTTCCGGTTCTGTCCCTCCTCCCATGTACGCACGGGCGTGATGGGTGATACCAGCATTACTGTTACTGCACATCCTTGTTCCGTGATGAGATGTGAAATTCCATGCCTTTGTTCTCTCTCTCTCTCTCTTTTTTTTTGGCCCAACCTTCTGTTTTTCGATGTTTCGATTCTCCAAAGCCTTGCCTTCAGTGCATTATGGAGCTAAGTTTGAGGCATTTGTCTTTTAATCTCTCTGCACTGCATTGCCGACTCCATAGGGAATGTATTGGCGAGTGGCACTTTGCACTCCTGCCACTACATGGAGAATGGCATGTTGCGTGACGAGCCTTACCTCACGGGCACTCATCTCGGAACAAGAAGCGTGATGAGCAGATTCCTGAGGCCAGGGAGGGGAATTTCTCATCCTGCTTAAATCGCAGTTCAGGGGTGCGGTCGGGACGAACTCCCCAATGGACGTGCGGTTAGATTACTTCATACCAGTTCCAAGCGGGACCACGAACAGCGATGAGATGGACATGAAGTATCAGTCCTGGAGGTGATTGGAAGTGGGACCAAATGGGAAGAGATGAATGTTCCACATAGTTATACATAGAGTTCTGTTGTGAGCCTAGCCGGGAAGGGGAAGGATTTGCACTGAGGTCTCTTATGTTATCCAGCAAGGTCTTCTTCAGGATGTTTGAGAGATCAGACTTGTATGAATTCCAATTTGAAATATCTACACTGAAATATCTGTTTTAAGAAAAAATGGATAATAGGGAGATACAACTGAGATACAGATCAGAAACAGACCAAGTCTGCAGTCTTATGCATGCCTGCTAAGTATTTCCCATTGAGTTCAATGGGGCTTACTCTTCAGAAACTGAATAGGAAGTGCACACACGATTGCCCCTGTCTGCTGATGTGTCTCTTGTTGTGTCTCCCTTCCTCTCCCAGGAATAATCTGTAAAAAATTAAATTACAAGGAACATGACTTCAGCATGGCTCCTGTGTTCTTGACGCCATTGGTAGACCGTACAGTAGTGGCTGGCTATACTACTGCCCTGAACTGTGCTGTGAGGGGGCATCCTAAGGTAAGTACCAGAAACAAAACCATGAAAGAGGCCCACACTGGGCTGTAGGAGAAGAAGGGTAGATAAAAACACAAGGGAAGGGCAGCCAGGAAGAGGATGGAAGGGAAAAAATAATGGGAGAGTGGACTGGTTTAGTTTAAATTAACATTTAAATGTTAATTTTTGCTTCTTGAACATCAAAGGAAAGAAAATTATATAGTGTGCCAGGTTCTAGTCATGATAATTAGCTAAGAAAATACAGAGTTTTCCAAAGTTCCTCATACATATACAGTGGTATCTTGTATAAAGTAATTAATTTGTTCCAAATGAAATTCTGTTAAGCAAATCTTCCTTTATACCAGGGCTGTTCAACTTTGAACAGGCCAAGGTCTACTTTTTCCAGCCCAAAGTGCCTGAGGGCTACTACACTAATACCTCTATTTATGCATTTTATCTGTTCCGAGCACATGCTCGTAAGCAAAAACTTTTGTAAGTAGAGCAGCAGTTTCCCATAGGAATGCATTGAAAACCAATTAATCTGTTCTGGATGGAAGAGATTTCAAGGCCCCATGGCCCTTGAACTGCCCCACTCGACTGAGACAGTGGGCTGGCAGACCCAGAACTTTGCTGGGGCAGTGGTGGTCTTTGCGATGGGGGAGGGAGGGGTGGAGAACTTATCCCCTCACTTTTTTTATTGATGGCCAGCAGGCTACATTTGAACCTTTCACGGGCTACCAGTAGCCCACGGTCTACCTGTTGGGCAGGCCTGCTTTATACAAATTTCCCATAGGAATGCATTGAAAACAGAGTAATCCCTAATTGTGACCATTTTTATGTTGTACAGATTCACCCCATAGATGATTCTGTTAAGCAAATTTCCCGTATCTCTGGAATTTTTTATGTTGTATAGATTTTATGTTATACAAACCATTCGTTATACGAGGGTCCAATGTATAGCTAAATTCCAGATTCATTCCAACTAGAAGAGAACCACTGGAATAAAAGTAACTTACTGGTAGGTTACTTCTATCCAATTTGTTTCAAGAGGTCTGTTTTATTTAGTTGGGACTAATATAATAGCCCATAATGATCAATAGAGTCCCACATTTCTAACACAAACTGAGAACTATGAGCTTCAGTACACTGTAAATGTAATTATAAAAAACAATGTAAGATTCTAAAGGTTCTTTTTCTACTGGGTTGTGTTTTAACTAATTTTCCAAGGAAGCTGTTGTGAGTTTTTCAGGTTAATTGGCCGTGTTCTGGAAGTTTTTCTTCCTGATGTTTTTTCAGTCTCTGTGGCTGGCATCTACAGAGGGCAAGGAGCTCCTTGGTGTCTGAAGATGCTGGCCACAGAGACTGGTTAAATGTCAGGAAGAAAAACTTCCAAACATGGCCAAACAGCCCGAAAAACTCACAACAGCTATCAGTTCTTGGCTGTGAAAGCTTTCGAGAATACATTGAATTTTCCAAGGATTTGTGAATGCCTGTTTGTGGGCTGAAAACATATATGGTAAATCATTAAGAGGTGGTCTAGTTTGCAAACAGTTAAGAAAACACACCTGAGAATGTGGTATTTGTTTGATTTTTTTATGTTTGTATATCTGCAGTTTTTAGCTATGAAATACTGTCTTTTTTATGAAGTAAGCATCCTTGGGTTCTTCTTAAGGAGAAAAGTGGGGTAAAATATTTTGAATACATTAGAAAAGTAATAAATAGGCTTCCCATGAGGAAATGAGAGCAGCTGGTTTGGAATGTCATGATGAAAGCATCAACAATGGATGTTTGCTCTGTTTATCATTGTTTTTCTTTGATTCTCACAGACACTGGTACAAGTTGTGGTAGCAAATGCACCACAATGAATTAGGCTTTGTGTGACCATATGCTTTAGGGAGGGTAGATAGGTCTGCCCTGGATCTACTTTCATAGGTATGATGTAAGCTGCGTTGGGCAGAATTCTATTGGTGTATATGTATGGTTTGTGTAACTTACGGTAGCAAACTGATCAATTGCTGGGATACATCCAGGTCACATCCCTTGTTTTGGAACCAATACGCATCCAAGCACCTACACATTTGCTGCGGTGAATTATGAAAACTTGGCACAAACACCAATAAGATTCAAGGCATTATTTCCATATTTTGAATGCTTGTGGCCTTTGGGAAGATGATCAGAAGTAGAGGGGCAACTGGTGGTCAATTCAAAAAAAAAATTTAAGTCTTAATTTTTTTTAATGGTATGTGTGGTGTTTGATCTGGATTCCTTTTACTCTTTCCTCATTTCTGCCTGGTCCCAGCCCAAGATAATCTGGATGAAGAACAAAATGGATATCAGCGGAGACCCCAAGTTCCTGCAGAAAAACAACCAGGGGGTGCTGACTCTGAGCATCCGCAAACCAAGCCCTTTTGACAGCGCAATGTACTCCTGCAAGGCCGTCAACGAACTGGGCGAGGCCATTGCAGAGTGCAGGCTGGAGGTCAAAGGTAACTGTAGGGTTGGAAATAGGTGGAACGGTCTCCATAGAAACAGGTTCTAGGGCTCTTTCTGTCAACCGGCAGACAGTAACCACGCCTAGGCCTCCACTTCTTTCCATGCATGGTTACTACTGACTGCTTTCACTGTACCGTTTTTCTCTGTTGTATCCTCATCCTTAATTCCTTCAGTTTTTTATGAAAAAGATGGACAATAATACAATTCCCAGGGTAGCTAGCATTCGTTTTGGGTTGTTGCCTCTCCTTGATTTTCCACCCATGATTTGTGATACAGGCTGTTTCTGATAATCCAACGCAATTGTAGCACCAGCTTCGGCCACAGTAGGAGCAATTTTTTAAAAAGTAAGAAGCTTAAGGGCTACTGTGTTTTTAATTAAAACTGCCCAGCTTTTTTGCTCAATTCCTTTTAGTGATTCCAGCGAGGGCACCTTCAGGATTAGCGATTAACAGCCTGTTATTAGAGAGCTTCCGTTCTCAATCCCTGGAGAATGTGTTAGTTACAGATCTGATTCCATGTTACCCCCCCCTTGGTGTATTTCATAGTGAAATGTCTACTTCATTATGAAAGAAAGGAAACAAGCAATGAAAAGAAAAGCATCATTGGTCTCCCCAACAAGAAGCAGAAGATAACTCACATATCATGGCTAATGCAAGAGGGCTTATTTGTGAATAAACACTGCAGGCTTGACTTGGCCATAAAAATGGCATTACTGGACAACGTAGGGCAGTGACGGCGAACCTTTTAGAGACCGAGTGCCCAAACTGAGTTCAAAACCCACTAATTTTTTTCGCAAAGTGCCAATATAGCAATTTAATCTGAATACAGGTGGCTGTGAAGGGGTGAAATCAGGTGCCCACAGAAAGGGTTCAGAGTGCCACATTTGCACCCGTGCCATAGGTTCGCCAACACTGACGCAGGGCATAGTAGGCTTTCCACTTAATTATGGCGGTTTCTTCACATCCTTCTTTGTTCTGCATCTAGTTCTGTACCATGACAGCGTTGGTCGCGATCACGTGGTTTTGTCCCTGTTTCAGTGTTCCCATGGTCGTGATAACTTGTCTCGTGACAAGTGTTACCTCACGGTCTTGTACCGTGACAAACACTGAATTTGTCTACCTTCCCTTTTCCTTTTTTTTTAAAGGGGGGGGGCTTAAAAATTCTTTTTCGATATTTCACTTCTCAAAAGTCAAAATAAAAAAAACAGACAGTTTTCTAAAAGAAACAAATGTTTTGTTGCGTGGCAGTCGTTACTACATGGTGTCTTGTCTCGGAACAGAAAGTGGGAACAAATACAGACAAGGGAAAACCCTACCCCAGCACCAGGTACAGAATTGTCACGCTTAGTACCCATTCTGGTGGCACGGTTGAGACAAATTTCAGTAGTTGTGCGATGGACATGAAGTAACATTTTTTGTACTGCTCCTAAGCACAACCCTAACAGACAAAACAGACATGAAGTAACCGCCTAAGTAAAGGTTGTTCAGACAAGGATGTAAAACACCTTTTGCTTGTGCCTTTTCACTCACCACAAGTAGAACATGTCTACAAAGATGATTCTTTACACCTTTCTTCTTTCCCTCCCCCCTACAGCGCCACAGTAACTTTGTTGCCGCAATGTTCAAGAATGGAAGAGGTGAGTTGCCAGTGCGTGTGGAGGGGTGCAAGTAGCCAGCAGGATTCCAAATGTGACTGCCTTTATAGAGCCAGGGGCAAAGGCAATTGTGTTTGTGTGTGTGTTTTGATTCACAAAGAAGAGTGTCGGGTTAAATATGATGTGGGGCGAGTGAGGATAAGTCACAAAGCAAGATGTGGCAGGATTAAGGTATATAGAACACAAACAACTCCCAGCACCCCCATTTTAACAAGCCTTGGGAGAGGAAATAGTTACGAGTGTGGTGGGTGTGAGTGCACACAGTGTTGTGTTTTGCCAACCCAAACCATAACCACTGCCTCTAAGAAACCAACCACTCTGATTTCATCATCTGTTTTCCCCACAGCTTATGAAAAGCCCCCTCCTTTGCTCCATGGCGTCCCTCCCCATCTTGTGCCAATGCTATGGGGGGCACGGAAGAGTCTGCTTCCTCCCTACTGCCCCTCATCTCAAAGGTCCCACATCTATCATGTGCTTGGATAGGAGTCACCACAGACCAGCTAACCCGCTTCTGTATCCATCTCTGTGCGTGTGTGTGTGTCTACGTGGTCGGTTGTTGTGTCAATAAAGCCAACTTGACAGGATCCTCCATACCTCTGTCCCTCATTTTTTTTGGAAAGGGGAGTCAGTAGGGCAGGAGATTCCCACCGAGTTGATCCAGGCAGGCTTGGCACAAAAAGCTGGCCAGGGCCATATCGTCTTGGAAGATCAGTGGAGTAGAAACAATGTTCACTGATTTTATTGGAGGGTGGGGGACACTGGAGGGGATTGTCTCCTCCTTGAAGGTGTACTGCAACCACGTCACGCTGGAAAGCTGCTGTATCCAAGATACTGTCTGGGAGGGGAAGCTTGTTCTATATCAGATCTAAGGGGTGGGCGGGGGGACAGAGAAAAATCCTTCATTGTCCTCCCAAGTGTCTTCTTCATCACCTACAAATGGTCTCTCTTTCCTTCCTCCTGCTGAAAGAGAACAGGCAAGACACACAGGTGGCTGGTTAAGATAACAAGGAAAGAGAAAGGGTTTTTTGAAGCATGGCAGCAGTATCCACGTGACCTCAGACTTAATGCTTCCAGCCCAGGGATGGGAAATCTCTACCCCTTCTGGGCTGAATGATGGTGACTTCTCGAGTTCATTCTAATGAGAAGATCTGAGGCACAGTGGTTAAACTGTTGCACGGAAGCTGTAACTGCGCTCATGACCTGGAGTTCAATTCCAGGTAGAAGGCTCAAGGTTCACTCAGCCTTCCATCCTTCCAAGGTTGGCAAAATGAGTATGCAACTTGCTGGGAGTTGGTGGGGGGGAACAATGTGTAGCCTGCATAATTACAGTACTTGTAAACTGCCCAGAGAGTGCTTTAAGCACAGTGAGGAGGTATACACTTTGTTTTTTGCTTTTGAACGACAAGGAAAAGATATAAGAGCCCCATGAAAGGGCCATGGGACCTTCTTCATGAAACTAATCTCGGGAGGGGGGGCGGGGACGGGACTCAAGGCCAACAGGACTTGCTTGGCACTAGAACCTGCTTTCTCAGATGGATTTCCAAGATGGCCGTACACCTTCTCCCAGGCTTCACGCTGGCTATGCCTTGAGATTCTCCCTGTCGCCAGGCCTTGTGGAGCAACCTCCCCCACTATGTAAGGATCTCCTGGTTTCCAGGTGAAGTCTCAGTTATCTGGGCCTCTCATGAGGAATGAAAAAAGTCAGCAAGGAAGGGGAGCTCACCTATTAGTTGCTTTTTCTACGGTTCTGGCGGTATACGGCGTTCCCCTGCTCATAGGCGAGGGGGGCATCTGAGTGATAAAAGCGCAGGCGGTATAGCAACCGTATCCACTGCCCAAAGACCTGGTGTAGTTTGAGGGGGTGCGTCAGGAGCTGCAGATAAAAAGTGCGGCCGTTGGCCAGGCGGACTTTGATCTGGTAGCGGGATTCATCATGGATGTAGAGCCGGACAAACTTCAAGGGCAGAAGCCTAGTGGATGAGAGGGGACAGATGCCAGTAAGGTGCTCTGTATTTCCACACAGGCCCAACATATTGTGATGGCGACGATTCATAAAGCTTTTCTTGAGGACCGGCTCTACCATTAGGCAGAATGGGGAAGCTGCCTCATAATCGACAATAAAATAACATCTAATAATATTGGAGGAAAAACATACAATCAGCATTATAGATCAATTATAAAGACTGGACAGCCCAGTGGTTTAGGTCTGTGACTTCGGAGCCAGAGTTTGAGAGTTCAGTTCCCTGCTCGGCCTCCTTCATGAGCACTCGATTTGATGACCCATAGGGTCTCTTCCAGTTCTATTTACTGTCATGAACTCAAAAATACAACACACAGAAACAATCAATAAAAGATGTGGGACATATCTTGGAGCAATACATTGTGGCTGGGGACATCCATTTCCTCTCACATTACTACCTACTGTGAGGGTTGCAGTTCAACGGAGAGGAGGAAGCGCCATTTTGAAGAGGAAGGCAGATGATAATCCTACAGTCACTTCTGCCCCACAAGCCTGGGCTGTACTAGGTCACCACCCAGTGGGGACAGAATTTCATATTCAGGAAGAGTGATCTGAGCGCAGACATACCGAAGGATTGCGCTGTACGTGCTTTACGACTATCAGAAAAGGAACTCACCCAAAGAGCTGTAACTCCTCATCAGGGAAGGGCAATGCTTCAGGACACTGACACTGACACTGGGCCGCTGTGGATGGGGTTGGCCGTGCCAGCAGCATAAGATCAGGCAGTTCCAGGCTTGGGCTGGTGGCAGCAATGCCCACAGTGACTCTGTTGGCCACCTCCCCTGTCTTGGTCACCTGGAAAAAGAGAGATTCACTTTTATTCACACCTTAGCAGTAGCTAACCATCACTACAAAAAAGTCTTTGGGGATAGCAGAATGTGTGAAGAAACCAGTACCTGATCACTCAAATATACAGGATCTTCTTCTTTTCCTCTGTTTTGGCTATAGTTAAAGGAAATTATTTAGAATATATAGGTCTAAATACTTAAAATAGATTTGTTGGAATTGATGTGACTCAACATTAGTCATCATATGTTTAAGCATGGCAGAAGATTTTTCTAATAGCTTCCTTACCTGCATAAAGTTGCTTTCAAACAAAGGGCAATCTTTCAGTGCACCATACTCCCCGCTGGCTAGGCACCTCCGCAGGTCCCCCATTCCAAAACCTGGACATCCGGTGGACGCAGAAGGGGTCTGGGCTACTGTGGCCTAGAACCTATTGGGAGACAAGAAAGACACTATGGGAGAAGAAGGGACTGTTACAAAGCTCTGTTCTCATAAAATAGAATCATAGAGTTGGAAGAGACCTCAAGGGCCATCCAGTCTAACCCCCTGCCTTGCAGGAACCCCCATCAAAGTATTTCCGACAGATGATCATCCAGCCTCTGCTTAAAAACCTCTAAAGAAGGAGACTCCACCACCCTCCATGGCAGCATATTCCACTGACGAACAGCTCTAACCATCATGAAGTTCTTCCTAATGTTCAAATGGAATCTCTTTTCCTGTACAGTAGTTTGAAACCATTGCCCTGAGTCCTATCATGAAAACAGACCTGTTCCCTCAATATGACATCCTTTCAAATATTTAAACATAGCTATCATATCCCCTCTCAGCCTTCTTTTTGAAAGGCTAAACATTCCCAGCTCCCTAAGCCGTTCCTTGCAAGACATTTTTCCCACACCTTCAACCATCCTGGTCACCCTCCCGTGTACCTGCTCGAGGTTGTCAACATCCTTTTTAAACCGAGGTGCACATAAATAATCTAGCCACAGAAAGAGACTGCAGGCAAAATCTGGACATCTAAGAAGTCACTGACTCAGACTTGATTAAACTTAGACTTATTTTATATTATTTATTTATTTGTTTAGAATATTTTTGCACCTTGCCAACGCAGCTTACTGTTTTGAAGGACAATATGCAGTCCAGAACAATGAATTTGAAGAGGCATTGTACATCTTTCAAAGACAGAATTAAAGCTAATGACAATAAGTGAACTATTTACAGAAAAAAATTCATTATGAGAGATGGAAAGTTAAACATGGAAAACACAGGTACTAGTACGAATTCAGTCTAAGCAATAATGCATGACAATTCATGTCACACTTTTCCATAAGGATGCCATCCAGATGTGTTGGGCTACAACTTCACCACCATTGGCTTCCCACTTCTTGACTGAGTCAACTACACAAGAGAGAAGGAAATTCTCTCCTCTGAGAGTTGCAGTCTAAGAACTTCTGGGGGCCTAAGTACAGTGCCTTGGTAGCTCTGGATCTGGTTTTTTTTTTGTAGTTATTAAAAAACAATTCCAGGCAAAAAATCAAAGAAAAATAAACCAAAAGACACAAAACATGAGGCACACCTTGCACACCTCATTCTGCGGCTCTATGTCTGAAAAAGTGGACAGGTCCGCGAAACGTGACATTAAAACATGAAAGTTAGTCTTTGTGTCTTTGGTATCTTTTGGTATCTGTTTTTGGTACCTATGGTATCTTTTGGTACAGTATCTTTGTTTTGTGTCTTTGGTATCTTTTGTTTTGTTTTTATTTTTCTTTGATTTTTGCCTGGAATTCTTTTTTTTTTTTTTTAAGAAGAAACCGCCATAGAAAGCTAAACGAAACCACAAGGCAACAAAAGCCACCGACGGCCCACCCCTCGTCCCCCCCGCCGGGAGTCTTGAAAGCCCAGGCGGTCGACAAAAGGCAGGCGGCGGAACCTGATTGGCTCCTTCACTCCACAGCCTCGCCTTGACGGTCCCCCCCGTCTCCCAGAGTGCTTTGCGGCTCTAAAGGAGGAGTGGGGAGGGAATTCCCTTCAGTCACATGACACCGGGGAAAAAAGAGAAGTCATGGCGGCGAAGGCGGGGAAGGCGGCTGGATTTGGTCTTCGCGCCTTCCCGGTGTTCCTCTTCTTGCTGCCGCCGTTGCCCTTCCTGGCTCAAGCCGCGGGAGTCGGGAGCTGCCGGGGAGAGTCGGGGCTGAGGGTAAGGCGGGTTCAGGATGTGCGGTCGCTTCCTTGGGACTGGCTCTCGGGAGCCCCGCTCATCCTAGGTGGCGACGAGTTTAAAAATAACGCGATGCAGCCCCATCATCTGCCCTTCGTAGATGATGCAGCAGCAGCAGGAGGAGGAGAGATAGCGCGCGCACACACACACACACACCCATTCCATGAGGACTATGTTTTGCCTGTGTTCGAGAAGACCTTAACAGAAGGAAGAACTGGGTGGAAAGAAAGCTTGTGTTGAGTTTCAGGAGGAGGAAAAGGTTAGGTTCTGCTGGGTGATTTTGATGCACAGATGTATAGATAATATAAATAAATAAATAAATAAATAGATAAAGATAGAATAGATAGAATAGATGAGAGCTCGGGTGAACAAGGCGTGAGGGATCTTTGTACACTGCAGGCTCAAACATGAGCCCGTGGTGCAATGCAAGGCCCAAGAAGTCTGTGAAGGTTCTCAGTCATCCAGGTGAGTTTATCTGGAAATTGAGTCAGGGCAACTGGACTTCTTTCTCTTGAGAGATTGAAACGTTTTGCTGCTCATCCAAACAGCTTCATCTTACTGACTTGGTCCAAAGTGACAGAGCTGTTTGGATGAGCAGTGAGACGTTTCAGTCTCTCAAGAAAAAGAAGTCCGGTTGCCATGACTCAATTTCCAGTCCCAAGAAGGTTGATGCAGTTCTGAGCTTCGTCAAGACAGGTACACTGTCCATCTCAAGGGAGTGGGTGTCTCATTCTGTTTTGCTTTGGAGTCCTGTGTCTGCCTATTCTGAGCAGCAATGGTTTATGAAGTGGAAGATTTAAGGAGTTGTTTTAATAGTTCACTCCTGCAATAAGTTTCTATGGCCAAGCATTTGAACACTGATCTCCAGAGTCCAAGTCTGTCACACTATCCTTCTTATGGCGCAGTGGTTAAACTGCTGTACTGCAGCTATAACTGTGCTTACGACCTGGGGTTCAGTTCCAGGTAGCCAGCTTACTTGGGGGAGGGGGACCATGTGTAGTCTGCATAAGTAAGTCTTAAACGCCCCATAGAGCTTTAAGCATTGTGGGGCAGTATATAAGCAGAACATTTTGCTTTTATACCACACTGAGAATCCTAGTCTGCCTAACCAATCACTATTATGTACAGTGACAGGAGCTGTCAAGCTTTAGGATTCTAAGTAAGTGTTCTCAGAATTGTAGCTCCTGACTCTCTGTCTCTTCTCTCTCTCTCTCTCTCTCTCTCTCTCTCTCTCTCTTTCTCTTTGTGTGTGTGTATTTTCCTGTGACCCCTTCTTGTTTTTTAAGAGTCTGTCATCACAAGAAATGTATCCTGCTCTAACTCAATGTAATCCTTTTTCATTGTGAAAGATCACCCAAGTTCCCATATTTTCTAGAGAAGTTTTTATGCAGGATCTAAAACATGCCGGGGATCTAAAACATGTCCCATCAATGTCACATACATCATTACTGGTCAACAGTGCCCTCTTCCGTCTCCCATCGAAGAAAAGGAGCGATCTGCAGGGCCAACAGCCCACAGGGCCAATAGCACCAACATAACCTTTGCAAATTGGTATGAGACTGTTTTGGGATGCTGTGCTGGTGACTTCCAAGCCACCAGCTATAAAAAGGGGTGGGCTGAAGTTTCCATGAAGGAGCTGCTGAATAGGGGTTTATTGGGAATTCAGAATCAATTTTTTTAGGCCTTAATGAGGCCCGTGCTGACTGGTTAGTTCAGTGAATTAGGTATCTGATTGTAGAACTTTGGGGAAAGGGGCAAGCTCCTTAGGCCCAGAGTGCCACCAGAAGAAGGGAATGGTACACGACACTCAGTTGGTTTTTTTTTTTAATTTCATGGTATTTATTGAATTCCCTTGGTAAACCAGATTTGTGTATTCTCCACCTAGAGAACCATGAAAAGGGCCACCATACTTTGTAACTGACACATGGCACATGCTGCACAAGGTCCTTCAAAGGTTGTTGGACTGCCCATCCTAACTTTCTTTACTATTTTTGAAATAGCTGGAGCACTCAAAAGAAATTTGGGAAGACCATTTTTTGAACTTGATCGTCTAGCTCAGTGGTTCTCAACCTGTGGTCCCCAGATGTTCCTGGACTGCAACTCACAGAAATCCCTTCCAACACAGCAAGTGGTGGAGGCTTCTGGGAGTTGCAGTCCAGGAACATCTGGGGACCCACAGGTTGAGAACCACTGGTCTAGCTAGTATGGCTGTGGACCATGTTGGCTGGAGGGTTCTGGGAGTTGAGGTCCAGAAATGCCTTCTCCAGGCTCTGCATCTGGAGGACCATGTGTTCCTGGCTTCTCTCATGAGTAAACAGATGTTGTACATGTTGCAAAAGCCCACATGGGGGTTGTGGAGTAGAGCAGGAGCATAGCCGAGAAAGGGGACAAATCAAATGTGTATTGGAATTTGCCGTCTTTTGCTTCCAGACAGGTGAGGTTCGTGATTCTGAGGCTTGTGGACTGAGCCTGCAGCTGGAACATTCATTTGAACTGGGTAAGTATTTGGGGAATGTGTGTTGTTGGTCTGGATCAAAAGCTTATGAAGCTTATAATTAAGCAATGTGTCTAAGGCAGCAGCTCTCAACCTGTGGGTCCTCAGATGTTCCTGGACCGCAACTCCCAGAAATCCTGGCCAGCTCAGCTAGTGATGAAATCAGGAACATCTGGGGAACCACAGGTTCAGAACCAGTGATCTAAGGGGAGTTTGCAATGATTTAGGATTTCAGGTCCGGTCCACGGCCTATGCAGCCAAACATCCGCATGGCTCTTGCACATCAATAAGCACATGCATGTAGTGTTGTCTGCATAATTAAATGCGTAATGTGCATAATTAAATTGTAAGCCACCCAGAGAGTGCTTTAATCACAACGGGGGAGTATATAAGCAGCACACGTTGCTTTGTTGTTTATTGCTTTTGTCTATGTGCTCTTGGGAATCTGCCTAAAAGGTCACAGACAGAGAGAGAGAGAGCCTGTGTGATTCTACAGTATATGCAATAGAATGTGGGGAAGTTGCTTGCATGGACTGCAATGCCCCGAATTCTCCCATCAACCTTTTTTTTTTTTAGCACAGCCCCCCTGGTGCAGTGGTTAAATGCATGTACTGCAGCTAAAAGTGTGCTCACGACCTGGGGTTCAATCCCAGGTAGTAGGCTCAATGTTGACTCAGCCTTCCATCCTTCTGAGGTTGGTAAAATGAGTACCCAGCCTACTGGGGGGCCCAATGTGTAGCCTGCATACTGTAATTAAACTGTAAACCGCCCAAAGACTACTTGAAGTGGTATGGGCCGGTATATAAGCAGAACACTTTATATAAGCAGAACACTTTACCCCCAGCATTTCCTAGCTCTGCTCCTGTCTCTGCTTTCTACTTGGCCGGCACCATTGAGTGTAGCACAAGCAGCATCGTGACTGTCTTGTCACCTGAATATGTCCCAAAAATGCTATGCTGCTGAGGAAGGAGGTGTCCCTTGGGTCTGTCGGCAGAATGTCTTCCTTTGGTTAACAACAGGCGTGGGGATGGGAGCAAAGAGTCTTGGGCATTTAAAGGAAGATGTTCAAGATTCAACCCCATGCTGCCTGCATGCAATTGAATCCTAACCAACCATCCCCTGTGGAGGGAGGTGATTTTTTCTCCTTCCCACAGTGATGGCTAAAATCCAGCAGAGGGGACTGCTAGCAAAAATGTGAGTGAGGGAGGTGGGTTTTGGTAATTTCTTTCTTCCTCTAGGACAGTGATGGCGAACCTTCTGCCTTCCAGATGTTTTGGACCACAACTCCCACAATCTTTTGTCATTGGCAGTCTAGGCTCAGAATTCTAGGAGTTGTGGTCCAAAACATCTGGAGGGCCGAAGGTCTGCCATCATTGCTCTAGGACAGTGGTTCTCAACCTGTGGATCCCCAGATGTTCCTGGACTGCAACTCCCAGAAGCCTCCACCACTTGCTGTGCTGGAAGGGGTTTCTGGGAATTGCAGTCCAGGAACATCTGGGCACCCACAGGTTGAGAACCACTGTTCTAGGACATCCCAAGACATTCAGGACAAGATATTGTGTTGCCCCTCTCTTCCACATCTGGTTGATATTCTCCTCCAAGACTTTTGGTAGGGAGCGCATTGGGATCTGGGTTCTGGCTGAATTGTGCCTCTGAGTACTAGGATTCGTTTTGCAGGACCAGGGCAAGGATCTTAGGTTGTCCTTGTTTCGCCTCTCTCTCGTTCAGATGACAGCATCCAGTTCAGGAAGCGGGGCACCCTCCAGTGGAATGTGGGCCCTGAGCCGGGCCTCTCACTGAGCCAGAAGCAACTGACAGAAGAGGAGCGCAATAAACTTCGGGTCAGTAGGGATGCCAGGGGAGGGGTTGGGAGTTTCCCACCCGGGGAAAAGGAGGCAGAGGCAGCTAAGAAACTGGCCCCTTTGGAAGTGGAGGATTGCTCCCTGCCGGGTATAGTTGTTGGGGAGAACAGAGGAGAAAGTTGTTGGGGGCATTCCCCTCAGGAAGGAAAAGAACCATGGGTGGGAACAGGCATTGCAGAAGGAATCGTGAAGGGTGTGGTGCCGGAGAGGTTCTTTATTAGCAATGGGGAAATCTTGCCAAGATAATCGGCTTATGTTCTACTTTATCCTGCCAGTTACCAGTAGGACTGTGTATCCATGGCAAGGGAAAGCGGTTGTAGTCTTGCAGAAGTTTTATTTATTTATTTATTTATTTATTTTTATTTATTTATTTATTTATTTATTTATTTATTTATTTATGATTAATTATCACACAGCTAACTACGCTGGATTTTGTATTACAAATTACTAGTCGAATGCTCCCCAAGCGTTTAGGACTATGTGATGTATTGGCGAATTATGTGAGCAGATCCCAGTAAGGTGGCTTTCTGCAGCTGACTCATGGTGACTTTGTCAACTCCATTTTCTTCTAAATACTTGCTTAGCTCTTTAGGCACCGCATTATTATTATTATTATTATTATTATTATTATTATTATTATTATTATTAGTAGTAGTAGTAGTAGTAGTAGTAGTAGTAGTAGTAGTAGTAGTAGTAGTAGTTGTTGTTGTTGTTGTTGTTGTTGTAATCCAGAAACATCTGGAAGGGTCACAGAGACACCCCTCTATGTATTCTGAGATCATTGGTCTTTAATTTACACAGTGCTGGGCATGGCTTCTGTGTGTGGGTGGGCTGGCAAAGGATTCCCTTTTCATTAGTTGTGTGCCATCTCTTTGTCTCAATCTAACCCTAGGAAGTGGCTGCAGAGGGGGGTCTGTACCGTGTGCGGATCTCACGACGGCCCCTGGGAGGCATTGAAGAGGTTGGGGTTGAATTTGTTGCCTCTTTTGTCCGAGCGGTAAGTGCCCCTCCAGACCTGCCTTACTTTGAGCCCTCTGCGGCAGAGAATTTGGCCCAGATCCTCTTTGTTTAGCTGTGCAAATGGCACAAGGATTGGAGGCATATTGCCCTAGGTTAAGAAACTACTGTAGATGTTACCAGTTGTAGGCTGACTTGTACAACTCGGTATGTAACTGATAATGTCTGTTTTGATTTTCCCCGTTGTCTCCATAAGTTTATGTGTTGGCAGCATCACTGGGTAAAAGGATCACGACCTTTGAATCCTGCTCTTCATGCTGGACCAATCCTGTCTTTTTGTTGGAGTGCCCAAATAGCTAGCTTAGAGCTACAAAGTCACTAGAAAGTCAAGGAAGGAGGCATGAAATTTGTCTTCTGCTGAAGAGCCAGGATCTTCAGAAATCGGAATGATACAGGAGCTGACAGAAGGAGAATGTTCTGTTTCCTCACCCTCTTTCTCCACCACCTCTTTGTACGCCATTCCATTATTGTTCAGGAAGCCAGTAGTGGAAGCTGGCGTATCATGAGTTTCTTCATGGGTTTTGGCTTCAGAAACAGCTCTTCAGGAAAGTAGATTCAGTACTACTGTAGGAGCCTAACTGCAGATGATAAAAATGTATGTTTAAGAGCCCAGTGTGATAAGAATGCTAGATTGAGATGCAGGCGGTCCAGCCATGACACACACTGGAAAACCTTGGGACAACCACATACCCTCAGTTTGCCCTGCCTCACAAGGTTATTGTGAAGCTGAAAATGTGAGAAGGAGAGCTGTGTAAACTTTCTTAAGGTGCGAAGTGAATGTAATTTAATGACTTAGATCAGGCATGTCCAAACTTCGGCCCTCCAGATGTTTTGGACAGCAACTCCCACAATCCTTTGCCATTGGCAATCTAAGCTTAGAATTCTGGGAGTTGTGGTCCAAAACATCAGGAGGGCCGAAGTTTGGACATGCCTGACTTAGATGACTATTCAATGGAAAAGACAGTTTCAAAGAGCGAAATTGCTGTTAAAAACCTCCCCTTTCCTCAGTGCCTGAGGAAATGGGTCAAGTTCTACAATGTTTTTTTTTTTGCAATTTATTTATAATTTTCAAAGAAAAAGTTCTGCAGTGCTTTTCAAGGGTGCTTAGGTTTAGCAAAGCTCTCAGAAAGGAGCTTACTGTTTGTGGGTGCAGTCTCAAAACCTGCACTTGGTCCTGTATACTATCATGCATATAAGAGGACTATTATTGTCCTCTAATATACTCTTTCCCAACACAGTGCCCTTCCAGCCTGATGGACTACAAACCCCATCATCCAGTGGCATGATGGACATTGCTGGACACTGCGCGGGAGGGGGCTAGATGGAATGTGAGAAAATGGTGTCCACTAGTGAAATTCAAACTGGGTTAGTTCTCAAATGGGTTGTTTGTGGTACCCTTCGTTCACCACCAGGACGCCTTCTGTAACCACTAGATTAAGGAGGCAAGCTAGATTGTAAAACCGGTCTTCCTCTCTTTCTTCCCATCCCTGCAGTGTTCAATGGTCGAGTCCCACCTGTCAGACAGATTAACAGTTCACACAGACGTTGCTGGGAATGTGATCGGCCTCTCCATGGTTACTGTGCCGAGCTTCTGCCACGGGGCCGAGGTGGAGGATGTGGACCTGGAACTGTTCAACACCACCGTCCTTCTCCAACAGCCCATCCCGGCAGCAGTGTGAGTGTCCCTGTGCCCCTTGGGTGGGGGTTGCAATCCATTCAGATAGATCTGCCAGTGGAGGTAGTTGCCCCTGGATACGAGGACTGATGGTTTTTGATGGTTTGAAAGATAAAATTATAGAGGATTAATGTCTAACTCCCCTACCCCTCCACAAACTACTGGGGGCAATGCATCCTGGCTACACTTTTATTTGCAAGGCATTATGGAAAATTCGTTCCTGGAAATTTAAATTCGCTATCTGATTTATTCATTAACAAAGGCATTCGTTATCTGACATATTACTGTACATGACATCAGGTGGCCACTGTGGAGAAACTGAGTGTCGGACAGTTTGTGCTCATCCAGTATGTCCCTTTTATTATTATCAGAGCTCTGGTGGGGGCAAGGAGATAGTAGGAGATGAGATTCCTGCTTTCTCATTGACTGGGAGGTTTGTATTTGAAGCACAAAAATAGCATTCTGGAGAATTTGAGAGATTTAGAAAAATATCAATGTGTAATTAGTATGGTAGGAAGTAAAGAGGTTTGAGTATATCAGAGAAGCTGAGAGCAGTTCTGTCAGGAGTCTAGACTCTCTTACAAGCAATGATTTGAGAACTTGGCTTAGTACATGAGCTTTTTTTTCCTGCGAAGAAGGTCTTAGAGCAGGCACGTCCCAACTTCGGCCCTCCAGATGTTTTGGGCCATAACTCCCACAGTCCTTTGCCATTGGCAATCTAAGCTTAGAATTCTGGGAGTTGTGGTCCAAATCATCAGGAGGGCTGAAGTTTGGACATGCCTGTCTTAGAGTGCAGTGCATCAGGCACATTGCATGTCCCAAGAAAATCCAAATTTTAAAAAAATGCCAGGATGAGGTTGGGCACCTCATTCTTGTTTGTTTGTTTGTTTGTTTGTTTAGAGGGTTGTGAGGTCAAGGAGAAAATTCTCCAGTTTTCTTACCCACGGCCTCTTTCTCCACCCACCCTCCCAGCCCTGAGACAGCGGCATTTATTGAACGCATGGAGCAAGAACAGGCTCAGAAGGCCAAGAATCCCCAGGAGCAGAAATCCTTCTTTGCCAAATATGTAAGTGACGCGGGGATCAGGTCCACTTCTCCCTTCTTCTCCTACTTCAACCTTTGTAGGTATTTCCCCCACCACTAACAAAGAAGTGTGTGTTTTCTAGCCTGTTCTGTTGGTTTGGCTCTGGGTTTAAGCCTCCTGGGCAGAGGGAGGATGGGGGTGGCCGTTCTCTGCTCTGATAACCTGTTTTCCCCCACTCCCCACAGTGGCATTTAATTCTGGGTGGGGCAGTGCTTCTCCTAGTGACCAGCTCAGCGACAGCCCCCCAAGAGCCGGGACGTCGGCCCTGAGCAAAAGTAAAGCCACAGCCCTGCCTCTTCCTGCCTTCTTCCTCTGTGCAGACGTCTTCCTAGCTTCACCTCATGCTTTCCTCACAGACCAGCACCCTGTATCTGAAGGGGTGAAGGGGCACACACAAAGCGCCCTCACTGTCACCTACCCGGGATTTCTGTGCTGATTGGCTGGCTGGGGTGGCCATTTTGTAATTCAGAAGTGGTGAGGCCCGGAGGTGGGACTCTTAGACGGGGTCGGAAGGCCGTTCCTGTTTGCCCCAACGCTGAGGGTGACGAGAATGACTGTCGGACCTCTTGAGGCCTTGCCATTCCCCGCCTTGTTCTGGCCATTGGTGCCTTGCATTCTGGGAGCAACTGGTGGCCTACAGACACGGCGTTCCGGAGCTTGTCATCCTGAAGTGTATTTGCTTCTAGGCCTTCCAAGCTTGATAGCTCCAAGCTCCCTTCTTCTGCCACTGGCCGGGTGGAACCTCTTGCAACGAAAACAGTGCTCCTCTTATGGAAGATACGTTGGGTGCCTTTCTTCCTGCCCTTCCTCATATTGTCCTCTTTGGCTCTGTACTCCCCACCGCCCACTCCCCACTCCAGCATGGTAGAACATCTCCCCCCCCCCGGTGGCAGGTCTTCTCTCTTTCATTCGGAGCATCACTTTTCCCTCTATTGGCTGTCACTGAGGAGAGACCAACTATAATCCCTGGTGACGGGCGTCTGGTGATAGAGATTTAGAAAAGGGCCGGTGTCAGTGGGCCAGGAGACAGATCAGGGCATCACGGAGAAAGGGTCCAGATAAACCAAGCTGGAGTCTAAAAGCTGTTAAGAGTCTAAAATCCTATTAGGCCTAATCTGCGTAGCTCAGAGGTGGAGGATGATAGGTTTTTGCAGGGCAGTCAATGTTTCTCCAGCTCTGACCAAAGCTCAGGTGTGAAGGAAAGACCCTAGCTCAGGGGTGCAATAAATGCTCTCCCATTCAGAAGGGCCCAGCTTTGGTTCTCCAGCATCTCCCAAAAGAAAGTTAGGAAAGATTTGTGACTGAAACCACACAGTGCCACTGCCAGTCAGAATTAGCAGTGCTGGGCTGAAGGTTCCGATGCTCGGACTTGATATATCGCAACTTCCTAAATTTTTATATTAACGCAGAAGATTGCAGTTCCCAGGATTCTCCTGCTCTTCCAGCTGGGGGATTCTGGGAGTTATAGCCTAAAAAAGTTTCCTAATCTGTCACCTTGAGTAAGTTTTTCTCTGAAATGAAGAGCTAGTCCTGTGCTAAAAGGGAGAAGGCAAGGAAGAGATGACTCTTTGTGTACAGAAGACCCTTTCCTCCATGTTCTACTAACTCTCTCTCTCTCTCTCTCTCTCTCTCTTTCTCCCACAGTGGATGTATATTATTCCCATCGTCCTGTTCCTAATGATGTCTGGAGCACCCGATGCAGGGGGTCAAGGAGGAGGCAATGGTGGTAGTGCTGGGGGAGGGGGCCGGTGAAAGGAGTCCATGCTTTCCTGGGTAGCAGGAAGGCAGCTTGTAAATAAATATTGCCCGAGGAAAAGGATATCTGTCTTGACTTTACTTGTGGGAAACACGATTGGGTTTGGGTTTGAGTCCACCGTGAGGGAAGAGAGAGGCTGCTAGCGTGCTGACAGGAATTTCCCCGTCTCGGCTGTAAATCCACTGGACCCTCATATAACAAACGGTTTGTATAGTATAAAACCTGTACGACAAAAATTCCGGAGATAGGGGGAAATTTGCTTAACTGAAGCGCCTATGGGGCAAATCCATACAACATAAAAATGGTCGCCATTAGGGATTACTCTGTTTTCAATATATTCCTGTGGAAAATTTGTATAAAGGAAAGTTTGCTTAACATAATTTCATTTGGAACGAGTTAATTCCTTTATACAAGGTACCACTGTATGTTCATTCGCAAGCAGTCCACCACAGTATAGGTGTCCCTGGCTCCCTGAAGCATCTCCTGTGCCCTGTAAGAGACCTATTGGGGTATATCTGTTCTCATTCCAGGGCTTTGGGATGGAAAGGAGCCCTGGACAACAAAACCATTAGCACAGCTTTCTTCCGAGCGGAGATCTTTCAGCTGGGTGGAATTACAATTTCTGTTGTCTCTGGCCAGCCTGGTGGGGACTGGAGGTAGGAACAGAAAGGGATTTTAAGGACTTTGTTGATCTCAAGACTCAAGCAGAACTTCCGTTTCTGAAGTGATTCGAGGAAATAATGTGTGCACAGGAGACTACGTTTAAAAAAGGTGAAGGATGAAAGTGGACGTGATTTGGGGGGATGTAAAGAAGAATTATCGGCAGACTTTTTTGGATGCAGCTCTTTTACTGGCCCTGGAGGAGAGACTCAGAAAAAATGGGAACCTTTTGAGCGTTGAAGCAGCTGATGTGGCTGGGGTGGTGCAGAGATGTGATGTAGATTCAGCGTTACAGCTGCCACTCCAGATAACATTGAAAACAAAAGCAACTGCTGCTAGCAGGATCAAAACAGCCCGGCAAACATGTATGTTTCACTTCCCAGAGGTCATTGCTCTGTCTTTGGAATGTACTGTCAGTGGATTGAGTCTAAGACCCCCCTTCATGAACCAGCCCATTCTGACTGGGCGTCTTTAGGAAAATGTCTCTTTCAAGAGAACTGAAAGCTGATTTTCCCCTTCATGTGCAGGGAATGAGGTCTGTTGTTTTTGCCTGCTTCCGGACCCTGGAGATCAATCTGGGTGAAGCTGATGCACATGGCTGTGTACAAGGCAGTCTTCTCCTCACCCTGGCACCTGCCAGATGTTTTGGAATACAGTTCCCATAACCCCCTACCTCCCTGGTACACTGATTTTGGACATTTCTGGCTCTGCTCCCTTCCGTGAATAAACACGGTCTCAAAATTTTCAACGCCAACTGACTTGCAGTATCGTAGATCTTGTTTGACTGTGCCTTATACCTACCCCAGCTAGCATGGCTGGCCAACGACACTGGATGACAGTTGCTATGCCAGCTGGGGGATTGTGGTAATTGTAGTCCAAAAATAAGATTTTTTAAAAAAATAAAATAAAATCTAGATTCTGGTTTGATTATAGGATAAATGATTATAGGCATGTGGGTTCAGAAAATAACCCAACCGCTCCTAGGTTTCAACAGCTGCTATGATGTATGGAAATCATGGGAAAGGAGGCTCCCTTCCTACCTGTTGTGTAGATCCCCCGTTCTGGTGGTCCTGGACGGTGTTCTTCCATGCTGTGTCCCTCCGAGTGTGAGGCACTCTTCTCCCTTGCAGCCCAGCTTGGTCAACTTGGAGCTTTCAAGAACCTCTGACTCCACGGTAACCACAAAGGAATAGAATGTGGGATATAGTACGATTCTGGAATTCCCAGAAAAGGCAAAGGCAGAAGGCCATGGGCGTCTGGGATGTTCACTTATGTGAGTTGAGGAAAAGGGGAGTTTGAGAATGTTGGCTTCCATTCTTAATAAGAATTTGTCAAAACTTTGTTTTCAAGAATGTATCAGCATTTGCAGTTCTCTTTTTGTAACATCCAAGTGTTGGATGTTAAGAAGTAGAAATGTTTTTTTAAAAATCTGATTAAGAATTGACCAGATTTCTTGCTGTTTATGTTGGTGCCTGGTGGATTTGGAATGTACTGCTGTGCCTGGTGGATTTGGACAATGCAAATGAGAAAGATGCATGCTGGGTTCTAGACGCACTTGCCGAGCTTTGTCGCTATATTTGGAATGGCAAGAACGTGAGGTTTAAAAAAAGAAATCCGAAAGTTGGGGGAGGTAAGCTGACAGCTTTTTTCTATCTTTAACAAGTGCCTGGATGTCTTGTTAGTTCAGGAAGGAGTAGTGGCTGAAATGGTAACGGCTGTTGACAATCACTGTTTTGGGTTGCTGCGTAGGTTGAAGCGGAAGCATATTTCAAGAAAGGATGTGTCAGGAATTCTCTGATGAGACCAGAGTAGGAGAACCTTATAAGGCAGTCTACTTGTCCAGTTAAACCAGGGATGCTCTGACATTTCACAAACCCGCCTGGCGCCAACATTGATGACATTCTGGCGCCAGGTAAAAACATTTCTGTTCCAGAAGTCTTTTAACTTATTATTGTGGGTCCTGATGGCGATTTTAGTGTTGTATTTTAATATATTAATGTATTTAATATATTAATTAATATAAAAGAAGTCCAGTAGCCATGACTCAACTTCCAGATAAACTCACCTGGATGACTAAGAATCTTCACAGTCATTTTAATATATTGTATCTATTGTATTTAAATGTTTTGTTTTAATTGTATTGCAATTTGATGTTTTAATTATCTGAATTGTTTACTTTGATTGTGAGCCGCCCAGAGACCTTTGGGTAGTGGGCGGCATACAAGCTAAATAAATAAATAAATAAATAAATAAATAAATAAATAAATGGTCCAACACCTAGGAGGGCCAGTAGCTGGAGATGCTCTCATTTGTAGTCCACCACCCAGAAGGCCCAACCTCTCCATCTTCGAATGAAGGGAAGTACTGTAATAAATAATGTAGCACTAGGGATCCTGTGAGCCTCTACATGTTGCTGAACTACTGCTCCCATCATGTCTCATTGGGGATGAGCTGCTGAGTTGATAGTACTTGGCCACAAATTCCCAATAGTGGATTGGCCTGGATCCCATAGGAAACACAAGGATGCATGTGTGCTTTGGATAAGAAACCCTTGAATTCTGACTTAAGAGATGTGCCTGGAATGAAGTGCTTCAATTTTCATGTACGGTCTAGTTCTGCTTCTAGGATAAAGGGAGTCTGAAGCTTCAGCTCACACTGCTCGCATTTCCTTAAAATTTGCATCCACCAAATTTAGAAACCCGTTCTAGATCCGCTCCCACACTTCAGATTAGGGCCAAGACATTCAGTCTGTGGATACTGGCAGTCCCTTAGCTGGGCTTGTGGCATAGCACAAATGGATTTTTGATCTCAACCAGCATGGATCTTATTAGGTTTTTTATGTTGCATGCAATCTGGCTGGATTGCTCAGTGGTTTAGGTATCTGGCTGCAGAGTCAGAAGTTCGGAATTCAATCTGAAAAGGGTCACCATAAGTCAAAATTAACTTGACTGCACATAATAATTATTACTAAGTTATACATTGGAGGGATGTCTCAGGCAGGGGAGGCTTTACTTCTCTATGTTCATTGTAACTAGAAAAACCTCCCCCCCCCATTTTTCTGCTGAGGTGGAGCTTTTCTCTATGAGGACTGAGGACTGTTCACATTGCTCACAATCCTAAATGTATTTAGACTACAGAGTTAGTTCTCTGTTATATTGCAAGCGCACTGGAGGGGGATGCGTTGGCATTTCAGATGTTTGGACTTCTGTTCTCAGAATGCCTGTTCACTGGCTACGAGAATTGTAAGTTAAAGGTCAAAACAGCTGGATGTGAAATAGTTCAAAAGTTTTGGAAAATGTTTTTTTTTCAGAGCTAAGTGAGATGATTCAAGTAGATATTGATTGTAATCCAGAGACAGCATTGTTATCATTGTCAACTAGTAAAGATTATGATGTTACAACCAAGGAACTAATAGCAAATCTTATGACAGCCGCTAGATTAATTATAGCAATAAACTGGAAATCCAAACTAGATCTCAAGATGGAAGATTGATACGACGAGCTTTGGGATATAGCCATAAACGATAAATTGTCTTGAAGTTTAAAAGTTAAACGAGGAGAAATGAAAAAAAGACATTTTTATGACATTTGGGGAAAATTTATAGACTTTGTATTAGTAGAAGGGAAGGGGAAAGAACTGACGAATATTTCAAGACAGTTCTGGAGAAGAGGACTTTGAGAAGAATATTAGAACAACAGACGTTGGAGTAATAAAGAAGAGCTCATGGAAGATCTGGGTGGTCCCGGGGGGTGGGGATGCACTAGTATTGTTATTTGTCTGTTTGTCTTAATTAAAAAAAACACAGCTGAATGGACTAAAAGTTGAGAACCTACTCAACCAAACTCCCTTATTCCAAGATTTAGAAGGAGGGAAGAATGGCAGTCTGTTGTATCAAATGGCTGTAGCTATGCACTCCCTGCTAATTAAGCATGCCCAGAGTTCTCTTCAGGGAATCTTAAGGCAAGAAAAGGGAATGTGTGGCCTTCTGGAAAATCATCAGGATGGTGACTTCCATTAGCGGTAGTGAGCATGGGCACAGGAAAGATGGTTGCAGCCCAGCATCTGGATGGTGACAGCTTGCCTGTTCTGAAGAAATGCTGGCTGTTCACGGTTGGAAATCGTGTAATTTGCCACGAGCATTCTGGCCCATCAATGTGAGCAGCAAGTTAGCCACTGTCTTTACCTTCTTTCTAACCACCACCACCCCACCACCCCAAATAAAATTAAACGACCCTCCATGGGCGACAGGTCTATACGTAAAAAGGGAAAGATGCAGCCTGCATCTCCTAGTGCCTTTACATCTACGAAGAAGGTATTTATTTTAAAAAAATAGAAGTGACCTTCCAATCTTATTTGCTATGGACAGGGTCATGTCTAGGAAGCCCAAGGCTGATTCTTGGACCAGCAGCTTACCCCCCCCAGCCCAGTGAGATCTGCACCTCCCTTCCACCTAGAGCCCATTTCAAGAACTGGGCATCTTTACAATCCAGCTAATGATCTGATTATGCTTGAATTGGCGCTCATCAGGCAGAAGGGTATCCCTATAGGCCTAACCTCTTTAAAATCATGATCCAAGGAACAAGGTAATTGAGCAGACTTTTGCTACTTAGTGATACCCATCTTGTTCTAGCAATGCTGCCATTAAGCCAGGAACATACGCTTGCGTCACTAAGAACTCCGTGAATGTAGACAATTAGCAGGTCAGAGAGTTAGAACCCGTTACTTCAGTTGCCAATTTTCTAGAGGAGGGAGGTAATGTTGAACACAAAGCAATTAGTGCAATTAAGAGCCAGACAGCCTTCCCAATATCCTAGATCGGGCTGCAATCCTCAGAAGCTAGAACAAGTCTTCTCACTGGGCCTTACCTGTTTCCTCTTAAAATTAGTAGCTTGGACATCTGGATCTCAGCTTAAGGACTGTAAAGTCTGTTTGTCCCCACCTTGTTCCATCATTTGAGTTTAGACTAATTTGGGATTTGCTGGCTGGGGCTTGAGAGTTAATAGGCTTTGGCGGTTACTTCATGTCCTACCTTGTTCCATGATTACGTTTGTACCGTGACAGCGTTGTTTGTGGTCAGGTGGTTTTGTCCCTGTTCAGTCCCTGTTTCCATTTACTCATGGGTGTGATTACTTGTCTCCTGACAACTGTTACTTCACGGTCTTGTTCCGTGACAAATTCTGAATTTGTCTTGCTTTCTTAAAACCTTTTTTAAAATATCGTAAATAAAACTTTTTCAATATTTCGATTTACTGGTCTTCCGGGATTTACATGTCAATGCTACAGAATTTTCAGTACTTTCTTTAATAAACATTTGCACTGCATGGTGTTTCCGATAGGGAAACTAATGTTGAATACCGCTTCAGCCGCTGACCACTAGGTGGACACTGGTTGTTGTGTGATAGTTGTTACCACACGGTCTCTTAACTCGGAACAGGAACTGGGAACTAACCGTGATGAGAGAATTCCCCAGCCCAGGGGCAGATATGGCTTGTCACGTTCTGTCCCCGGTTCCGGGGCATGGTCGAGACAACTTTTTGCTGTCACGCTATGGATGTGAAGTAAGTTTTTTTTGTACTGGTCCCAAGCGGGACAGCAAGGAGGGACGAACGAGACGTGAAGTAACCGCCTTTGTCAACCAAGAATAAGCATGAGGTTGAGGAGCTGCTGCCCTGTTGAGTTACCTTTGCAGTGTAGAGAAGGATACCCTCCTTTTGGTTGGCCTAAGAGGACTCCCTGCCACAGGATGTGGTGATGGCATCTGGCCTGGATGCCTTCAAAAGGGGATTGGACAGATTCCTGGTGGAAAACTCCATCACAGGTTACAAACCATGATGGAGATGTGTAATCTCCAGGCTCTAAACCAGGGTACTTCAAGGGCCAGATGCAGGGGAGTAGTATCAGGAGACAGATATCTAGTCTCATGTGCTCCCAAACGCATCTGGTGGGGCTGCTGTGAGATACAGGAAGCTGGACTAGATGGGCCTTTGGCCTGGTCCAGCATGGCTCTTCTTATGACACCTCCAATCTAAAAGGACACTAGATGTTTCAGTTGCTTGTAAAGTTAGTAGCCCCAGCTATGGTTTTGTTGTGGAGCCAAGATTTGCACGTTGAAGTCCCAGGAGTTTTTGTTCAACAAGGATGATGGCATCACCCACCTGTTCCCCACATCATGTTTCACAGCCTACTCTTAAATTTGTGGGGCTGTTTGTGAGTGTCACACCGCTCATATATAGATGCCCTTGTTTGTAATGGAAAAGACAATAACGCAACACATACACACACAGCTGTGATCAGTAGACCTGTGTGTGCTTTGTAGATACTCAGCAGCTCTAGGGGTGCTCATGAGGACTGCCAGTGCTTCAAGAGGGACCATTATTACTCTATTGATCTCCCAAAAAGTCTTGACTCCCACAAAGATCCTACTCTGAGGGTAAGTTTGTTTTTTCTTCCCATTTTTATTGATGTCACGGTTTAGCAGCAGCTTCAAGTTCCAAACCTATTGCAAAGAGAGATCACCTTCCGGCCCCCCTCTCCTCCCCCACTGCAACTGGGGAGGTTGTACCCAAGCAATGTGGGGGGAGGCATATGGCTTTTCCCAAAAGAAAAGGGGGACAGAGGTTTAGGAAGCAGGGCTGTTGGGTTTTCTTCCCCCCTGTTTTGTTTTCCCCGCCCCTTGGTTGCGCACACTTAAAAAACAAATGACCCCCAAACCAACCATAAAACAGGACAATCTCAAAGACGAAGACAAAAATGACAAATGGACGGACGTGCGTTGGGGAGGGGGAGACAGAAATCAAAGACTGACATTCCAAACAAGAAGAAATCCAGGTGTGTGTTGGGGTTGGGGGAATAGATCAGGGAAAGAGCAACACAAGCAGGGACAGAACTAAGACACCGAGGTTCTCTGACTGGGCATTCTCCCAGCTTAATCTGGGAACTGCTCCCTGCCCGTCTCGGGAGGGAGGCAACCATGCAAACCCCAGAAGAACCAAAATTAACTAGGCTCAGGGAAGGCCGCAAAAGAGACACACTATTAACCCCTGTAACACACACACACGCATACACAAAAGTCCAGAATCACCTGCCTCGATTGGAAGTTCAGACAGGTCCATATCTGGTTGAGACCGGAAAAGGACTGGGCCCTAACATTGTCCTTTAGGGAAGCATTTTCTTTTCTTTTCTTTTTTTTGTAAATGTCAAAAGCCCTTTCCCAATCTGTGCCAAGGAGCTCGGTGGCCGGTCTCAACAATGCAGAAGGTAGGGTGGGGTGGGGTGGAGTGGGGTTAGGACACGGCTGTTGTGTGCTGCCCTGGCACCTGTTCCAACGCAATCTCAGGACAGGATGGGGAGAAAATATCCCACCCTTCCTTGTCTTTCTCCTCCTCTGCTGGAAGCTCATGCAGATTGAGGCCAACGGTCCTGCATGCATGCTGGCAAAGGAAGGACCCCTCCCTCCTCTTCCCCTCGCAGATATCGGACTGGGCAGCAGAGGAGGCATCTCCAACCCCACCCCATCCCAGAAGATCCTGTCCTCATCGGAACTACTCAAGGAGAGAGGAGTCAGGGGACATCCTCCGAACAAGAGTCTATGGCCACTTGGTTTTCAAATCCCAGCTGGGAGAAGAGCTATCACCCATCATCGGGATGGAGTTGGGGGAAGAGGGAGCATGGGATTTCTGGGGGAGAAGGGCTCCCAGCTAAAACAGCCCACGCTTCCCCCTCTGATAGGGAATGAGTGGCTTTAATAATCAGAACCCGTCCACTGCCACAACTACAAATCTCTGGTGGAGGCGGCCCCCGGTTGAGTCTCCGCCCATCATGCAGCTTCATCAGCCCGCTGGGTCAGAACAGAGAGGTGACACCACATATTGAGCCCAACCCTTCCGGAACAAAAGCTTCCAAAAACATGCATGTCACTAAAGATCATCCCTCCCTTTGTGTAAAAGGACTGGGGGAGGGCAGAAGGGAGGGTTGTTCCGGACCAGACACCTACTGCACACATTCTCTACCCTGGAAACCCCCTCCCCCCGCATTAAAAATGCTCCTTCTTGGCTGCCTTTATGGCTTTAGAAACAAAAAATAAACAATGCGTCAGGCAGCGACTTCCCCGGGGGAGATGGCAAACTTGAGGAAGGGCAGGGTCTTCTTGCCACCTACTCTCTGATGCCCCCTGCTGGCAACTCCTCCAGGATGGGCCAGAGGAAACAAATCAGTCCAAAAGTTCCAAGAGCACATCACTGGAACCCTGAAAAGAAAGGAAAAGAGAGAACTGGAAATGGTTTCTTCATTTCTTCTTCTCCTGACATCAGCTTTTGAGTTACGAGAGATGGCGAGCAGATTGTACCAGATGTGTTGACGTATGTGGCCTTTGCCCTGCAAATCACAACAGCCGCAGGGTGTTGGCCTCTCTCTTCTTAGTCATTTGAGGTGTGCAGAAGAGATACAAGCTCCTAGGAGAGGTTGATTGGGCAAAAGATAAGTGGCTTGAACCAGCTGTATCACAGGCAGGAAAAGCTAGGAGTTCCTGGCTTTTGAAGGTCCCCTGCCTGTTGTCCTTCAGGCCATGGTTTGGTTTAGATGGGCCTAGGACAGTGGTGGCGAACCTTCGGCACTCCAGATGTTTTAGACCTCAACTCCTACAGTCCTTTTTCATTGGCAATCGGCTCGGAGTTCTGGGAGTTGTGGTCCAAAACGTCTGGAGTGCCAAAGGTTCGCCACCACAGGCCTGGGGCAATTAGGCCTATGGGGGTGGGGAACTGATTTGTCTGAAATGTGGTGCTGGAGAAGAGCTTTGCAGATATCCTGGACTGCCAGAAGAACAAACAAGTGGGTCATAGATCCAATCGAGCCTGAACTAGCTCTCGTGGCAAAAATGATGCAACAGAGACTGTCCTACTTAAGACACAGCATAAGAAAGCAAGATTATCTGAAAAAGACAGTAGTGCTGAGGAAGGTGGAAGGCAGCAGGGAAAGAGGAAGACTAAATAGGAGATGGACTGAACTTCTAAAGGGAACCACAGGGTGGAGTCTGCAAGAGCTGAGCAGGTCTGTGAGGACACCGCTGTATGGTGATGGTTTGTTCATGGGATCATAATAAGTCGAAAGTGAGGTGACAGCATGTAACAGCAACACCGTGGCAGTTGGACCTCGAGAAAGTTGTTTTTGTAAAATGTCTGGGTGCATTTTGTTCCTTTATTGGTGTATTTCAATTGCTTTTAATTTAGGAGCCCCGTGGTGCAGTGGTTAAATGCCTGTCCTGCAGGTAAAACTGTGCTCACTACCTGGGGGTCAATCCCAGGGAGCCGGTTCATGGTTGATTCAACCTTCCATCCTTCCAAGCTCGGTAAAGTGAGTACCCAGCTTGCTGGGGGTGGGGGCAATGTGTAGCTTGCACACTGTAATTTAAATTGTAAACTGCCCAGAGACTACTTGAAGTGGTATGGGGCAGTATATAAGCAGATATGAACACTTTATGATATGTATTCAGATAGCCTGCTTTGCATTCTACTGGTGTTAGCTTGATTTGATTTGATTTTTAGCTACTTTGGATCTGATTAGGGTTGCTAAGGTAGAGTGGAGATCAAATACGTTTGGAAGCTTTCAATCAATCAATCACCTTTTTAAAATAAATAAGGAGAGAAGATTGGACAGCCGTCTATCTGTCTGGGATGGGATCAGGTCTCCAGCTTTGGGCAGCGGGGTGGACTAGAAGACCTCCAAGGTCCCTTCCAACCCTATAATGATTCTATGATTCCATGACTTCCTGCCTATCAGGTATGCTGTCACATTCGCCACTTTAAAAAAGGGATCTTTTTTGCTGGATCATTTAAGCTTAACAGCTATGAAATGTGCTTGAGAAATCCACCATCAGTCAGCTGGGATTTCTAGGCCAAGTCAGATTTAGGGGGATCCAACACAAACTTTAAAAAAAAAAAACTAAATAAACTAGAATGTTTCCTTTTCCGAATGAGAATCTCAAGAGGACCTTCTCTATGACTTTCCAGGTTATAACAGACATCTTGTGGGTTTGGGTCCTTTTGAAAAAGCCCATTTGGTATGGCAAACAATTTCTCCCGGTGGGGAAGCCACTGATGGTCCTAGTGCCTGACTACTAACCTGCTTGTAGGGCTGTCCACTCTTCCCCCAAAGGGGCGTGGCCTTCAAGGCATGGGGGCTTCAAAACAGATGCTTCCCTCAGGTGGTGACAGGAGAACTGCAAGCAAGTTTAGGGCCACGCCACAAGTGGCAACAGTGGCTGGCATAGCAGTGCCCAAGTGGAGTTAAGCTTGTGCGTATCCTTCTCATTCCTCTCCCATCTGTCAAAGGCACTCCTAGTTAGTCCCTGCTGACGAAGGGTCGGATTATTACCTTAGTCCGAATGAACGGTTTCTACTATGATGCTGGGTTTGTCCCGTGCTGGAGGATTCTTGTTGATATAGCTGTTCAACGTCTTTTCCTGAGGGATGAGAGGAGGAAAAACAAGAGAAGATCAGAAAGGCAAATACGAAAATTCCAAAATGGAGCCCCAATGGCTGCACTTGGGAGCCCACAACCCTACTTCCTACCAGTAAAACCCACTGGGCTGCACTGTCTTATTGAACAACCCAAGGCTCTTGCCTTCCCCACCACATTCTAATCCAGGAGGCTCCAAAATTCTTGTAGACTTTCCATCCCTCAGTCACCTAAGCTTCTTAGAGAGAAGTTGGGGTTCTGTCTGCTTTCCCCTTCCTTTCTGACATTCACATTGTCGTATTGCATCCTCTGAAGAAGCACTTGCCATTTGGAATAAGCCAGGGGGTTCTTGCAGGGTCGCACTGCCTTCAGGCAATAGTCCGTAGTGTTTGTCAATTACTCAGGTATGAGTGAGATCTCAAAGGGGATAAGATAAGGGCTTGTTCTCTTGTGTTGCAGCACCGTCCTGTTTTTATTTTCTGCTCTGGACAAGACGGTCTGGAACAACACATCCCCAGATGAAGCACAGGAGTGATTTGAAATTGCTCCTGCTGCTTTAAAACAGACAAAGACCCCGGCTGAATCAGAGCAGAGCTCACTCTAATTCAGTTCTCCTCTTCTCAGAGTGCGCTGAACCGTGGTGCCTTTGGTAGGACATGAGTGTACAGTACAGAAATAGCATTCTGTTCGTATTCCCCAGAAAGTACTATCAAGCAGCGTACTGGAGGCTCTGTGTGGCCATTCTGACTAGTAGCCACAGATGCTGTTATCTCCAGGAATTGGTCCAACTTATTGTCAAAGCTGTCTAGGTAGGGAGCCATCACCATATCCAGTGGTAGGAAATCCCACCATTTATCTATGTGTTACTTTAATTTGGAAGCACTGTACTGTACTATTTTTATCCTGAAATTTCTCATCTTTTAGTTGAATTAATTATTCTATCCATCTTAGTTATTTACTAAGAGAAAAAGGTTTCCCTTTCCATAACATACATAGTTTTACAACAACAGCCATGCGCTGGTCAAGTCAAATCTGATTTCAGGTGACTCTTCTCAGGTTTTTCTAGGTAGAGAGTACACTGAAATGCCCTCTTCTTCTGGGGGCATCCTGGGACTGTGCAGCTTGCCCAAGGCCACACAGGCTGGCTCTTCTCCCAGGAGGCACAGTGAGGAATCAAACTCCCAGCCTCTGTCTCTGCAGCCAGATCTCTACTGTAAACCACTGAGACATTCAGAGCTCTTAAGTGTCTGTGCCTTATTTGCCTTTTTCCTAAATGCCCACTGAGGTCGTTTTTACACGACCTCTAAAATCTGGTGTCAACTTAAATTTGGACCAGAGATTGTGGGGGCTTGTCGATCTTGCTGTGTTCCCACCCCTCCGCACTCCATTGTTCCTGTCTGCGTGAGGGAGGGAGGAAAAAAGGGAGAAAAAATGCAAGCTCACTTCCATCTTCTGGTCAAAGCAGCCCCGAGCAGCCCCGTCGTCGTGATTCCTGTCTCTTAAAGGGGCAAACAGAAGGCGAGGGAGCCCGGCATTCACAGCTTTACAATGCACATCGGAATTTTACCTCCTGGAGGCCAGGTACTTGAAAGTGTGCTGGGACGCGCTTAGGTGGGCGTGGTCGTACTTAATTTTTTTTTGAAGTCCGGAGTTGGTGGGAAAACATTTTTTAGCTCCGGATCTGGGAGCCCTTTGCCTCGGATTTTAGGGGTCATGTAAAAGCACCCTGAGTTACATGAGCTCTTCCATTAGTTCAAGAGCCTTGAACATTGTCAATATTTCTTACAGGGGAGTTGGTCCAACTTTGTGATCTTTTTGGTTGCTCTTTTCCTAGTTCAACAATACAGTAGGACCCCAGTATCCGCTTGGGATCGGTTCCAAGCCTTCCTGTGGATAATGAAAACTGTGGATAAAAGAGAACACCAAAATGGTCCCCAAAACTGCTGTTTTGTGATAGTAACTTGCTTTACAGCTGCTGTTTTGCAACAGTAGCTGGTTTTACAGCTGCTGTTTGTGACAGTAGCTTGCTTTACGGCCGCTTTTTTATGACAGTATCTTGCTTTACAGCTGCTCTTTGTGACAGTATCTTGTTTTGCTGTTGCTGAATTATTTATTTTTCCTCTGCCAACCGTGGATAACTGAATCAGTGGATACGGGGGGGGTCCACTGTATCTTTTTTTCTCCTCATGTAGCAACCTGAGCTAAGCAATGCATGGCATTGTTCCCTGAGATAATCCTCACCTCCACAAGTTGATGCCAGTGTTCAATGGGTTTCCGTGGGTTGGCCAGCATCTCAGCCCAATGCTCTCTCCCCGGGGTGTCGGCATTGCTCCCCACCTGGCACATCCCAATGACTTCGTTGTGTCCGATGCTGCAGGCAGAAAGAGCATGTCAGTGCCAGCCAGCCTGCACAGGAATGAGGGCAAGCCATGTGGTGGAAAGCTCCTTTTCCACCTCAGAATACGTTATGCCTTGTGTGCATAAATTTGCCTATTAGGTTGACTGCATTATTGATGTACATCACCGGCTTTGGGCGTGGGAGGGACAGGGCAGAACACGGGGAGGTTAACATCAAACGGTGTGCTTTTTTAAAAAAGTAAACACTCTTCAAGAGGTAGAAACAGATGATTTTAAAAGTTGGTTGTTATTGGGCAAAAGCTGTTTTCCTCGACAATATATCTAAGAAGAAGAATCTAATTATCACCCTACATATGCAGGGTTGGATGGCATCCTATGGATCAGGAGTCTAGCCTCTGTGAAAGAGGAATCAAGCTCCCAAACCACTGAGCTATGGCATGTCCATGATGGCTATACTGGCTATCAGATTTGGAGAGCTGTAGCCCAAGACAACTTTTCCAAGCAATTCTGGCAAGAGCCTAATGTATGCCCCATTTAATTTTAGGATTACCCCGTATCATGTAACTCTGGTAAGAATCCTTCCCCTCAGTGTGTGGGTGTATAATTTGTTGAGCGTGCAGCATCAATTCTTTAGCTGCCATCTGGGTTTATCATGCGTGAATGGGCAAAAACAGTGACTCTGTATGGGGCGGAATGCTGTTTATTTTGAAGGGGGGGCGTTTCTTGATCACAGTTATAAACTATAGGAGGCAATTCTAAGGTTATTGGAACAGGAGCAGATCAGTTTTAGCTGATTATTTTTGAGTTCTATTTAAAAGTTTTGCAGAAAGAACCAGGAGTCAGTGAGCACTATAAACACAGTCAAAAACAGTGATCCAGGATTTATCATCTGTTGATGGAAAGGCTGTGCTCACCACCAATCATAATCATAATCATGTGCCACTGAGTCAGTTCTGACTTAGAGTGGTTATTTTGATGGTTCCTCTGGTAGAGAGTATTCAGAAGTGGTTCACCATTCCCTTCTGGGGATGCCTTGGGACTGTGTAGGTTGCCCAAGGCTACATAGGCTGGCTGTACCTGCAAGAGGCACAGTGCAGAATCAAACTCCTAACTTTTGGCTCTGCAGCCAGATAACTGAGCTATCCAACAGCAATGATGCCTCCACCCAGTTTCTGCAGGTAGCCCGTCCTCCAACTTCCCACCCCATTCTGTGAGCTTCCTCCTGACCCCTTTGTGTTACCTCTTCAGGTGGGTTGAGACAGTGGGGGAATCTGTTTCTTCCAGCCCACTTGTATGTGCCGACATCTGGCTCCCACCCATTTCTTTTTAAGTGCCTAAGAGGATGCGGTAACCCTTCTGCCACACTGCCTGTCCTTGGCAACTGCGGTCTGTGTACACAGAGACAGACAAGTGTCTCTCTCACCAGTCGTAATCCATGACTGCCAACGTGATGCTGACGTGCTCCATGCTGTCCTGGGGAATGTCGAAGACGAGGGCCTCGTTGTAAGTGGGGTTGAGGGTGTTCTTCTTGATAGACGTTTTGCGCTTCTTCAACCGCCGTCCTTCGCACATGAGGGAAGCCTTGACGTAGGGATCTGGAACGTGGCCGGAATGGAACAGAGTAAATAGACAGAATCAAAGTGGGAAACCAGCCCAGACTAAACTGACTGACTACCTTTGGTGAGGAATAAAGTTATTTCTCCAAAATAATTTATTTGCGTTCATTATTACATTGTTTGAAACATTCCCCGTTGTAATATTGGAAAAGTAGTTTACTGCATTAGCTGATCGTACACTCTTGGCTTTTTCATTATTTTTTGTTACTTAAGACTGAAAAGCAGATGGCAACAAATCTAAATATTTCCCATTAAAGTTGCTCTAAAAATAGAGTACTTCTGAAATTACTTCTGAAAATAACTAGAAAAAAATCTCATTATATGAACACAGTAGCTTCAATCAGGCCCATTACATTGCCTTTGGGATGTGGACACCTCATGGATGTGGGTAGGGTGCTCCACCAGCCCAATCACAAGACATTACTGCTCTGGAATATAACTTTGTTGGTATTCGTTACTTAAAATGTGGTGTAGTGGCTAGATGGTCGGCCCAAGATTAGGGACAGCTAGGTTCAAATCCCTAATTGTTGACAGAACTCTCTAGAGAAATTGGAACAGTCACACACATTCAGCCTGATTTATCCCATAGGGTTGTTGTCAGGAGAAAGTGATGAAGAAGACAATCATTTGAGCTTATTGGTGGAAGTGTGGGATATAAACACAACTTATTAAAAGGATACAAATCTATGTCACTCATAACTTAGTGCTCCTAGGTGCTGCTGATTGCCAACTTTCCAGGTTTCTCCCCAACTTAAATCTGATCATTACTATCCTGGCCTGGCTCTACCATTAGGCAGAGGAGACAGATGTTGGAGGGAGTGGCAGCCCTCTCCTTATGCCTTCTGAGTCACTGCCCTTTCCCCTTGTACTGGAGGACAGCTTTGCATGTTCATACAGCCTGCCCTGCACCTCCCATGACAGCCTGCTGCCCGTCACTGCAGCAAAGGAGACTTGCCAGTCACGGTTGATGGGTGGTTTGCTTTACTTCTGTATGTGAAATGGAGGTGGGGCCCTAGCCTAACCTTTGGTTCGGGCTACCAAATATTTGAAACTGTCTGTGCCGCCATTTTGGTTCCACTGCCCAAGACAGTGCTTGATCTTTGTGGTTGCTAGGAGACAGGAGGCAGCACCTCCTAGTCCCAACGGTTATTCCATTTTGATGCTTTGGGTACGTTGTCTCTCATGGCCTGGCAAGGAGTTTTCTCCCGCACCAGTCCCTGCAAAAAAGGCAGTGTGTTAAGCTGGTCTTCAAATACAGCCAAATGAGGTGATGGGCCAAGCAGGTACCAGGAGGAGAACCACATTCCTGCATACTCTTTGTGTGTTGAGTGAGACCTTAGAGACAGAAGACTAGCACTGCAGAGACTGGCCAGGGCTATGACATTTCCATTTTAATGTACAGTATCAGTATTCTACCCAGGTATCAGCAATCCTTGTAGATCTACTATCAATCCAACAGGGAACTGTGGGATAGCTCAGTGGTTTAGGCATCTGTTGGGAGTTCAATTCCCCACTGTGCCTCTCTGACATGGCCTGGCTTTGATGATTCATAGTGTCCCTTCCAGCTGTGCAGTTCTAAGATTTAATAATAGTTTCTAATTTACTGTTGTTCAACCTGTCCAAGCCAACCAATCTGCCTCCACCACCACCAGCTCGCACGATGTGCTCTCTACCTCTCCCATCATAACTGCCCCTCCCCAGCCCACCACCCCTTTGCACCCCTTTTCAATGGCCCTAGACCAGCCTGGCTCTTCCGTACCACTGATGTTGCTCACAGTCATTAGCCCTCTGATCACTGCCCAGCTCCGCCATCCACTCACCAGAAAATCCAGTCAGATCCATGGCTTTGAGGTTGGAGGCCTTAATTATGGTGACTGTGAGGCGCCCGGCTGTGGGCAGGTAACAAAGGGAGAAATTCAGCTCCCCTAAATCTGCTTTTTCCTAAGAAAGATTGGAGGGGAAAAGAAGCATGGTCAAGAACCAGATGCTTGGATTCATAGCAAAAAGAAAAAGAAACTTCACTGGAGGAGTTTAAAAAGACACTGGGTGGCCACCTGTTGTGGCCAATATAGTGACATCCTTCATGGCCAATCCTATGCCCTGTAGGGGCTTGAACTACCGTAGATATCTCGAAAAACCCATTTCAATGTTATGTTTCTATTACCCTCTCTGAATAGAGCCTTGCTGGATTCTTGTAATGTTGGTTAACACCATCATTAAAGAGATTGGTCCCTTAGTCTTTTCTTCCATCTTCAGTTCTGACTGACTGCTGAGCTGGTTAAGGGGTTAAAGAAGGGTGGGCTTTCTCAGATGTTGTGGTAGGAATTCCACATTTCATCAGCCCCACTCAACCTGGCCAGTGGTCAGTGGGCTACAAATTCCCAATTCTTAGCAAAAGGACACTTGGCACAGCTTCTGTTTTGGTATCTTCTGTCTTGTGCAGACTCTCCAAGTAGCTCGAAAGAAACACAACCAATAGCAACAGTACAAAGCAAAAACGAAAAACAGACCTGTAATTGCAATGTTAACACTGCAACAACGACAGCAACAGGGGCAGTCAGGAGGGAAAAGTAGAAAGAGCAGAATCATTATCATAGGGTAAATTTAAACATTTTGAAATGGCTTCCTCCCTCTGAGGGATCAGAGTAACATACGGAAGACCTCCAGCCTCTTGTGAGAACACACTACCTTTTCATAAACTGAAATTTAAACATACATTTGGTCATGATGTGTATATACTGTACTTCAAGGCCTTTGTCCGAGTCTCCTCCTCCACAACCACCTCTGTCATATATGCCAAAGTGCTGCCATTTTGTTTTAACTTGCAAATATAAAAAAACCCATCAACCCAGCTATACACCACCATCAAATAATAGAAAACAGTTAACCCCACTTCCGCTCCGTAACTGTAATAGTTACATCCTTAAATAGTGCAGACATATGGGATTTCACTAGCTACTGATTTAATGCCGTACTGTTCTCCTAAAGGATGCTTCAGGCAACTAACAATAATAAAACATAAATTAAAAATGAAATCTAAATTAAAATCTAAGATCCTATTATTCGAAACCTAACATAAAAATAAAAGAATTATAAACACAGTTAAGAACACAAACACTTAAAAGTCTACATCAAACCACATTATCAGTTTCCAGGGAGAACATAATTCAGGTTTTATTTTCATCTGATTTATTAAGAATACTAATAATTACCATAATGAATCACTTATCATGACCCATTCATTCCCTCAAGGAGGCTTCCCCCCATGCTGTCAGTTAAGCTATGCTTTCTCATGTTAGGAATAGAATATGCAAACATTCAAATAAATACACATGAATAAATATATGTGGAGATATGGAAATGTTAACTGTTTTCCCACACCAAAGCAGAAAGATAAAACATAACATCTTTTCTTTAACCTCCCACAAAGGCTAGCTGAGGAAAAATCCATGTATCCACATTCAAGAAAAACAGAAATGCAGAGACCAAAGAGCCACTTGCATTTCACAAAACTATTGGCCTTCAAAGGATTTCCACATTTCATATCAAAATGTTTCAATGTTCTGAGTGTAGGCTTTCCAGAAACTTCTTTTAAAAAATTGTCTTTACAAGTCGTGGTTTACCAGCCAAATACCGTTATGTGAATTCATAGGAGGAAAGGCTTTAAAATGTATATGAGTCAAGATTTGCATTACAGAGAAGTACTGCTGAATAAAAATCTCCATACAAAGACTTCTGAATATTAAAAAAACAACCTAGAACTAAAAACACCAAGTATAACTCCCTCCTACAGCTTTGCTTCATTTCATTTGAAGAAGAAAAACAGATGATTACAACACAGGTTTTCTCTCTGTATATAAACCACAATTTTGTGGTTGTGGTCTATCTATCTATCTATCTATCTATCTATCTATCTATCTATCTATCTATCTATCTATCTATCTATCTATCTATCTATCTATCTATCTAAGCAGATGGAAAGAAAAACTAAATTATGTTCCCACTTCATACTGATAATGTGACGTGTACTATCATTATTTGAATGCTGCCTGTTTTAAAGTGTTTTGTTTTTAACTGTGCTTATTATTATTTTGCTTTCATGTGAGATATTAGTTCAGCATTTTGTAATTTGTTTCATTATTGTTAGTTGCCTTGAGCGCCCTTTTAGCAGAATGTGACTGCAGAAAAATAATAAAGTCAGAGAAGTCCCATATATCCGTGCTATGTAAGGCTCTAACCCAGTGCACAGAGGCTCTGTGTGTTACAGTGCACTTTTTTTTCCAGAGTGCTCAGGTAGATTGCAAAGATGCAAGTCCCAGTATGTATTTTGACAAGTCAAATACCTTGTGTTTCTATCAAATTTTATTGATGGGATATGGAGTTATTTGTTTTTGTTTTTGTAGATTTAACAGAGGTACATATATATTGTTGTGCAGCAAGATTTAGCGGCTTCTAAGCACTATATAAAACTTGAAAATAATGTCTTATCATTAATGCATTAAACACCAGTTTTGCTTTAAGCAGGCAAGAGCAGATATGCCACACACATTCAGAGATGCTATGTGCAGAAGCTGCACAAAACTCCTTCAGTGCCACCTTCGGCATGTTTCCTATAGACTAGAGCAGTGGTGGTGAATCTTCGGCATTCCAGATGTTTTGGACCATAACTCCCTGACTCCTTGGTCATTGGCAATCTAGCCTCAGAATTCTGGGAGTTGTGGTCTAAAACATCTGGAGTGCCGAAGGTTCGGCATCACTGGACTAGAGTGACACTGGCACTCTATAATGCCTGCATAAATTTCATTTCCACAGGGAAGAATCCCCCCCCTCATTTTTTCCACCCTTCTTGCAGCCCTTCCAAGGAGATAAAGTGTCCTACAGTTATCATTGAACTTTCCAGTATAGGCACCTTGTGGTAGTGGTGTGAGTGATGTGAGGGAGGAAGGCAACATACATGGCACTATTTAGGAACTCAGTAGATGCAAATTCAGTTACTTTTCAATCTATGCAAATTCAGTTACTTTTCTGTAGATGTCCACCACCAGGCTGCAGATGCGGAATTTTTATGTACTGATTTTTTTAATTGCCTATAAAAACCAAGAGGTTTTTGATAAGAGGTCTGCCTTGCTGTTCTCCTTGATTAATGTTTGAAAAAATAGAGTACCGTAGTGAAAAAAGAACCTTCAGTACTGGAAGACTCCACATCTGGTTTAAAAGAATCAAGATCAGATCTTGGTGTTATAAGATCAGTAAAAGTAAGCCTAAGGTTGGCATGATAGGAAGACTTCATCTTGTGAAGCTTTTGTAGAAGCTTTGGTGAGATTTCTGACTGTGGCTGTAGATATGCCAGGGACAGGCAACTTGGGAAACCCTGACAATGAATTAGTCATGTCCTGTCAGGGCACTTTTGATGGCTGAAAAGTCTTTCAACGTTTCTCCCCCTCTAAAACATGGAGAAAATAGCAAGCTAGAAAGTAAAACTAGTAGAAATTCCCTTTGAGTCCTGAAAAAAAAAATGGTATTTTCAGGTGTTAAAATGTAAGGGAGAGACAAGTTATGACCCACTTTGCCTATCCCATCTTATGCATCTAGTTCCCCTCCATCCACCCCACCTCCAAAAATGATGCCTGCTGTTGGTCTCAGAAAGTTCAAAGCAAGTTTTGCAATGACTAAGTAGGCCCTACACTTGCATGTGCAATGTAGTGTCATGATTAAGAGTGGCAGATCATGACTTGGAAGATTCTGGTTCTAGCCCCTACTGGGGAATGAAATTCATTGTGCGACCTTGTGCCAGTCATTCTTCTTAGCCTGACCTCCCTCACAAGATTGTTGTGAGAGTAAAGCTGGAAGGGAGAGATCCATGCATGCCACTCTGACCCCACTGGAATACACTGAGGAATAAATAAATAAATACATAAATAAATAGTGAGGAACAGAGGCACATTCTATTGGCATAATGAAGCATGTGAACTGAGCACTTCATCTGTTAGCTGCAATGAGCTATAGCAAGTTATTGAAAATCTCACAGGCTGTCACTGTTCACCTCATGCATGACAGGCTGTTTGTATTATCGGCAATAAAGTGCAATATTTCCTAATAATAATGCTACATTTAATTTCCCTTTTTCTTGGAAACCACAAAACTGAATCCTCTTTCATCCTCTGAAGTGGGCTAAAGAGATTTTGTGTCCATTTATTTGTCTCTGTGATAGCACCAATGGCAATGTAGACAATGATGCCTTGCAACACTAGAGGGGTACAGTAATGCCTTGAAGTCCCCCCCCCCCCCGGCATGGATTAACTAATTTTATTCGATTACATTTTTGTTGCCTGCAGTACCATCTTCAGTCACTAGGTGGAAAGCTTTCCTAACCTGGAGAGGAAAATGCTTTAAACTGGTTTAGGTCTTTCCTCTCTCCAGAGGGCCCTAGACACTCAACACTATACTTTTCTCTACAAAAGCATCCAAATTCTGCAAATAGTTAAGAAAGAGAGGGTGGGGGTAAGGTAGGTCTTACCAGGTAGGGAGGGTAGGGAGAAGAATGAGGACAAGGAATAGCTATGATGCTAAGGGAAACCCAGATCAACATGAAAGATCATGGTACAGTAGTAGTAGGGACTTGGGATTTCGAATACAAGAAATGGGTACATTGGCTAATGCTATAATTAATTCATTACTCTTATGATGCTTCCAGAATACTGTTTTCACGTATGGTCTGTAGTAGTATTGCCTAAAGCCCCCAATTTTAGGTGACCTGATAGACGAAAACACCACTGATAATTGTCCCTACTACTCCTGCTTAAATTCTGCTTAAATATCCTGTTCACAATGTAAAAGACTCCCTCTGTATTATTTATTTAGTAATTTATTTAAAATATTTATATATTGCCTCCCAAAACAGCTCACACCAGAATAATAACCCACACATCAACTGTCTGAAAAAAAATCAATGAAACCACAAGCCAAATCAAACAACATTAAAACACTGCAAGAAAAATATATGTCCTTGCTTATTGTACTTCCTGGCATTTAGGTCACAATGACCAAAATCCTGTTCTATACCTCTACCAGAGCAACATGAATGACTTTATAGCTCACACTAGATTTTCGCTGATTAAAGACTTCCTTTTTTATTTCATGGTGTGCAAGGCTCACATGTAATAAGATAAAGTCGAATGCACCCAGAAGTTGAAAAAAGAAGTCTTTGAACAGCATTGATATGTAGATAGATGACATTCCCTTTGCACAAATCGATTTCACCCAACAGGATTTTGACCATCAGAGACAAAATTAAAAAAGGATATTGATAGGCTTGAGCACTGAGCTGGAAACAACAAAATGGGGTAAGTGCCATATATAAAGTCCTACACTAGTTGCAGAGTTACGAGATGCAAGATACTTGGGTAAGTCTTAAAATTCTTGCAGATCACAAGCTGAAGATGAACTAACTAATGTGGCTGCAGAATGGCAGTGCAAATTTAAGCTGCATTTTCAAACGTATAGTCTCCAATTTCTGTGAAGTACTAGCTCCCTTCTATTTCACACTGGTTATGCCTCATCTTGAGTATTGTATCCAGTTCTGGACACTGCACATTAGTAAGGATGCCAACAAGCTGGAGCAAGTTCAGAGGAGGGCAACAAGGATGATTAGGGGACTGGAAACCAAGCCCTAAGAGGAGAGACTGAAAGAGCTGGGCATGTTTAGACTTGAGAAAAGAAGATGGAGGGGGGGAAGATATGGCAGCACTTTTCAAATATGTGAAAGGCAAACATATAGAGGAGGGGCAGGATCTGCAGGACAGCTAATAATGGGCTCAAGTGATAGGACGTCAGATTTCAGATAGATTTTGGGGGTGGGGGAATCCCATTAGAGCAATTTGACAATAGAACCAATTAATCTGGGAGGTGGTGAGTACGCTAACACTAGGGGCACTCAAGAGAAAATTGAACAAACATCTGTCAGATCTACTTTCATTTGGATTCCCGCAATGAGCAGGGGGTTGAATTTAGATGACCTTACAGTCAGTCGCCTTCCACTCCAATATTCTATGATTCTATGGTTATTTGGGGTGATGATGATGTTGCTGTCTGGAGCTCAGTAGGCATTCCAACTATTTAACAGCAGCAGTTAGTTCTGAATTAGTCTGCTAGAATTCCTCACCTGTCCAGATTTATTTATTTATTTATTTATTTATTTATTTATTTATTTATTTATTTTATACTTATGGACCACACCAACTTTCCCAATGGAAACTCTGGGTGGTGAACAAACTGGTAAATAAAGGGGAGGGGGTGAGAGAAATACGAAGTATTTAAAGCCACCTTATGTGTTCAGATGCCTGAGCACTGTACTTGAGCAGCTGGGTGCGGAAGTCATCCAGGATGACTTGCTATCCTACCTTTCCTCCAAAGAATTAAAGATTCAGTGGTGGCAAACCTTCAGCACATCAGATGTTTTGGACCACAACTCCCAGAATTCCAAGCCTGTACTGCCAATGACAAAAGACTGTGGGAGTTGTGGTCCAAAACATCTGGAGGGCCGAAGTGTTGCCACCACTCCTCCTCCTGACTTTTATCCTCACAACAACCACTGAGGGCGTTTATACACGACCCCTAAACTCCGGGGCAAATAGCTCCCAGCTCCGGAGCTTAAAAATGTTTACCCACCAACTCCGGAGTTAACAGGAAATTAAGTGCGACCCCGCCCACTTTAGCGCGTCCCAGCGCAGCTTTCAGGTACCTGCTCTTTGGAAGTGAAAATTATTTGATCCAGTGTAACGATAGTGAGTGCGGGGCTCTCCTTGCTTCTGTTTGTTGATTTTTGGCTCCCGCCCCTTTAAGAGCTACTTTTACAGAGACGAGAGGCAGAACGAGGTGAGCGGCATGCTTTTCTTTCTCTTTTTCTCCCTCCCCTCACGCAGCCAGCAACCAGGAAGTGCGGAGGGGGGTGGGGACAGAGGAAGAGCGACGAACCCCTAAGATCTCTGGTCCGAATTTAAGTGGCCAGCGGATCTTAAGGGTCGTGTAAAAAGGCCCTGAGAGACAGATTTGGCTAAGAAATCGCAAACTGTTCCAGGTCATAACTGAGTGACAATTTTCATCTAGACCAAGTCACTCTGACCCCAGGCAACACTCAGCCCACTGGCTGATCAGGTTCATTAGCTGATTTGTTCTATTCAGTCTCTGACACCCTTGCATTCATTCTGCCCTCCACACCGTACAGTAGCTTAAAAGGCTGCAGCCAAAACAAAGTGAGTCATGCAGACTTTGTATCTTTTCATGGTGGTACGCTTTCCTGTGATTTAGAGCAAACTAAATGAATCAATAAATAGGGTTTGTGCTGGGAAATATGGATAGTCCCCACTGATCCCAATGAATTGACACAATGCACAGCTAACTCAAGGCCTCACCCAGAGTGTGCTGTAGTGGACTGCCACTTCCTGTTCAATGGTTACCTGACATTTATTTATTTATATTTATTTATTTATATAGCTTGTATGCCGCCCACTACCCAAGGTCTCTGGGCGGCTCACAATCAAAGTAAACAATTTAAACAATTAAAACATCAAGTTGCAATAAAATTGAAACAATAAAACATTTAAATACAATAAATACAATATATTAAAACACTGCACTAAAATCGCCATCAGGACCCACAATGATCAGTTAAAAAGACTTCTTGAACAGGAATGTTTTTACCTGGTGCCGGAATGTCATCAATGTTGGCGCCAGGAGGGTCTCGTTTGGGAGGGCATTCCATAATCTGGGGGCAAGCCATCCCTTTCACCTCCTTGAAGGATGGCTCTTTCAGGAGTGCCCTCTGGGTAGATCAACATGCACATGTTGTCCCAAATCCTGTTGCTTAGTGTAAGAAAATTAGTAGCTTTGAGGGCACTATCACATGGGCGAAAGATACTCTTTTTTTTTGATAAAGGCATGTTTTAACTCTCAAGTCGTCACGTGACTGAAGATTCGGTTACAGTGCCTTCATGGGCGTAGTATTAATAAACAAATCTTAATGTTCCCACATCCTAAAACCGCATTTTAAAGTTTGATCCTGAGCAATTTTTAAACTTTGGGGGGAAAGGAGCGAGTTTTAAACTTTTTTTTTTTTGGCTGAGCCCCAAGCACCCATCAGCAGTAGTGCAGGCTTGGGGCTGGCAAAAAAAAGTTAAAAAAATGAAAAGAAAGCCAAATTAAATAGTATTTTTAAATTTAATAAAAAGAAGTTAGCATCAGCTAAAAGCGCAAAAGTGGGGGGGGGACCCAGATAATCAGCATCCCCACATACCTATACGAGGTTGGAAAACATGAATTTATAACCAGGATAAAATATACCCAACATCACCCCTAGGTCATGGAAAGCTCGGTTCAACCCGCTGAAGGGTGCGTTACCCGGTTTTCTTTCTTAAAAAAAAAAAAAAAAAAACCCTCCATGGTTGTGGGGACACATATTTTTGAGCCAGATTACTTGTAAATAAAAACCGGATCAAACTGCTCATGAGAGAGCGCCCTTAGAGTCTGTCAAATAAAAGCCCCTGTTGTGATTCTAAAGGGAGAGCTAGACATGCACTAAGCTAGTGTGGACACTTGTGTCCTGGAGAACTGTAGCCAAGACTTTATATGCCTACTTGGAATGGAGTGAAAGTTACCAATCTAAAACAACAGGATTTCAGAGACTGGAAGGGTAACTTCCTAGCATGGAGATGCAGTGATGGGGAGATCGGCACCTGTCATATTCCTGCTTGCTATATGGTTGTTAAAAGCCACAGGAAAAATGAAGACCAATTTAGAAGCTGAAGATTCTATTTCCATGGTGAAGATCCCCATACAATTCTCCATTCCAAGGAAAGCTTTTTTTTTTCTATTTACAACACCAGAATCTTGAGCAGACATGAACCCATCAAACAGGCAAGAGGAAGGAAGCTTGACATCGGACAAGAAAGGGGACAAGGAGGCCAAGCATCTGAGCCATTGGCAATGGGAGGTGGAACGGGTGCCAACTCACCCCGTGTTACCAGGCGGCGCGTTGTTTCCTCCGTAAATATTTTATATGCCCTTTTTTACCAGCTCGATCCCATTTGCAGCCTCATCAATATGAATGATGCTTTTCCCCTCCTTCCTTTCCCTTCCCCAGCCGGTCCTCCCGACTCCACTCGTCAGCCCTTTGGTCTGTTTTACCAACTCACTTGTTTCTGGGCAGGCAAGGACTTGGCTGGCTAACGGCCAGGCTGCCCCATAGAGACCCAAGGCAGAGAAAGGGAGGGAGATGCAACTACAGCAGATATGGAGAGCACAAGGCGCCGGGGTGGTGGTGGGGAAGCCCAGTTGAGAAAAAAGTAGAAAGACAATGGAGTGGGGAGGAACTGATTGCAACTCAGCGGCATTGGGGTGGGAGCACTGCCTTGATTTAAATGAGACCTGTGAAATAGGCCTTGGTGTACCCCGTTTCCGTGGTTAATTTGGTTTGGGAGCCCCTGGGCTACAGGCTGGGAAAGCTACTTCTTGGACTGTACCTCCCGGAATCCCAAGCCAAAAAAAAAAAAAAAAACACCATCCATTGCCTGTGGGAGGGATAATGGTATGGGTGGAATCTGTGGTCCAGCAAGGTGACTTTGCAAGCTCTAGTCACACACCCACATGCCTGCATCTCTACTGCATCCACAGATCAGAGTATTGGTCAAGGGGACCCTAGGATTTAGCCAAGTGCTTGTTCCCAAGTGACTAGTTCCCTGGTTTTGCAGCCATTCCCCATTCTTCTACCCACAGCAGATGTGGCTCTTCGGATCCCTAAAGCCTCATCAGAAGAAGAATGCCTCAAAAAAGACCCTGGGGTGAAGGTTACAGTCAACACCCCCACTTGCCATCTGGGATTGGTAGTTCAGGACCTGGACTCAGGGATGGAATCCAGACCGGCCTATCTCATTACTTTAAAGCAGGTCTAGGGAACCTGTGGCCTCCTTAGATGTTCTTTGATTCCATGTCCCATCCATCGGCCCCTGCTGACCTGGACAATCTTAAAACAAAATGCGAGATGTAGTTTAATATCCGTGGACCAACCCCTGTAAGGTGGGCCCTGAGATGGGCTATTAGTATCTTTAAGTATTTCAGTTTGTCTTATGTTTGGGAAACAGAAAACGATGGAAATATTCGGAGTAATGACTTTCAGCCCCCCCTTCCCTTTTCTTTTAGCCAAAATCCTTTCTGTTTTTCTATGGAGACACAATTTGCACACAGCAACATATACTTGCTTTCTCCCAACCTGCATTAAATAGATTACCCAGGTTTCCCAAAACTGTCTCCAGCAATTTCGGCAAATAGTTGTTGTGAGTTTTTCGGGCTGTTTGACTGTGTTTTGGGAGTTTTTCGTCTTGACATTTTGCCAGACTCTGGCTGGCATCTGGCGAAACGTCAGGAAGAAAAATGTCCAGAACACGGCCAAACTGCCCGAAAAACTGACAGCAGCTATCAGATCCCAGCCGTGAAAGCCTTCGGGGATACAATTTTGGCAAATGTTTCTCTCCCCTCCTACCCTGGTTGTTCAACATAGAATGAGAGACTCTGAGAGGTGGAGGGGGGGTTGTATCTTTTTGAGTTCAAATTCCTTCCTTGCCACATTGGGTGGGAAGACGGAGGATGATGGGAAGTCAGCAGTGGGCAAAGCCTTCCCGATGTTACCAGAGTGTGACTCCCAGCATAGCTCATCATTTGCGATGATAGCCAGAGATGCGGTGAGTTGCAGGCTCGCCTCACCTGGGAAGCAATACTTTACCCACTCTTGATCTAGGACACTGTTGGCGAACCTATGGCACGGGTGCCAAAGGTGGCACTCAGAGCCCTTTCTGTGGGCACCCGACATCACCCCTTCATAGCCACCTGTATAATTAAATTACTGTATTGGCACTTTGCAAAAAAAATTAGTGGGTTTTGAATTGCAGTTTGGGCACTCGGTCTCTAAAAGGTTTGCCATCACTGATCTAGGAAAAGCACACGGAGTGAGGCGGTGTGGGGGTGTGGGGGTGCGGGGGTGTGTGGGTGTGTGTAGTGGGACTCAGCATCTTCTCTGCTCCCTCTCCCCGGCTGGCTGCTGTGAGGATTCTGGCCGAGCACCCAAGGCAGCCTAAGGGGGTGTGGCGGATCCGATGGCGGTGCTCCTGCTGATTAAGAAAGTGGCATTACTTTGATCCTGAGGAGCTCGGCTTTGCTACATTACAGTTTCTGCTTGACATGCAGTTATTCCAGGCACAGAACTTCTATCAACACCAGAGGAGGGGAAAAGTGAGATACTGCTCATCATTTTTAAGGATACTTTTACAGAATATACTTTTTTTTTAAAAAAAACTCGCTTTGTGTAAACCCCCACTTTCAGAAAAAAGGGATTTGTAGCTTGTGGGGGGAGGAAGAAAGGAAAAAGAAAAGAAATACTGTACACTGATTAGACACAAGCTTTTCCGCTTTCTTGAGTGTCCAATTTATACGACTTAAAATGACAGTAGGGGGTCGTATTTATTTATTTATTTATTTATTTATTTATTTTCCCCAAAGGAGTTTATTAATAAAACACCAGAACCAAAGCAATTTATTTCTAAATGCCATTTAAAAGATCAAGTTTGACCCACTTGTAAACATCAATGCGATGGCACTTCTTAAACTTTGACACTGCTGAGGGTCTCAGCATATACTGGCTATCTTTCATGACATGAATAGAGCTTGGACAAGTTACTTTTTAAAATTACCACTGCCCAGGTACTATGGCCAGTGTAACTGAACAGGTGTGGGAATTGTCTCTCTGCCATCCAACCTTCTCTGCAGTCACACTCAACCATTGCAAATGAAGAGGACTGTGGGCAGGACAAGGGGCAAGGCATTCCATCTGCCGGAAGGTAGAAATGCCTTTCTGTGCTTTTACATACCTTCCATTCATAAATCATATCTAGTGCTTGTTTTAAAAGAAAGGTTGATTTTAAAAAAGCCACCTGCCTGCAGCAAGTGAAGAATAAGCAGCTCTAAAACACATTCCTAGATGTTTATGTCCTGAAGCAGTGATGGCGAACCTTTTAGAGACCGAGTGCCCAAACTGCAATACAAAACCCGCTAATTTTTCGCAAAGTGCCAATAGAGCAATACTGTAATCTGAATACAGGTGGCTGTGAAGGGGCGATGTCAGGTGCCCACAGAAAGGACTCTGAGTGCCACTTTTGGCACCAGTGCCAATAGGTTCGCCAACAGTGTCCTAAAGGCTATCCCTGTTCACCTAATGGAGTGACTAGTCTTGATACACTTTCAAGACCTTAATCCAGGCATGTCCAAACTTCAGCCCTCCAGATGTTTTGGACCACAACTCCCACAGTCCATTGTCATTGGAAATACAGGCTTGGAATTCTGGGAGTTGTGGTCCAAAACATCAGGAGGGCCGAAGTTTGAGTATGCCTGCCTTAATCCATTTATTACAGCACGAGCTTTCATTGACTTTTCCCACTTTTACCAGATAAATCCTGTGTTCAACCTCTCCAGACACACGGTAGCTGACCTCAGAATAGCTGTGAGGCGGGGGTGAGGATCCAATGGAGTATTAGAATGAAGGCAACCGCAACTGGTGATCATCATCATGTTGTTGTGTTGTTGTTGTTTTGAGGGTGTGTCTGCATATAGAAGCCAGAGAAGGGCAGAGATGCGGGGGCAGGCACACAAAGCCAGGCAGAGCAAGAGAGAAGTAGACAAGCAAATGTGCTCATACACTAGGCAAACATTTGCTGCGGTGCTTCCCTGCTACCCCCCCCTTTATTCACCTTACAAGTCAATTAGAAAAGTCCCTCCCTGCCTCTACTTCCCTCTGTGCCTGGTTACAATGCTGAGCAATTCTTTCATTTGCCAACATTGTTTTCTTGTTTTCTTTCTCCCCCAACTTCTCTCTTACTCACACAGGGTGGGAGGAGGTGAGGACTCCAAAGTATCCGGGGGGGGGGGCACACAGGCAGGCTTCTGCCTCAGGGGAAAAGACTGGCAGGAGTGAGCTTGCTGAGAAGAACTTGAGTCTGGAGTGGCCCTAGAGAAGCAGCCCCCCAGTGACAGACAGGCGGCTGAGTAATAACTTATTAGGATGTTTCAGGCTATGTCGCAGGAGGCTTTCAGTTGGGTAAGGGGTTCGGAGTTTACTGCATGAATTAAAATTGCTAGATAACTCCGTGTTTAAGGTTTCTGGCTACGGAACCAGAAGCTGAGAGTTTTCCCCCATTGTGCCTTCAAGACAGGGGCTGGAGTCTGGACCCGATGACCCAGATCTACAGTTCTAAGGTAATGATGATGATGATATCATTTGGCTTCCTAACGCCAGAATGGTCATGTTATTGGCCCCAGGTAGAACATTGTTCATGTCAGTATTTTTGGCATATAATTTCCCTTTCACCTCAGGGTCTAACTCTATACCATGTGCATTGCATATTGATTTGAAACCTTGCATAACACTTCCTGTGTCTGATGAAGCCGACTGTACCCCAGAAAAGCTTGTGCTAAGATAATTCGTTGGTCCTTCAGAAACATCAGAACAATTTAGTGTTTTAGTCTGCTTGACATACATTCTCTCTGTCATGGTCACAACGGCCTTACGAAGCAGGCCAGTCTCACTTTGGCAAGAAATATATGATTTGATTTGGTTGCAGCAGCACCATTCTCATGAATGATAAATAGCACCAACACAACGGCAAGAGGAGAGGAGTTTATAAATAGCCATGTCGTCCTGACTAGAAATGGCAACGAATTTTTTAATGGTGATTTGTTTTGATTTGTGATTTGTCAGAGCTGACATATTGAGGACTTGATGAATCAATGAATGGACAAATGACAAACTTCCAGTGATTAATTAGTGAATTGATGAATTGAGTCATCTCCCCTTTAACATGTTATAAAAATACCCCCCAGGTGTCTAGAGGCCCAATATTTTCAGGGATGCTTCCCCAGACTCTCCAGTACAATCCTACAGGTCTGGTGAAAATTGGGGTTTGGATGTCTGAGCTATGTACAGTGGTACCTCAACTTACGAATTTAATCTGTTCCGAATGCATGCTCTCAAGCCAAACTATTCTTAAGTCTGGGTACCTATCTAAAAGATTGAAAAAATAAGTTAAAAAAATAAATGAAAAAATATATTTATAAGTCGAGCAAACCATATCTAAAATTTGTAAGGTGGTAGTTAAAACGCCAACAGTTTTCCACTCTTAAGTCAAATTGCTCTTAAGTCAAGCTGCTCTTAAGTCGGGGTACCACTGCAGCCCCAAAGAGGACCCCCAAGGACTGCCCCCCTAGGCACCTAGATATTCCAAATTTTCAGATAAGCTTCCTCTGATTCTCCTCCACAATCCCCCTAGCTTTGGTGAATATTGGGTTTCACACATCTCAGTTATACACCCACAAATTGGGGGCCCATAGGAAACCATCTTTTGTCAACTGTATTTGGGGAACCTAATCTTTACCAAACTTGGAGGAATTGTAGATGGGAGTCAGGGCACACTTCCCTCCAAATTTGGTGTCTCAAGATGTCTTGAGGGGCATTTTACAAAGCAATGAATTAAAAAAATAAAAAATTGCTAAAATGCATCAATTGACATTTGTTGGGATACTTCATTTATGATGAATGCAAACTGATGAATGTTGACAAATCAGCCAAATTCAACAAAAAGCATGATTCATTTTTCAGTCCATCCCCATCTCTACTCCTGGTGCATGGCTCAGAGCCAATAAATATTAGGGGAGAGGAGAATGCTAGATCTTCCTCCCCTTGTCTTTTAGCCTAGAGAGATAATGTAGAAGTGGTGTGAGAGATCAGCATTCAGAATTTGTCACAACTGGCTCCTCTCATGCACCGCAGTTTGAGACTGGGATTGTCTGCATGCAAACCATGCTCTACCACTGAGCTACAACCCTCCAATCAGCTTGTTCATTTGTTCTGTTGATCCCTCTCTGCAGAGAAACATTTCCTTGACAGCCCACTTGGGGTCAAATCTTACCATGGGCAACAAGGTAAATGGTTGTTTGCAGAAGGGAGATAAACTTGGGCAAATATAACTGAGGCTGTACCAAATGTTCTACTTGCAGAGAATGGATCTTTTGTTGAAAATCAAATGTTCTATGGTACATTCCCCAAATTATACTCTTTCTTCTCTCTGTGCGGGTGTGATCAATGTCCCTTTTTGCAGCTCCTTGAGTTGTCTTCTATCGTGCTGCTGTGTCCTCCTTACAGAAATGACCACAGCTAATTAGGGAACATGTGAGGAATGTGAAAGAGCTCAAATTGGATTTGTCTCTGAGACAATGTCAGTGAGGGCAAACATAACCAATTCAAAGTGAGGACAATGAGGAGGCAACATTGATCAGACAAGAACAATGGGAGGGCATGTGGGTGGTGACCTCTGAAGTAGACTGGATGACATGTTACCACTCTGATGGCATGCTCCTCCCAATACCACCCAAAGTGCAAGCAGCATCTTTAACAGGGGCAAATTGTGCTATAGACTACAGAGACCATTTTAGCTTGACTCTGTATCTGACTCCTCAAATGCACAACATTGTGATGGATATATATGAGTGCTTTTAATTACGGTATGTTTACCTTTTAAATGTATTTTTTCTTTCTAATTTTAGTTTTGTTTTTTATTTTTCTCACACCTGGGATAGCTTTCAATTTCGTTGTACTATGTACAATGATAATAAAGTATCTATTCTATTCTATTCTATTCTATTCTATTCTAACCTAACCTAACACCATACCTGTTAATCCAGCCAGTTTCCTCAATATAATGCCCAAAGTTTCCAGTGCTGCAAAATGTGCACCATTTATTCACTTATTTATCTAAATATTTATGTCTTATCCTCTGTCTCAGGGTGTGATACAATCAATAGCACGACCTTAAACCATTCAATGTAATCCACATAAAGTTTATAAATAGAACCACATTTAAATTTGGCCTACAAGGGGGAAGCATTTCATAGCCTCGGTGTCACCACCAGTATCTCAACACAACATGTTGTCCCCTAAGATGGGTTACAAAGAACAACCACCTCAGTAGAGCCACCGGTTAGGCAAGTGTACATAAAGAGAATTTCTGGTGTGTACAGTACCATCAAGTCAGAATGGGTGTATAGCAACCCTAAGAAAGCTTTCAAGGTCAGTGAGATATTTAAGGAGTGTTTTAACTAGTTCCACAACCCCAATGAGCTTCCATGACTGTTTGGGGATTTGAGTCCTGAGTCTTTGTCCATCCCTCTGTCCACTACACACCACACTGGATAGCCTCCCATATGGAGAGAGGCTCCCTCAAATACATAGATCCTAGGGTGCTGGAGAATCATCACCGATACTTTGAACTCTGAAAGCACTTTGAATGTAACCACTAACACTGGTGTAGTTCTTTTAAAAGCGGCATTACTGTATGATTAATGTAGGATGTTTGTGACAGCAATCTGGTAGTCGTATTTTGCGTTGGCTGCAGCTTCTATGTCATCTTCAAGGGCAGTCCCATACACAGTGCATTGCAATAATCTAGATAGGAAATTAATCCTGTACATAAACTACAATGGGTGGGTTATTCACCCAGCAACGGTTATAACTGAGACACTGTCCAAAAGCACTCTGAATCACTGAGGCAGCATGAACATTCAGGGAAAAAGATGAACCTAGAAGCACACTAAAACAGTCCCCCAGCTTCCGTAGGCCAGTACCTGGAAACAGTTTACTAAAGATTAATTTTTTAGCATAATTTGTTAACATTTTCTGCAACATGTTTAAAAAGATGCTACTTTTAATTGTTCAAATAGCAAGCAAAACTATTGTAACATGTTGAGTTGGATCTTTACTGTCATTTTCACGAGGTGTGATCTTCTGATAGATTGCCCCTTAACCAGAGAACTAGGATCAATTTGTAACTTCCAGTTTGGAAAGTTCTTGTGCCTTCAATCCAAAAGGATGCCAGGTCAACTGTATCACAGGTCTTACTCAGGAAACATGCCAATACTTAGACTATCTTTCACACTTAGAAGAAAATCCCTTTAGTGAACATGTATTAAAAGCTGGGATAAATTTGATCTTGACTCTTGCAGAAATAAGAACTCACTGGATAGACACTAAAACAGCGTCTATCCCGGGTAGTGCAGTTTGCACTAAGGGGGCAGTATAGAAATATATATAAATAAATAGAACAGAGTTTGACATGGCAAAAAGCATCCAGGGAACTTCGATAGGACTGAGAAAACTGAACAACGATCCAAACAAAAGGACAATATATGCAAACTTAATCCCCATTCAAATAGCACACCAACTGCTCCTTGGCAGGGGAGACTAAGCAACACATAATAAAAATACTGTAAAACATCAAAGGAAAATACAGAGCGAGTCTAATGAATTTTCCACTGCCTTCATATTGGTAGAACTAGAGGAAGCCACAAGAAGATGTATCTGGATCAATATCTGGACAAATTTGATCTGAACAAATCAAACAGTTTCGGCCAAATACAAAGGAATGGTTCTTTTATAACTGCTGGATGAGAAAATAAATTCCAAAAATATGGCAGAAGACTAACGTAATCGCTGAAACCAGACAAAGAACCATCAGATCCCATAAATTTTAAACCAATATCCCTACTAGACTTTTATACAAAGGGTTGGAGCAAAGTATATGTAATCATCTACCCACTAAAATAGAACCTCTTATAATTCCAAAACAGGCAGACTTTAGACCAGGGGTGCCCAAACTTTTTGTAAGGAGGGCCAGATTTGGTGGCTGAGAATGTGTCAGGGTCCGATTGCTCCCCGACCCTGCCACCCCACTGCAAGCCCCACCAACTGACCCATAATCCCCACCTACTGACCCCTTGCAACCCCACCCGCAGGAAGGAAGGTTGGGACCAAGGGAGGGAGGGAGGAAGGTGGAAACCAAGACAGGAAGGAAGGTGGGGAACAAGGAAGGGAGGGAGGGAGGGAGGTGGGGACCAAGGGAGGGAGGAAAGAAGGAAGGTGGGGACCAAGGGAGGGCCACTCAGAATGGCCTGATGGGCTGGATTTGGCCCCCGGGCCGGACTTTGGGCAGGCCTGCTTTAGACCTTACAAGAGCTGTACAACTCTTGACAGGACTCAAAACCAAAATCTAACCCAGCATAGAGAATATGGTTTTGAAACACACAAAATGCCTAAACTCTGCGGCTTAGGTCTCTGGCTGCAGTGCCAGAGGTTGGGAGTTCAATCTTCCACCTGTTCTACTTTTGTTCAGTGGACGCTTGTATAACAAACAGTTTGTATAACAAAAAATCTGTACAACATAAAAAATTCCAGAGATAGGGAAAATCTGCTTAACAGAATCTGTACAACATAAAAATGGTTGTGATTAGGGATTACTCTGTTTTCAATGCATTCCTATGGGAAATTTGTATAAAGGAAAATTTGCTTAACATAATTTCATTTGGAACGAATTAATTCCTTTATACAAGGTACCACTGTATTTGGTTTTGTGACGGATACAGGGCTCCCCAACTTGTTTTGCTTCTATTGGAAATGCAGTTTTCCAGTGTCCCCTTGAGAGGGCCTGGACTCTATGATCCTTAGGACCATTTCCAGCTCTGCAGTTCTATTATTATTATTATTATTATTATTATTATTATTATTATTATTATTATTATTATTATTATTATTATTATTATTATTATTAAAGGGCAGAACCCCCAAATACCCTATTGAGAAGTGCAGTGGAATGCTGATTATTTGGAAAGAAAACAGCCATAATAAATGAAGGGTAGGATGAAATGCAACAGGGTATTCTGGAAAAGGGCATCTCGGGCTTACCCGCTGGCATTCTGAACAAGCAATATTCGACACTGCAACATTTTACTGCAGGTCTTGCTTGCCAGTTAAGACTCAGAGGCTATTTTGACAGGGCTCAGCTGCCTCCAGCACTCGATTTGCTTTGGTGTGGAGCGACATTTCGCCCTGCCGGCACCCATCTCAGCAGCAGCATCCACTGCCGCTTTCCTCTTCCCGAACGCTTCCATTTCTCTGCTCCAAAATCCCCCAATTTCCTGTCACTCTGGAAATGATCAATGACAATCACGTTCAACTTGCAGCCTGGGAAGGGGAGGGCTAAGGAGAGAGGACTGACTCCAGGTTTGGATCGGGGTAACTGGAACAACCGTCACAGCATGTGTGTGTGTGTGTGTGTGTGTGTGTGTGTGTGTGTGTGTGTGTGTGTGTGTGTGTGTGTGTGTGTGTGTGTGTGTGTGTGTGTGTGTGTGTGTGTGTGTGTAGAAGGGGATCTCTTGCCTGGCGCATGTGGGGGTGGGGGAGAATGCCTGCCTCACACCTGACTGCCCTAATTAGCCACCGGCTTTGTGAATAACAAGCTCAGCTAAAAATATTTGCAGGAAGAAAGGTCTGAGGAGTGGGGGAAGGAGAGACAAAAATGCAACCTGATTTGAGTATCTCTTTGAAATAGCTCCGGGGAGCAGATGGCAAGATGGAGGATGGCAGCCAGGAGAAGCCAACAGGTAGCTTGGTGACTACAAGAGGAGGAGACGTCTGAAGCTGTCAGAGCTGGGAAAGGTGCCCCTTTTTTGTGGGGGATGACGACTCTGAGAAGGAAGAATTATGGGTAATGTCACCCTAAAGGGAGACTTTTCCAAGCTTCCCTATCTCTGTGTGTTTTTGGTTGCCATAGGGAGACTCCTTATTCCCTCTCCTCGTTTCCCCATCTCTGCTCTGACTCCTTGCCGTGTCTAGACAGTTCTTTCCTCTGCTTATTGCCTCAATCTAGTCAACCCATCTCTCTACTCAAACCCCTTTCCACACAAGCCCAAGCTGCCCGCTGCTGCAGGTTGTATATTTACTGCTTCCTCCCCCCCCCCATTGCACAAAATCTAGGCAATCTGGGTTTGGCTATTGTCTTTCTGGTACACCCTTAACCAAATAGGTGCAGGGAACATCAAATCCAGGGGCCTCAGTGGAGCCTTTGTTCTTGAAATGCTCTGAACGACATACCAGGACATCTCCCAAATCTCAATCCCATCTGTTGAAGATGTTATCAACCGAGAGAGAGAGAGAGAGAGAGAGAGAGAGAGAGAGAGAGAGAGAGAGAGAGAGAGAGAGTCCCATTTGTACTTCATGTCCCATTTGTCCCTCCTTGCTGTCCCGCTTGGGAATGGTACAAAAAAATCTTACCTCAAATCCATAGCGTGACAGCAAAGCCTTGTCTGGACCACGCCCCCTGAACAGGGAACAGAGTATGACAAGCTGTACCTACCCCTGGGCTGGGGAATTCTCTTGTCACGCTTTGTTCCCGGTTCCTGTTCCGAGATGAGGGATGTGAAGTAACGGCCTGTCACGCAACAACCAGTGTCTACCTAGTGGTCAGCGTCTGAAGCGGCATTCAACATTAATTTCCCTATGGGAAACACCATGCAGTGCAAATGTTTATTAAAGAAAGTACTTTACCTTTCGGAAACAGAGACTGAACAGGGACAAAACCACGTGACCGCAAACAACGCTGTCACGGTACAAACGTAATTGCGGAACAAGGTAGGATGTGAAGTAACGGCCAGAGAGAGAGAGACAGAGAGAGAAAGAAAAATCATAGGTACTAGAACCTTGCACGGCGTTTTCCCTTCTTGCAGAACTGCTACTTCTAATCAAAATCTCCCCAGTTTATTTTCGAGTAGAAACATCAACACAAACCAAAACATCAGATTATCCCACTGCAGTTATATAGTACTCTGCTGTATACCATTTGGCTCCATTTCACACATTGGATATGCTAAGGCCAAAGGAAAATGGAGTTGCTTTCAGCTGCCTCAATAATTAAGAAGGCCACCGTAGGTTGCCTTTCCCAGTACAAATGTTACTGCCTGAGCTGTTGCTGGAGGCTCAGACCTATGAGGACATCTACACGATGGGACAGATGAATGAACCAGACCTTCTTCTTTCGGGTCATATATACATAAGTGAGAAACAGCAGGGTAGCAGAGCCAACAGGTAGAACAGTTGGGGATGCATGTTGAATGTTAGCTTGACTGGCAGGGCAAAGAGATTCACATAATCCGTCTTCCATTTGAGGAAGCAGTCTTGTCCGTGAAAGCTGATATTAAAATATCAGAGACAGAATAACACAGCTGCTTCTTCTAAAACTACAGGTAAGATAGAGGAGTAGATGGAGTGGGAGGGGGAATGGCAGCAGTCCGTGAAGCTACCCTATTCCTGTTAGTACAAAATCTTGCAAAGGAGGCTCAATTGTCAGTCCTCCATCCACTCTATATCACTACCATAAATTAGTACTCTCTGAGCACTTCTAATGGCCATCAGAATCCACTGCCTGAGCAGAAGTTCCAATAAATTAAAAGAGAAAATGATCTGCTTTAGAGACTGTCCCTGTTGCATCGCTGAATGCCGCCAACTTCAGCAAGACCGTTTCCATAATTAAGGATCTCAAGCAAAACATTAAACATTAAGCTGGGGTGGGCAACATGTGAGCTTTTGAGTCACGTCCACCCCAGCCTTGTTTCGGCAGTCTCTGGAGGACCCACCTTCAGTTTAAAAAACAAAAACAAGCCAAACAAAAACCATGTCGGGCTAAAAGCATAGAAAACCAAACAGGCCTTCCCGCATCATCACCTTCAAAAGGTTTTTAAACTAAGACATGGAGAACTAAAACAAAAATACCCCCTGAAATTCCCCTACATGAGAATAGATGGCCAACACTTTGACTTGATCCAAAGAAACATTAGAATTTGATATATGTGTTGAAACTGGACATGATATCAACCACTTCCAGTTTTGACTTGCAGTGATTTTTATGGCATTATGTGTGTGTGTGTGCGTGCGTGTGCACACATAGACACATGTACACACACACACAAACACACACACACTCACACATACATACAGAGCGTGCAGCATCGCAATGGCTGCAAAAACTGCTTTGCCATGCAATTCATTCATTCATTCATTCATTCATTCATTCATTCATTCATTCATACTTGGAGAGTAAGAAGCCTAACATTTGAGACATCAGACTTTTGGAAAAATTTCTGTGTTTAATCAGTTGACCCGTCCACCATCTGCTGACTTTCCTAACATCATCGGAACTAGGTTTGCCGTACAATGATTTTTTGACTTCCAGAGGCGTTAAAAATATTTGCTTACAAAAATACCTTTCCTCCTCAACCCAATGTGTGCCTGCTGTCCTTGCACTGTTCAAATGGCTGTGGCAGCCAGGCTGAACTGGAACACGAGCCAATCAGCCTCACCAACTCATAGGCTATGCGTTCAGTTAAAACGATAAGTTTAAATGACATACAACCCAGCTGAGAAAGAACACTGAATCCAGTGGGTGGATGGATTCAATTAACTGAGTCCTCTAGCTGACAGAGGTTGGGTGGACTTTCTTGCCTTTGTCACTGTCCTGGACAGGATTGTTCTTACGGAGATCCATTCCTCTCCTGTCCCTGTCCCTCCACCCACTCAAGAAAACCTCACTCACCGAACTGGCTTCCATGATGTCCCTCCAGAGGGGTGTGTCAGTGTCCCGTTCCGCCAGCTCCAGAAGGTTGTCCAGAACGACTTGGCCGATGAGGTCATGGCGAGAGAAGCGATCAAAATCGTAGACACTGAAGTGCAGCTTACGGGAGGGCAGTTCAGCAAAGGGGACGCTGAAGCTGAAAGTCTCGTTGAAAACCGGGTTCAGTGTCTTGCGATGCACCTTGGTTTGGAACTTCTTCTTCCGGTCAGGGAGCAGGTACATTTTGACGTAGGGATCAGAGAAGCCATTGGCGTCTTTGGCAGGGAGGTCCACCCCCCGTAGAATCCTCACCACCAGCTGCTCTGTGGTGTAGGCATAGCGCAGGCCGAAACTCAACCGCCCGCAGCTCTGGGCTTCCCCCTTTTTGGAGTCTGTCTCGCCGGAGCGTTGCTTATACAATTCCGGTTTTATCTGCCCGATGCTGGTGACTTGTTCCACCTTTTCCTCCCCTCCGACATGGACGCTGGTGTCTGGGCTGCTTAGCTGCTGGGTCACAGGACGTGGCAGTGTGTTATACCTGCCAAGAGCCAAAGGGTTGAACCAGCCTCTCCCATGACTGCATGAAAAATCTCACAATCGCACAAGGCAATATGCTCTCCAGAGCAAAAAAGAGGGAGCACTTTTACCTTCATAGTTTAAATTAACGATGCAAGATTTATTGGGCAGCTTAAATATCTTTAAAAATTCTTAATCCAGACTTGGCCATCTTTAGTAGACCCACTGAAATCAATGGAAGTTATATTCTTTCTAACTATATTTAGAATGATTTCCATGTTTCAAAGGGATCAAAGATATACATGATCAGAATAATAATCAGGCACTTTCTCTACACACATATAAATATCTGTCAACCTGTTTATATAGAAAGACTAGTTATTCCAGGGTGTCAATTTATGTCAAGAAGGCATGCATGTATGTGTGTGTGAGAGAGACACAATATCTTTCTGTAGTGGTATATCTAGATCTATTCCTAGCTATCTATCCAACTGTATATTCAATTACCTTATCTGTCTATCGAGATATATTAAAATACTTGCTCTTTGTATGAGAAAATATAGATTTTCTTCTCTTTTACATACACAAAGAAAGGAGATGAAGCTCAACTGAGACCTGTAAATGCTCCGCCTAAAAAACAAAGTACTGGTACATGCTCTTCTTCACAACTGGTGATTGTATCTCCTTTTTCTTTGATCAATTTCCAAGTCTTTGCTGGTCCCCAAATTAATAGCAATTCTCTCCTCATCGTTAACTTACTGCTATGATCCCTACTTATTTACTGAGGTTAATTAATGTTACTTTCTCATTTTTCTTTACTAGATTTCTCATCTTTTTCCTTTGATTACTTTAAAATGAAATTATATATATTTATATATATATAATCAGGCTAGACTTAATTAAGTAATTAAAATACATAATTCATTGATTAAGACATCTATTTGCCTAACAATTTCAGTTACAAAAAGGAAGCCAGACATGTGTGTGTGAGCTGGGTAACACCCTGCAGAGACTCAAGAAGTAAAGAAGGGATGGTTTTCCAAGTGAATAAATCCTCTGAGCTATCTGGTTCCTTTACTTTTTACATATGCCCAGCCTGCTCTTAAGCCCCTTCCTTGCTTCACACTGGCCATTCCATCCCCATTTTGTCCCTTCATTTTTTAAATAAAGTCAGACAAAATGAATTGCAAACATACATATATTTCACATACACACACACATATATACAGTGGACTTTGTATAACAAACAGCTTGTATAACATCAAATCTGTCCAACATAAAACATTCCGGAGATAGGGGAAATTTGCTTAACATACTCGCCTATGGGGAGAATCCGTACAACATAAAAATGGGATTACTCCATTTTCAATGCATTCCTGTGGGAATTTGTATAAAGGAAAATTTGCTTAACATAATTTCATTTGGAATGAATTAATTCCTTCATACAAGGTACCACTGTGTGTGTGTGTGTGTGTGTGTGTGTGTGTGTGTGTGTGTGTGTGTGTGTGTGTGTGTGTGTGTGTGTGTGTGTGTGTGTGTGTGTGTGTGTGTGTGTGTGTACACACACACACACACACACATATATATATAGATATATAGATATAGATATAGATATGGTGAAAGCAGCCCATTAAAATCACCTTGCCCTCCCCCTTGAGAGGCCCGGAGTAGGCTGCAAGCCATTCAAACAGCAGGATGTGGCACTGCGCATTTGCTCTACTTTAGACCCACCTCTTATATTTTTGATGGCTCTATCATATTCAGCCCGTGCCGCAACTCCTAGCATCTGCCACCTTCACTTCCAAAAGGGTGGGGTGAATTGTGATTTTCACAGCTTTTTAGATTTTAGAGCAGACCGTCTCCAAATTGCCACCTGACAATGCGATTTTGAATCCCTGTCTACATGCTCTGAGTTATCCCCGTTCATTTCCATTTTCAAGAAAACTAAGCCAAGGATGAAGCGCAGCAACTTGTGTGTGGGGGGGAACTGGACAGTAAACAAGAGGGCTGCACTTGGTCGGCTTCCTGTCCTTCCCATGACACCACACAGGCATTCAGCTCCCATCCTTGGCTCCCTTGCTTCCCCCAATCCAAATCCTCCCCCCCACTTGCTCTCGACTCACCTGGGTGTGGGTGCCAAGCTTGCTACTTGCTGGTGGGAATGGGCATTGGGAATGGAGCCTTCCTTGGTTCCAGTCTGGCCTTCCACCGGGAGGTCAGGGGAGGTCTGGCTGACCTTGAGGTTGGCCTCTGGGTAGGAATCCATATCGAGGTAGGACCTCTCGGGCATCTCGGGGCCCAGCTCCACCCGCTCCGCCAGGAGATCCCCGAAAGGCGAGTGGTGGAGGTGAGCATGAAGGAACTGTTCTTTGCGTGAGGTTTGGGACGAGGCCCCTTTATCCCGCCAGGGGATCCAGCACAGCTTCCAGGAGACAAAGAGAGAGACGCCCAGCAACACGATCCCACAGAAGGTCACGATCACGGAGAGGAGGCTGACCAGAATCTCTAGGGGGAGAAGTGGAAAGGTAGATACCATGATGGGAGGTCCAAGACGGGATGGCTCCCAGGGTGGCCTGGCATTCTTGATCACCAACTGTTGAAGCTCATGTCTTGTTTTCCCCCTTGACTATTCCTGACAGAAGACAACCTGGAACTCGGGATTGTTATCACCAACTGCCAGGCTCCTGAGGATTCCACAGCCAAGGCAGCTCCTATGATCTACATTTGTTTTTGGTCTAGACCACAAACCCAATTAGGACAAGGCTGGCTAATGCCAGATGACCATCCAGATGTTGATAGCTCATCAGCCCCAGACATCTGGCCAATAAAGGGCCATAATGGGAGTTGCAAATCAACAAATGCTACAAGGCCACAAGGGTCCTTACTCTGCCTTCTGCCTTCTACCTTTACTCTATATAGAAGAGCCTGGAACCTGGACCAGAGCTTGGAAAAGTTACTTATTGGGCTATATTTCCCAAAAATCCTTAGTGCTATCCTGGTCAGATGATAGTTTTTGGAGCGCTAGCTACTTTTGGAGCGCCAGCTCTCAGAAGGCCAGAAAGTAATACAGTATATCCTTTTGACAGTGGTTCCCAAATATTTGCACATAACACCCTGCTTCTGATTTCTTAGAAACTCTTGATGTTTCCTCAACTCTCTTTCACCTCCATCCTAGTCTTTTTAATCAAAATGAAATGAAATAAAATTGTAATTGAAAGTTCGAAATAAACACAAAAGCAGTATATAGACTTGTTTTTTTTTTTAAAAAAATGCAGTTTTTCTGAGGCATCCTAAATTCTAGTAACAATATTTTTTTACTGGAAACAAACTGAAATTAAAGCAGATTTTTTAAAAATATCATTTATAAAAATCTCATTGTGTTATTACTAGAGATGGGCACCACCAGAAAAATTTATTTTTCGAGTTGTCGTTTTTCGGGACGGGTCCGTTTCGGGTTGTTTCCGTTTTTCGCGAAATTTTTCAAAAATTTGTCGTTTTGTCGTGTCGTTTGTCGTTACCGCCGCGATTTAGCACAACTTGACTTCCCAGAGCACGGGGTTAGGGGGTAAGGGCTAGGCTTAGGGTAACGGTTAAGGTTAGGGTGGGTTAGTGGGCTGTACCTCTGGGTGCCTCTGGCCCACTAAGAACACAGTGTACTGGCGTATGGGTTAGGGTTAGGATTAGGATTAGGATTAGGGTTGGTGGGCTTTTTATGCCCTCTCTGGCACATCCAGAAGTCTCAGCAAAACCTGGCCATGCAGTTGGTGGAATGGCTCCAAAAATTTGCATGGTCCTATCCCATGGCCAGCCCATCATTGCGCGTGTGCAGGTGTAAAAAAATAAAAATAAAATAAAATAAAATAAAATAAAATAAATGGAGACGTTTTGTTGCAAGAAAAACCCACTGTTGCTACTGTAAAAATTCAAGCATTTAAAATAGCTAATTTTCACATGTTTCTGTGGTGCTTTGGTGGGTTTTTGGACCGCGATTTCAAAAAAAATATTGCGGTCGCCATTTTGGATCCCCCGCACCGCATGGCAAATGGAGACGCCGAGGATGCCCCCTCCCAGCCTGGTACCAGCAAGTCTCAGCAAAACCTAGCCATGCGATTGGTGGAATGGCTCCAAAAAATTGCATGGTCCCATCCCATGGCCAGCCCATCATTGCGCGTGCGCAGGTGTAAAAAAATAAAAATAAAATAAAATAAAATAAAATAAATGGAGACGTTTTGTTGCAAGAAAAACCCACTGTTGCTACTGTAAAAATTCAAGCATTTAAGATAGCTAATTTTCACATGTTTCTGTGGTGCTTTGGTGGGTTTTTGGACCACGATTTCAAAAAAAAATTGCAGTCGCCATTTTGGATCCCCCGCACCGCATGGCAAATGGAGACGCCGAGGATGCCCCCTCCCAGCCTGCTACCAGCAAGTCTCAGCAAAACCTGGCCATGCGATTGGTGGAATGGCTCCAAAAATTTGCATGGTCCCATCCCATGGCCAGCCCATCATTGCGCGTGCGCAGGTGTAAAAAAATAAAAATAAAATAAAATAAAATAAATGGAGATGTTTTGTTGCAAGAAAAACCCACTGCTGCTACTGTAAAAATTCAAGCATTTAAAATAGCTAATTTTCGCATGTTTCTGTGGTGCTTTTGTGGGTTTTTGGACCATGATTTCAAAAAAAATATTACGGTTGCCATTTTGGATCCCCCCACACCGCATGGCAAATGGAGACGCCGAGGATGCCCCCTCCCAGCCTGGTACCAGCAGCCCAGGACAGGAGGGGGGAGGCTGGAGTGGGGACCCCCCCCCCAGAAACTACCCCTCTGGTAGGTGCCCTCAGGCAGGCATATTTTCGCCTGCTTTTTTGGCCAGGAATCGGTTTTTTTTTTAATTTCTAAAACTTTTTTTCTGTGCCGCTTGGCATTGCGCGATCGCTGCGCGATGCCAGGAACGACAACGACAAATCAGACCCAATTTTTCTTTTTTCGGTTCGAGTTCGAGTTCTGGGGGAGTAATTGTCGTTACCGTTTCCGTTGCATAACGGAAACGAGTAACGGAAACGGAAACGAGAATTTCGCCAAGTCGTGCCCATGTCTACTTATTACTCCTTGGAATATCTGCAGTTGGGAAATCTCCATATAACCAGGAATGGGGGAAATGGCAGTCCTTCAGGTGTTGCTGGACTCCAGTTCCTATAAGGCTTGACCTGTACGGCCAACACCCTAGAACAATGGAACTTGTAGTCCACCAACATCAGGAAGGTCATGAGTTTTCTATTCCACACTATATTCTGCAAGTGAGCTGGTATATCCAGCGGAGCCAAAATGGTGTTACCACATTGACCTCAAGGTTCTAATGTTGACATACAAGGTCTTAAATGGTTTAGGACCTTGTTATCAGTCAGAACGACTCCTGCCCTTGAACACTGCTCGTAACACTCACTCTTCAGAAGCAGGTCATTTGAGAGTACCAACTCTGAAAGAAGCCCATAAGATGGTAAAAAGGAATGGAGCTTTCTTGGTAGTGGCTCCAAGACTTTGGAACCAGCCCCCCTTGAAGATCTGCCAGGCCCCATCACTGCTGGTTTAGAATTGCTTTCCCTGGCTACTAATGACTACTATCCATCCCTACTTGCTCTTAACTTACTCTAGATCTTTGACTTTATGAGTGATGTTATTGATTTAATTATTGATTTAGTATGAACTATGATTTAGTATGTACTATGATTTAGTATGATTGATTTAGTATGTACTATTAAGTTGTATTATTTTTACTTTGCTGTATTTTTATTGTATATTGTATTGGGTGTTTTATGTTGAATTGTTGTAAACCGCCCAGAGTGGCCTCGTCGCCCGATGGGCGGTATATAAATGAATGAATGAATGAGTTAGGGCTCAGTCCCACGTCCCTTTAAAAGCAGTTTAAATTACTAGATAAGCCGTGTCTAAAAATGCTGTCCCCATGGCCACCAGGCTTTTTGAAAGAAAAAAAAGAAAACCCGGTAATGCCCCTTTAAGCGAGGTTTTTTTGACTTACCCGAGAGGTAGGGAAATTTTGCCTCGCTTTGATAATCCACCTTTTAAGGAAGATGCCGTGGGACCACACAGATGATACGTGTTTCTTTTTCTTTTTTTCTCATAGCACCGACCGGCTGTTCCTGGGGCCAACTGGCACTCTTTTTTTAAATTTCTCTGCACCATCAGAGTAACAGGAAGCTCTGGGTCCTACAAGTTTTAATTCCCCCCAGCCAAGTAGTCTGTTTTTAAAATGCTAGCGCAACCTGCTGGCCAAGGGGGGCTGAACTACACTTTAAAATAAAAAAACAGCTTTGGACGTGGGAACTCCTGTCCCACATATTCAATCACGTGACGGGACGAAGAGGAAAAGCTGGACCTTCAGAAAATCAGGATCAAACCCCAGGTGAGATAGCAGCCAAGGATGGACAGACCAAACCAATCCAATGAAGACTTGGAACGTTTAATAGCTATAGAAGGCTGACTAGCTGATAGCAGCGAGGATGATGGGAGGGTCTATTGTGCATAAAAGCCATTGCTGGCTGGCAAACAGGAGCACACTGCACTAATTTGTTGTAGCCCACCCCACCCTCCCCACCATCTGTCTGTCTGCTTACTTAAGACATTTATAGCTCACCCTATATCACAAGATCTCAGGGCAGGTGACAGAGCTATATAAAACCATTTTAAAATAGACAGTCACCTTTTCTCTCCAACAGAAGTGATGAGGACTAGAAGCCGAGCCTTGGGGTGAAATTGCCAGGATCCTGCCAGAGACAGAGGCCTTGTTCTTTGGAGTTGACTGAGTAGCGGACACAAATCAACCACAAAGCCTTAAGCTATGAATTTACTTTTTGTTGAATTCCGCCAACAACAACCATCCCAGAAACAGCATCCTGCCCACTTCTCCTCTCTGCAGCCCCTCACCTGTGTTGATGGGACCCACATGGCCTGTCAATTCCTGACACTTCTCACGCTCCTGGGCAGCACAGGTGTTGGCACAGAGCACATGAAGAAGCTCCATGGCCCGGCGGTGTCTATCTTCATCGTAATCGCCTGACATGATGCCTGAAACGTGTAGGGAGAAGACAGGATTTAGCCTTGTGGATAAATGAGATCTCAGGATCTATGCATTGTGCTTACACGCATCTACGTTGTGGATCAACGTAGGGTGCTTCCTGTTCCCACAGCTTATTAAGCAGGCTAATAGGTAGAGGGCTGATGGCCTCTTGAGAAACACAGGAAGCTGCCTTATACAGAGACCATTGGTCCATCTAGCCCAATATTATCAAGTTATTTTATTTGTTAATTGTCATGTTATCACATGTTGTAAACCGCCCAGAGTAGCCCTAGGTCTAGATGGGTGGTATAAAAGTCAAATAAATAAATAAATAAATAAATAAATAAATAAATAAATAAATAAATAGTCTGATCGGCAAGGATTATTCCCTAGAGATACTGGGGATTAAACCTGTGACTTGCAATGTGGCTACAGCTATGGGACAAATGAGAGTCCCCAAAGGGTGTAGGGAGATGGACAAGCAGACTAGGACCTGTTAGGCACCTCATCTACATATGTGGGGCATGTATATACTTTCACTTTGTTTCATGCCAGCTTGGTAATGCCCACCTCCTGCTAGAATGAGGCTCCTGACTGATTTTGGCTGAAGCAACAGATACTTCAACAGGCAAGAAGTCCTCACCATACATTAAATAGCTAAGAGCACTGGAATACTGAGCTACCTACTCATGCCCAGTTCCTGCAACAGTCCCTGTTTTTTCTGTTGCCTCTAATTTACCTCACAGGGTTGTTGTGAGCTCCAGGGAAGGGACAGAAGCACAGACACCACTCGCAGTGCCTGGAGTCATATAAATACAATGCATTATAAATGAAATGAAATGAAGTTTATACTAACTGCACAGGAAACCTACCTCTTCTAAGACAGAATCTTAAATTGGAGAGTACAACCTTCAAAGCCACCCTTCCCACCAAAACTCCAGAATATCATCAGCTCAGTTGAAGTCAGATGTTACATAAAAAAAGGAAGCGGTTGGATGTGAGGGGCATCTACTTCCAAACCAAAGCAAGGCGTGAAGTAGGGCAGTACAGAAATAAAGCACTTCCCTCCAAGTCACCCTGACATAAGTGTTGAATGCTGTCAGACTATGTTTAGTTTATTCCAGGCAGGAAATAATAAAACAGACAGGCTGGGACGGAGAGATAAGGCAGGCCTCTGGAACCAACATAACCCTGTTGCATAGGCAGAGATGTTTATCGGGTGGCTGCCTCGATTACAAAACAGGACCGCTAGGAAGGGCCTGTAACCCTTGGCCAACTCAAGCAGAGAACATCTCACAGGAGAATATAAAGAAGAGATTAAAAGTAGAGCTTGGTCTTACAAGGGAAATGAGGGCTTTCCAATATGTGGTTTCATATACCTGATATGGCCTCTGTGAAGGTAAGAAGAGAGATGAGAATTTGTAAGACTGGCTCACCTCCTTTATACAAACACCCTCTCCCAATTTCTGGACTATGGCTTAGATGAGACTTTAGGGCTCCTCAGGCAAACAACCTCATACGTTAAAGGATTAGGGTCTCTACCTACAAACCACACCCCTTTGACACCAACACATCCATACATTTGACTTCTGTGTGTACAGATGTTATGTAAACAGGGTTTTCTCCTGGGAGCCAACATTCCTACTCCCATGAAGAGCTGTATATAAGTAGATCTGTAAATGTGTAAGGAAAAATCTGTGGTTCTGTCGATGTCGTTGAACTGCAAATCCCATCATCCCTTGGCCTGGCAGAGGTTGACGGGAACTGGAATTCAATCTGGCTCACCACAGGTTCCTCTGAAGCCTTCTTTTTCACCAATAAAGTAACAAAATGGTGGCCTGAACAGGATATATTGCCGACAAGTTTGCCAACGCAGGATGGGCGGCTTGGCTAATGGATACCGGCTCATTCTTCCCTCAAGTGGTTTGTCCCCAAAGCCTTCACATTTAGATGTCTTCTTAAAGAATCTCCAACAGAGTTGTTTTATACTATATATACCCATCACAGTCAAGTCTTCCTACAGCTCCTTAAAAGACTACTGTAACAGGCTTGCTGTGACGTCTATGAAAACTTGACACACAATAAATCTTTTTAGTCAGACTCTAGTCTGACTAGTGTCTGTGTTGAAGGAGTGGGGGATTTTTTGTTGTTGTAAAGGAGCTGGAGGCACTCCTCTGCCAGGCTCTGGGTTTCAGGCAACAAGGTTTGAAAGATGGCCCTGATATACTGGTAGTTAGGCCTTCCTAGGACCTTTTTACATGACCCCTAAGATCCGCTGGCCACTTAAATTCGGACCAGAGATCTTAGGGGTTCGTCGCTCTTCCTCTGTCCCCACCCCCCTCCGCACTTCCTGGTTGCTGGCTGCGTGAGGGAGGGAGAAAAAGAGAAAGAAAAGCATGCCGCTCACCTCGTTCTGACTCTCGTCTCTGTAAAAGTAGCTCTTAAAGGGGTGGGAGCCAAAAAGCAGCAAACAGAAGCGAGGAGAGCCCCACACTCACTATCCTTGCACCGCATCAAAGATTTGTCACCTCCAAAGAGAAGGTACAAGAAAAGTGCGCTGGGTCGCACTAAAGTGGGCGGGGTCGCACTTAATTGTCTGCAAACTTCGGAGCTGGTGGGTAAACATTTTTAAGCTCCGGAGCTTGCAGCCATTTGCAGCGGAGCTTAGGGGTCGTGTATAAACGCCCCTAGATGTAGTAGTTGCTAGGGGAAACCATTAAAGATTCTCTGATCTCACTCCCTTTCTTTCCCATTGCTTCTGTTTCATCTCATGATTGTAAAGGGAAGGGGCTGGTAAGTGCCCCACAGCTCTCAAAGGCATGTGGGGTGCAGGAAGGCTATTGTATAGAGATAGGAAAAGAGTTTGTTTGGTTTGTTTTTTGAGGGGGAGAATCACCCAAGAATCACCCAAGAAAGTTGGGTGGGACACGGTGTGAGCCATATTCCCCCAATCCCTCCCATAAAAGGAAGGACGGAAGGAGACGTTGGCTAGGCCTGCCCTATAAATCTAAGTCTTTGGGGTTTCTCAGATAGTTTCCTTAGCACAGGATGCAGGCAGTTCTAATTTTAGAGATGGAATGATGGTCTTTTCAGCACTTTTGATCTCACAGTGCAGCTGGCATCTACGTGCATTTACATTTTGGTTTAAAAGCCTCAGAGGAAGACGCTGATATGGATGAAAAGACAAAAGAAAGGCAGCATTACATCACCCAGGGACCAAAGTGAATAGGGGAAAGTTTAAAAAATTAGCAACAAAAAAGATGTGATGATACTTGGATACTATTGCATGGTGCTTCACAGCAGTAAGCTTTCGGGGGAGGGGGGAGGTAACACTAGCAAGATTCTGCTCCAAGGAGCTTACAATTTAAAATGGTGCACAATCATTTCAGTTACACATATGAGGGTTACAATACATCACAGAAAATATCACTTATATCTTTGTTCATACATGGAGGTAGGCAAATTCAATCACCTTCTTCTCTGTCCATGACAACATCAACATTGGAGTACTTTTGCTATGAGGACTAGAAACAGGTATTTTGAGGACAGCTGGTCTCACCTGGTCAACAAACTGGTTCAAGAGATGGCCGTCAGGATGCTTATGTACCGCTGGATCCAGGATGCCAGCCAATCTGGGTCAACACCAGGCTGCAGAGTAGCAGGATGCCCGTAGCAAGTCCCTGGTGATCTTAGTCCACACTTCGGCAGCAAGCTGGAAGCAGGGTGCCCAATCTGCCATCCAGGGCACCGCTCGGTCCATGTGTTGCAAAGTGGGGTGGCAGGGTGCGGGCTGTAGCAGCCTCTGCTGGATGCTCAAGGGAACAATCAGCAGTAATGAAACTGAGCTGCTGAAGAGCTTCAGTAATCCTGGATGGCTTTAGGATGTCTGGGTGGAATGTTGTCAAATCCCCGACCAGCCTTTGAGAGCTTCTTCATGGTGGCACGCAGAGCTGTATTCTAAATCCTCCTTGAAACTGCTTGGCTAGGAGTTCTGCTGCTGACACCTTTCTCAATTACATGGACAGCTGCATCGATACACAGAGGAAAGTTATATATGAAAAAATTATCATACATTGTCTTCCATCCTTCCCATCCCCCCAGAGATCTGGAAGGCCAATGTTGGCTTTACCATCTCCACCATGTCATTCTTTACCACTCACAGATGTCATTTCTTCCCATACTGATCTGGCCCTCCACATGTGGCGGTAATATAACTACTCCCATCATCTCTACTTAGCATGGACAATGGCGAGAGATGGTGAGGGCAGAAGTTCATGGACATCTGAAAGGCCAGGGATCTCCCAGCCTTGTGCTACAAGCAGACAAGGGCGATGGAAACCAGGGCACTTGGGAGGCATCTAGAACAGAAGAACTAAGAAATATAAGACTCCCGAGTTTTCTGGTGGGAATTCCTAGATTCAAGAAGATGAGAGATGGGAATTGAATAGAATATGAGCTGATTTCTTTTGGAGGGGGAGCCACGGTTGTCTATGACTGGTAAGGAAATGGTAACAGGGCTGAAAGCAAGAGTTGAGAACTTAGACCTGCTTAATTGTAAGACTATAAGCCCTGTAATTGTTGTCCCTGTTGGCTGGGGCAGATAGAAATTGCAATTGGAAAGGTCTAAAGCACTGCAGCAGATCCTTCAGCTCCACCTCTGATAGAAACACTTGGAATCAGGTGTATGATAGAGTGGGCTAGATAAGGGAAGAAAAGTGACTCTTAGGTGTGGAATGGAGTGGATCATGCTTCGATGTTCTTCTGGTATGTTTAACACTGATGTACTGGCATAGGTGTACTGACTTACAGAGAACTCTCAGAGTGAGGAATGGCACTGTGTGTGTATGTGTGTGTGTGTGTTATCCAGATTATGGTCCCCTAACGAACTCTGAAACGTCCCTGAGTAACCCTGGGCCTCTTTCAACCTAACTCTACCTCCTAGGATTGGTGTAAGGGTGAAATAGGGAGAAGAGACCTGTAAACTGGCTCACTGAGGGGAGGGGAGATACAGACTAACAGTTGGAAAAATATATAAGTGAGAAAATAATTTATCTGCTTTCCCTTTGTGTTCATCTTTCTATGAAGGAAGATAATGGGTCCGTGGGTGAACCATGGGTTTCTAGTGTCCTGGAGAATAGTGAACTGTGGGTGCGGTGGGAGGCTGGGACACACACACACACACACACACACACACACACACACAGAGAGAGAGAGAGAGAGAGAGAGAGAGAGAGAGAGAGAGAGAGAGAGAGAGAGAGAGAGAGAGAGAGAGAGAGAGAGCAAGAAAATGAGACACAGATTCTCAGCCCCCTCCCCTGAAATACTGCTGCAGCTTCTGCTGTTGCTCTCTCACTGCATCTCTGTTGGCATCGCCAGTGTTCACTCCTGACCAGAATAATAAACAGCAAAGGCTGGGTGATGGCATAGGACACCCCTCCTTTCTCTTTAATCACCAGGATAATATAATCTTTCCTCTCTTTTTCCCCACCCCACTGCTGACTAGTTTCTTTATTACCACCACTTTGGCATCTAGACACTTAGGCTCAGATAGCAGCTAAATATTATGACATTTTGATATAAGGGAAGAGGGCGAGATTGGATATCACTTTTGTTCACATCCTCATTAAGTAGTGGCCATGCACTTTGTTCTTTTCTCTTTAAGTTTATTTTATTTTATGAATTGTACTGAAAACTGAAATACTAGAAACTATCCTGACTCTATTATTACTGTTTCCTTGGCATCTGCTGTTCCACCCTCAGCTGCTTCCCTGTATTCATTTGCTGCTCCCTGACCTAGCCAAACAGCTTTCCTTGGGATGTATTTTATTTTATTTTTATTTTTAAATTTTCATATAAACTACAGATGTGCCAAATCAGGCCTTAGGGCTGCACACAACCCCACCCCAACCCCACCCCTGGCTGTTTTGTCCCTTCTATGAGGAAAAAGGCAATGCACCACTTCTAGAAGCTTAAAGAACACCTTATCTTTTAGCTTTAATGTTTGCTGTCTTCTAATGCTGTAAGAGACCCCTCAATTCCTCATTTTTAAAGTTGAATATGTCTTAATTGTACTGGACTGTATATTGTCCCTCATTACTGTAAGCCGCCTTGGGTCCTTTTCCAAGGAGAAAGGTGGGGTAAAAATCCTCATAAATAGAATAAATGAATAAAATACACAAGCAGTGATTCATTTAAAAAAATAGACTGCAGTCCCTGTGCAGTCCCTATATCTATACAGATCTGAGAGACCATTTCTAGCCATTTTGGTTTCTGAGCACTTTTCTGAGTCTTTTGACAACTATTCTATATCTATACAGATTGAGAGACCCACAAGCACTGCCCAAATTACCCACAAATTGCCCATTGCTTTAAGGAGCTGTAAGTCCTAGCTCCTTAAAACAATGGCAAAAAGTTCAGAATTAATTTCACAGCTAGCCTATTTTCTCTGGCCCCACCCCACCCCAGTTGCTTAACACAGATCAAACACTGCTATAGTTCAATGGGTTGGTGCCCTAGCTGCAGTGCCAGGAATCAGAAGCTCAGCGCTCCACTGTGTCTCCACACAGTGAGGAAGGAACTGAAAATAATCAAGATGATGTGAGGCTGATCATGTTACGTGCCCTGACACCTGTGTGGCCTTGGGAAAACTGCGCAGTCCCAGAGTTGCCTCAGAAGAAGCAACCAATAAGCCACTTCTGAGTACTTGATCACCTAGAAAGCCCTGGGAGAGTCATCCACATAAATAGGCTGTAGTACAGTACTTTGACATGCAGTGAATCAGGTATGAACCCTAGCTGGGGAATTTCTACAATACACATGTTGCATCCTGCTTGACTGAATTGCTGGCCACGTTCCCCATCTTTTCACTCAAATGTGGCTGAATACAGCCCTTCAATCATCAGCCCCAGAAAGAAATGGCTCAACTATGAGGAGGAGGAGAAACAGAGATAGAGCCGTGAGGCTCCTGGGAGATATCTTTGCCACACACATGAGTCTCCCTCAGCCATACAAGACACCACAAAGTACGCTCTTCATGCATGGTGTCCAAGGTGGGAGGATGGAATCCTGAAACTCCTATCCCCTCAGGTGGTTGAAAGACTAAAGGGGTTAAAAGGAAACTTTATTACAGGCATGTCCAAACTTCAGCCCTCTTTTGGACCACAACTCTCAGAATTCTAAGCTTAGATTGCCAATGGCAAAGGACTGTGGGAGTTGCAGTCCAAAACATCTGAAGGGCCGAAGTTTGGACATGCCTGCTTTATTATATTGATGCGTTATTATTTTATGTATTACTTTTCTATCCCAGCTTTCCTTCAGTAACTTCAGGATGGCAGGTAGGGCGGTCTCCCCATATCACCTCCCCAAAAGTCCTGTTAGAAAGGGGAAGCTGAGTGTGGTTCACTGACCCAAAGTCACTCGTGACCTTCCCAAAGCAAAGCAGAACATTTAAAGCCGCATGTCTTGAGTCCTTGTCCAGCAGTCCAGCTGCAACACCCTACTGCCTCTCTGTCATAAAAAAACCCTCCTCTATTTTAGTGGTTCAGTCATGGATGGCCATTACTCAAGCGCCTGACCATTGGCCATGGCTGATGGAATCTTGAAAGCTGAAGACCAAAACATTCAGAAGTTTAGAGGGCTCTGAGAATTGCTGTCCTATGTGAAGGAATCCTTTGTTTGAGGGGCAATCTGATCTAAATCTGGTGGTTTATTAGTCCCCCCTCCCCAATAAGGATGCCAAAAAGGGAGAGCCCTTGGGCTACCTGTCAACAACACCTGGGCAAAATACTGAGTAGTCACCTACCACCCCCAAGTCCATCCAGGTTGAGAGATGGTCCATACTTGTATCTAAAAGCACATGATTCTTTCTAAATTTACATCTTTGGATTCTAGGAACTAAGGAAGCTGCTGTTTATCAATGCCAGCCACTGGTCCATGTAGCTCAACACTGCCAACAGTTACTGGTGGTGGCTCACCAGTGTTTCAAGCAGGACTTTGCCTTGCTCTTCTCTGGAGGTTCCTCATATCTCTGATTGGTGTCCTGTCCAAAAAATAACCTAATTATGGAATTTGGTTAGCTTCCATAATTAGAGAAGCCCTGGCTTCTCTGATTCCAAGGCAATTCTCATTTTGCGTGTGCAAATCTGGACCCTGAATGTTCACATTTTCCTGGGGGTGCATTTCTGGATTTTTTGGCAGTACACAGTAGCAGCAGGAAGGCAGCAGGGAGTTCAGAGCATATACAAGTACATGCCTGTCACGTTTAAACAAACATTGGGTTTTTAACATTTAAATTGGATTTGTGGATTATTTTTATTGCTAGAGTGCTTATCTTTTTTTTTTAAAGCCCCCCTGTCAAGGTTGAAGGACGAGTGAAAATTGGTGGAAGAAACATCAATAATTTAAGGTATGCAGATGACACCATCTTACTGGCAGAAAGCAGCAGAAAAAGACTTGAAATGGCTGTGAGGAAAACTGAATGGAGAAAGTACCAATGCAGGACTGCGCCTGAACATGGAGAAGGCAAACATTACGACTACTGAAGAACTGCGCAACATGAACGTAGACAATGAAGAAACTGAAACTGAGATTTTGTGTACCTTGGTTGCATCGGCAATTCTTATGGAGACGGCAACCAAGAAATTGGAAGAAAGCTGAGAATAGGAAGGGCAGCAAGGAAGGAATTTAAACAAGATCCTCAAGTATAAGGATGTGGGCGCTTTTACACGACCCCTAAGATCCGCTGGCAACTTAAATTCGGACCAGAGATCTTGGGGGTTTGCTCCTCTTCCTGTGTTCCCACCCCTCCGCACTCCCTTGCTCCTGTCTGCTGAGGGGAGGGAGAAAAAAAGGGAGAAAAGAATGCAGGCTCACCTCTGCTCTGCTGTCAGGAGCTGCCCTGGGAAGTATTCCAGTCTCTTAAAGGGGCGGGGGGGGCAAAAAAACCAAACAGAAGGCAGGAGAACCTGGCACTCACTGCTTTGCAATCCGCATCAGAAATTTTTCACCTTCGGAGACCAGGTACTTGGAAAATGCGCTGGGACACGCTTAGGTGGGCGTGGTCGTACTTAATTTTTTTTAATAGTCCGGAGCTGATGGGAAAACAATTTTAAGCTCTACATCTGGGAGCCCTTTGCCTCGGATTTTAGGGGTTGTGTAAAAGCGCCTCAAGACCATCCACACCAGGGGTTCTAAACCTATGGGTCCCCAGATGTTCCTGGGCTGCAACTCCCAGAAGCCTCCACCACTTGCTGTGCTAGAAGGGGTTTCTGGGAGTTGTAGTCCAGGAACATCTGGGCACCCACAGGTTGAAAACCGCTGGTCCACACCGTCCTATATCCAGTTACCATGTATGGGTGAGAAAGCTGCACAGTGAAGAAAATTGGTAGAGGGGAAAAATTATTCGTTTGAAACACAGTGCTAGAGGAGAGCTTTGTGGATACCTCGGACTACCAGAGAGATGAACGAGCAAGCCCTAGATCAAATCACGCCTGAACTATCTCTTTGTAGATCAGCCATCCATGTGGTCAACATAAAAGACAACAATTTATCAAAGTCATTTAAAAAATGTTACACCTCAAATATATTTATGAAACAAAATTTATAGATTCTCAACCAATATTATGGGACAAAGCATTCAAATGCCCTAAAAGGGGTTTTGCAGATGCAGTCCAACAGGTTTTATGAGGTTTCACAGATTTTCAGATATATTATTTAATTTAATCTTAATGTAATGGTGAGTCTAGATGGCTTCAGCAAATTCTGAAGCCAGGCCTGTTTTTACAAATACACACACTTACTTACATCAATATAAAGTAAACTATAACTGACCTGATCAGCCCCTTTTCCAATTCTGACTGGAGCTCCTAATATAAGAACATAACAGCCCTGCTGGAACAGGCCATAGCCCATCCAGTCCAGCATTCTCTCTCACACAGCAGCTCACCATTTGCTTCAGGATATTCCCAAGCAGATGTCTTCACCTGCAAATGGCATTGAGAGATATCCTGCCTCTCTCTCCAAGCCGGAGGTTGTCCTTAGGCATCCATAGTGATAGCCACTGATACCCTTGTTCTCCATGAACTTGTCCAGTCCTTTCTTAAAGCTGTCAAGGCTGACAGCTGTCACTACTACTTCTGGCAGGGAGTTCACAGACCAGTGATCTTCTTTCTCTTATTTGTTTGAGATCTAGCACCCAAATGTTTCATGGACTGCCCCCTAGTTCTAGTGTTGTGTGATAGGGAAAACAGTTATTCCTTATCTACTTTGTCCACACCACATATGATTTTATAAACTTCAATTCTTCACATTCCTATTCAAATCTCCACAATGTTTTTCATATTTCCTTGAGTGAAGCTGTTTCCTTTGGAATGGCAATCCTGTCTCTTCGCCCTTTGCAACTTTCACTGCCTCGAGTCAAATCCTTCTCTTTGCAAGAACAAATTTTCTAAACTAGAAAGAAAAATAAAAAGGCTGTGTCGTCCCCAAGATTGCACAAATGTAAGACTGGGTGATGCCTTTTATTGGACCACTAAAGTTTAAACTGTTTGCAAACTGTCGTGGATACAATTCCATTTCTTCAGGCTTAGCACAACTCCTTCATGGATAGTGGGGGGAAATTGCAGACAAAAATCCAGAAATTGGTGCTATATGTTGGTGAGAGAGGATGTAATTCCTCTTGAGGCAGCCATCTTGAGCAGTTTTGTAGTTGAGTTGGAATCTGTACATGTCTGCTCTTAAGACCAACAGGTTGCCTATTACTCCGATTGCATCCACCCACCCACACTCATGTTGCCTGCTTAAAACATGGAGCTTCTTTTTGGCGATGGGTGGGAGAAACAGCGCCGAGACAGCATCTTTTTCATTTTCCAAGGCCTGCACAAACAGCTGTTTCAATGAGCGTTGACCACCAAAATAAGAATTCATGTGCCGCTATAACCGTGAACTGGTCTGCAAATTTTTCAAAGGAAGTAACTGTTTTGTTTTGTTTGTAATGTACAAGCCTTTTAAAAATAAAATATAAAAATAAAACAGTATGGCCCAATTGTGGAAAAAGACAAATTGAGATTATAGCAAGCAAGAGTAGAATTTGGCCGAGAAGAACCACACAATTAAACTGAGTCCCTCTGAGTAGGGATTCAAACGGAGACTTAAATCAGTTTGATTTAAATCAAACCCACCCTGAGAGAATTCGCTGATTGGAACCCCAGTGGAATTCAAAGACTTTTGGACTGGGCCTTGTGGCCCAAGGGACCCACCCAGCTCTCTGATAAAAACAGGTCCTTAGCTGGCCTGGATCTCGCCTGGGAAAACCCCTTCCCTGTGCCACTCTCCTATCCCCCAGAAGACACAGTCCAGGTCAAGCCCCTTGGTAAAAGACCGCTATCAGTGCCAGACCCGCAGATGTTTCCTGCCACATCACGTTAGGGCACCCACAGTGTAGGCAATGCCAGCGCCAGTCCAGCAGCCGTCTGTCAGCTTGCTTGAGGTCACTGCCAGGCGGAGGGAGCATGAGAAAATGTGTGCAAGGGAACCAGCTGCTTCTCAAGCAAAGATAGATACGCTCCCGTTTTCTACTCCCCACTTTCCCCCGCCCCTCTGGAGATGGGAGTGTGTATGAGTGGGTGGCTTCTGACTCTGCATGTTCTTCATTGCAAAGAGAATTTTAATGAAATGCAGGCATCAGACTGTTGGATTCCACAGGACAGTTTGCACGTGAAACCAAACTCGAATTAGCTGCCTTGGGTCCTTTTCCAAGGAGAAAGGCAGGGTAAAAATACTCTAAAATAAATAAATAACACGCACAAGTCAATGCACAAATTCTTCACATTAATCTCATATCAAGATACTGTTTCCAAAATATGTGATTGTTTTGTTGCTCTTATTTTATGCTTTTCTGGTTGTGTATGTGCACTAACATTAGATGCCAAATACTATTTTGAGGACTTGTTTAATCTATATTTTTGCCTACAGCCCGATTGGCGATAATGCAATCAAGTATTCATATTCAAAAATTAACACTAAAGAGTGCAGGAATCTAAGACCAACAATAATGATGACGCTAGACACCTAAAATTCAGGCAAACATGTGTGTCTTTCTTTGAGCAACTGTGGGAGAAGCATGCCTCCATGACAAACAGCTGTCCATCATACGGCATTATTTTGCAGGCTTACTGTTGGATCAAGCAAACCTGCAGAAATGTCTGAACCTTCAAGCCTGCTGTTCTCTGGAGCCTCAGAGTGCAAACAAATGACGGGGAGGTGAGGTGTCAAAGGTCCCCCCAGGTTTGATCCCTGGCATCAGTTATTCAAAGGGGGGGGGCTCAGAAAGACCTCCTCCACCTGATCCTTACGAGAGCTTCTGCCAATCTGGGCACACGGGCGTGGGTTCGATGGACAGAGACTCCGACCCAGCAATAACGCCGCTTCCTCTATTCCCACGCGTGGACATGCTGGGCCACTGCCACCAATGTGTCGTGCAAGCTGGAGAAGACCAAAGCGCATTTGTGCCACCACATTGACTATCCAAAGCTGCTCAAAGGGGGAATTAATTCCAGCATGCTCAGTTAAGCAGAAGTGCTTAGTTTTGTATAAAAGGAAGGCTGCCAGAACTCAGGGCTGGCTGTTAAATAAGTCTCAAGTGCATCCAAAAGATATGTCTCAGGCTGTAGGTGGGGAACTTTGGGAGCCCTGAGATTGAATCTGACCTCTCAGGGCTTCCTGGAGGGCTTGACCCCCAGCTCATGACATCATTATTTGGACAATTTCCCAGCTTTTGCAAAACGCTCCTTGCATTCCAAAAGGTTGCAATGCTAATCTTTAATCTTTCCTCCTGACAATAAAGACTTTCAACTCAAATAGGCTGATATGTTTGGCCCCCATCCTTTGGTCCTGCAAAGAGTCACAAATAAGGGAACCACTGAATGACAGCCCATCGTAGTGTGTAACCTGACAGACACCAAGTATTGTTGTTGTTACATGCCGACAAGTCACTTCTGAATTATGGAGATCTTAGGCATGAGCAATGTCCAAAATGCCGGGTCCTCCTGCAGACGCAAGCCTGTGGCTTTCTTTAGGGGGTCAGGGGGTCTTATATTTGGTCTCCCTCTCTTCCTGCTGCCTTCGGACCTTCCCAGAATCATTGTGTTTTTCAGAGAACCCCGGTCTTCTCATGATGTGCCCAAAGCAGGACAGTCTTAGCTTTAGCATTTTCCCCTTCAGAGATAGCTTGGTTTGATCTAGGAATCACTTGTCTGCCGGGAGTCCTGGGCACCTGCAAAGTTTGCTTTCAGCACCATGTTTCAAATGAATCAAATGCCCCCCCCCATTGCTTCCCTATCCAGCTTTCATGCCCCATGGAGATTGGAAAGTTCATTATGGCCTCAAGCACACGCACACTAAATGTGCATGTTGATTTGATGCGTACGTTCTCCAAGACTGGTCACGTGACATCTGATGCACACTTTCTGACCCCACGGTAGCATTTTTTCATGCTCTATTGCCACATCCCCTTGGGCCGAAATTTTATTCATTTATTTATTTATTATTGAATTTATATCCCGCCCATCTTCCCACCGGGAACTCTGGGCGGCGAACATAGCAAAACAAATTAGGAAATACACATATAATAGGTACATCAACACAATTGCAGATCAACATAGATTAAAAGCATATTTAAAAAGAACAGCAGCAGGTTTCCTCCATCAAAAAAAAATTCTAGGTATTGATGGCGGAAAAAGAAAGAAAAGAAAAGAAAGAAAGAAAAAAAAAGTGCATCAAATTGTTGTTTTGAAAAGCTGTTTCCTCCATCACTATTATAGATAGATAGATAGATAGATAGATAGATAGATAGATAGATAGATAGATAGATACCGGTATTAATTAATACGCTTTGATTACCCGCATGCCGGATTTCTAGTTTTTTTTCCTGTACCAGTAATCCACTTTTTATTTTAAAGAGCAAATAAATTTAAGAAAATACCAATAAATTGAGCAGAATAACAAAAAATGTGCATTAACAATGCCCCACTTACTTTTGATGTGCACTTCAATTCTCCGAAAATACAGATAAAAAAATTACTACCGGAGGGGCAAGGATCAGGAAAAATGTGGTGGGTCGCGCTTCAGGAGGCGTGGAAGAGGCATGTATTTTTTTGGGAGTGCATCACAGTGGGGACCAGCACTCCAGATGCAAATTTAAACAATAAAAAATGGGCTTTTTACGTGCAGTGTGATAGAGGCTGTATGGGGAACATATCATACGGAAAGCTGGACTAGATGCACACACCAGGAATAACTGAGCAAATCCTGCACCTGCCCGCAGTTTACTGTTTGATTTACTCTAAGCCAGAATATGGAGATTTTAGAATGCTGAAATGCCAAGGTTAAATGTTAAGTTAAAATGTTTTGCTAAAATTAAAACAAAAAAGTCAACTGTGAGATTATTTTATCATATTGTCAACATGATACGAATGTGATTCATAGTGACCTGGTAGACATAACTTGAAATCTTGTGATTTCTATTCCTGGTCTCTTCTGACGTCCAGCTGAGATTCAGGATTGAATGGGAAACACAGTGACTGTCCACGTGGCACGGATGTTATTTGTTGCAACTGGTCCACTTAACAGCAAATTCAGGGAACTACTAAGAAACCAGGAGGAGATAACAGGTTGCTTGCAGGAACCCTGAAGTAAAAAGAAGAGTAATCCTCATCATGTGTCGGCAAGCCAGTTCTGACTTACGGTGACCCCTTTTCAGGGCTTTCCAGGTAAAGAATACCCAGAAGTGGTTTACCGTCTCCTACTGGAGGCATCCTGGGACTGTACAACTTTGCCTAAGGCCACACAGGTTGGCTCTTCTCCCAGGAGACCAAAGTGGTTACTTCACGTCCTTCTTTGTTCCGTGACTAGTTTTGTACCATGATAGCATTGGTCGAGATCACGTGGTTTTGTCCCTGTTTCAGTGTTCCCATGGTCGTGATAACGTATCTCATGACAAGTGTTACCTCATGGTCTTGTACTGTGACAAACACTGAATTTGTCTAGCTTCCTCCCCCCCTTTTTTTTGGGGAGGCTTAAAAAATTCTTTTTCAATATTTCACTTTTGAAAAGTCAAAATAAAAAACAAAACCTGGACACAGTTTTCTGAGAGAAACAAATGTTTTGTTCCGTGACAGTCGTTACTACACTGTGTCTTGTCTCGGAACAGAAAGCGGGAACAAAGAGTGACAAGGGAAAACCCCACCCCAGCACCAGGTACAGGATTGTTGCGCTTAGCACCCATTCCAGGGGCGTGGTCAGGACAAATTTGAGTAGTTGTAAGACGGACGTGAAGTAAATTTTTTTGTGACGCTCCTAAGTGCAACACTAACAAGAGACAAAACGGACATGAACTAACCGCCCAAGTGGGAACTCAAACTCCTGACTCTGCCTAAACCACTGAGCCATTTAGCCAGCTCCGTAGTGCAAACTACTCCCTTTCATCCCAAACAGTCCCTCAATTAATGGCAACTTGCCATCATGACATACATGACTTCACCTATTCATGTCAATATTGCAATATAACTCTGGCTATTGTGCATTAAATGTGTGTATATGCAACCTCTTTTCCAAACATCTCCCTTCCCTTTCCCCACTCTGACCTCTGAACAACAACCTTGTAAAGTAGGCCAGGTGGGGGTATATTACTTAACAATACTGTGTTTTGTGGCTCGGCAAAGTCTTGTACCTAGATCTCCCCACTCCATGTGGTAATGCTTGTGCTCCTTAGCATCAATTATATACATGCTGTCCAGGTGGGATGAATTTACAGAGGTTTAGAGGGGCTGATTTATCAGGCCTGTTGCAAAAAACAAACAAACCTCTGTCTCTGTGCCTTTTAAATCTACTTTTAGCAAGCACGTGATTATAATAATTGTGGTCATCATCCTCATCTCTTCCCATCATAGACAGGATATTGATCAGGATTGGCAGAGGTAACATTTCTCAACTCACACTGATGGCTTTATTGCTGGCATAGCTTCTGGCTATTAGCGTTATTTGAAACATTCCACTAAAGCAATATGTCTGATGTTGCTGGGTTTTGTTCATCTATTTTTGGGTTTGCATTTTAGCAAAAAATAAAAATAAAAAAATAAATAAATAGGAAGAACACAAACGTCTCTTAGAAACAAAGGAGAGCCCTGAGGCCATTCAGGAAGGATATATTTGCTCCAGGATCTTATATCTGTTTACTCTGAAGGAAGTCCCATGATGTTGTTCAGTGGCATTTATAGCCAAAGGGAATGGAAAACCATCTCTCAAGGTTTCCTACCTGGAAAACCCTGAAAAGAATCACCATAAATCAGAATCCGCTTGATGGCACATAATTTATTAAGCCTGCACACTAAGGCCATTACCCCACATCCATTTTGCACGGCAACAAACTAAAATGTGTAATAAATCTTGTTAAAGTCATGTGGTTTTGTTGTTGTTCCTGCATCCCCAACGACGCAGTTTATTGTTACGTAACTTCTGTGATCCCACAGACGGGGCTCGCATCAAAGTGCATTTTGTTTTGTTTTCCCGCAGCACTATTTTTTTAAAAAATATATTAAAACCTGATAGGTAGATATATCAGGAGGGACTAAGGCTTCCGAAAACTGTTGGCTGCAAAGTCGGCAGCTCAGCGGTTCGAATCCCGGGTGCCACGCAGCGGAGCGAGCTCCTGCTGATAACCCCAGCTCCTGCCAACCTAGCAGTTTGAAAGCATGTCAATGCAAGTAGATAAATAGGTACCGCCATAAAAAGCGGGAAGGTAAAACAGTGTTTCCTTGCAGCCATGCCGCCACATGGCCATGGACCTGCACAACACTGGCTCTTCGGCTTGAATACGGAGATGAGCACCGCCCCTAGAGTCAGACACGAGTAGCATGCATGTGTGGGGGGAAACCTTTTACCTTTTTAGGTAGATATATCAGTATATCGATTTTCATTTGTCATTTGTCAAATTTCGAATACTTCTTTTTTGGCATCTTTCCCTGCATAGTGGCTTCTTGTACGTACTATAAATTTACTGTCATGTGGCTGCTCCAAGTAGTGCCATTAGGTGGCCCTATGGTGATGGAACAGTTATGCTGCGGATTAAACAGTACCTACCCCATGGGCACGTGTACCAGTTTAAAAACCGCAACGGAACAGTGACAAGGATTCCACCACCCTGATGCCAGGTACAAGGAAGATGCGCTGAGTCACGCTTTGGGGGGGGGCGTGATCACACCTTATTTTTGCTTAAAGCACGACGGACATGGGGGAACAATTTTAAGATCCGTATCTCACAGCGCTTTCTAGAGCAGTGATTCTCAACCTGTGGGTCCCCAGATGTTTTGGGACTGCAACTCCCAGAAGTCTTCATCACTCGCTGAGCTGCCCAGGATTTCTGGGAGTTGCAGTCCAGGAACATCTGGGGACCCACAGGTTGAGAATCACTGTTCTAGAGCAACAAAGTGGACATGGGGTAACAGCCTAAGAACAGGCTGCTAGTTCTCGGGGACTTCAACTTCCACCTGTTCCAGCCAGCATAACGATTAGTGAAAGTGAAGGATGATGGGAGGAGCCATAGGTGCCAACAATGTCTAGACAGCTCCAAATTGCCCGCCATGTTGCAGAGCATTAGAGCCTTCTCTTAGGGTGAACTCTCTCAACGTCAAAAGACACAGCAGCCAATGTAGAAACCAATGCTCTCATTTACTCATTAAAGAATTACAGTGTAATCCTCGAGGTGCCCACTTAAAGGCAGTGATATAGTGGATGCAGGACAGACAGCAGGGCTGTTATTATTAAGTATAGGCCTCTCCAGATGTTTTGGGACTGCTACCACCACAATTCCTCACTGGTAGCCATGAAGGATAGGGCCGAAAGTAAAAAACTGCCCGGGATGGGCATGGTTGATCAGCTCTGATTCTCAGGATCAAAGCCCTTTAGATAGTCAAGGATAGCCAGGAGCACATCCACCCTGCTCAACCTACTTACAATCCTTCTGGAAACTGGGGTAGGTAGAGGGAGGCAATTTTCTAACAACAATATATTTCTGTGAGCTCTCCTTTGTTATTATGCACAACAGTAATACAGTACTTTGGTTTAAGAGTACAGTGGTACCCCGACTTAAGAGCAGCTCAACCTAAGAGCAATTCGACTTAAGAGCTGAAAACTGTTGATGTTTTAACTGCCACCTTACAAATTTTAGATATGGTCTGCTTGACTTACAATATTTTTTTCATTTTTTATTTTTTTAACTTATTTTTTCAATTTTTTAGATAGGTACCCCGACTTAAAAGTAGTTCAACTTAACAGCATGCATTTGGAACAGATTAAATTTGTAAGTCGGGGTACCACTGTACCTTGGTTTAAGAGCATTTTGCAAGACAAGCAAATATTTCTTGCCTTCAATAACAAGCAATGTCTTGCAATACAAGCGCTGGAGCAGGTCACATGATCACAAGGCAGCCAATTGTGGCTTTCTCTCCCTGCCCTGCTGGATTGTGACGGACTGGAATTGGCGTGTGGATAGGGATCAATTCAGATTATCAGTCTTTTCTGACCTTCAAGGAGTGACATAGGGAATTGTCCTGATGGGCACCTGCTCTTCAAAACATACTATTATGTCACTGCTCAGGAGAACTTACCTGCTTATCCATACCTTTATATTCTTTTCATCAGGGATACATGTACCATTTGCTCCTTAAAGGGATCATTTCATCTATTGGGGAATCACTCAAACCTGGCCTCTGAAAGTAGTAGTCCTGCTCGGAGATGGATCGGGATCGGTCTGGAACACATCTCCCTGTACATCAAATGGTTGCTGGGAGAAAATGTGATTTGTTTCCTTATGTCATCACACCATAATACACCTATCCCCCCACCTGGGATATGCTCCTTCCAAAAGATGTAGGAGTCACTTCAGGAGTACACAGAACAACAGAAGCTGTTTTTTAAATTTCTGCCATGTTTTTATTTTTTAGTTGCAACACTGGGCAGCTGGATCACTTGGGTTTCTCTTTTATTATTATCGCTTATTTGAAGCCAGTTGACAGGCAACATGTCCCCAATCCCCTGCTATACAATATTTATCTTGTTCAGTTGTTCATGGTCCTAGTCACACTGTGGAAAGACTGCTGATATTCCCATTTGAGAGACTGAGCATTGATGTCAAAAAGAGTGCATCCCTCTCAAAGCACAGCCAAAAGTAAAAACTGGATCTCAAAGATCAGCTGAACACACATATCAGATTATACCATGCAGTTTGTTCACATAGAACTAATGCAGCTGAAGACCTCAGACATCTTTTACTTGTCTGCCCAATTTATCAAGACTTAAGAGTAATTCTGTTTGAAGATATAGGTCTCGCATTTAATAGATCTGATGCATATCTGATACTTTTTCTACCAGGGGATAATGTACCGTATACTGTATTTCTGAAAGGGGTAACCAGCTTCACTTTTAGAGTAACGGGCTAATGGCTTTAAGGAGGAGGATTTGTAGTGGTGATGATCAGGTTTTACCTTTTGATTGAATTGTGTCCACGAGAATGTGGATTTTGGATGGTTTTAGCTGAGTAATGCAGTTGATTATTTCATATTATTTGAACTTCTTTTGCAAGGGCTGTGGCTACAGAAATAAAATAATGATTTGATTATATCACACAGTACCCTCTTATGTTATTTTCTGCAAATATGACCACAAATGTCCCTGATAAGCATGTGACACACATATTGCACAGTAGCCCCAGGTACCTGGACATGAACACAGAAACAGATTCATGTGAGATACTTTTCAACAAGGGGGCACCACCATGTCATAATACCTACCTACGACACTGTAAAATACCGTATTTTTCCATCTGTAAGACACCCCAATGTCTAAGACGAGCCCCAAGTTTGCAACCCAAAATTATAGTTTTGCAACCATGCAGTTCTCTCCTCAACTTACTTCCATGTATAAGATGACCCTAAATTTTTAGACAAAAATATAGTCTTATACACTACATGGGAAAATACTGCATTCTCCATGACCTTCTCAAGGCCCCTTTCATCTTTGCCAGCGAAAGTCCAACAGTCACTCTCAACTTAGGATACTTCCAAACAAGGGTTCCTGGAACTGCCCCTACATTAATCAGCAAGGGGATCCGGAGACCACAGTCTTCCATTGGTAACCTTCCTGTGTCTCCAACTGGATCCTCTCTTCCCTCCATTAACCCCCTACAAGGAGAATCAGTTAAGGAGGGAGAAGACAGAATAAGTATATAATCTCTTCAAAAGAGTGCCATCAAAAGGGATCAGCAGCCAGCAAGCAAACTGGGGATGATGGGAGTTGTATTCTGTCACCTTTGAAAGAAGCTGGATTGGGGAACCTTAAGCTAAGTGAATTCAAACAGCAGTCATCTGGATCCAAACAGCAGTCATCTGGATGTGTCTGCTTTGGAGAGGGTAGCTGTGTAAGTCTTTTCAAGAATTCCAGGCAAAATCAAAGAAAAACAAAACAAAAGACAAAAAACATGTGACACCTTTAGATTTTGCCTGAAGGTGCCACATGTTTTGTGTCTTTTGTTTTGTTTTGTTTTGTTTTTCTTTGATTTTGCCTGGATGTGTCTGTCGTCTCAAAAAACGATGTGTCGTAGTTGGGTCCCCCTAAGACAGGCATGTCCAAACTTTGGCCCTCCTGATATTTTGGACTACAACTCCCAGAATTCCAAGCGTGTATTTCCAGTGGCAAAGGCCTGTGGGAGTTGTGGTCCAAAACGTCTGGAGGGCCGAAGTTTGGACATGCCTGCCCTACAATTTTTGGTTGCCTTAGAAAGAGCTGCCAACAACCATCTTACTCTAGGCTAGCAGATTTTCTTAAGCACCTGAGGCATAAAAAATCTCATAAGGACCTGTCTTGACAGTAAATAAATCATACTACTAATCACCTCCCGCCTTCTTAAGGAACCCTAAATATGCTGCTTCTTGAGGCAGCTGTTTCACTCTAACAATTGGGCTAGTGAAACAGTGACACTTATTTATTTATTTATTATTTATTATTTATTATTTACGCTTGTATACCGCTCCATTCCCACAATGGGGACTCTTATTCCCCGAAGCTGTGGTGCCTCAGCTGCTCTCCACAGGCACCCCATTGAATCACTGTGCAGGCCTCCCACTTGTTCCAGAGCATGCTTATTTAATGGCCAACAGCACACATGTGCATGTGCAGGGGGCGGGGGAGACATTTACCTTACCAACTGTGCCTTTTTATGAATCTACATATATGGAGCTGCCTAGATTCCCTAAGCACATCCGATCTCGCTTGATTTGGGAAGCTAAGCAGGGTCGGGCCTGGTTAGTACTCGGATGGGCGACCACCAGGGAATACCAGGTGCTGTAGGCGCCTGGAGTAGGAACTGGCAACCCACTCCACTACTGCTGCCAAGAAAACTCCATGGACATGGAGTCATGAAGAGTTGGTCACGACTGTAACGACACAACACACACACACACACACATATATGGCTGCACAGACTTTGTGTTTATAACCACACTTATAACTTTGTGTTTATATCTCTCCTTGTGTGACTGCACTGATACTGTATTATCAATTGTTTTGAGGTTGCCTTATAATGCTGTAAGATACCTCTCAATGCCCTGTTTCTCAAACTGAATGTGTCTTAATTGTAATGGATGGTATATTGTCTCTCCTTACTGTAAGCTGCCTTGGGTCCTTTTCCAAGGAGAAAGGCGGGGTAAAAAGACTCAAAAATATAAATAAATAAATAAATCATTCAGGCCCATCCTTTGGACATCCACATATCAAAGGGCTTTTGTGGCAAGCCACCAAGATCAGGGAGTTTGGAAATCACTGTATTTGGACTACAAGAATGCCCCTCCCCGGCCAACACTGGTGGTGACTTCACATCTGTTTTGTCTCTGTTAGTGTTTTGCTTAGGAGCAGTACAAAAATGTTACTTCAGATCTGTTGTGCAACTACTAAAATTTGTCTCGACCACGACCCCGCAACGGGTGCTAAGTGCAACAATACTGTACCTGGTGCTGGGGTAGGGTTTTCCCTTGTCACTCTTTGTTCCCACTTTCTGTTCTGAGACAAGACACTGTGTAGTAATGATTGTCACGCAGTTTGTTTCTCTCAGAAAACTGTGTCTGGATTTTTTTTAACCATTTAGAAGCGAAATATTGAAAAAGAATTTTTAACACCCCCTCCCCAAAGGAAAAAGGAGGGTAGACAAATTCAGTGTTTGTCATGGTACAAGACCGAGAGGTACCACTTGTCACGAGACACGTTATCATGACTATGGGAACACTGAAACAGGGACAAAACCACGTGATTGCGACCAATGCTGTCACAGTACAAAACTAGTCATGGAACAAAGAAGGACGTGAAGTAACTGCCATTGACAACTTTGGGGGCAGCTGTTGAAAAAACAAAGCCACATTTCCAGTCTTCAGCAAAGAGACACACAACTGGCAGACACACAATGTCTCACCCTTGGATAGCTACACAGATAGCCTTGCTTTATGCCCAGCATGGGGCTTCCCGACACTGAGAATAAAGACCTGCACAGACAATCACCTTGCTCATCTGACATTATTCGCACAAGGCAGCCACTTCATAGAGGGAGATCGCCCTGTGCCCGCTGTGAACACAGGTGGAACAAGAGGAAGGGCTGCACACCCTGTGGTACCCACCGAGGCACCCTTTTAAAATGGACGTGGCTCAAGTGGGCAAGATCTGTGACACGCGCTTCCCACGTTTTTGCCTGCAGCCCAACAGCACGCTGGCTGAAGGAAGGAAGGAAGGAAGGAAGGAAGGAAGGAAGGAAGGAAGGAAGGAAGGAAGGAAGGAAGGAAGGAAGATGGTCTTGGCTTTGTGAGGGTGCATGGCAGCCTTAGATTGAGGAAGACACCGGGATTTCAGCTCCGGCTGGCTCCGCTCAAAGTCAACGCTGCCTGCCTACCACTGTGCTTCAGTCACTCCCCACTCCCCACCCCCGCATCCAGTGACTCACTGGGCTGTGTGTGTGATAGAGATGAGTAGGAAGAAGAGGAAGGGAGATATTTCAAGGGGAACCTCCGGGAAGGTAGATCCGAGGCATCGGGTGCCACCCCCAAGACACAATCATGCACACCGATGCAAAAAGAACCAAGTGCCTCCTTTTACATGGTCCCCAGAGCTGGGGGTGGAAGGGAGGTTGAGGGGCGGGGAAGACGGGGCAGAATCCTGAAATCCGTTGAGGAGGATGCTGCCAATTTACACATGAAAAGAAATCCTTAACGGTCTTCTCCCACAGGCTGTGGAGATGTGAAAGGGGGGTGGGGGCGAGGAATGCCTAATGCTGCCATTTCACCGGCATCTAACACCTACTGTGTGCCAGGCACAGCACATTTTATAGTTTCTGAAATGTTAAGGGGGTCATTTCCCCCAAAGGTGCATCTGGGGTTCAAGACGAAACTCCCCTCCCCTACCTGTGGGTGGGAAAGAGGAGGGAGAAGGTAAGCAGGCATCACTTGCACTCTGACAGGAAGACACGTGGGCGCTAACAAGGCGACAGACAGGTGAGCGGTGGACAGGGCATCGCTGGCAGGAATCTGCCACCATCTGCTCGCATGCTAATAGGGTGAAGGCAGATGGACAAGGCGGGAGAAAGTTTAAGAGCCATTTCGCCAACTGTGGGCCTTTTGCATCTTGGGGCACAGCAATAGGTGCTTATGTGCAGGCCTTCACAAACGTTTCCCAGACATACCTCCCTCTCCCTCTCAGGGATGTCCAGAATTATAGGCAGCTGCCCCATGTCTGCCAACTCCTCATCAACAAAGCGGATCTTCTTGCGGTTGTTACCTGCTGTCAAGTTGCTATGTCAAATGACTTGACAAATTAATTATGGACAACCCTACCCAGGTTTTGCAAACTAAAGGCTGTGGCGACCTTTACTAAGTCCATCCATTTCACGAAACTGGATTTAGCTGTGTTTTTCTTAAAACTTCCAGTCAGTGGAGTCTTTTGCAGAGCCAATGGGTCATAACTACCTGCCTAGACTACTCCATACATGCTAACTGCTATGAGGACTGTAGCTAGGTTCAGAGGGGACAGATGCTCAAAGGAAGGCCTGCTTTTGTCTTTGCCAGTTAAAAAGTTCACACACTTTGATTGTGAAACTTCCAGGCTGCATCGTGACACTGCCATGACTTCTGAATCCTTCCTTAGTCAGATCACTCCTCTCTAAACGGGGCTCCCACTTTCTTCTTGCTCAGCTGAATATGACCCACTAGACGACGCCTCCTTCAATGTGGAGTTCACCATCTAACCAATTGAATTTCTTGGGACATGCTCAAGCACGAATAATCACTCAATCAATCCTTCTTTCTTGTCTTCCTTGCACCCAGACTCTGGAACTCCCTCCCACTAGAGGCGAGGACTGCCTCATCTCTGTTGTCCCTCCGGAAACAGGCAAAGACCTTTCTCTTCAGGCAAGCTTACCCTGAATGAGGGACTACCATGTGTATTTCATACGAATCGATAGGTTCACATAGACTTTGTGTTTATTAACCTTGTATCTTTAATGTAATGTTGCCTTTTAATGCTGTAAGATGTCCCTCAATTCCTTGTTCTCAAATACTTGAACATGTCTTAATTGTATTGGACTGTATATTATCCCTCATTACTGTAAGCTGCCTTGGGTCCTTTTCCAAGGAGAAAGGTAGGGTAAAAATACTCTAAAATAAAATAAAATAAAATAAATTTTGCAGCTAAAGACTCTCTCCCATGTGCACTGTCTATCAGCCCTCAATTGGACCCTCTGTGAACTCAGACATTTGGCCCCTCCAGCATCTTCCACTCTAACCTGTGAGCAACAAACCAGTGTGCTATGATGAGGTGCTCCAGATCTCTGCCCTCCGAAGCCTGATGCTGTCTTTCCCCTGTGCCTGCTCACATCTCCAGGTAACATGACCCACCCTTGTTGCATCCACAAGCCATGTTGATCGATAGAATGCCTTGTCACTGCCAGATTGGGGAATTCTATCTCTGTCTCTAAACTTCTCCTACAGCCCCTAATGAGGGGGGGGGGAATCACCATTAATTCTCCTAGTGGGGTACTGCCCATAGCAGGGTTTCAGAAAACTAGGAATGGGTCCCTATATCCACACTGCGTTTAGGATTATTACTGCCACCACCATCGCACGACTATCAGCACACGGACACCATAACGTCACTGGGCTAGACTGTGTCTCTCCAAAATGCAAACAACAAGTTAGATCCAAATCTTGAGTCCTAGCTAGTGCAGACTTAATCAATGGAATTTGAGTCTACTTAGTTTCAGGTCTCATCTTCTTAAGCCACCTTGGGTCCTTTTCCAAGGAGAAAGGTGGGGTTAAAAATACTCAAAAATAAAAAAATACTGGTAGATTAAACTTAAAATTGATGCTGTTGTTTTCCTACTAGAAACTGGTTATGGCCCTGTCTGTTTGGACTTTGTCTTAGGACTAGCTCTGGATCCAACTCAAGACTTTCAACAGCTTGTGTGTGTGTGTGTGTGTGTGTGTTTTTTTTTTGGGGGGGTGTCTCTTTTTGAACTACAACTTCCAGAATCTGATGAGTCGCTCAGAGGCTTAGGTTTCTGGCTGCAGAGGTTGGGAATTCAATGCCCATCCTGAAGAAGAAGAAGAAGAAGAAGAAGAAGAAGAAGAAGAAGAAGAAGAAGAAGAAGAAGAAGAAGAAGAAGAAGAACAAGAACAAGAACAAGAACAAGAACAAGAAGAACAAGAACAAGAACAAGAAGAACAAGAAGAACAAGAAGAATCATCATCTATGGAAACTGAAAGGCAACTAGATATGGCCAAGAGCTGGGCATTTGGACTCTTGAATCCATCAGGAGGGGTGGAGCTGGGAGGCTAGACACACACACCCCAGCATCTTGAGGCCAGGTGGGGAAAATTGATGTAGACCAGTGGTTCTTAACCCTGGGGGTCCTCAGATGTTCCTGGACTGCAACTCCAAGAAGTCTTTGTTACGGAGCTGGCCAGGATTTCTGGGAGATGCAGTCCAGGAACATCTGGGGACCCACAGGTTGAGAACCACTGTTTTAGATCTTATAATAAACTTACAGTAAAGCCAGTAAGGGCTCAGAGGAAGGACTCCGTAGGGCTGTCTGTGGTCTGAATAGGACAGAAGCTCATCCCAGGACTTTGGGGCTGTGATTCCCTTGCTTGCATTAACCAACAACTGTGACTTACTCACAGGGCAGATAGGGTCTAAGTATTTGAGGGCGACGAGCAAAATGTGAACAGAATCAGCCCAACCAGGAGGTGGTGTGATTGGCTGCCTCAAGTGGCAATTTTTTTGGCAATCATGGAAGTATAACAACTTGTGTGTGATTTCATTTCTTCATCGCCTATTTCCACTGTCTGGAACGAGGGTGGGCATTTGGATTCCTGAATGTGTCAGGCGCCGTGGGGAGGGGTGTGTTTGCTTGCTTGCTGATCATGCTAAAATAATTTGGCAGCCTTTGAATAATGTACGATGCCCCTTGAATGTGAGGGGGCACCATCTGCTACTCCTCAGCCAGCAGAATATTTTGGACTGGCACTGGCATCAGGGGGGAAAGTTCCTCTTTCCAGGCAGCCCAACCTTTTAAGTTGATTAATGAGGATTTGTCACCTGTTCTAGCGGGTTTCCTTTTCTTCATCTGTCTGCCTGGGCCCAGAATAGACCCTCTTTCATTTTCTGTAGGTGAGGCAGCAGAAAACATCAGAAAGAGTCATTGTAGACCTAACTCAGGACCAGCTCTGCCATTAGGTAGGCGGAGTGAGCCAATTGCCGGAGGGAGCGGATTCCAGGTTTTGTGAAAGGATAGCAGGTTATTCAATTGGTTACAATTGCATTTTCGTTGCCAGGGAGGGGCAGGGATGCTTGCGAGACAATTCTGCTTCAGCTGGCCTCGAGTATTAAGCACAATGGCCTACTACATCCTGTTTTAGTCCCAAACAAGCCCTTTGAATCAACTGCTGAATGATGAGTCAACACCTGACGCAGACGCAACAATTCACCAGATTTACTCAGGTTGGGACTCCCAACTGGATTTAGGCCAACATAAACTGATGACTCCAGTTTTGGGGTGTGTGGTGGATCCGTTTTGGGTTTTATTCTGATCTTTACATGAGCCAATCAAGATTTTGAACCTTTTTTTTTTGTAGGATAGGATTCAACACCCTGGGTAATGTCTGTAAAGTTCGTACTAAAACCCAGAGCAGATAAATCAACGCCCTGAAAAAATTGGGAGTCACAGGACCAGAACCTTGCTAAGAGACAAATGACTTCAGGCTGCAAAAAGTCTTGGACTGACCCTTCAATCATAGAATCATAGAATCACAGAGTTGGAAGAGACCTCAAGGGCCATCCAGTCCAACCCCCCTGCCATGCAGGAACCCCATCACAATATTTCCGACAGATGGCCATCCAGCCTCTGCTTTAAAACCCTCCAAAGAAGGAGACTCCACCACCCTCTGTGGCAGCATATTCCACTGATGAACAGCTCTAACCGTCATGAAGTTCTTCCTAATGTTCAAATGGAATCTCTTTTCCTGTAGTTTGAGACCATTGCCCCGCGTCCTAGTCTCTGAAGCCATGGAAAACAAACCAGTTCCCTCTTCCATAAGACATCCTTTCAAATATTTACACATAGCTATCATATCCCCCCTCAGCCTTCTTTTTGTAAGGCTAAACATTCCCAGTTCCTTAAGCCGTTCCTCATAAAACATTTCTTCCAGACCTTCCTCATACTGCACATTTATGGGATGCATATGCAAAGAGCATGCAAGGCAGAATGGGGCAAATAGCCTGATGGAATACAGAACATGTATGACAGGCACAAGCAAGGCTTAGTCCCCTAATAATTCCCAAATAGATATTATTGTCGTGTGTAAGAAGTTCGATTTGCTCCATATGAATGCTGAGACACAAAATCAACACTTTTGTCTTTTGGACTCTCTGGATGCACTCTTTCCACATCGCAGGCACCCCTGCGCCACGACTGCCACAACCGCTTGTCTACTCGACACACCTTTGTTAATTCTTCACATCTCTGAGTATGTGAGGAGTGGGGAGAATGTAACTAGGGCCCTGTTTATTACACACAGGCAGACAGCTGCTGTTATCATGCTCAGGGTGCATGCACAAGCTGTGATGGTGTTTCATACACACACCCCTCGGCAAAAAGACTGTTGGTGCACGTGTTACACACAGAAGATTGGGGGGGGGAGAGAGAGGAGTTGAGCCAGGCTCTTATGAATGTGATTACATGCCACCATTCCGAGCACCCTTGCACACCCTGTGTACAATTCCTGCCTCCTCTTGGCATGCTTGCACACCCAACCACATGAGCCCACACCCACCTAGGTTTCCCCCACTCTGCCCCCTCCTGGGAAGGTGCCCACGGTGAAGGCCTCCTGTCCTCAATGCCCTCTTGTGAGCTACAGGGCCTTCCCTGACCTTCCTCCTTGCACCCCTTTCTCTGCCTCCTAAACCGAGCCTGTCTTTGCTTCACGCTGCGCGCACACGCATCTTGCACACTCATGGGCACCCATACATATAGGAGGCTGTCTTCCTCCCCCCTCCACCTCCCACTGGCAGCTGGGCTGCATTTGAGAGGATCCCCCCCTAATCACATTAGTGGCGTGTTGGCACAACAGACGCCCCGGGGAGGCTGCCCCCCTTTGTCTGTGCCCTGACACTGCTAACCGCCTCTTAATTACACCCTGCGGGTGGTGGGGGTGGGAGGAGGAAAGGGGCTGAAGGTGTGTGTGTGTGTGTGTGTGTGTGTGTGCGCGCGCGCGCCTTGGTGCAGTCAAGAGGCGCTGCCCCCAAAACCTGCTTCCCTACTCCACCCCCAATGCACCGCCGCTACCAGCAGGGGCCCAGCACTGATACGGCGTCTGGATGGATGCAGCTGCAGCAGAGACCAACAGCGTGCTCCCGCTCCCCTACAAATAAGCTGAGCATTGCAAGACAACCCCCGAAAAAAACCCCACATACAGCCGCCCCTCGCTTCCGCTGCACCCCCAGCCTTTTTGCTCCAGCCACTTGGCTCCCGATTCCGCTCTTGCCTGGACACAAGACCCCCCGCACACCTTTCGCCCGGGGAGCCCTCCTCTCCGAGTCCCCCACCTGTGTCTTCTCCCCCCACTGCCCCTCCCCCCCACGTCCAGTTGCACTTTCCGATCCGGCTACCTCGCCTTAAGCCGGGTGCACCCCCTCTCCCCCGACATCACCCCTTCTCTCCTCCTCCATCATCATCCTCTCCCTCCTTCCTGCTCACCTGCATCCTTTTCCCCTCTGCCTGCTCCTTTTCTCCTTCGCCCCCGCGCCGAACCGCTGCTTATGACCACCACCCCCCCGCCGGAGCGCACCCAGTCCTTCCGACCCTCCACAAGCCCACCCTTCCTCCTCAGGTGGGGGAAACCCACTCGGGTCTCGTTTCCCTATCCCTGCTCCGGCGGGCGGGCGGGAGCGCAGCGGGAGCGACATCGGCATCATCATCATCATCATCATCGGCGGCGGCGGCGGCGGCGGCTTTCGCCGTCCCCTCTGCCCTTACCTGCAGCGCGGGAGATGCCGCCGGAGTAGCCGGTGCTGCGCGAAGGGCGGCCGGCTGGTTTTGCGCCCTCCGCCAACGTCGCCTCCCTCGCCCCGGCGGGCACCGCTAGTGCGGGCCGGCGCCGCTAGAGGGCGCTCCTCCCGGGTACGGAGGGACGGAGCAGTGTGTGTGTGTGTGTGTGTGTGTGTGTGTGTGTGTGTGTGTGTGTGTGTGTGTGTGTGTGTGTGTGTGTGTGTGTGTGTGTGTGTGTGTGTGTGTGTGGGGGAGGGGGCGCAATGGAAAGCGGCGGCGGCGGCGGCGAGGAAAGCTGCGGCAATCCAGGGGCGGCGGAGGAGGTGGAAAAGAAGAGATGGGGACTTTGTGTAAGGGAGATCGGCCAGGCAAGGGAGGAGAGGAAGACGGCAGGGCTCCTGTGCTGGAGGCGGGGACGACGTGTGCTCCACCGTCGGTGTGTGCGGGGTGCATTACGCGCGCGCGCGCTCCAGCGAGAGACTGAGCAGTGTCTGGGTGCCAAAAGGGGGAAATAACCGGGGATCGGTCGGTCCCGTCTCATAGGAAAAGATCGGGCATCGCTGGATGGGCAGACCAAATTGAACGTAGGCAAAGGGGTTCTTCCATTCGCGTCGCCCTCCCCGCGCCCGAACTGGTGTGGCTTTTGAGCTTCAACCAGGGATCTTTTTTCCCCTTCCCAGGCCGAGACCACCCCCTTTTTGCTGCGAGAGGAGGCTGAACGGTTTCTCTGCCTCCTATTGCCCTGCTCGCCGCCTCCTCCACTGCACGAAGATTTGCGAGTAAAACGTAGAGGGGACTCCTTTCCCTCCCCGCCCTTAATTCCCGCCCCTCTACCATGCTCCTAAGTGTCGAGCCGAGTAAGGGCTTAAGCAACTGAAGCTTTCTGGATAAAAAAGAAGGGGCCTGGTGAGTTTCGTTATTGCTCTTAAAGGGTACCTTTCATAGACTACAACTCCCATGCACCCCAGCCTTTTGGTTGGTAAAGGATAGCTATGGGTTCAGCAATACAGTATAGTGATGCCAGGATTTGTAAGGTCAAAATACCAGGCCCTTTTGGGTGGCAGGGGAAATGATGTCACATTCCTTCCAGGAGGAGGGAAAACCCTGTTTTGGAATTAGGTTTAGCATGTGTGAAATCAATTTCAAAAATTCTAACATGACAGGGACTCATTTTCCCCCTCAGGCAGCATTGACTTGACATTGCTTGTGAAAGCTATTTATTTTGAATCGTTTTGGCATTTGTGGACAATCCTCTCTGTGTAAATTGTATCTGTGGGGATTGTCAAATAATGGCTGTCAGGATCGCAGGCTTTCACCTACATTAAACCATTGCAGTTTGATCTGAAAAGAGAGCTAGCAGTGAGGCAAAGGTTGGGTGTGGGAAAGTGTACCCTCCATTGCAAGCCTAAAATCTATTGGAACTGTCAATTTCTCTGATCAGTTTCTCTTTGCTACTGACTAGTGTGCCTTCTCTTTGACTAGCCTCTGCTGCTGCTTCCCTGGCTCTTTCTTGTCCTTCCCTCCCTCGCTCCCCCCCTCTCTCTCTCTCTCTCTGTGTGTGTGTGTGTGTGTGTGTGTGTGTGTGTGTGTGTGTGTGTGTGTGTGTTGGACTGCAGGGAAGGTTTTCTGTCCAATCTGTTTTAATTTTTTCTGTTTGTTACACTGAAATAGCACTATGCCAGATTGCAAGAAACAAAAGAGTTAAAAATAAAAATAAAGCCACATCAGGACCAGCTAGTGACTGTGAGACTGTGAGAGGCAGCCAGCACAAAGGCTGATGAGGGCAGGACAAAGCCTCATATGATTCTAAAAGCCTGAACTGATGTACAACACAATTAAAAACAGATTTAAAGTTTTCCCAAGAGGACACACACACACACACTGAAACAAAAACCATGTGACTTTAAACCAACTTCAAAGCCCCTGCTCCGTCTCATGATTCATTTTTATAGTGTAACCATGTCCTTGGTTGCATTCTTCATGGTGTATTTTCCAGGGAGGAGTAAAAACTCTGTTGTATATTAGTTTTTGGAATTATTTGGTTTTGAATGAATAGTTAGAACTAGAGTTGCAAATTTTCTGAAATCTTTTTTATAGGGGAGAAGGTAACAGGGAAAAATGTTTTCCCCCTCAGTTCTTTCTAGTATTTTCCAAAGTATTTTTTCCCCATGGCTTCAAAATTTAGGGAAATTTTGCATCTCTCATTAGGACCCATTAGCTTTACAAAAGATCTGCTCCAGTGGGAGATTAAAACTGCTATAACTGCTTTGGTCATACGAATCAACAGAGCTGCCTACATTATTGGATTGTCCTTGGAAACCTATGTGAAGACTGCCGTGATAAGTGCCCACATGTCCAAACGTAGCACCACTGGTGTTTGTGTGGAATGCTACTTTTTGTCTCTTCTTGGAGTCACACCTTAACATGCCAAAGGTTTCAGTGTGTCAGTGAGGCTGACAGCAGTCCCATCAGGAGGCCAGACTTCATTATGAGCTTGAACTCCTAATCACCCAAGTTGGAATGGTCACAGCTAAGACACCAGAGTAAGATGCACCCAACCTTTTCAAGGCAGCTACTGGGCAGCACTGGCAGAAAAGGCAACAGCACTGTCACTAAGTTAGCTTTTGCTACTACTTACACTGAGGTTGACAGTGAACCTTCTTTATTATGAAAACCCTATGCTGAGACAGTCTAAAATGAAACAAAAGACAGTACTAGAAGAGGAGATTCCCAAGTTAGAAAGAACTCAGTCAGCTACTGGGGAAAAACAAAGGACAAGTATGAATACCTGTGTCACTAATAACTCAATGAGGTTATGGATGAAATGATGTCTAGTGGCTGATGTGCACACAAATGAAAGGAAAGTCCAATGCTGTATAACACAATTGGAATATGGAATGTGAGAAGTATGAATCAAGGTAAACTGGAAACTGTAAAACAAGAAATTGAATGTATAAACATTGCAGTTCTTGGTGTCCATGATCTAAAGTGGACTGAAATGGGATATTTTCAGCAGACATCTACAAATTGCACTACCCTGGAAGTGACAAATGCAGAGGAAATGGAGTAGCTTTAATATTGAGGCAAAATGTTACAGTGAAAGCACTGGCTGTTATGGGCTACAATGCAAGGTCTGCTCGTATACAGTAATATCAGTCAGACTTTATGGAAAGCCTATAATAAATAATAAACTTTATTTTTATGCCGCCCTTCTCCCTGAGGGGACCCAACATAACCATCATTCAAGTCTATTTTCCAGATGTTGAAGAAGTTGAAACTGAAAGCTTTTGCTCAAACATACAAGAGGAAAGGGATTACACACCAAAATAAGACATGTTTATAATAATTACTGTAGTAGTCTGATCCATGGAAGGAAGTCCAGAGTCCGCATTCCATGAGAGCGAACGCACTCTTGATGGGGCACTCTGCTGAATCCACATGTTTGCAGACCTTGCTATCCCCCCAAACCAGCTTGGATAAATTGGATAAACTTTGTTCACCTATTACTATTTTAGCTAAAGCATTAGTTATTTTTCATTACTCAGCTTGTGTACCCTGCCCTGCTCATCTCTGTTATTTACTCTCGGTTACTGGGATAATTCTGTTTGCCTTCGGTTTCCCTTTACCTGTTCTCATCTCCACTCCATCTATTCTTCTCTACTTCTCATTAACTCACCTTTCTCATTAACTCATCCCCCATCTGCAAACAGCAAGGACATGGGTTATGGTAATCAATAACTGGGCAAGGCATGCTCTGTTCACGAGGCAATTGTCTATACAGCAGCCAGCCAACCAGCATATGTAATGTGTAACCAGTCACTGATTCTGTGCATACTGTGGAATGTAAATGATATGTAATAAAACATGCCGAATGGCAAGGGGCGACATCATCGCTCCGCTGGTCGGACAACTGGACTCGAGTCTATGTTCTTTCATCCGGATCTCCCACAAATTACATGTTTATAATCATGGAATGCTAATACAGGGAGCAAAGCAGAACCAACTGTTGTTGGAAAATAGGGTCTAGGGGTAGAAACAAAGCAGAAGAATGACTCATAGAGTTCTGCAAAGCCAACAATCTGTTTATTGCTAAGACATGTTTCAAACACCTGAACAGGTACATGTGGACATCACCAGATGGTCAGTAAAGAAGTCAAACAAACTATGTGTCATTGGACACAGGAGATGGGGGAGTTGTAATCTCTCTGTCAAAACAACACCAGGAATGGATATTTTTTTTTTTTTTGGAGTACATCTCTCAGAATCACCCCCACTGAACCCATGTGCACATTACCCTGGAAGGCATGGGTTTTTGAACAGCTTGGAAAAGTTAGGCATTTCACTACAGTTCCTGGAATCCAGTAGTCACCATATTCCCCATGGTGGCTGTGGGATTCTGGTAAATGTAGCTCAAAACTCCCAAGTGCTTTCCATCTCTGCTGCTGAACAACTTTATTTTGGTGTCCAGTGTTTTTCAACCACTAGTGTGCCACCTGGCTAAAAATATCAGCTTTGTGTTCAGCTTCTAAAAAAATTTTCATAATAAAGTAATTATAAAATACTTTCTTTGTTTTATTTGATTCCATTCAAGTTGAAGGTTAATTTTTTTAACTTTTCTAATGGTGGTGTGCCTTGTGAAGATAAAAAGGTTGAAACACTGTTCTACCACCTGGCTAAAAATTCAGCTTCTAAAAAAATAATTTGTTCCAATACACTGGAATCTGTAGTCATTCAGCTGTTTGGTTCCTGCAGGTTCAACAGGGAGTGATTGTGCATTTTGTACCCTATATTCTGACTTATGGCAATCCATCTCAGGTTGGTATACTCAGAGTGATTTGGTAGTCCCCTTTCCTGGAGCCACTCTGGCACTTGGGCTGTTTGCCCAAGGCCACATGGGCTGGCTTTTCCCCAAGGAAACACAGTGAAGACCCAGACTTCAGTGGGCTTCCACAGTGAGCTGTCCATCCATCTTTGCTACTGATGAAACAAAAAGACAGGATATAATAGGAAAGGGGGAGAAGAGGGAAGAAGGAAGAGAAAAAATGAAAATAACAAAACTCAGGCACATGAATTAAGCATTAGAGCAGTGGTTCCCAACTTGGGGGTCGGGACCCCTTTGGGGGTGTCAAACAACCATTTTACAGGGGTCGCCATGAGCCAGTGAAGAAAAAGGCACAAATAGCTTGGGTCTGGAGAGGGGGGGAATGGGGGAAGAATGAGTTAGAGCTTGATAGGTTGGACTGGTTGTCAGTCAATGGCACGGGAGGCTGCGATTGGCTGAGGGTTCTCTATCTATGGCACCTGCGGCAGTGGCCTGCCAAAGGGGTCTTGTGGCCTCTTCCAAGCAGAGCAAGGGGTCACCACAACGTGAGAAACTGTATTAAAGGGTCGTGGCATTAGGAAGGTTGGGAACCACTGTACTAGGGGGTTCCACAGCCTAATGCACCCACAGCTTGGAAATGCTGCTTTCTGAGACTATAACCTCCACAACCACCAGCCAGTGGGGTGACTGGGGTTTCTGGAGCTTGTGTTCCTAAACAGCAGGTGTTCAAAACTGAAAGGGAAATGGCATCATGGATGATAGCTGGGCAGAAGTCAAGGCTGGTAGAATTGGCACCTGATACAGCTTCCCCTTTTCCCTTCCCTCCCCCATAATAAGACCTGGAGAAAGAAAGGCCTGACAGAGCAAGCTTCTCTGTAGGGCAATTCAGTTTAATATCCAGGACCACCTCCACCATTTTGCTGGTACTCCTGGAAGCACAATCTGCAGCCCCACTTTTAGATTAAGCCCGGGGTTTCTGGCTGGGTCCTAGCAGGGAAACGGTGTATGACTGAATTGGAGGCTGGGGACAGCCATCTGTGCTGGCACCAAATGCTCGGGTTTTATGGCGCATTGAGGCGCCACCTGGGTGTATTTGCGCCACAGAACAACTGACTGTTCGCGTCTCACAATGTGGAAGGGGTTCACATTTCCCTGCTGAAAACGGGAAAGAGGCGACAAATGCCATGACATCTGTGAATATATACACACTCATAACGAAAGAGCAGACAACTCTGAAGGCGGGAGAAACGGCTTGCACCTGAGTACACAGAATACAGATGTTTCACAGGTGTTCCTGTTGTCTTTATCCATCACACAGGAATGCATACAGTATATATACCAAGATACCCAGTTCTTAACTGTACACAGCCAGTGATTTGTCCAAATCCTTTGTGTATCAATGCATGCAAATATCAGATAACATGCTAGCTTTGCTCATACATCTGTGCAGCTGACACTTGCATGTACCTGTATACATACAACACAGGCAAAAGATTTTAAGAAAAAAGTGTCTAGGAGCCCGTGGCACAGTGGTTAAATGCCTATACTGCAGGTAAAACTGCTCACGACCTGGGGTTAAATCCCAGGTAGCAGGCTCATGGTTGACTCAGCCTTCCATCCTTCCGAGGTCGGTAAAATGAGTACCCAGCAAGCTACTGTAGGAAAACAGCAGTTTTGGGGTGTGTTTTTTTGTTCTCTCTTATCCACAATTTTTGTTATCCACAGGAAGGCCTGGAACCAATCCCCAAAGGAAACCGTGGTCCTACTGTACTCTAACAGGGTGTTTTTTTCCCTTGGCTTTCAGCATAAATCTGGCTTCCTGTAGCTTCCCTTTACTCAAGCTCATTATTACGTGTCCTACACTCTGGGATGATTGAGATCAGATCCTGCTCCTGCTCTGTATGACTGCCTTTCAAGTTTTTGTAAAGAGCTGTCAGATTTCCCCTCATTCTTCTTTTCTCAAGATGAAATGTTCCCACTTCCACCAGTCTTTCCTCAAAGGGCTTCATTCCCAGTCCCCCGATCATCCTTGTTGCCCTTCTCTGAATTTGCTCAGGTTTGTTGGCATCCATCTTGAAAGTGTGGCATCTAGAGCTGGACACAGGACAGTACTCTAGAGGAGGCCAATCCCAGGCTGAATAGAGGGGGACTACTATTTCATGGGATTTGGGATCTATACCTTTGTTAATGCATCCAAAATCACATTGGCTTTTTTTGCAGCCATTTCACACTCTTGGCTCATATTCAGCTTACGATCTACAATTCCAAGATCTTTCTAACTTTTCACACGACCCAGAGAGTATTGCTGAGCTGTCTGCGGGAGGGGAGGGAGGGGGAAAATACACGGACAAAAGAAGAAACCCAGAAGAAACCCTTACATCTTGTAACTGTTGCTCTTTGGGCACTCTCCCATCAAATATTTTTCACCTCCCAAAAGTAAAACTGGGTCAGAAGCTGCAAACTCCCTGGTGGGGAATTTTTAAGGGCCTTCCAGAGTGGAAGGATCTGAGCTGATCATCTTGTAACTGGCATTTGCCCCCTTATTGCTTACAATCCAATGGGCCTTCCAGAGTGGAAGGATCTACTGACAAGGAGTTGCCATTGCACAGCGGACATCCAAAGGTGTTCCCAGTCTTCACATGCTTTTGCCAGGTGGGGATTAAAAATGCAAGGCAAGAATGTCATGATTCTTCCAATTCAAATTTGAAACCTGGCCACTCTGCATCCCACTTTCCAAGATGGGACTTTCAGTTGTATTTCTTCTGCACATGACACACCAAGAGCATGTATGCTTGGCTGGCACATGCTCTCGCAGCCACATGCTCCGTGTCTCCCCTTGCATCTCAGTATTCCTGGCTTCAATAGCTATATCTCTTGCTCATGCGCCTCCTGTCTCTCTGGTCTGTGGCTTTTGCACAGAGAGCCCTTGGGCTCTGCTGACTTGAAACATATGGTCCTGCTCTGATCTGACCATTCTCAGTAGTCATGGGGTTTGTAGAATCCAGAGAACACAGTAAAACATGAAGCAGGGCGAATCAGAAGGGGAGATGCTGTGAACAGAGATGGGCATGAACTGGTTTGTCTCAGTTCATAAAGGTGGCAGCACAGGCGCTGCTGCTGTCCACCTCTGCCTCCTCTGGCTCAATCAGTCACTCGCCAGGCCCAAAATGCTAGCTTCTTGTAGCTCCTCAACTCATTTTCCAGTCCTGGCAACAGTTTAGGTTTGTCTGTCCCACCCTCTTGGCTGATCTCCGACTCAGACCAAAGGGCAGGCAGAGAGGTCTGTGCTCTTGCTTGTGTCTGAGAGATTAGATGAGGAGTGGGGTGGGAGGGTGGGTGGGAACACAAGCAATCAGGTCCTGGTGATTGGGTGATTGGGTGATCGGCTGTGGAGGCAGGGGTTGGGAACAGCCGCACCTGTGTGGCTGTCCTTATCAACTGGCATGCACTGGGACGAACCGGTCTGTGCCCATCTCTAGTTGTGGTCTAGTTGTAAACAGCCCAGAGAGTGCTTGGAGTACTATGGGGATATATAAGCAGAACACTTTGCTTTGCACATCTTCACTTTACAGCCAATTCCTCTGCCTGGGTGAGTGTCCACAGAAAGCTGCCACAGAATGAGACAAATCCATGGTCTATCAAGCTTGGTTTTGTCAACATTAATTGGCAACAGCCCCCCCCCCCACAAGAAGTAGCTTCTGGCAATAACTTTTCCTCTCCTACCTTGAGTTGCTGGCGATTGAACTAGGCATCCCCTGAATGAGAAATACTGTATATGCTTTTCCACTGAACATCAATCAACCTCTTCTCTGTATGCAGACAGGGGGCCAACCTGCCTAAAAGGCTGTTTTCCTCCCTCACCTGGAAACCTGTTCCTGAACTTAAATTATGAATTTCTTTTTAAATAATTGAAAATACTTTGTGGATGCTCAGAAAACCCTGTAGGTTGGGGTTTTGTTTCTATCAAGGTTTAGTCGCAACAAACCAAACACAGGGAATTGTTTCAGCTGCAGTAGACAGAGTCTTTCCAGGAAAACACCTCTAACAGCTGGAGGGTGTTATAAGGCAGGTCCCTCTTTCATTTCTGATCAAGCCATGAGATTCAGAGCTCTAGTGACACAGGAGGGCAGCTTTTTCTGTCAGGCTCAGTTGGGGACTATATGAGGAAGAGAAGAGAACTTTACGCTGCTGCTGCTGCTGCTGCTACTGCTACTACTACTACTATTACTACTACTACTACAGCAATAATAATAATAATAAATAAATAAATAAATAAATAAATAAATAAATAAATAAATAAATAAATAAATAAATAAATAAATAAATAAATAAATACTGGGCAGTTTGTTCTCTGTAGGTCACATTTAGACCTCATTTAAGGTTTTGGAGCCTGAAGAAAATTTAGGCTGTCCAGAATTAATAGAAACATTTTTGAACTCCCAGAAAGCTGGCAAAGAAAAAAAAAAACAGAAGCTGGCTAGAGAAAATCTGTTTCAGATAGTTTATAAGCCAGGGGATTTACAAGAGGTCTTGATCCTGAACAAATAAGTGGAGCCACTGACACTAGTGAGGAACTTAGGTTTCTCATGAAATGGAAAACCTCTGATGAAGCGGACCCAATGCTGACCAAAGAAGCTCATGAGAAATGCCCTTGGATTGTAATTGCATTTTATGAAGGACAGCTAACTTGGCATTCATGTCCAGAAATTGAAGCACAATCATTGTTTGGGTTCTCCCTCCTGCTCCCTCATATTTATGTATACATACATATACATTTCTACATACAGGTGGATTTAGTAGGACTGAAGGGGGAAGGATGCGTTGTTTTCATGCAGAGAACATGAGTCAATGCACATTATTTGTTCTGAGTGCATCCTTACATAGGATGCTTTTATCAAGGGAAGGGATGACAGGGCCAGCGTTTTGGCCACGGGCACCTGCCTGTCACTGTCCTTTGCTGTCACGCCACTGCCTGGCTTCATGTCAGCTCATGGTAAACTAATCCCGGATGACAACCAGACCTAACGGGTGAAGCTACCACAGGAAAGAGCAGTTACTCAGAATGTGCAGGGGTGGGGAGTCGGGAGAGAGACAGTGGGAATGGAGATGACACTAACTGGACATTCTTGGCCAGAGGCAAGGGATTCACAGCCGTGCTTCTTTTCTCATTTTTTTTTTAAAAAGTGTGCTTTCCCCATGATCTCACTCTTTAGATCAGCCCTTTGGCCCAACGCTCCCCTGTTGTGTGAGATTACAGCCCCCATAATCCTCAGGCAGACTTTCTGGAGGGTGCCTGGATGGGTAAGGCCACTTGACAGGTGCACTGCCATTTCCAGGGCATCAATGATTCTTCATTCCAATTGTCTTCCTTGATCACTAGATTCTGCTTCTTTGCCCGGGAATACTGGGGATCCTGGCCCCTGATCCCCTACCTTCCTAATAGTGTGCCTATTCAAAGGCCTTCTTTTTCTTCCCTCAAGTCGTTCAATAATTTTCTCCTGATAAGTAGTCCTGATGTCTGGGCAGATGGAGTTCTGTCCACCTAACTCTCTCTGCATTTCCCAACCATCAAGGGTGTTCTGCAAGGTGTCCTTAGGCTGTACAGGTGGTATGGTGGGGTAGTAGATGGGATATAACCAGATGTGCTGCTGGCGAACCCTTTGCATTGCCTGCAAGTGATCCCGCCTTCCAACCACACACCAACCATAGTGGGCTCCAGTTGTCATGGTCTGGCAGAATCCTGTGTATACCTTTCCTATCCCAGGCCAGAATTCAGGAGAAGAAGGTGATCGACTTGCATTACTTCCTACAGTTTGTTTTCCCCTAAGCCCAGTGTGAACAAGCCTACTCAAAAGATACTGTACATGTGAGTTCCAGATCCACACCTCAGCTATGCAGATAACATCCCATGCATCTGAAGTGGGCTCATCTATAGTCCTCAAAAGTCCATGCTATCGTATGGGGGCAAGTGGGCAGGCAAGGTGGATGAGTTGTGGGGTGGGAGGAATTTCCTTCCTCCGCTAAACTATGGAGGGACCCATAACCAAATAAAACTGGAAGCAGCTAGAAGTCAACGATAGTTTCTCCAAAAATGTGCTTGGGATCAATATGAGGGGAGAGCAGCACATGCCTTCCACCCCACACTTTTCATGATCCTCCAGTCGATGGCAACCCATTCTCCTTTTTGCTAAGGACGTGAGACTCTCGTTAAGTCTCGGCCAACAAATGAATCGTTTGTTTCCAGGTTGAACGAAGCCAGACGTGCTGGCTATCCCCCCACCTCTGAACTCTTGCAAGCCAGAAGTCCATGCTTGGAAGAACTGAGAATGAAAGGGGCTGGGACAGGAATCTGGACCATTATTTCCAAGGCAACCATATCCATGGCAACAGGCCAACCAATCAGTCACTTCCCCTACACATCTGGCAGTTCTGGTTGATTAAAAAAATAAGGGGGGGGGAGACTAGAAGAGAAGAGTGAGAAGCAGGCTCCCCATCTGCAACTGAGAAAAGAACGCCCTTTCTGAAAAGGTGACACAAGACAGTGGGAGGCAGATGAGGAGGAGCCAAAACGAGGTGGTAGAACACATGTCTGGCATACAGGAGTCTGTGGGTTCAGTTCCTGAAATCCCCAATTAAAAATAATGATCTTCCATAGCAGGTTGAGCAGGACCTACCGTTAAAACATGATGAGGAGTCTTGTCTTGTGTGGCAGCTCCTGGGAAATGGTGGCAGTATGTGGGAGGAGAGAATGGCCTGCCATCCCGTTTGCCGTACCGTGAAGGAGTAAGCCTTGCCCTTTCCGATAGGGAATAAGAATTCAAATGATGGCCCAGCTGGATTTGGTAAGTGCTGCAGGCCTTGGGCCAGGCCTGATAGCAATGCTGACAGAGGACGAGCTGGCGTTTTGGACTGCTTATGGCATGGTCCAGTACATGCTATCTTCCATTGCTCAGAGAATGTACAGGTGGTCACAAACAGCCCAACCATGTTCCTTGCCCAAGGTGGACATTTTCGGTACATTGTTATGGATATCTATCTATCTATCTATCTATCTATCTATCTATCTATCTATCTATCTATCTATCTATCTATCTATCTATCTATCTAATATTTGAGCTGGATTGAAGTGATTCCTGTATTCTTAGAAAGGTTGCTTTAAAGGAGATCACTAGAGATGGGTGTTTCGTTTCGGAACTGGACCCCTTCCGAAATGAAACACCCACCTCTAGAGATCACTCCCAGCCAAACGGCCCTTTCCAATGCAATGAGACGTAATACTTTATCACCATCTCACTGCACCCTGGGCTAGACTAACACACTCTTTGGTTTATTAATGAGGCAGCTCTGTTTTGTGACAGTCACCCTGGTTGTCCAAGACAACCACCCCATAAGAGACAGCAGCCAGAAAGGACAGCAATGGCCACACATCAGCTGAGCTTCCTGGCTATTTCCTTCTCTTAAGAGGACAGAGCTTACTATGCCGGAGATGGGAGACATGAAGATAAGATATTTAGTGATATATGTAATAACTGCAGGTAGAATTGTGTATGCTATGGTCTGGAACAAGGCAGAGATATTGAAACAAGAAGAACTGACAGAAAAATGTATGGAAGGTGGGGGGGAAGAGATACTGTACTGTCAGAAAAGTTAAAGGACCAACCAACGGAGAAAGCATGTGAAAGCTGGGACCTGTTCTACAGAGGGATTTGTAAGATGTTATGAAACAGAACTGGGAAAAAAGGAGGTTGATAGAAATAGACAGTGATGAGACTTATTAAGAGCAAGAAATAATGTATTTTCTCCTCTATAAGACATCCCCATGTATAAGATGGCCCCCATCTTTTTCAATCCAAAATTACAGTTTTTGCAACCAAGCGGTTCTGTCCTCAGCTTACTTCCATGTATAAGATGACTCTCAATTTTTAGTCTAAAATTTTTAGACTATAGCCTTATACATGGGGAAAATACTATACTGTACTGTACTTGATGATTAGGCCAATACAGTATAACAGCAATATGCTTAAATAGAGATGTAACAAAGAATGTGATGATTATCTTCTCCCCACAAACCTGCCTTTTGTCTCTCTCTTTCCCTGTATCTCTTCCTTACACCTTCCCTCACTCCCGGCCTGATTATCCTTCTTTCCTTTCCTTATTTGACAAAAATAAAACATAAAATAATAATTTAAAAACAAAACAAAACACAAGAGGACAGAGCGATAGCTGCCCCACAGCTGGCGCCATTTCCTAAACTGCTCCTTCAAACAGTGAAGTGGACGATTTTCCTGTTGGTTCAGCTGTTTTCTGTACATTGGATAGGAGGGGTAGGGAGAGACTCCTACCCTCTGCCTCAGGCAGCAAAATGCCTTAGGTTAGGTCAACGCCAGTGTCAAGTGATGGGAAATTCTCAGTGGGCAACCCTTTTTAGGCCTTGGTTCCTTTTGAAAATAGGATGCCGGAAGCTTACAGCATTTCATAATATTTGTATTTATTTGCCAATAGGAAGTTTGAATGGAGATGGGTGAGGGTGAGTCGATTTAGCCAAAGTCTGTGGCTCCCAAATTAGGCCTTGCGAGGGAAATAGCCCGCCAAGCTCTCGAGAGGCTGTTGGCTTTTTCAGAACGCAACCGGTTCCCTCCTGTGAATCGGCCCAAGCCAAAGATCCAACTCCAATCTGCTTTTATATTCTCCAGCGGGCAGCCCAGATTACAGTGTCCTTGGCCCCTAAAAAGTGGGGGCAGGGGAGAGGTACTTAATATACCTTTCAGGTATTCCACAGCCATTGTTAAGGCCTGCTCTTGAGAGCAATTGGGCTACTCTATTATTGTTCCCATGGTAACTCACTGCTTTGATTCGTGGAATGGCAGAGCTCAAGTCAGCAGGGTTGGCGTTCTGGACCTAATGGAACAGCAGGGATGGAAATAATATTATCCCATCCCATTCTGCCTTCTCCTGCTTCCTCTGCAGTCCTCAAAAGAGAGTGAAGAATACCCCCAGCAACAATATGCGGTTGCGAGTGATCCATGTTGTAATGTGAAATATTCTGAAGCAGTTGATCAGAGGTTTACCCAGTTAAGACCTCTTAAGTTTTACAAATGAGCTGTTCCCCAAGGAAAGGACTAACTAAAACTGAATCAACACAGCTGGATGCATTTCTGGTCTCTTCTTGGGCGTGTTATCTGTGCAGATAGTCACAAGGAGCACCTTGCTTCAGATGTTACCACACCAGCCAAAATCCTATTGCTTAGTGTAATCCAATACACTAGGCTAGGACCATTGAATAAATGGGGATTTGGTGAATCAATTCTACTGTGAGTTCTATTGTTCCATATGGGTCTACTCTACATGCAATTTATTTTAGCACGGTTAACTCACTAAATAACCATTGACTCAATGGGCCAATTCTAGGGTGATTTAGAATGGTAAGGAGCCGTATTTTGGCCTGTACCTATTTAATAAAAAGCTGAGTACTCACCATGCTTTATCGGAGTGATAGCCATAACATGAGTTGGCTTTTTAAGCCTCAGCCATCAAATGAGATGGATGTAGCTCTGGAGGCCACCTACACCACCCCCATTTATGCTTTTCTAACTTCAGAAGAAAATGGCAAGGTAGTAAATGTTGTTACAGTACCAAACTTGGATCCAGGGAAAGTTGGGTTCAAATTTAGCCATGACAGTCACAGTATGTTTGGAAAAGTTACCTTTTTGCTTATGATTGCTGGGGGGGGGCATTTATGGGAGTTGTATTCCAAAAGCATAATTTCCCAAAACTCCATATGAGTTGTTGGGAGTCATTGTCCGTTAGCTGAACTCATATCACTGAGTTATGTCCAGGAAAAGGGTGGAATGGAGCAGGGCAGGTGGGGCAGGATTAAAACTGCTTTGAAAGAAGCCAGATGATTTCTCCCTCATCCAGCATCTCACAACAGGTCTGCCCTTCACCAGGTAGGAATAATGTCTTAGGGCTGAGATGGAGATTGTGTGGCCATCCAGGAGTCTTTGTACTACGTACGGTAATACAGTGGACCCTCGTATGACAAACAGTTTGTATAACAAAAATCTGTATAACAAAAATTCCAGAGATAGGGGAAATTTGCTTAACAGAATCGTCTATGGGGCAAATCCGTGCAACATAAAAATGGTTGAGATTAGGGATTACTCTGTTTTCAATGCATTCCTGTGGGAAATTTGTATAAAGAAAAATTTGTTTAACAGAATTTCATTTGGAACAAATTAATTCAGTACCACTGAACCTCATAAGATGAATGCCCTTTAAGACGAAAAACTCGTAAAAGGAATGTAATTTCTGGGGATATGAAAAACTTATAAGACAAATTTTTCCTTCTCGTTTACATTCATCTTATGAGGTACCGTTGACCCTCACCCAACCTGAGCTGTTTGCAAGGCAACAGCCCAGGCTGGGTGAGGATTAATGGATCCCTGCTCTGCCCGCAAATTTGGTGGGCACAGCAGGGATTCACTGACCTTCGCCCAGCCCGTGCTGCTTGGAAGGGAAGGAGCAGTGGCAATCTGCCACCGCTGCTTGCCTTCTAAGCAGCACAGGCTAGGAGAAGACCCATGGATCTTCTCCCAGCCCGGGAGGGTTTGAAGGCAAGTGGCGGTGGCAGATCGCCAATGCAGCTTGCCTTCCAACCCTCCCGGGCAGAGAGAAAATGCATGTTAAAATGTCCCACCATGAGTGCTCTGGTCCCAGCTGGAGAACTCATGGCAGGACATTTTAAAATGCATTTTCTCCCAGCCTGGGAGGTTTGCAATGCAAGCAGGAGCAGCAGATCGCCACTGCCATTTGCCTTTTAAGGTGCCAGGGCTGGCCAATGATCCATCATTCTCTGCTCTGCCCAACACTTTGTTGGGCAGAGCAGGGACTCCTCCTCTTCACCAGAGTCTCTGCACAGAGACACAGGAGAAGAAGAGGTGGCTGCCCCCTGAATCAAGGGACAGCGGAAGGCTGCCTCCCCCTGCAGCTTAGAGACACCTGATTTTCACAGCTCTGAGCTGTCAAAATCAGCTGTCTGTCGGCTGCAGGCGGGAACAGCTGCTGTCGCTTGATTGGGGAAGGGGCTAGGCAGCCTTCCCATAGGAATGCATTGAAAACCTATTAATCCATTCCCCCAGAATGGATTAATTGGTTTTCAATGCATTCCTATGGGAAACTGTGCCTTTTAAGACAATTTTTATAAGACAAATTGACTCGTATAACAAATTAAATTCTTACAAGGCACTACTTGTGTATCCCTTTCTAGCATAGACAGTGGTGAAGTCTGATGGGGAGTGCCATCAGTTTAGCAATACTGTATCTGGCTGGACACATCCCCTCTCTTAACCTATTAAGGAGGGTGAGCTAAAAAAATACAACAGCAGAGGAGAGAGGAATGCAACACATGACAGAGATGTAACCAGCTATTTTGGCCCCCTCCGACAAGCAGCATTGTCTCCCACTATTCCACTCTCAGTCATGGGCATGAAACCTGTTTCCTGAAAAACTGGAGGAGAGTTGGTTTCCCCCTAAAATTATTGTTTTGACTTCTACACTGCCCTGTAATGCTAAAGCATCACAACATAATTATGCAAGGAAAGTGTTGCTCCTCAGCAAGCTGGGTAGTTATTTTACTGATCCTGGAGGGATGGAAGGCTGAGTCAGAGTTCAGCTGGCTACCTGAACCCATCAGGATCAGACTCATGCCATGAGCAGAGGCTTGACTAGTACTGCAGCTTAACTTGCAGAGCAGAAAAAGAAAGTGTATGCTTTCAAGAAATGGGAAGTGAGTAGCACTGGAACACAACATTCATCATTATTTTACCAACCGAAGGGTCATCCCTGCATTTCAGTCCCATCTCAGTTGTGGTGCCCTGGACAAATGCTCACCTAGGTATGGCCCTGGCATGTGCACAAAGCAGCAGGTGGAGATTGTGGGTCCGTGGACTGAAGCATGGAAACAGCCTGCATCTGTCTGAGAAACCGGCAACCGGAGTTCATGCAACCTTGCCAAGTAGGGATACCCTCAGAAAAGATCTTTGGGACAGAGGTTTGGGGACACACCCAGAAGGAACAGGTTGATTGGGGCAGGGTGAACACCAGGCTGACTCGCTGCATTTTGAAGTTGGAAAAGTACACAACAGGAAAAGCTGTGTGCTTGATCAGACCAAAAGGAGCTGTGGTCCAGCACCCTGTCCTCAGGGTGGCCAATGGGAACCCTAGAAAAACATGACGTGAGCAGAAGAGCATCTCTGTCGGACTTATGTCACCTTGATACCTCTGATAGAGAATATATAGCTATCATGCCTTGCAGCCCTTGATCATTTTCTTCTCCAAGTAATAGCCATTTGTGTTGAACAAAGCCCCCTCCCATGGCACAAAGCCATTTGAAATGAATGAAATAGTTCTCATGTACGATTGTTAATGCCAGGCTTCAAATGATCTTGCTGCACCACTGATTCTGTGGGATTCTTGGAAAGGTTCCTATGTGTTTATGTAATCCCATGGCCTGCAAAAGGGATTTGCCTTGGGTCACTCACAGCTTTATTGACCCTCCCACAAATATTCAGAACCTTCTGAGCAAAGAACTTGGGTTGCTTGTTTATTCAGATTGACCTTAAATATAACCAGGAGGTAAACAATGAGCAAAGGCACATACTCTGGTAAACAAGGAGAAAAGGTGAATACTCTGGTTAATGTGCCTAGCTTCACTGATGCAGTCTGCCCTTCTTAGAGCAAAACAGTTTCAGCAGCTTTCATTTCCACCAGGAGCAGGCATTTTGTAAAGCTAATGGGTCCCAATGGCTCCTTTAAGACTAAGCAACCTACAATACTTTGTATTAAAAAATAATCATTTACAATAAAATAAGGTAGCTGAGAAGACCCATTTCCTCTCTAAATACTTTGAGGATTGCACATCGGCTCAGAGGAAACAGGGAGGAAACAGTGACTGGCATATAGCATCATGTCCTTGCTAAATGAGAAGTCTCAATGCTTTGACTCTCTTAGTCTTAACTCCTCAGTAGTGAAAATGCCTCCGCGAAAACAGTACTTGACATGCTATTTTTAAGAGTATCTTTTTGCAACAGTCATGCTGAGCAATCATATTGTTTTTCAGAAATTATCAGCTTCATATTGTACGTCATCAATGTGTTGCCTGTTCCTTGCCAGTTCACAAGAAAAAGACAGAAAAAATGATCTCCATTTCCCACTAGTGGTCAGTTCTGATACTGCACCCTGAAAATACAAATGATTTTAAAAAAGCATTCCCCTTGCTGCTTAAGACTCTGTGCCTGTTAGAATTTAAGAGAATGGCATAAAACTTGGAAACCTCCTCCTGACAAATAATTCTTAAAGTGCCTTAAAATACTGGAAAATTAATATGTGAAAGTTATTGTACTAGAACAGGCCTGCCCAACAGGTAGACTGGGGGCTACCAGTAGTCCGCAAAGGGTTCAAAAGTAGCCCGCCAGCCATCAATGAAAAATATGTGGGGATAAGTTGTCCACCTCTACCTCCCCCAACCCAAGGACCACCGCTGCTCCAGCAAAGCTCTGGTTCTGCCAGCCTACTGTCTCAGCCGAGCGGGGCAGTTCAAGGGCCATGGCACGGTCCCCTGCTTTCCCTATGGGCCAGATGATCGGCACGCCACTGTCTCACGGCCAATTGAGTTGTGGGTGCAGAGCGCAGGAAGGGGAGTGGAGGGGTCAGTGAGGGGTGGGGTCATGGGCGTGCCCACCTCCTTTGCGTGGTGACATCCCCCTCTTCTCCCCCCCAGAGAATTTCATCCTCCCACCCTTCCATCCTCCTCCTCCTCCCAACCCCACAGATGACCTGCTGCTCCTCCTGCTCCCCTTCTAACCTAGGCCCTCCTCCTTGCGCCACTGTAGCGATGTGATTGCCCCGCTGCTGGCTTGGCCCATCCCAGTTGCACAGAGAACATGGCAGAGGTGAGTGAGAGCTATGGGCAACAGCAGCAGTGGCAGCGAAGAGGCTGGAAGGGAGAAGGGGGAAGGGGGAAAACAGGAGGAGAAGCAGAGTCAAGTCAGGCCCCGAGCGGGTTGGGAGGGAAAGTGCACCTTTTTTTAAAAAAAAGTCTTCCAGCAGATCTGTGCAAGCAGAAGGGGCAATCTGTGCAAGCATGCACACGCCTCCCTTGCACCCATCCACACCAGCTTGAGCGGGTGTAAGGGAAGCGTGTGCATGGTCAGCCTTACCATAGGAATGCAATGAAATATGTTCCCTCCAGAAAGGATTAATTGATTTTCAATGCGTTCCTATGGGAAACCGGTGCTCTACTAACAATTTTTTTTACTTATGAGCATATGCTCGAAACAGATAAAATTCATAAGTAGAGGTTTAGTGTAGTAGCCCTCAGGCACTTTTGTCCGGAAAAAGTAGACCTCGGCCTGTTCAAAGTTGGACAGCCCTGTACTAGAAAATATTGGTCATTCCACCATAACTGTTATGTTACTTTTGAAACATCTGCCCATAAAGCAGTCATTTGCAGGCCACTGGTAATAAGCAACCGTATCACTTGTATCTAGCTACTGAAAAGCTCCACACGGAAGGCTGCTTTTATTTATTCCACCATAGCAAAGCCTACAGGAAACACACCAAAAGGTGGAGAACTATGGCTGAATGAGTTTCAACCCTGGGAAAGAGGCACAAGGGAAGCAGTTGCATCTATTCCAGTGTGCACTGCACACCTATGCACAAATCCATCCTTGCGCAGCCTTCCTTTTGATCTGTGCCTTGGCTCGGAAGCAGAGGGGTGAGAAGCAAAGACCTGGCAGTGAAGAAAGATTCGGCTTCCAGCAAATAATGCGTGATCGATAGGTGAATCTGTTGCTCGCTTAAGGGTGAAAGAACCTGTGCCATACATTTGTGTATGCCTGAATCATCCTGGGAAGGATGCAGTTCCTTCAGTTCAGCTGCCTGTGACGGGAAATGGTTCGGCATTGAAATCATGTCTCCCTTCTCAGATCCAGAGCCTGGGAAATTGACTTTGGGCGTTTATACACGACCCCTAAGCTCCGCCGCAAATGGCTGCAAGGTCCGGACCTTAAAAATGTTTACCCACCAGCTCCGGACTTTGCAGACAATTAAGTGTGACCCCGCCCACTTTAGCGCGACCAAAAAGCAGTTTTCTTGTACCTGGTCTTTGATGGTGACAAATATTTGATCCGGTTTAAGGATAGTGAGTGCGGGGCTCTCCTGGCTTCTGTTTGTTCTTTTTTTGCGCCCCGCCCCTTTAAGAGATCTGAATGCTGCCGGGGAAAAAACGGATGTAAACCGGCAGTCTTTTCTTTCTTTTTTTCCCCTCCCTCAGGCAGCCAGCAACCAGGAAGTGCGGAGGGGGGTGGGGACAGAGGAAGACAGAGGAAGAGCGACGAACCCCTAAGATCTCTGGTCCAAATTTAAGTGGCCAGCGGATCTTAGGGGTCGTGTAAAAAGGCCCTTTGTCAGCTCCAGTTCCTTAAATTTCCCATGCCTTCTGTGTGACCCCAGGTTGTATTTCTACTTCTAGAGCCCAGTGTACACTGGTCACCCTGCTATGAGGTCAGCAGCTTGTACAGTAACACCCCCGTCTATTGCGGGGGTTAGGGACCCACCCAACCCACGATCATTGAAAATCTGAAATATGTGGATGCAGGTCGGGTGGGGGGCACAATTTTAAACATCACGCGCTGCTTGCCAGCAATCCAAGGGGGTGGGGAGAAGCGGCAAGTGATACTTCCGGAGGCAAGCCCAGGGCTCCAGCTGATTGGCGCTGGGGTGGGGGAGAAAAACCTTTTGTTTCCCTACCCCAGCGCCAATCAGCTGGAGCCCGGGGCTTGGGGAAAGGGGGGGAGATTTTAAAAGCTTCCCCCCCTCCCTCATGCCCTTTCGGGGTACTGCGGTCCCGCGATATAGCGGGATTGCAGTATATGAACTGCGAAAGGGCGAGGGACCACTGTACTGCCCCAGTATTGTTAGATACTGCAACTCCCATCATCTCCCATCTGTGGCTATTCCAGACATGGGAACTGGAATCCAAGAACATCTGGAAGCTCACAGGATGCCCCACCCTTGGGTACGAGTGCCTGGTTGCATAAAGGCACATCCCACATCCTGGGCTACAGCCAAGTACTGCGGCTCCGATTCTGAGATACGCACCCCTCTCGCCCTCCTGATTTTCTGTCCCGTGATGCTAGAATGCAACGAAGCCAAAGGCAAAAAGGTTCAGGGCTGACTTAGTTAGGGAATGGGTGATTAACGGTACTTTTGTGCTGCTGCGAAAGGTGAAGGAAGCCATTAGCTCGGATGCTCTTACAAAAGAATCCACGGAAGGGTTTAATCAATCATGTCGGTGAGACATGACCACTAATGGAAACTTCATGTACGGAAGCAAACCTATGATATAGCAAACTCATTCTCTCGCCAAAATGCAGAAGTGGGAGGTATCAGCCAGCAGGCTATGGGAAACCTCCATGGTTTGCTGACAATAGAAAAGAGAAGCTTAAGAATTCTAAAGAGTGTTGGAAGGAGAAAAAAATCCAAACAGCCTAAGAGTATATTCCTTGGTTATGGAAAGCTCACTGTTGTGGGGAGGGGTGACTAGGTGGGAGAGAGAATGGATTGCAGTGTCTTTAAAAAAAAAAGCTGTGACTGGAACTGATTGCTGCTGCATTCTGCGCTGCAACATTTGATTGCAGGTCTCACCTGCATCCTCTTGAAGACCAGCTGCTGGCAACAAACAGCATAAGAAAACACCATCATGCGGATAGCTTGCTTGTAAGCAGACAAATGCATTTGGCTGGTTATATACAGTAAGCAGCTGTCTTGTGCCGTGCTGCTGCCTTGTGACACAGTCCTGTGTCCATCTGTGTTGCCTATTGAACTGCAGCCACTCTCTAGAGTTCCAGAGAGAGGCTGTTTAAGCCTAACCTGGAGAGACTTAAATACACTGGACCCTTGTATAACAGACAGTTTGTATAACACAAAATCTGTACAACATAAAAATTCCAGAGATAGGAGAAACTTGCTTAACGTAATTGCCTGTGGGGGAAATCTGTACAACATAAAAATGAGATTACTCTGTTTTCAATGCATTCCTATGGGAATTTGTATAAAGGAAAATTTGCTTAACATAATTTCATTTGGAACGAATTAATTCCTTTATACAAGGTACCACTGTAGACTCCTTGGGTCTTGGGCAAGCTACACTGTCACCGAGGAACCCCAGAGGAAGGGAAGGAGAAACCACCTTTGAGTACACTATAATCAAGAAACGGTGGAAAGGCTCATCACAAATCAAAATCAACCTGAAGGCGTACGATGGTTATTAATCCCTTTACCGAGCCATTGACTGCGTGCCAGCTCTTAGACTGGGAAAGAGAGCAATTCAAACCCATTTCCAACTTAATCCAATTTATTCAAGAGCCAAACAGCGAGGTGTCAAGAAATAATCAGTTGCTTTTAAAATAATCCAACCAGCCTGGAGCTAATTAGCTAATTAAACCCATCAAGATCCTGGGCCGCTTTGGTATAGCTGGAAAGTTGGCCATCTCTCATTTGCCACCATGTAAGTGAGTCTGTCCGTTTCTTGTTACATTCATAGGCTTTCTTCCAATGTGTTCGAGTGGCACACTTGCTCTCCTTCCCACTGTGTTTGCACAACAATCCTGCAAGGGGGGGTCAAGTTGAGGTCTATGATTTCCCAGGCTCACTCAATGAGTTTCATGACCAAATAGAAATCTGATCGTCTCTTAGGTCCTAGTCCTACACTCTGCCCAACTATACCAACACGGATTTTTAATGATTTTATCAGAATCTCAGTATAGCATGGATGGAGAGAACAAGAATAGGGGCTTTTGTTTGATGAGAGTTCCTTAAAACAATTGTATTGACAAAGAGTTTGTTTTTAACCAGTGTTTTCCTATGGCCACTTGGAGGTCCAGTGTATTCTACAGCTTCCAGGCCGTCACATGGAAGACTTTGTCTTTTGCCAACCAAATATATGTCAATAAAATATATGTCAATAAAAACAACTCAATAAAAGAAGTTGTGGCCTTGAGTGTGCATGAGCTAAAGAGAATTTTTAACGATAGGACACTTGATAGTGCATAGCAACAATTGTTTCTGAATATGCGTCTGCATTACAAAGTTGTGTGTGCAAATTTCACAAAAATTTCCATCCTCTCCTCAATCTTCTCTTTTACTGCTGAAGACAAACTCGGAATTCTGAAGGCAGAGTTCTGGAACTCAGCGTTTGAATCTTAGCAGTTGATCTCACATGAGGTGGAAAATACCAAAACCAGCAAGAGCTAAGGTTAGTTGGTGGAGGCAGGAGGGAAGCTGGTGCTGGGGTGACAGGTGGTGATGTTGCAGTCAAATGAAGAAGGAAAAGGAGCCTTCTAAAATGACTCATAATTATAGTTTAAGTCAAGCCTATGGAGGGTGTGGTTCCCCAGAAGGCTTGTCTTATCTAACTGTGCTGGGAGACAGAATGAGCTCAAGGGTCCAGACGGGTACAAACTGGGAAAACAGCAGTCAGTGATGGTTTGTCCATTCACGGGCCACAAACAAATGAGAAAACAGCAGTCAGTGATGGTTTGAAAGATGGGATTTAGGATGTCTTGAGTTGCAGACTCACAGAGCAGGTTCCTCCCCCCACCCCACCCCAAGGAAGTCTTGGTTAGCGGCTGGTGTGGGGAAAATTAAATGCAAGGGAGCTTGAAAGACTTGGGACGAAGACAAGCTAGACAAGTGTCTACTTACACAGGCTGCTGTAACAGTAAAACCACCCACTGAGCTGGCCAAGGTGTAGTTCCTGGCTGCCTGTCTGACCTGACAATCAATCCTACACAAAGTTTTCTCTAGGTCCACCCCAGCATTGCTTAGAGAATTGATTCAGTGGCACCAGGCTGTCTGGCCAGGGATGTACAAATCACCAACACAGACAAGATTTTGGTGTTTTGTTTCATTCTGGGGTGGTGTGTTTCCCCGAAGTGTCCTGAAATGAGCCACGAAACAGCCAAATTTTCTGCTTTGTGGTTTGTTTTGTGCCCATCTTTATTCAAGTCCTAGAAATAAAGATCCAGGTCCAAAATGGTGAGTCAAGAGGGTAGAATTAAGGACAGGGTGCCTCTGAACACAGAACGGAACTTCTGGTCTCACCTGTGAGTTTTAGGCAAGCTCATTTAGGACAGGGAGGCCTTTAGTTCTTGCCATAATTAATTATAGATATCTACCAGTAGTGTCTGGCCAGTGGTGCTGTGTGTGCCCCCACCCCCTAGAGGTAACTGCCCTGGATGTAAAATTCATAGACATGCATGGCTGCTGTCCCTGGCACGCTCCTACAGTGACTCCTCTTCTTCCCAGCAATGCAAGCCCGAGCAGCCAGGGGGCGCCACTGCCACCAGCGCCGATCTCAAGCTGCTCCATGGCTGCTTCATGGCATCACCCTGGGGGGGGAGTCTCCTGTGGCACCCCTCTGCTCCCCCCCACCCCAGGTTGAATGGGCACATGTGACTTGCACCCTGCAACACTTGCTTTGCTCTGGGTGCTGGAAACCCATCCAACGCCATTGTGTCTGACCTACCTTTTGCACTGAGATATATGGGAGGAGGGGCGTTATGGTTGATGAGCTAATGTATCTAGTTTTGCCCAAGAGAAAAACTCATGAATTCTATTGGAAAGTTGTAGTTCACTGTCCTGAATCGCATTTACCCTGAGTGCCGGTCTGCCCATCATAATGCCTTTCCTCTTTTGCTCATTTGCTCACTCACACGGGTCTTTCTCTCCATCCCGTTACTCATTTAGCTTGTACCATTTTGCCTTGGTTAGAAACCTCTTCGTTCACCACCTGGCATGGAAGTCTTATCCCACCACCCACCCCTGTCTTTTTCTCTCCCTCTCTGTGCTTGAACAGCCTTTCCTTCTATTGCCTCTTCAGTCTACATGCCCCGCCTGCATTGAGCAGGTAGGTGTTGGGCTTGATGGCCTCTTAGGTGCCTTCCAAATTATTCTATGAATTACTTACTAGTCACCAGCCATTATCTCTTCTGTAGGGTTCCCCAATTCCAGACAACCAGAGATGAAAATTATGCACACTATTTGCTCATTACACAAATCATGTTCCGGACCATGAAAGGATTTTACAGTATGAGCCTGCACTTTGACATACGTTAACTTTCTTTCAAAAAGCCAATAGTGGAAGTCCATACAAAGCAAGTACTATGACAAATAATATGTAGCCATAGGTAAGGGCAGTGGTTCTCAACCTGGGGGGCAGGATCCCTTTGGGGATCAAACAGCCATTTCACAGGGGTCGCCATGAGCCAGTGAAGAAAAAGGCACAAACGGCTTGGGTCTGGAGGAGGAAGGGGGAGAAAGGGGGGAAAGAGTGAGTTACAGCTTGATAGGTTGGAGGGGACATCAGTCAATGGCACCGGAGGCTGTGATTGGCTAAGGGTGCCTGTAGAGGGAAGTTCTCTGCCAAGGGGGGCTTGCGGCCTCTTCCAAGAAGGGCAAGGGGTCACCACAACATGAGGAACTGTATTAAACTTCCGCGGCATTAGGAAGGTTGAGAACCACTGGCTCAGGGGATATTGTATCCATTCACAGTTGCAGGCTGTCACTTTAATCCTGTAATAGCAATGACATTTAGCATTATTTGCTACACATAGGATTTGTGTCCATAACACTGCAGAGATCTGTTGGACACCCTACTTTTTAAATCTTTGTGGTTCAAAATGACTTCACTCCTTGGATAAAGACACTGAAAGTCAGTCTCTTGAGAAACAAAAGGACAGAATGTGGCTGAAGTATTTATTTCATTAGACAGAAGTCAGGTGTTTTGATACTGCACAGCTGCATCAGCTTCATATCATTTTAATTCTCATAGTTCTAACATATGACATCATAGGGTTTATAGTTTGGTGGGCTACTTAATGCTAATAGCCATGTACTGTCAAGTCAATTCTGACTGCTGGCAACTTTTCCCAGGGTTTTCCAAGTAAAGAACACACAGATATGGTTTGCATTTCCCTTCTTCTCGGGGTGTCTTCGGACTGTGCAGCTCACCCAAGGCCTCATGGGAGACACATTGGGGAATTAACTTCCAACTCTGACTCTGTACCCAGATAGCTAAATTACTGAGTTGTTTAGCCAGCACTGAATTAACTTTCAACTAGAAAGTTGTAGTCCACTGTCCTGAACTACATTCAGCCCAGAATTATGTTGATTTCTCAGTCTTTCTCTTCTCAAGGTACATTTGTATCTTCTAAGTCAAAGTCCAAATTCTAGGATTCCTTGAGATGGACCCATAAAATTGTCTGAAAGTGTTAATTATATGGTACAGATATATTTCCTCTTTTTTTGCAATGAAAACCTGGGAATCCTGGCCAGTTAAAAAGCTATATGTTGTAGCACAGGTAGAATTTAGTCAAAACCCAACCAACAGGGCAAAACATGTACTGTAGTACAAAACCAACCAGGTATCCAATATTTTTAGGAACAAGGAAGGTTTACTAGGCAACTGGATTAAACCAGAAGAGAAGGATTGGGGGGCGGAGGCTTCAGAAAAAACAAAGCCATCCGGGCCTGTCAGAAATGAAATACGCAGACCACCTGAAATCACCTGCAAGAACTAAAGCTCAGTGTTTCTTGCTTTTGAGGAAATCCCCCCTTCAGCAAACCTCTAATTTCTGATGAAAACCTGTGTCTGCCACCTAGTGAATGAACAAATGATACTGCAACAGGCAACAAAAATGATTTCATTAATTAAAATAATTAGTTCATTTTTATAAACAAAATATTTCAAGGATGCATACTATCAGGGTCCCTTTAGTACACACATTAAGAGTCAAGTCTCTGAACTATGCTGTGTTTGTGTGGGAGGAGAAAGGTATTTTTACTGTAAATGCTTCTGTGGCCATTTTAACATGGTCTTGCTGTTCCAATGACCCAAAGTGTGTACAGTATCAGTATCCATCATGTGACCTGCTCCAGTCCTTGTATATAAAGACACTGCTTGTTGATCAAGGCAAATTTTAGAAGAAATGTTTACTTTTCTTGCAAAATGCTCTTAAACCAAGTTACTCTTAAACCAAGTTACTGTATTATTGTACAGTAATTCCATGGGTGACTTTCTGGAATGTGAAGAACTCACAACACTATGACATGGACATCATCATGAGTACTTTTGCTTTTGAATAGGAAAAACGTTTTTGTTACTTGGGGAAGCTGTGACTTCCTGAGTCACTTCCTATCTGCCTCATGGTACCTCTACATGGTATTTATCTGCCACATAGGAGTGGTTCAAAATCAAGAGCCCTGCTTTCTCAGTCCAAAGGCTTTTCCAGAATGCCATCCAGTTCTCCACAAGTACCACTCTGTTGCTTATAGGAAGTCCACAATCAGGGCTATGGTAGCATTTGAGAGACTTGTTTTCCACACTCTTGTCCAATCCTACTTGGAAGCTGTCGGCTATCTCCACCACTTGTGGCAGTGAGTTCCACCTGCTAACAACATGGCTGCCTATGAAAAGTGGTATGATACTGATGAAATAAAAGGATGAGGGAAATGGGGAGCATCTGTCTTGATTTCCACTGGAAACCAGTGCCAGAGCCATCCATTTTGTGATATCCTTGACTACACTATAAGGATATGAGAGCTACACAGAAAATAAAACAGTCATGGAACAAGATCTATTCATTCGAAATGTGATATTGGAGGACAATTTTATGGATAATGCAGATCATCTGAATGACAAATAATTGGGTTCTACAGTAAATCAAGCCTAGACTCTCTTTATATGCTAAAATGACTGATCTGAGGCTTACATACATTGGATATATCATAAGAAGACAAGACTCACAGAGAAGGCAATAATGCTAAGAAAAGTAGAAGGCAGTGATAAGATGGATTGAATCAATAAAAGAAGCTATAGCCTTGACTATGAAAGACTTGAGGAGGATGGTTAATGACAGGACCTTTGTAACGGCATCAATTCATAGGATCTGAGTTGCATTGAAACTGTCTTGCCTAAAAATACATTTATACACCCATGAATGTTAGGTCATCAGCTTAGTGGTAGTCACGAGCATGGAAAGGAACTGTACATTTTATCTGGTATATAATCAATTGGTCTAAGAGTAGCTACCAAGGTGAGCTGTTATCAAGGTGATCACCTGCTGACATGGAATAGAGAAGGTACCTGTGCCCGTTGGCAAGTAAGTTTTCCTGTCCCTACTTTTGTGTGTTGAAGTCTCTCTCCAAAACTAAGTATCAGGCACGAGATGTTTTCATTGATAGCAGGGATGTTGTCATCACAAACTTTCTTGTTTCACCCAAACTCGGCTGCAATTCTTGTAGCTGTCACTGTTGGGAAAAGGAGGCAAACTGTTCCGAGCACTTCATGTTACTAGGCAAGTATATTGTGACAGCTTGGCATTGAGTGAGCACTTGTTTGACAAAAAATCTGCTCCTGGTGGAGGTGAACATGACTGAATTGTGTGTTGCTGCTGCTTGTTTTTTTTTTTAATGAATCACACCATTGCCCTTGTCCCTTCCCAACTCTCCTTGAGATACGTTTAATGGGGTCTTGGGTGCCACCTACAAGCCAAGATATATCATGAGAACACTTTATCAGAAATATCCAAAGAGTTGGGTTATGGGATCCATGGAAAAATTCAGGAATGTATCGGGAGGAGAAAAGGAAGTGGGTGCATTTCAGATCTTAGGAAGCATCTGTACCCACTGCCTCTTTTTCCTTGCCTCAAAGATGCAAGAAGATGAGAATGAAGGTCTTAAACCACGCTCCGCTTCTAGCAGCCAGTGGGATCCAGGTAAGGACCACGTTCCAGCCAGGTAAGGACCACAAAACAAACACCCAATTCTGAATTTGTAGGATTAGGAGTTCAAGCCATGTACCCCCTCCATCCCTTTTTCTTCATCGTTTCTCCTACAAGATGTTGCTGCTGCCAATGCAAGCTTTTAATACAATTGTCCTGCCCAGTGATGGTGAACCTTTTAGAGACCCAGCGCCCAAACTGCGATTTAAAACCCACATTTTTCGCAAAGTGTCAATACAGCAATTATAACCTGAATTGCCATGCTATGAGGGAGCGATGTTGAAAGGGCTTCGCATGCCATCTTTGGCACCTGTGCCATTGATTCGCCAACACTGGTCTAGCCCCTGTATATGCTTCAGTTTGAATCCAGGCCAGGAGAAAAACAACATCAATACAATGAGGAGGGCTAAAGCCAGTGGAGCAGGGGTGAGGGTGTGATGTTGCAGCATTGACATGAGGAAAGAGCAGCTTTTTAAGTTTTGAGCAGATCTTTACTGCCGTGTGAGATCAGGGGAAATTAAGCAGATCACCTTTTAAACAGCAGGGATTCTATGAAGTCACCTATGTATAGAAGGAAGCTGACTTCAATCATATCTCTGGAATATCTGCAGCACCGGAAATCAGGCCACTAGGGCATCTGCCACACACTGCCTAAGGATAGGGTTGGCCTTGTGCAATCAGCAGGAACAAAAAACTGTGATTCTGTGCCTTTACCTTGGAGAAAAGAACATTACGTAGCAACATGGTTCCTGCCATTAAACGTTTGATGGGACAGGGCCCGTCCTATCATTAGGTAGTGTGAGGTAGCTGCCTGGGATAGAAGATATCGGGAAGTGGGGCTGAAGTGATGTAGGCAAGATGTTGGGAAATGGAAGGCTGTGACCCATATGCCATGCTTCATGCCCTCTATGCTGCTTTGCTACAGTGTGGAAAGATGCTTCCCCATAATCAATACTGAAGTATGATTGACTGGCCTGTCTGGTTAACTTCTGCACATAGAATCACATAACCCTAATGGTAGAGGGGGGTAGGGGCAATGGTCATCTGGACACCACCACCCCCAAATAGGTTTAACTACACTTGAAGGACAGCTCTCCAATCTTTGTTGGAAAACCTGCAAGGAAAGCATGTCTACCACTTTTGGAATTACTCCCTCTGCTGTTGAGCATGTCCTACCACAGTGGTGGTGAACCTTCGGCACTCCAGATGTTTTGGCCCACAACTCCCACAGTCCTTTGTCATTGGCAATGCAGGCTTGGAATTCTGGGAGTTGTAGTCCAAAACATCTGGAGTGCCGAAGGTTCACCACCACTGTCCTACCATAACAAAGTTCTTCATGAGGTTTCATATTCTCCTTTTTTGTCTTTTGCATCCATTGCTTTGAGCCCTGCCTTCAGGGGCAGTGGAAGAGAAGCTTGGTCTACGTTCCATGTGACAGCCCTTTAAATGTATGATCCAGGGAGATGGATTTTATATAACAACTCAGGGAAAGGATGGAGGAGGCGTTTTTGCCTCGGGCAGCAAAATGCTTCCGGTGATATCCGTGAAGGGTTGACAAGCAGAAGACGGAGCAGATTTTATCTAGCATGACTCCCCTTGGGTTCTTATCAATTTGTTGTCCTTGTTTATCCAGTTTACATCTTGATTCTTCTTCACCTTCAGCTCTGCCTGCACCAGGACCTGAGAATGATGGAGCAAATACTCTTCTTCTTGACCTGGAACAGCCTAGTCCTCCTCCACGTAAAACCTCGTGAGTGTTATTATATGAATGAGATCCCTTTTAAAAAGAGCTGGTGTCTTCTGATTAGGCAGAGGGAGGTGCCTGCCTCAGCTGGCCACTGATGGGTGATGGCATTTACCACCTTCTCCATGTCTTCAAGCAGGGCATGAGAGCTACTGAAGACTTAACACAGAGAGGCACAAGAGCAAGGTTAACACATGGTTTCAGCTCTCGGGATGATTATCTGAGCACTTTTACACCTATGTAAAGGAATGATGTCCACATTTCTAAGATAAGAAAGTGTGTGTATCCGAGAGAGGTCCATTCATGATAGGAAAGGTGATAGAAGTTCTGGTCTGCAATACTCTTTCAGAAAGTGCCAGGGAAGGTTGGCTGGTGACACTGTTGTTTTCAAGGGCAGGTGGAACACCTCCAGTATCACAATGTGTTACAAGCAGGTGAAGGCCATTACAGCAGGATGTACGGATCGGGCAGTTTCACAATGGTTTTCAAATAACCTACACTAAGCAACCTATTGTTGTTTGAAATGTGGAGTTCCTGCCCGAGTTCTAAGTTGGACAGCTGAGGACCCATCACTCTCCCTTTCATCTCCTGGGAGCAAAGGCTACAATGACCCTTTCATGGAGGACAAGAGAAAGGGGTGTGAAGGAAGGATCATCTGCAATCCTAACAATAATAATTTAAGGTTGAAGGAAGGGCACAACAAGTTGGAGCAGGTAAAGGACAGTCTAAGCAACCAAGGATGTTCTCTTTCTACTCTACACCATGTAAAGACATAGATCTTCTTAAGTGTAAGTTGAGTTGCATCCAGTCTCAATCAACAACTGCAACCACACCTTCCCATCTGTGTTACTGAGAAGGTAACTCACTGCTTATGATACTGGATGGATTCTATTGCTATCTTGCTAGTCACCGCTGATACACTGACCTTCCAAGTAATGCTCATTATCACCTAAAGTGGTTCCATCTTTGGATGCATTCACAGTTAAAACACACATCCCAGTGGAAGATCGTTGCTTTAAAAGGACCTTGCTGTGCCCCTGACTGCAAAGAATTCTGGGGCACAGTTACAAAACAGCATAGGAAGCCACTTTGCACTTTATACTCTAGCAGACTATTGATCTGCTTACTCCATTAATGTCAACTCTGTCTGGCAGCAGCCTTTAGAGTTCCAGAGAAGATTCTTTCCTTACTCCACTTGGAACCATTGGTGATTTCCCAATTAAATACTAACCAGGGCAGAACCTGCTTAGCATCCAAAATTATATGCAATTAAGCACCTGCAGGTATAGAAGCATAAAACTTGCCAAGGAAATGTCACAGTAGTGTCTAAAGGAGGACAAGAGAACACATAGTCCTGTCTCAAGGTGTGACTATACTAGAAAACAGAATCATTTTTATTTGCAGCCTGTATTCCATTTGAAATCACAATTATTGCTCAAATAGATGCTGCAGATTGATTCAGTAGTTCACCTTTCATGCAGGATACAATACAAGTTCCATTCCAGCCCCCAGCCCCTACCTTCCTTCCTTCCTCTGGTCCCACCTCTGGTGATCTTTCCTTCCTTTGGTACAGCCTCTGCTGATTCTTTTATGGCTTCTTCATTTAAAGCTCCAGACTGATACATTTCTCAAAAACATGTCTATAGAAAAATTACATGGAAAGGTACCTAACAGGCTAAGAGTACAATGAAAAAGGAAAATTTCAAAATATATCATAATTCACATGTCAGAATGATCCCATGACATGGATCTCCACCTTTCGCTTTCCATCCCTTGCTTTCAAATAACACATACAGGAATTACTTCATCTCTTGTCACATGTGGTTTTCAAGTACTGGAATGATAAACTTTTAAAGTCAATGTTGATACCTCTTAATTAAGTACAGTGGTACCTCAATTTACAAATGACTCAACTTATGAAAAATTTGAGTTACAAATAGAAATCCGAAGGTATAGGAAATTTTTGAGTTAAAAAAAGCCTGTGTATTTTGAGTTACAATTTCCCCCCCAAGAAATGCTTCTCCCATGGCACATTGCATTGGGGAAGTTTTAAAACACCAGTGCCTATGCTTCCAAACCTCTGTGGGTTGCACGTGGCATGGAGTGAGGAGGTATGCAGTGGTGGTTGAAAGAGAGGGAGAGTTATTTTAGAGGTGTTTGTAGTTGTTTTGGAGTGCCTTTTCCTGCAATTCTCTACTGCTGGAAAGGGAGGTTGATTATTCTTCTGCCTTTTTCTTTTCTTTGAATTTGATACCTGCTGTTTGAAATGCTTATTCTGGATTAGTCATGTTCCTGTGCAGTGTGCCTGTCTTTAAAGTGCACTTTATAAAGAGTTTTGCACACACAAAAAGGGTGTTTCTGCCTTTTTTTCTAGCCACCGGAACAAATTAATCTGTTTCCAATGCATTCCTATGGGAAACTGCATTTTGGCTTATGAAAATTTCAACTTATGAAAATGCATTCAGAATGGATTAATTTCATAAGTTGAGGTACCACTGTAATTAACAACTCTAAACTTTTGCTTCATAACAAAAGGGCCTTCCCACATGATCTGAAGTTTACTGTGTTTGACAGGAAATATCATCTCCAGTCATGCCCCTGTCTTTACAAGAAGCCACCAGAACTAAATACATGCAGGAAAACCCATTTTAATTGTTCTGGCTTGAAAAGGAAGACTTCTCCCTGCAGAAGAGAGAAAAAACAAAAACACTTTGGGAGCAAAAAGGGCTGAACCTATTCGAATCAGCCTTTGCATCATGTGGTCAGTAAAAAAAATTTCAAATTCACCCATTTCATAAACAGAACAAATCCCATTGCATTTGATCATTCAGTCACACTCTTCAACTGAGTCAGTGCACTCTCCCATCTGGCCCAACACGAGAGAGGCACGGAGCTGTTATCGTAAGGCTGCCAAAGATCAGAGGCAATTTGATGGCACATGACAATCACAACAAAGCCCTGTGTTGTTCATTTCTGACTAGCAATAGCTCTACGGCAGTGGTGCTCAACCTGTGGGTCTCCAGATGTTCCTGAACTGCAACTCCCAGAAATCCCTTCCAGCACATCGAGTGGCGGAGGCTTCTGGGAGTTGCAGTCTAAGAACTTCTGGGGACCCACAGGTTGAGAACCACTGCTCTACGGGAATCCATTCTAGTGTTATCTGGGTATCTCTGGTATTTCTTGGGGGTACCCCATCCAGTTACTACCCAACTACAATATTGCTCAGTTTCCAGCACCAGCTGGCAATCAGGTGTTCTCTATTTCCACTTCCGAGAGTCTTGGGCGGTTATTTCACGTCCCTCTCATCGCGGTCCGCCATCTCACTTGGGACCGGTACGAGAAAATGTTACTCCATGTCCATTGCATGACGGCGGAATCTCAGGGACAGTACCGGGACAAGACCACATGACCGCAAACAACGTTATCATGAAACGAACATAATCTCGGAACGAGGAAGGACGTGAAGTAATCACCTTAGTCCTGGGATCATTTCTCCAAGGGATTCTGTTGAACCAGCCTTTGGGGCCCTCCTAAATATACTGTGATCTTCCCAGGAAACAGTTCAAGTCTACTTTGCTTGTTTGTTCAGGGTGGCCTTAAGTAGATGGAAGCACAACAGCACCCATCTGCTCGTATTCCTCAGTAACTGATGTTGACATTGCCCATTATCTCTCCAACATTAGGTCCCATTAAGGAAGCATCAACCAACTTTCCTGGGCCATTAACAAGAAATCTTCCTGAGAAGGAATAGCCAGTAACATTTTTTATGGCGGCTGGTTTGTTTTTGATATATGGTGATGCATACGAGAGCCCCTTGGCTCAGAGTGGAAACCTATATAAGTCAACATCCTGCTAACCATTTTTTACATCTTTTCTAGCTACGAGCTATCCTTTCAGACATGCCACTAGGATTTTACCCTATATTCCAAGTGTGACTGCAACACAGTTTTCTTTTTGAAGGCATTACAAGATTGAGTACAGTAGGATCACTGTATCTACTGGGTCAGTATAGAAATGGGCACGAACCTCAGTTTGGAGGTTTGTGCTGGTTCGGATTCATGGCACCACAGGCACTGTGCATTCCCATCACCCACTTCCCTGGCTGATTTCTCCACTCACCAGCTGCTGCATGTGCCTCTCCTCCTGCTCTTCAGCTATTCAACCAATCCCAGGCAGGAGCGTAGGTTTGCCTGCCACACCTCTGATAGTCCACTCCAACAGGGCTGTACGACAGGCAAACCTGAGCTCCAGATGGAGCCTGTTTAAGCCACTGAAAAGGAGGAGGAAAGGAGCCCAGTCCAGTTGGTGAGTGTGTCTTTGTCCAGAGAGGTGAGGGAAAGGAATGCATGGCACCTGTGACACTGTGTGTATGAAGTTCATACTATGTACTGTGAACCAGCATGAACCTCTGACTGAGATTCATGTCCATCTCTAGCTTGTTCCTCACTGTTTCACTTATCTGCTGCCGAGAAAATATTAAATTAAAAAAAAACCCAGAAATATGTGTTTCCAATGTGTATTACCAGAATTGGTCATTAGAGGGAGCCAGAGACTATGCTATATACAGGACAGGATTTAAGTATCTCTGCTTTCTGGCCTCCATAAAGGTTGGGTGGGGGCTTAAAACTGATCCCATGTAGCTATCATATTTCTTTTTGGCCTTAGCATTTATAATCACTATTTTTGCAAAAGCCACCTGTTGGAACGGATTCCCTCCTCGCTTTCCAGCACAATCCATAAATTACTTTCCCAGCCAAGCAAAAAACAAATGCCAGGGCCAACAAATAAAGACAAAAAGGCAATATAACACTTAAAATACAGATAAAGTCACTTAAAATGTTATGTAGAAATCGTTGCAGCTGATTCTTCTTCTTCCAAGCATTTTCCCACAGGTGCGGGGTTTGCTTTTTGGATCCTGATTGTTCGAGGTAAAATAGATGGGAGAAGATGTTCAGGAAGATTATGGATGCACTGGCTGAAGTACAGTACTTGAGATAATGGTTTTGACAGAACAAACATATTATTGAGAGTTGCCGTGTCCCAAGTCAGGATAACCACAGTGACATACAACCTCTGTTACAAGAGGAATAGAATAAGAGTAGATAGAGTAAAAGTGGGACAAGAGGAGATAGAGTAAGGGTGCAGTTACACTATAAAATAAGTCAAGAGATGGATCAGGCTTTTAAATATTGGTTTCAGGTTACACAAATGTCATGTGACTTTTGCATTAGTGTGTGTATTGGGTTGGGAAACCTTTTAATCCATTTTCAAATTGTGTTGAATATTGTCCAAAGGGTCAATCCTTTTGCAGCTCTTTACAATCCCTATTTTTATCTCTACCCCCCTCCACCCTGCCAATCATTTGACGTTGTGTACAAAGTCACAACTCTACCTCCAGACAAACAAGTGTTAAAACACAGAGAATAATCCTGATCCTTTGAGAACATTACTTCTAGCATCCCTCTATTGACATTCTTTTCTATATGCTGGTCCCTGGTGTTTCTTTACTATTTATTTACACTTCCATATCTATGCTGTTCTCTGATCAGGCAGTGGTGACACTCCCCTCCTCTTCTTTTTGGTCCTTACACCAAGCCTGTCAGATTAGTTACAACAAGCCAACAGAAGGCAACTAGCAGAAGCCTCAGGTCGCGGAGTGAGTTTCATGGGAAACCAGGGAAGTGGATCCTAACTCTCCTAAATATCAGCATTATCTATATTTTGAAGGTGTCAATGGATCTGACCCTTTCCCCCCCTCTCCCCCAGGCGCCAGTACTTGAAGCGGATAATTGCTGAGTATGAAGCCCTGGATATGGAAATGCCATGCATCCGCAAATTCCCACGGCCGCCAGCAGCCCGACCCCTTTGTCTCTGTCTAGAGAGCCCGGTTAGTCATAGAATCATAGAATCATAGAATCATAGAGTTGGAAGAGACCTCAGGGGTCATCTAGTCAAACCCCCTGCCATGCAGGAACCCCCATCACAATATTTCCAACAGATGGCCATCCAGCCTCTGTTTAAAAACCTCCAAAGAAGGAGACTCAACCACCCTCCGCGGCAGCATATTCCACTGCCGAATAGCTCTAACTGTCATGAAGTTCTTCCTAATGTTCAAATGGAATCTCTTTTCCTGTAGTTTGAAACCATTGCCCCGAGTCCTAGTCTCTGAAGCCATGGAAAACAAACCTGTTCCCTCTTCAATATGACATCCTTTCAAATATTTAAACATAGCTATCATATCCCCTCTCAGTCTTCTTTTAGAGAGGCTAAACATTCCCAGTTCCCTAAGCTGTTCCTCATAAGACATTTGGCTCCCAGTTTAGAAGCCCCATGTTGCTTCTGGCGGACCCTTTTCTCTACTGGTTGATGACCTGAAAGTTGGAGCCTCGCCATTTAAATTTCCTATAACGGCATGGAGTAAGAGTACATCAGGGGCCTCTTGGGAAGCCCTTAGAATACAGACTACAATTTCAAAACAGGGGCTCAAGAAGCAGGTATAAGTGTTATATCCTGTTGGACCAGGACAGCTGCCATGTTGGATGCGCTGACTTTGGTTCCTATTGTACTATCCTTTCAATGCCAGCCTCCATTCTCCCGACTCTCACTGGTTTACTCAAAACAGAATTTGACAAAGTACTTCTATATCTCCCAGTTTCCCAGTCAGCGTGAAGTTCTGGTCATACTAGCTGGGAATTATGGGAGTCATGGTTCAGAAAAAGGAAACAACACAAACTTATGGCCATTGTTTTCAGCAGCTGAGGCTGCTTCCCTCCTGAGGTGGCCCTTTTAGAGAGCACAAAGCACAAGAAAAGAGATTGCTTTTTAAAACGAAACATCAAATGTACTTATGCTAATTTGTACACACAGCTTCACGCTTAGAAATAATGACGGCAATTTAAATGGAAATAAAATAAATCAGCCTCACCTCTCTAGGGAAAAGGGTGGCCCAGTAATCTCTATGCCTGCTGATTTTCTGTTACAAGCTGTAAAGTTGCTTAGACCTTAACAGGCTTTTTAAGGCAAGTGGGATGTTGTTCAAGGACCAGCTTACAATGGCCAGTTCTGAGGGAATTTCTATGATTTCCATGTTCCAGCTGGGGTCCCATTGTACAGTCCATAGCTTTCACCTGAATGGCAGCCATTTTGAGGAAGGCTGAATTGGGTTATTTCTGGGAGGCCCACCAGAGCCTATTTTTTTTTAACTGTGAGCAGCCTGTTTCTATTGCACCTAGTAGTTATATGGATGACTCTGTCCCCTTAACAATAGGTGACTGGATGTTCTTGTTTTCCTGTTCCCATTCTGTTTGTTTTCTCTTTTAGGAGGCCATATCAGGCATAGGGAAGTGAGTGGTCCAGGCCACAGATGTGGGCATTAGTGAGACCCCCACACACACACACTCCTTCATTTCCTTTTCCTGGCATACAGAGCTGCATATGTGCAAGTCCTGGATGCATCTCCCCAACCTAATCTCCAAACTATCACATTACCCTCATGTTTGATGCAGGATGCTGTCCTGTTGCAATTGCTAGTCATGTGGGCTTTTTTGTGCTTCAGAATGACAGGCACCATCTTGCCCTTTGCCTCAGGCAGCAAATTATCTTGAAGTGGTGTAGCTATGGAGCGGCAAGGGGGGGACATCTGTCCCCAGGTGCAGCACATGGGGGGTGCCAAATTGGGTGCCAAATGGCTCCCTGCCCAGGAGCCGTGGGAAGGCGCGTCGTGGGGAACTTGCCAGTACTGGCGTGGAGGGCTCCCTGGCTGCTGCCACCGCCTTCTACACAGTATCTTAGCCCTCCCTATCCCTTGGGGGGGCGCGCAAAAACTGACTTTGTCCCCAGGTGCTGACAACCCTTGCTACGCCTCTGTTATCTTGGGGCCGTTTTTGGAATCCATGGTGAAGAGTGACTCATCAGGGCAGTTTTCCAGTCATTTTTTGACCCTTGGTACCTCGGTGACTATCAGCAACCAGGTTAAATGCATGGATTTTGATACAATCAAGGGTCTACAAAAGAGAGCTATATTGAACCGATTTGACATTTACTTCAGAAAGAGGGCAGGGCTTGCTAGTGGGTGGGGGTGGCAGGCAATGGCATCCAATGGCTGAACACTCTCCTTGCTTTCTAGCCGGAAAAGGAGATGAACCATGCAGAAGTGCTTGCTGCGGTGGAAGCAGTCATTCCTGATGCTTTTGAAACAGGCCGGCTGCGCAGCATCCAGTTTGAAAACATCAATGTGATCTGTGGGACTGCGGGACGGAAGAACAGGTTTGGCGCTGTGCCTCCCACCTTATCCAAGGATTGGTCAATTTGGCTCTCAGCCTTACCCTCCATTTTCGCTTCTATAATTCTCAGCCTCCAACCCAGCCTCTCCAACCATGTAATGATTATGTATACTACCAAGGGTGCGCAGGTAAATGGTGGTGTGGTGGTGGCCGGTGAGTGAGAAAAAAGATGTCTGGTGTAGTAGAAGAAGGTCTAGTGGCTCTCCAGCCATGTTGGCCAAATTGGTGGAAATTAGAAGTACAGGTTTTTAAATCGTAACTACATCCAATCTCGCCTGAGTTTGGAAGCTAAGCAGGGTCGGCCCTGGTTAATATTTGGATGGGAGACCACCAGGGAATATCAGGTGCTGTAGGTGCCTGGAGTAGGAACTGGCAAACTAATCCAGTATTCCTGCCAAGAAAACTCCATGGACATGGGGTCACGAAGAGTCAGTCATGACTGTAACGACACAACACACAGTATGTGATTGGCCCATTCTCACAGAGCTTGGGAAATGGGTGAGGACATTCTCCATGCACCCTATGGATATACAGTAGGACCCCTGTATCCATTGATTCATTATCCACTGATTCAGTTATCCACGGTTGGCAGAGGAAAAAATTAAATAATTCAGCAGCCACAAAACAAGCTGTAAAGCAAGCTGTTGCCACAAACAGCAGCTGTAAAGCAAGCTATTGTCACAAATAGCATCTGTAAAGCAAGCTTCTGTCACAAACAGTGGCCATAAAGCAAGCAACTATCTCAATATAGCAGTCATAAAGCAAGCTACTGTCAGGAAAGAGCAGTTTGGGGGTGAGTGGGCAGGTGTTCTCTCTTATCCATGGTTTTCATTATCCATGGGAAGGTCTGGAACCAATCCCCAGTGGATACTGGGGTCCTACTGTACTACTGAGAGATGTTGGGAGTGGTGGTAGATTTTCCAGGTTCTGATTTTCACCTTACAAACTCAGAAACCCTAAAAAGAAAACCCAGTGTGCCTGCTTTGGAGAATACCTCCAAACCCTCTCATATGCTGCCACCATGCACGTGGCAATGGCATTCAGTGGGATAGCTGGGGCTGGAATTCAGAGCTGATACCTATGACTTCACTGTCCTTCAGTTGACTATCTGGAGCTTGACACATTATGGAGTCAGCAGCAAATAGCATGCCATCAATTGCCTGGTCCAGCCTGGACGCTCTGGAATCCACTGGGGTACTGACCGATTGGTGCAGAATCCTTCTGACTCATTTCCATATGATTCAAGGCAGCTTAAACTGTAAAAATACCATGCAGCATAAAAATATCTCTTATTCTGATGTTTTAATCAGATCAGGAAAAAAAAAGATTCCTTCCCTTCTCATTGCAACATACCGGTATCTGGAATGCAAAGACAATTATAAATATGGTAGATCAAGTGTGTGGGGGGGGAAGAGATACACCTTCTGTAAAATGACATACAGATTTGTCACTTGGGACCCTTGTAAGGCCATTCAGTCTAGGGCGCAGAAAAGGAGGGGAACCTATTTGGGGGTTTAATAGGTTAATTCTACCCACCAGCCCTCTTCAGACCAGGGGGTGTCTAACTGGGAGGCAGTGTGGTACAGTGGAATCTCTGCTTCATCTCTGACCTGTGGGGTGGTAACATCTAGAGGAGTGGTGGATTGATAGACCCTAAAGGACTGATTCTGACAGTTTGTGAGCCTGATAAGGACCATGGGCTATGGAGTTTCCCGTAACCCTGCCTCTGGTCACTGCAATTCATCCTGCCATCACTGATCCTGTTACAGGCCATCACCCTGTTATTAAATTGTTTCTGCATTTCTTGAGCACTTAACTCATTGGGAAGCAGCAGAATATATCACAACACTCAGCATTCTCCTTCTCCTCTCTCCTGCCCCTTCCTCCTGTCTAAGCAGATGGCTGCTCACGGTGTCTGATTTCCGCACTCGGAACCAGCTCTTGTGTTCAGGATTGACTTTGGGTCAGAACCACGTGGTCTTGCGACGCTGGGACGACCTGGTTATGGAGGACTATCGCATGCACCTCCGAAGGGCACTGGCACGGCAGCGTCTACTGGAGACTCTTAGCAGCGACTCTTGGGGTGGCAGTCGCTTAGATGGGATATGAAGTCCCCAGGGAAGAGAAGAACCACCAGCAAATAGAAGTGTGCTGTTCATCTGTGTGATATCTATTTCTCTTCCTCCTCCTCCATTCTAATTTAGTAACTACCAAAGCTATTATCGCCTGGTTTTCCTTTCAAAAATTCACACTCTAGTCAAAATGAAATTTAGGAAGAGGGCGCCCCCTGAAGGCAGTTTGTGGCACATCCCATCTTACATTGTGTTTGAACTGCAGATGTTCAAAGAACTTGGATTTGCAAGGAGGGAGCAATGTTCTGAAGCTGGTTCCATGCAAGCTGGGCCTTTTGATCTGGAAGTTGTCCCTCGGCTTTCTAAAAGTGGGGCATGGTGGTTAAAATTCCTGCGCGATGAGCAGAAACATAGTGATCCTCTTGGTCCTGGTAGTACAAAGGTATTTGGGGGCTGAGTCATGTATCCCTGTTAAGCTGATTGGCCTTTAATTGGTGACTTGGGACCCACAAATGGGTCACAAGCAGATCTAAAGTGGGTCACATTCCGATGACATTATCAACAACCATCACTGCATTTTTGCTGAGAATGTATTTTTTAAAATTAAGTGAACATCATAGTGCGCATATCGGCACGCATAAACACACACACACACACACACACACACACACACACACAGAGAGAGAGAGAGAGAGAGAGAGAGAGAGAAGAAACAGAAGAGAAAGAATTGAGCAAATATGAATGTTAAAATATAGAGTTTGGAATAGGGGATAACAGACGAACGAAAGGAGATAAGGACTCCAGAGAGAAAGAGACTGAGATCGGGAGAGAGAAATGGTGGAAAAAGATGAAATAGAAAGCAAGATAAAGAGAAGGAAAATCGAGCAAGAGAAGAGATAGGAACATAGGGGAATAATGAAATGGGAGTTTTTAAAAGGTGATTAATGAGCATATGGTAAAATTTTAAAATTGGCTATCTTTGCAGGTGTGGATTAGAAGTGAGCCAAAATTGTTCAAGGTTACTTCTGTATGTCCACTGAGGGTACTAGTCTCTCTCTATGAGGCATTGGTTGGGCCTCATCTAGAGTACTGTTCCCAGTTCTGGATACCACACTTTAAGAAGGATGCTGACAAATTGGAATAAATTCAGGGGAGGACAACAAGGACGATGAGGGGACTGGAAATGAAGCCCCATGAGGAAATATTGAAATAACGTGGGCATCTTTAGCCTTGAGAAAAGAACACCAGATACGATAGTACTGTTCCCATTCTTGAATGATACTTATACAGAGGAAGGGTGGGATTTGTTCTTGATCATCTCAGGGTGCAAGACACATAATAATGGACTCAAGTTACAGGAAGCCAGATATTGGTGGAAAACGGAGAAAATGTCCTAACTGTTAAGAGTATCTGGAAGTTGAGTCATGGCAACTGGACTTCTTTTCTTCAGAGATTAAAACGTTTCACTACTCATCCAAGCAGCTTTGCCAGTCTGAGGAAGGTTAGTGGCAAGTCCTCCATTTTATAGTTCACCTTCATTTCATGGGGGACTCAGACACAATCTGTCTGCTACTTACCAGTCTGCTACATCGTCCAATTTATGAGCCTATTCAGTCCAGGGTGATGTGAAATGAAGGTGAATTATAACATGGGGGACTCACCTACTGAGGAGTGCATGCAGTGGGACCCCCGTATCCACTGGTTCTTTGTCCACTGATTCAGTTGTCCATGGTTGGCAGAGGAAAATTTTTAATTTAATTTAATTTAATTTAATTTAATTTAATTTAATTTAATTTAATTTTTTTGTTGTTGTTGTTGTCTACCGCCCACTGACCCATCTTGCTGTATTGCTTTGTACCGCCTTGAATTGTTCTTTTAAATCTTGTAAACCACCCAGAGTTCCATATTGGAAGATGGGCGGTATAAAAGTGAAACAAACAAACAAACCACTAACTTTCTTCAGCCTGACAAAGCTGCTTGGAAGAGTAGCAAAACGTTTCGATCTATCAAGAAAAGAAGTCCTGTTGCCTTGACCCAACTTCCAGATAAACTCACTTGGAAGTGTAAGAATCTTCACAAACTGTTAGAGCAGTATGACAATGGAACCAATTACCTCAGGAGGTGGTGAACTTTTGAACTCGAGGCATTCAAGAGAAAATTTGACAGTCATCTGTCAGATGTTTTGGTTTGCATTCCTGCATTGAGCTGGGCATGGGACTTATTAGCCTTATAGACCTTTTCCAATTCAATCATTTTATGATACTATGGATGTTGAGAAAGGAAATGTGTCCCCACCCCCCGCCCCAACTTGGCTGAGTGGGAGTTGGAGGCAGGTTCAGGAAAAGTTACCTTTTTTGGCATAAATCTCCCAGGATCTCTTAACCAGCATGGTTGAAATAATATTTTCACTCTGGTTGGAGGGTTGATGCCTAGGCAGACTTGGGCCGTGGTCACACCTGGGTTTCGATCTTGAACTTCTGAAGGTCCGGCTTTTCCTCTTCATCCCATCACGTGATTTAATACGTGGGACAGGAGTTCCCACATCCAAAGGTGTTTTTTTTTTATTTTAAAGTGCAGTTCAGCCCCCTTGGCCAGCAGGTGGCGCTAGCATTTTTTTAAAAATGGACCACTTGGCTAGGGGAAATTAATGCTTAGAGGACCCAATTGAACTTCCTGTTGCTCCGATGTGTAGGGAAATTAAAAAAAAACATAGCCCATTGGCTCCAGGAACAGCCGGTTGGTGCTATGAAAAAAGAAAGAAAAATAAACCCGGATCATCTGTGTGGTCCCATGGCATCTGCCTCCTCAAAAGCTGGATTTTCAAAGCGAGGCAAAAAATTCCTACCTCTTCGGTGAGTCACAGAAACCTTGCTTAAGGGATCATTACCGGGTTTTCTTTTTTCTTTTTTTTCAAAAAGCCCAGTGGCCGTGGGGACGGCATTTTTATACACAGTTTATCTGGTAATTTAAACTGCTTTTAAAGGGAGTGGTACCCTCTCCTTTCCTCTTTACTCTCCCTGCCCACTGCATGCCAGGATTGTATACATGGAAATGAAGATTGACTCATCATACAAAATGGGAGAGATAGCTTTGTTTGTGACAGTCTTTCAGAGTATATTTCCCATAAGGATAGTACAAGGGCCACCTTTCCTATCCCATAAATGACCATATAGATGGACAAATTTATCTCTCAACTCCCCCAGCACGACAAGACATTCAAGTTGTGGATTTTTAATATAGTTTTCAGACACTTTCCTGTAGAATATTGTTCTTATACTGCATGGACTTGTCTTCAGTTCTTTACTGACAGTCTTCCTTTCTTGGTCAGAGATTTGGCAGATTAGATACCTCAGAATGAGTGAGCTCAGTTGATATGAAGGCCTTACAGCACACAGGGTATAGGGTAAATAAGCTGAGATGATACATAGTACTTGCGGTCTCCATCAAAGGACATTATTTTTACTCAGTTCCTGACAATCAAACATTTTAGAATGTTTTTTGAAATGTTCTTTCTCTTCATCCCCATGCAAACTCTACAGTGCCCAACCTGATGAACTCTGATGACCTTGAATGATTGCCTATGCTTAATATTTTATTGGGTATTAAGGGTAAGGGAGCATGTTTTTGACCACCAACAGTCAACTAGGTGGCAGTGTGACTTAAAGTCTACCACCAATACACAACATGCTTCTCTCACAACCCAAATTTACCCTCACCATCAATCCAATGAGGTAGGTTAGGCTGAGAAAAAGTTTACTAGTAAGCTGCAATCCACTCGAGTTCCTTGCCTGAGTGAAGATTTGAACCTGCGTCTTGTTTTAAGAACAGCATTCTGGTACCACACAAAAGAGAAATGCCTTGCCTCTTTCCAAGTTCTTCCTTGTACAGTGGACCCTCGTATAACAAACGGTTTGTATAACATAAAATCTGAACAACATAAAAAATTCCGGACATAGGGGAAATTTGCTTAGCAGAATCACCTATGGGGCGAATCCAAACAACATAAAAATGGTCGCGATTAGGGATGACTCTGTTTTCAATGCATTCCTATGGTAAATTTGTTTAAAGGAAATTTTGCTTAATATAATTTCATTTGGAATGAATTAATTCCTTTATACAAGGTACCACTGTATTTTCCTGTTCCTTCCATTTATGACTGTGCTTCTCCTCTACCTTTTTTCCAACAATAAGATCCAAGAGCCAGTAGTTGTCTGTCCAGTGAAAAGGCAGCAAACTGTTCTGTTATCGAATGTGCTGTTTTACTGACAGGAAGGGGAAGAAACACAAATTTCTGCCTTATGCTTTGGACAGCTTGGCCTGTCTTTGACATGACATGCCTCGATGAGGTGAACAGGGTTGAGAAGGTGTTATCCTGCACAGTGAAAGGATGTTGGCAGGGCCTGTTCAGTTTTCTGGCTTGCTCTATCTGCTTCTTATTACTGGCATGCATGAGGTGACGTGCTAAAAGATCTACAGTCGTTTAGCAATTGGCGGAACGCATAGCCACCACCTTTTCTTTTGTTTGTGTCCAAGTCAAATATGTAGAATCATGTAGGGGTTAATTATAGGAAAGAGCTGAAGAGCACAGCAGTAGTTTCCGGCCTTCCTGATTTCCCACATTTTAAAATCCCTGCTCCAAGAGTTCCTTTATTATGGCACTCTCTCTCTCTCTTTGTTGTAGAAGACCAGTGCTCCACAATGTGGGCATTCATGCAAAGTTAAGAATTCTCATCAGCAGCACCACGGAGTTGTGAATATTGTGGGTGGAAGAAAAAGGACAGCATAGTGAGGGCTGTGAACGCTCTGCCGGACTTCTTGTTTTCCCTGCTAGGCCACCCTCTGGAATTTGTTCTAGACATGAGTCTATTTATAGAATCAGGCCGGTGCAGCTCCATTCAGAAACAACAGAGCTCATGGTGCTTGTTCCATTCCTTGATGCCTCTGTCATGTGGCCTTCTGTATATTTGACTTTCTTAATGGTATTTAAGACAGCATGCTGGGTGCTCCAAGGCCGTTTGTCAAAACCCCAACATGTCTGCTGCATCCCATGTCTTCAGACTGTTCTGTGGTACGTTACAGGGTGAGCATGCTTTTTTAATGGATAAGAAGTCTTCTTGAAAAACCAGGTTAGCATGTGCTTCCTCATCCTGCCAAGCTTCTTAGGGAACAAACTGTATACTTCTTTTGAGTTCAGCACAATTTGTTGGTTGCTTTCCATAGTCATGCTTTCTGAGTTTGATTTGTATGGTCACATGTACAGGCTGGTGCCTCTATGGACTATGGGAGACCAAACCTGGAAACCTCTAGAACAGTCACAGGTAGCCTGCAGGTTTACAGGATCAAATTTGTTCCTTACCAGAAATCCTAAGGGCCACAACCCCAATGGAACACATTGGCTTGAGGGAAGAAGTCATATACCTACTGAACCATTAGAGCTCGGGCGGTGTGCATATAATAAAACATATACACACCTTAGTGGTTTTTTTTAACCAGTCAAGGAGCCTTAGGTCTCAATCCAGTTGCTAGTCCTGACTAGAGTAGAGCCACTGAATCAGTCAGGATTATATAAACACCATCTCATTCAGCAGTTGGTTTGCTTGGTCTCCTCTACTTGGAACCTCAATTAGACAGCTAAACCTAAATCCAATTCAGTCCAATAATGTAATTATTAGCCTACTAGTAGTAACCTAAATCTAGGAATTAGATTTAGGCTAAACTGTGTAATCTTAAAACTAGAAATGCCCCTGTTTTTGTTGCTATAGCTAAGCAAATGGGCATTGGACACTCCTGCCAGTCTACTGCAAAACATGTAGTATATCCTGCTTTTGACCATGTGGGGCTAGCCCCATGTTTGAGAGGACCCTGGCCAAAACAATTGCTGATGGGACTTCTTATTGGTTGGCTCCCCAAAGAGGCAGGCATAGAGCATTGACTGTAGGCCCCAAGCTGCTGTTTTTAGTCTTCCATAATGGTCCGGAGAAAGTGTAGGTTTGAGTGCTTTGTGGCAATGTGAGAGATTTAAAATATTGCCTGTAAGCAAGCAAGGGACCCTAGGCAGACATCAGTGTCCATGAACCCTGCCAGAATATTGGGACCTCAGGAATGAAGGGTGTGTGTGGCAGGCTGAGGATGCATCTAGAATACAGTACTGTCTTTTCCCCTCTTAGTTTTCTGAGCCAAAACAAAGCTCAACAGAAACCCATTCTTTTTTTAGCCCAAAGGATCCTGATTTGAAGTGAGTTGTCTTTGGAACTTTCACTAAAAGAACCCTGGGGCCTTAATTTTCTATCCCCAAGGGGGCATCACTCTCTAGCATTGTTCTCACTTCAGGGCATTTATACACGACCCCTAAGCTCCTCCGCCGCAAATGGCTGCAAGGTCCGGACCTTAAAAATGTTTACCCACCAGCTCCGGACTTTGCAGACAATTAAGTGAGACCCCGCCCACTTTAGCAAGACCAAACAGCAGTTTTCTTGTACCTGCTTTTTGGATGTGACAAATTTTTGATCCGGTGTAAGGATAGTGAGTGCGGGGCTCTCCTGGCTTCTGTTTGTTCTTTTTTTGCGCCCCGCTCCTTTAAGAGATCTGAATGCTGCCCGGAACAAAACGGAGGTAACCGGCATGCTTTTCTTTCTTTTTTCTCCCTCCCTCAGGCAGCCAGAAACCTGGAAGTGTGGAGGGGGGTGGGGACAGAGGAAGAGCAAGGAACCCCTAAGATCTCTGGTCCGAATTTAAGTGGCCAGCAGATCTTAGGGGTTGTGTAAAAAGGCCCTCAGATTCCCAGGTTCAGGAGTACATGCAGCAACACTGTTACAGTTGTCAGATGGCATTAAGGTTAAACCAGGCAGCCAAGATCAGTGTTCAAAGGTGGAGATGTCCACAAGAGTTCCTCGTACTGTGAGGTGGAGAGAGGTCTTAACACATGACTTGTGTTGGTTTGGACATTTGCTCTGCAGCTCACTTTCTGAAACTACAGTAGGACCCCAGTATCCGCTGGGGATTGGTTCCATGCCTTCCTGTGGATAATGAAAACTGTGGATAAGAGAGAACGCCTGCCCACCAACCTCCAAACTGCTGTTTCCTGACAGTAGCTTGCTTTATGGCTGCTGTTTGTGGCAGTAGCTTGATTTACAGCTGCTGTTTCTGACAATAGCTTGCTTTGTGGCTACTGAATTATTAAAAATTTTTTCCTCTGCCAACCGTGGATAACTGAATCAGTGGATACGGGGGTCCTACTGTACTTCTATACCAAGTTAAATCTTGGAATAGTTTCCTGGAAGCAAGTGTGTGCATGTGCAGTTGTGTGCTGAGGGGGGCAGTCTAACAGGTGTTTGCTTCAGGAAACCCAGGCCTCTATCTGTAATTTTGGGGCAGATGCACTAAAGCCTCTTTGCTTTTCCTCCTCCTCCTCCTGGTTCCTTACTAAAACTGGCTGGGGTGAAAAGCACCAAGAAGTATCAACTGGTATAAAAAAGGCAAACTCATAAATGCCTGGTTCACACCCTTCATACCTCCAACCCCCCAGCATAAAACCCCACCAGATACAGCCGTTACGTGGCATCGATAACTAACACGTTGCACATGGGTGGTTATAGCCATGTGTCTCCCTCTTTGATCTCACACACGTAGGCACGCACTGACAAAATGGATGCAAACACACCTAGGGGAAACCCCTGGATCCCATAGAGTTTATATTTGCAAATAAAATCAGTAAATTACATTAGTTGCTCTGCACAGGCATTGGAGGCAGAGACAGGACCTCCGGCCCAGGACAAAGGGTTCGGTAGAGGAACGTATAAGGTGTGTGTGTGTGTGTGTGTGTGTGTGTGTGTGTGTGTGTGTGTGTGTGTGTGTGTGTGTGTGTGTGTGTGAGAGAGAGAGAGAGAGAGAGAGAGAGAGAGAGAGAGAGAGAGAGAGAGAGAGGCAGATCTTCCTGAATGCCCTAAGATTGGCTTAGGCAGCACAAGATTAATTACATTCATCACAGAGATTCTGCCATCAGGATGAGGTTTCCTAGAGGTACAGTTTCAGGGAGTTGGGGATAGGCTTGGGCGGGGGTGGGGGAGGGAAGAGAGAGAAGAGAAGGAAGATTAAGATCTGGGAATTAAGAGTGCAGGTGACACAAAAAGAGCCATTTCCCCAGAAAAAGAAAATGAAAGGGAACAGCCTCCCAAACCATAATCATAATCTAGACTCTAGCAGAGAAATCTCAACCTGCTCCACTCTAAAGCATCTAAGAGGAGCCCAAGGAAGGTTCTAGAATGACAGAAGCCAATTGACTCCGCATAGCAAGGAACCAGATTGGGTTCTTAAGCAAGGACTTAGACACGCCCAACTGCATGGGATATGACAAAAAGCAGAGTGTTCTGCTTATATACCGCCCTCTACCACTTCAAGTAGTCTCTGGGCGGTTTACATCTTAATTACAGTATGCAGGCTACACATTGCAGCTCCGAACATAGGAGACGCACAACAGGAAGCCTTTTGGGCAAAGAGTCCAGCTGGACTTTTCAAAACAGAGATTGAGCCAGGCTAGGGTTTTTCTTTTTTGTTTTGTTTTGTTTTTGAGATGGGAGTTAGGCTTGGGCCTCAAGGACCAACCTAGATTCTTGCAAAGGCGTAGTTCTATATGTGAGATTAAGATATAAAGAACGGGGTTCTAGTGGCTCTCTCCAAGGGGGTGGGGAAAGGCTGGGGGGGGGTCAGCAGGAAAGGTCTATTATACATCACACCTGGGTGCTACAAGGCCAGGTGCTGGGGCAATGACCCCCTTAAGAAACTAACTCCAGAGGAGAGGATTAAACTGGGTTGAGGGGAGCATACCGATCCCTTTCCTTGTGGCCTATCCCTACCCAGCAATCACAAAAAGTCAAAACACAACCCTGTCAAATGCAGGCATTACCACCCCTACCCCACCCGCCCCGCCCCACCCCAAATAATCATCCCAGGGAATAGATCCCTGAATCACAAAGTCAACATTACATACTTCATTTCAGTACATTTAAGGCAAGAGGATTCAATGCTGCGGTTCTCGACCCATCCAGGACCTGTTTATCCCTACACCACCCAGTCTAATGCTGGGCAGTTTTCACTTTTAACCCATTAGACCCTTCTTTGTCCCTTCCTAGAGAAGGGTGTCCTGCTCCCTGTACATTCACCCACTAAGCCTAAAAGGCCATTTTGGAGGACTCAGGATTTCCCACTTGGCTTCTAAATCTCTCTCTCTCTCTCCTCCCTCCCTCCCATCCTATACTCCAAATAACTGAGAATAGGATCTTAACAGGTATTAGCTTCCATACCCTATTTTAGTAAGAGGCCATTTTTTAAAAAATAGAAAGCTAAGGACTCTTGAGCTCTTCACCCCAAACCCTGCCTTGAATTTTGCCCCGACTGTACCTCAAACAATGAGATAGGTGAAGGAGCTTCACCTTGTCTCTCTATAAAGGGAAGCACCAGACACAATGTACCTGAGGGGGGCATAGGCTTGCTAAAGGGACCACTCCACCAGAGGCGGACAATCTCTGACAATTCAGTCCAGAAATAACCATACTGAAATCTTTCCCACTAGCTATCCAGAGGAGGCTACAGGAGTATTCCAATCCAATCATATCAGGAGGACTTCCTATAGAGAGCCCACCTCTGCACTTCATAGAAGCCATGAAGCCTGGTAAAACTGGGTCTGGTGAGGTGCTTCCCACCCTTTTCCCCACACACAGTCCAAATATGTTGCAAAACTGAGGTCTCCTCCCTGTGATTTAATGGCTCTTAAAATAGGATTCCATTAATCATGCTTCCAGGGATAAGCCTCCAACTCCCATATTTGATCCTTCATGCTTTGCATATAGTGTACAACCAAACCCTTCCCGTCTTAGTCCCCCTCCTCCCAATTCCTCTTCACAAGCCCTTCTGCCTCAACGCAAAAGGCATCTGTTTCTGTGAGGCCACCATGCTCCTCTTTTGAAGTGCTTAGGCGACATGGCCCCTTCTGCTGGCTAGTGGAAGTCCTTAAGGCACCCCCACCCCTGTCCCTACAGTACTAGCGTCCTGCTTCTCATATCCCTACCCCCACCCCCAATGTTAACCAAATCCCCTCTCTTTCCCAGAACTGGAGAGTGCATCTAGGAGGGCTGCCCGAGTGAGGAGCTGAGAACGGCAGCATGGACTCCACCCCTGCCTACAGTTGGAGAGGAGGCCATCTTTCCTGCCTCCCCCCACCCCACCCCATCATCATCATTTTGGAAGACATTCTAAAGTTTTGTTTGTTTCGTTTCGCTCCCTCGTTGGGGCCTGTGGATGGGAGGGGGCGGCCGGCGCGGCCAGTCCGACGAGACGAGACAAGAGCCCTTTTCTTGAAAAAGAAAGAAAGAAAAAAGACGGCTGCTGCTGAAGTAGCAGCGCCTGGGTGTAGTATCAGCATTTCACGTTGCTCACCACACAGGGAGGAAAAGAGGGCACCTCACCCTGTGGCATTTCAACGCGACGTTGGGTGGCAGCTGGGGTGTGGACAGGCAGACGACAGCTGCCTGTCTGGAGCCGGGGCTGAGTGAGGCCACACGATATGGAGTGGTGGCTTTGGAGGCACAGTGGGAATAGCCACGTGGCATGTCACAGGAGGTGGCAGCGACAGAGAAGGGACACCACAAAAGGGTGTGGGTGGGTAGGATGATAAGGGACGTGGCAAGAGGCATCCTGAGAGGGAGGCACAGAAAGCCACATGGCCCAGAGCCAGGGCATTACAAAAGTTAACCCAGCCATGCAAATTGGGTGAAGATGTGCAACTCCACTCAAAATGACCAGCGGCCCACTTGCCTGACCTCACCCAGTAAGTTTTGCCTGTCATAGGCCTTTCGTTCTTTCACTTATTAGGCCTAGCCTCTCACATCTATAGCTGCGGGCTCCTTTTTCATAGCTCTCTGTAGCCTAGCTGCCTCACCAGGATTGCTTCCAGCCATTTTGGCCACCATCCTATTGATCCTCTTTAGGATTTTTATATCCAGGCCCTGTCTCTTCCTTATGCTGCAGGCAGCTATATGTCCCTGTCAAAAGGGGGGGGAGCACTGCCCATGTGGACTCCTCAAATTCTGAATTTTCACAGGCTAGGCTAGGGAGAACAGCGCTCGGAGAGAAAATGGCTGCCATAAAAAGGAATTTCCCCTCGCAGTTATGAGCACTTGTTGCCTTTTGAGAATCATCCCCCTTAACGTTTTTCCAACCACGAAGGCTAGAGTTCACCTTGTCTTAATAAAATCAAAGCTGACACTTGGAAGGTTCTCTGAATATCCTGGCTGCCCAAATGATTTATTTGCCTGGGGCCTATCACCAGTTGAGTTTTTTTATGTGTTTTTTTTTTTTTTTTTTTTTTTGTTTTTGCATGCCTGGGTTAATCAATGTGGTCATGGAAGGACAGGTACATTGTGGACCTTGATAGGTGTTGGATGCGCAAGGTTACCCAACAACATGAAACATGAGCACATGTGAAGGTGGGAGCCACATAATACAGAAATGTGGTGTGGCTCAAAAAAGCGGCACACTACACCACATGATTCAACGGTCATGGGAAGGACTTAGCTGTATGGCACTGAAGTACAGTTTTAGAGGAGCAAGAGGGGGGTTGGCTAGACGGTACAGTCATGACAAGGTGGTGGTGGCTAGCTGAAGATCTAAGAGTCACAGCTCAGGTGAAGTGGTAAAATGGGGACAGCCACAAGGCCTACAGTCACAGTTACAAATCCCCACATACTTCCCCACAGCTCATAATCCCTGATGTGGAGATTGGAAAGAAAGGGGTCAAGGAATTCTTTCCCCTCCTTGTGGACAGAGCATCACATACAGAGGATCCCAGCCACAAGCAGCACTGAGACCCCCACCCCACCCCCACAACCTCCCCCGAGCCTCTGTCCGGGCAAAAGCAGTCTGTGCACTGGGTTCTGGTGTCCAAATGGCTGCAACAGGGGAGTTATGGAGCACCCCCGGTACACTGGGCTCTTTTGATTCTTTGGCAGCTGAGCACTGGAGAGAAGGGGGATGCTCCATCCACAGCACAGATATGGTCATTATCCAAGACCTCACTGCCCTGGAATTCAAAGTGGTAGGAGCATGTGATGATGCTGAAGGAGACAGGAGAGACCCAGAGTGAGAGCACCTATCCATACTCTTCTTTTTCTCCCTTTCCCCCTGTTCCAGTCCTTCAACATCTGCTGCTTATCTCAATCTGGAACACTGGATTGCCAAGATACCCCTCTGGCAGAAGAACACAGAGAGACACTACACACACTCAACTTCTTGGGAGGGATACTAACAGGGAGATCTCTCCATACTCGGAAGTGCAGAAATATGTGAAAACATGCACACATGGAAGTGGTTCTGAAATGAGAACAAGATGAAACTTGTTGCTGACCCTGAGTATGCAAGGCATGAGCTAGGTATGAGTGCAATGGCAGAAATGTGTTTAAGTATATAGGTCATGATTTCTGAGTGCTGAGTTTGTGAACTGTTGCAGCCAGGGTTGGGTGTACTCTGGGGCATAAACTGGAGGGGTCGGATCCATTTACTTTTGCAACAGCAATACTGATCCTGGGTGGCATCAGTTCACCCGTCTGCTGTAACCCATAAAGCACAACTCTGCTTCAAAGCAAACAGCAGCAGGTCTCCAACGGAGAATGTATTGAAAAATCTTGGCATTAGCTATTCATCCAGTTGTTTCTACAGAAACTATACATCTGCTGCTAGTGATCTATGAGAAAGTCCTTGTTAAATGAGACTGGGTTCCCCTTAGCTCTTTGTGATACACCAATAGCCCAATAGATGGAGGTGTATGAAGGAAAGGACTGGAATCCATGACTATCTGCACTCCAGTAATTCTGTTAAGTCTTAAAAGCTGCTACAAATCTTTGCACTTTTGCTTTTGTTGTGTAAGAGGAGGTTACATGTATCCTATTTCTGAAAAGTTAAATGACACATCATCGCTTAGTGCACAAATGAAGAAAACCCCAGCCCTGTATATTTATCTACCCCACCTTAGGCGCCTACAGATGCACCTGACCTTCAAGTACTACTATCCTGTAGTCAGCTGACACCAGGAGGAATATGCCATTATGTTTGCAACAAAGAGGTTGCACCTAAGTTGAAGACAATGTCAAGCAATAGGCCAGTGATGGCGAACCTTTTATGAGACCAAGTGCCCAAACTGCAATTCAGAACCCACTAATTTTGTTGCAAAGTGCCAAAAAAGCAATTTAACCTGAATACAGGTGGCTGTGACGTGGTGATGTTGAGTGCCCACAGAAAGGGCTCCAAGTGCCACCTTTGGCACCCGTGCCATAGGTCCGCCAACATTGCAATAGCCTATAGAAACACACCAAATCCTGCATGAACCACCTTTCTACTGTCCAGACCATGATGGTCTAGACAGAGAGCATGTGGCAGCACAGGAGACCTGCAAAATTAATGGATGGATCTCACCAAACTGAGATCTCCAGCAGGATTCCGGGAACCCAGCCACAAATGGAACCACGTGGTCAAAAGAATTCCACAATGCAGATAATGGGCAATATCAGTAAAACTGGGAGGGCACATATTCCTTCACACAGTTGGGAGCTTCCAGATGAGACTTTATTGCACAGTCATTTTGCCTCATTCATGAAATTTTATTTGGCACACAGGTGATGTTGAGTTTCAGTCATTATGTTCCATTCTCTAAACTTCTTGTATTCTCCCACTGTTGTCAGTCTTTTTTTGGAGGGCAAGGGGAGGAATAAAGTTGAGAAACGGATGGAATAGCTGCACAATGTCTTTTGACTGCTAGTGCTAGAGGAATTATTTGTCTTGATGTATACTACGTTCCATCTCATCATCCTCTTTGTTGCAAAAATAGGGTGGTGGTGGTGGTGTCCCTCTGCTGAATTTGCAGGGAGAGTGGGAGCTTTCCTCAACAAGTTCAGCATCTAGGTTATCACAACACAATCCAGGTCACTTCTGAAAAGCCTTTCCTTTGGCCCTGTTCATCAGTATCAGAATTTGGTTGATGTTTTCTTGTGGGTGGTCTCATCAACCTGAAATCAAATGGGACACATTTGGTATGTGGAGGGTATTCCCTTCTGATAGTATTCTTCATCCCTTCTACCCCCATACAGTTCACTGATGTTGGCACACTATAGTGGGGATGCTGCTGGCTCCAAGCAATTATAGCTTGACTATTCCTTGACTTATGTAGAATTAAGACGGTGGAAAGAGGCGGAACCACAAAGCTCCCATAATAGCTGAACAGTCTCATTGGTAGCCTCAAATTTGTGAAATGTTTGCCCCGTATGCCTACTCAGCAAAGTCCTTGACACTGCATTGGAGTTCATAGCACAGCTGATTCCCTGCCTTGCTCAACTGAATGGTGTGAATCATTATGGAAGATCAAAAGGTGCACAACTGGGTAGCTGTAGTATTATCAAGCAAGCTAGCAGTACTTGAAACCAGTAACATGCTCAAGAAGGAGACGTAGGGCTGAGTTTGTGCTTTGCCCAGAAACACCTTGGAGGATCTCAGCTTCCATTTTAACAGTTTCTTTTTCAACTGTGAAGGTATGCTTGGATGGATTATCGCTAATGTCCAATAAATTCTCCTAAGATTTATTGAGGGAAAGGGGAAGAAGGGAATCTCAATGAGATTTCTAAGCAGCAGCAATGGAATCCATTTCCTCCCTTTGCTCCTGCCTAGAGAATTCCTTTTGCAAACCCGATATAAGCAAATCTAACATTTGTTGGAGCTTTTTCTTTTTAAGGCCGAGTACTTAACAACCCTGGTAATTGGGAAGATGCACGTGGCATGTTTTTGCATGGTTAGAAGAAATGATGTAGGAAAAAAAGCTGGAAAGGAAGTGTAATCAGCAACATGGGGGAAATGGGAAATATTTGCAGGTATTAAGCTGCTGCAACTGCTGGATGATGGACACCAGCCATCTGAGCAGCATGGCTGGCCAAGCAAGCTCCTATGCCAATGGAGAATGACATGTGAGTGTATGTATATAGGTCACACACACACACACACACAGCTTGAAAAGTGGAATCACACAACATTAAGTGTCCATACACAAGTGTCAGCGGCATCGGTTAGATGAGTGAGATGGGAAAATTGCTACATGGCAACGCAAAAGAGGAAAGTGCACACCCTGTGAAGGGTGCCCAGGCAGGCTTTGGTGAGCTTCTCAGAGTATCTCTCTGCCAGGGGGAAGGGAATCCCCACCCTACCCTGACTCACAGGGTCTCTCCTTGCAGCTTCCCCTGTGCCCGGCCCCATAGTTGCAACCCCTCCACCTCGTGTGTTCTCCTCAGTGGTGGAGATCCATCGTACATTCAGGCGAGAGGCATCCCAGGGCAGGGCGGTGTCCCCCATCACCTCTCCAGAAAGAACTTGAGGGCCCGGGCGATGTTCATGCGGTGCCCGACTCGCGTCACGCCCAGATCAATGAAGTCTTCCTTGGTGAGGGACGGCAGGTGAGAGCCATCGATTTCGTTGTCCAGGAACCGGTCGCGGTGCTCCCCCAGCTTCAGGTAATCCAGCCAGTCGGCCACGTCGTATTTGGTCCAGAAAGGCAACGGCTTGGAGCCGAACGGCTTGTCCGCGGCTGGCGGCAGGAAATGGGTCGGTGACAAGGAACGGCTGCCGGAGGGGAAGCCCGTGAAAGGGAGATCGCCCCCGGAAGTGGGCGAACCGCGGAGATCGAAGACGCCGGTGTATATGGGCACAGAAGGCAGGATGGGAAGGGAGGAAGGCCTGGGGGCAGGACTGATCTTGTGCTCACTGGGCAGAGCGGCTGGGCTGGGGGCACGCCGCAGGGCTGGGCGGATGTCAAACTCCACACCTTTGGGGTGCTTGCCTTGGGGGGACTTGGGCCAGTTGTGAAAAAGGCTGCTTACAGGCTTGGAGGAGATCAGTGATGGAGAGGTTTCGTCGGGGAGCCTGGAGAAACAGAGGCAAGGCATGAGAGAAGGTTAGCATCTACAGTTCTACCTGCAGGTAGCTAACAGGGGTAGGTGTAACCAAAATGACAAGCCCTTCCCTGCAGCCCTGACACAACCTCTAGGGTGGCCTTTTCTAAGCAGCTACCTTGCGGGTAACACTGAACTACAACTGCTCAGAATCCCATAGCTGGCCGCAGCGTTGTGGCTGTTGATGTCCAACATCCTAAGGAAGGGAGCCCTATGAATTCCGTTACTGCCACTCCCATACAAGTCCTGGATGCCAGGGCAAACCTACACAGAATGTTTCACTGTATGGATGTTTAACCACAAACCTGTTGATGACCACTAGACACAGGCTGTGCATTGGGGAAAACCCAGCGCCTCACAAGAATGCATGGGGAAGTGTGGAGTGCTACCAAAAGTTCAGCAAACCTAATAAAAGAAGGTGGGAGAGGAAGATGTTGTGACAGTCAGAGATACAGGGAAGGTATCCCAAAATGCAGGTGAGAACTCTCTCCCCAAGTTTAGAGGTTTGGCCTGCTTTCTCCATGCCTCTCACATTAAGCACCAGAAGGTCCCTCAAAACAAAGCTCTGACAGAAGTGACTTTCACAGCGAATCAACTGGGGTTTCAAATGTTTAAGGATCCCATCTCTTCAGTTATTTATTTAAAATAAACAGCCTTCTTGGGGTCCATCCAGATTGCTCCAAGCCCAGCTTACCCCCAAACGAGGGCCATAACGTGGCCCGAGGGCCCTTCACTGTGTACCTTCGGAAAGACACTGTGAGCCAAATGTTCAAGGGACATTATGCCTCACAGGACCCACACTTCTTTTTTCATAATGGCTGAGGAAAAGGAAGGAACCTGAAGAACAGCTGACGGCTCCCCATGATCTCTTGCTCTTTAGGGAAACATGTACCATCCATGGGATGCCCTCCATCTCAGGTACTGGGGAGAGGATCAAATGCAAGCCAGCAGTTGTGGGCCCTGCTACAAACCTGACTCATGCTAGAGTTAATATAAGAAGCAACACTGAATTGCTGGAAGTAGGAGAGGTATTTGTTACCTACCACAGGAGTAGGGTAAGAGTAATACAAGTAAGACATGGATTCCTGATCTCTCCTCCTTTCATTTTCTACAACTGTTGAGAAACACTCTGATCTCTTACCTCCAAACTCCCCGTTTAACTCCTTATTCCAGAGAACCTTTGATGTTACCAGGCCTTCACGCTCTGCTCTATCTTCTCAAAGAATTCCTCCTCTAGTCCACTAGAATGATCATTTCTTCTTGGCACTTCCTCATTTAAAATGAAACACCACCCTCAAAAAGAGCCCTCCCCCCTCCCCTGAAAAAGCAGAAGACAACCTGCTTTTTCTAACTGCTCAAAGACAGACCGCCGAGATTATGTGCGGCAGGTGTTAAGATTCCAACCTCCCTTTTCACCAAGTCAAACGGCATCGGAGGAACTGCAGTGAATTCTCCCGGCACAGAGGTGACTGCAGACGAATGACAGAATGGAGCAAATAAAACTCAGCAATGTGACTGCACTGAAAGGAGAGGAACTGTGAACCCACAGTGTGTGTGCATTCATGGGCACATGTGCACATGCAGCGCCTACAGCACCAAGGCAGTCCCCGTCACACTTTGGGAATGCGGAAAGCAGTAGAGGTGGCCGTTGGGAGGTAATGTCAGCAAATAAAAAGGGAGATGAACCAGACATGGACAGTTCCATTACTCAAACACCAGACAGCTATCTAGGAATAGAGCCACAATGTGTATATGACTGCAAAGGGATAAGCAACTAAATCTTATAAGCTCTAGAGTGCAATGTATCCCACCCCATTCCCCTTCCATACAGCCTAAAAGCCAGATCTCATACTTAATATTTCAGGAGAAAGGAGGGACAGAAATATTTTAAATAAATAAAATAGATTCTCCTCTCTGGGTGTGTTGGGATACAATTCCTATTATACTCCCAGATAACTTGCTGTATTCTGCGTAATTGCATGGTTTGGGCAGAGAATATATGGGAACGGGCAGTTTAGCCTCAAATACAAAGTGCCTCCTGTGAAAAGCCCCTTGTGCAAGCCTCCATCAAAACCTGGACCTGGTATAGATAGCAGGGCTCGGCATCCTTTGCAGGGCCTGAGTAAGTGGAGTATTCACCTGGAGCAATCCTTTGCAATGCAAGACCAAGGTATCCTCCTGGGGAAGCTCTCCCGAGTTGGGGATTAGGGGCACTACCTTGGTATGGTTCCGATCCTTCTTGGAGGACCGTGCCCAGAGTACAGCTGGACAAGATGACTTCTACCCCCTAGGACTCTCAATTCTGGAGTTCTAACAGGGTTGACCATCTTGCCTATGCTCTTTAATGAAAGGTAGTGGTATGGAGCTTTGAGCCATCACTATGCTGATGACATCCAACCCTATTTCTCTTTCTCTCCTCTCGTCCACAGAGGATGCTGTTCTTCCCCTTGAGCGCTGTCTGGATACTGTGATGGACTGGATGAGAGCACAGGTTGAACCTGGACAAGATGGAAGTCCTCCGGGTGGGGACTCCTATTGTCTGTGGATTGGGAAACTTCTTCTCCTTTTTTTGGGGGGGAGGAGATAACTCTCCCTGCTAAGACTGAGGTATGCAGCTTTGGGTGTTCCTCTGAACCCAGCGGTCACCATGGAGTCACAGGGGAAGTCTGCTGTCTGTTCCATGCATTTTCAACTGTGGTGGATCACACAGCTGTGGGCCCACCTGGACACCAGAACCCTTACCACGCTGGTCCATGCACTCGTAATCTTCAGATCAGACTACTGCAGTGCTCTCTAGGTATGGCTGCTATGAGGTTAATGTGGAAGCTTCAGCTGGTGCAGAATACTACGGCCAGTTTACTAAGGGCGTTTATACACGACCCCTAAGCTCCGCTGCAAATGGCTGCAAGCTCCGGAGCTTAAAAATGTTTCCCCACCAGCTCCGGAGTTTGCAGACAATTAAGTGCGACCCCGCCCACCTAAGCGCGACCCAGCACACTTTTCTTGTACCTGCTCTTGGGAGGTGAAAAATATTTGATGCGGATGTGCTGGGCTCTCCTCGCTTTTTGTTTTTGTTTTTTGCCTCCCGCCCCTTTAAGAGGAACCAGAAAGTGACCGGGGCTCCCCCTGCAGCGTCCACCAACACCGGGAGGTAAGGCTTTATTCTTCTGTCTCTTTTTTCCTCCCTCCCCTCACGCAGCCGGCAGCCAGGAAGTACGGAGGGGTGGAGATGCATGAAGAGCGACAAACCCCTAAGATCTCTGGTCCAAATTTAAGGGGCCAGCGGATCTTAGGGGTAGTGTAAAAAGGCCCTAACTGAAGTGAGACGACACCACCATATCCACCTCCACATTGGCTGCTCTGTACTGGCTACTGGTTTGCTTCTGCACTGATTTCAAGGTTTTAATGATAACATGCAAAGCCATAACTGCTTTAGGACCTCAATATCTGTCATTGCGGCTCTGTCCACAGAGAACTGCCCGAGTCACTCACTCAGGAGGTGGGCTGTCTGAAGGGTCAGACTTGGAGGGAGGTTTGGAGAGTTACAAGAAAGAATCAAGCTTTCTTGGTGGTTGGCCCTCGGTTATGGAATCAACTGCCCCCAGAAATCACCCTGTCCCCCTCAGCGGGAGTTTTTAATAACCTACAGAAAACCAGAGTTTTTAAACAAGCTTTCCCTGAGTCACGATTTTCCATTATACCATCTTACCTCATCTGCTTTTACCTCTATGCTGTCAGCTCCTAAGTAGTTTTTACTATTTAGTGATTTCTGGATTGTCTATCATTGTTTATGTAAAAGAGCCTTGTGGTACGGTGGTTAAATGCCTGTACTGCAGGTAAAACTGTGCTCACAACCTGGGGTACAATCCCAGGTAGCCCGCTCATGGTTGACTCAGCCTTCCATCCTTCCAAAGTCAGTAAATTGAGTACCCAGCTTGCGTGGGTGGGTGGGTGGGGTTAAACTGTAAACCACCCAGAGACTACTTGAAGTGGTATGGGGCGGTTTATAAGCAAAACACTTTGCTTTGCTTTGCTTATTATGTAATTTTATTATGCTTTATTTCATATTATTTTATTCACTTGTTATTTATGTAATATTGTTGGCATTTTTGTCGTACATTGCCCAGAGGAGCCAATCGGCTAGATGGAAGGTATATAAACGAATAAATAGATAAATAAATAAGAGTCACAAGGCAAAAACCAGGATTTCCTCAGCAGACACGTGTGCTGGAAAGTATCAGGAAAGATAAAAGGAGACGTTGCTTCTACAAGTGAAGAATTACTACCAGAGGGCATGGTGATAAACGCGGATGGCTCGAAAAGGGAACAAAGGAAATTCATAGAGGTTGAGATCTACTAGTCTTTCACCCCACACTGCGGGCGAGATGCCCCTTAATACCAGTTGCAGAGACACACAAGTGGGAAGGCAGGGCTGTCCTCCTGTCTTGTTTGTGAGCTTCCTGGGGGAATTTTGGTTGTCAGTGCGGGAACAGAACATTGAGCCAGAAGAAGTTTGCTTTGAAAGCCATTCTAATCCCAATTTGCCAATATTTGCCAAATCAGAACAAAATATGGCTCATCAACAATCCTGAGAGCCAAACACTGTGCGCTTCATTCAACTCGGCTGATCAGAATATTGTGCTCGTGGGCTGCGGGCACACTTTGTCGACCACCATCTCGATCTCGATCTGCAACAAAACCTCCAGCCACGACACAAAGCGAGAGATCTGGAAGGATGTGCTCTCCTCGGCATGTCACAAAACCAACGTCCTTTCACATTTCCATCAAGGAAAAGACCGCCTGAGATCTTCCACCAGTCTTATTGATTTCACCCAGATGTTAGTGGCTTTAAAAGCACACCCTGAGAAATGCTCATTTTCAGCAGGAAACTCTGACCTACTAAATCACCCTTGGTACATGTAGCAATGAGCTTTTGGCATTCAAAAACACACCAATTTTCCTGACTTTGCACACACAAGATACTGTCCTTCAGTATCCCACATGCCTGTCTATTATTACTCTGAAGATATATATTTGCCGGAATACTGTCCAAGCCTGGAAATAAGAAGCAAGCCATGTCTTGCTTGTGCGATGTACACACACGGGCACACAGAGACTCTCTATACATGTATGGGGGGGTGCGGCTTTAGATGTGATTGCATGACTTTGCCAAACAAGAGCAGATACATGTACCTTAGAAGAGGGCCACTGTCTTCAGCGTGCAAACAAGAGCAACACTGAATGGTAAGTGCCTGTCCTTTAGCTGTCAGCCAGCAGTATAACCAAGCAGAGGCACAAGGAGAAATACTGTGGGCACACTTGCCCTTGTAAACATAGGGTGTGAAGAGTGCGGCACATGGCACGCCCTCGTCCTGTGCCTGCCAATATAAGCAATGGGATGGTGGTTAAAAAAAAATCATTAGGAAAAGAAAAAAAGAGAGCCAAGCATTGAGGGGAGAATGAGAAAAGGAGACAAACCCAACGGAAACACGAGATGCGGCATGCACGGGGCTCGCTTCCTGCCTTCTGCTCCTGCTCCTGCTCCTCCGGGCGCTTAGTACCTTTGCCTCTGTAGGGAACTAGGCCTCTCAGAACCAAAAGAAGCCACTGCGTCAGGCGGCCGTGACCAAGACACCCCACCCATCTGCTGCAGCTTGGTGCTCAGCTCGCTGATGATGCTGGCCTTCATGGTGGACATGGGGGAGGCCTTGGCTTCCTCCCACGGCAACGGAGGCTTCTGCGGCAGCTCCTTCCCCGGCTCAGTGGCTGCCAGTGGCTGGTGGTAGGGCGGGGCAGGCGTGAGGGCAAACATGTTCTCGGTACAGGCGGAGACCGAGATCGTGGAGCTGGTTGGGGTAGCCACAGGCAAGCGCCCGGGGAACGGCCGGGAGCGGAGTTTAGTCTGCAAGGGGCTCTTGTCGGTGGTAGAACTGCCGCCGCCCCCGCCGCTGCCACCGCCGCCTCCTCCTCCGCTGGTGCCGCTTCCCCCAAACGCTTGCCCGTCCAAGTAGGTGATGTAGGTGTCCAAGAGTTCTGTGCCTTCCCCCGACATGCTGGACAGGGTGGAGACGCTGCTGATGGTCTCCAAGTGGTGGTCGCTGCTGCTCCGGCTGTCCACTTCCTCAATGCCGGAGTCGGTCACCGCTTCGGGGGCTTCGGACGCAGGGATGGCGATGGACGACACGACGGACGAGAAGTTGACATGAGGGGCCTCCTTGGTTTCGGTCGTCCCAGCCTGGGTGAGCGTGGCCACCTCGCTGTCATATGAGGTCAAGCTGGAGGCCGTGGAGTCTAAGGTGGCGGGGGCGGCCGTGGGGGCAGGAGGCGCCCCGGCGGGGGGCAGCTCATTGGAAGATTTGGGAGGGGATTCGGGTTTATCAAAGCTGTTGGAGAATTCCAGGGGTGGCGGGAGTGGCTCCGTGAAGACAAACTCGTCATCCACATCAATGGAAGGTGCAGGAGGAGGCAGCACCAACAACGGGAGCCCATTCTCTTCAGCCACGCGCTCTGCCGACGGAGCCGTGACCTCCACCTTCCCACTTTCATGACCTCCTCCACCTCCTCCTTCTCCTTCCTCCTCCTCTGCTGGGCGGCAGTTTTCCACAAAGCGGACATGCAGCTCCATCTTCTCCCCTTCCTCGGGCCGTTTCTCCCAAGGGGCGGCCTTGGCGGAGGAGGTAGGCGTCTGCTGCTCAGGGGGGTGATGCCGAGGGCTCTCCGGCTCCTTCCGTGGCGATGCAGGCCGCTGGTGGGGGTGGTGCTGCTGCTCTGGCGCCCCCCAGAGACGCAAGATGGAACTGCCAGGGGATTCCGGTGTTTTCGCAGTCTCCCCGAACCGGGGTGAGGATGGCCGCGAGTGTCGGTCTTCTCGGCTTTCCTGCTGGGACTGGGACTCCTTTAAGGCCCGCTCCCGAGCCACTAAGGCCAGCCCCAAAGGGGATCCGGGATCTAAAATCTTGCCAGTCAGTGGGTGAATGAGAGGAGGAGCTGAATGGGGCTGGAGTTGGGGCAGGAAACTAGAGCATACCGAGGTGAAGGCGCTGGTCGTGCTGGCTCCGTACGTCCTAGGGGCACGAGACTGGAAGTAACCAGAGCCGCTTCCGCCAACGCCACTGCTACTGCCGAAGCCAGGAGCCATGTTGAGATGGATGTAGGGCTCGCTCGAAAACATGCCTTCGTCGATGGATTTGGAGTGGCGGAGGCGGGGCATGGGCGTCTGCTGGGACTCGTCGTCCGGCTGCTCCGTGGAAAGGAACAGAGCCGACTTGCGGCGAGCCTCGCTGTACCACTCGCGGTCCCGCCGGGCAGCCCCAACCAAGGCGGCCCCAAACTGGCTGGTGAAATCCATGCTGTTGTGGAGCTGAAGGGAAGGGACCGGCACCACCGGCTCGGGCTGGCTCTCCGCCTCCATGCTGCTCCCTTGGCTGCTGCGCCCGCTGCTGCTAGTGGAGGGGGCTTTGATGATGATGGTGGGGATAGGGATAGAGCTCTTCTCGGGGGGCGCGGAGGACGGGGGCTGCAAAGTCGAGGGCTGTATCTGGGAGGGGCTGGCCCCCTGTTGTTGCTGCTGCTGCTGCCGCTGCTCATCCTCCACTTTGGTCTGCTTGACCAGCGGACCCTTCCGGCGCATGGGCTTGGTGGGAACGTACATGGCGGTGTTGGTAGCCCGTGGGGGTAGGTTGTAGTAGCGGAGGTCGGGTGTGTGGCCGCGCCAGCCCCGAGCGGTGGACCCCTCCGCCCCCTGTTCAGACTCTTGGCGGTAGAGGGACATCTTGTCACGGATCCGTGGGGGTGGTTCGTAGGGGGGTTCCTGATGCAAGGAAGCGGAATACAGCTTGGCCTCAGCGCTGGGATTGAAGGTGGAGCGGGCTGAGGGCGTAACTCGGCCAGAGGCTGAGGGGGAGGTACTGCTGTAGGGCGGGTCAGGGGGGGACGTGGTGGGTGGTGGCGGGATGTCATCAGAACCAGGGACGGAAAGGCTGCGACTAAACTTCATGGCAGGGGGGGCGAGGTAGGGCTTATCATCCTCAGCAGCTCCTGCGGAGGGAAGCAACGCAGCCATCACCCATTTATCCTCTCACTCCTCTGCTGTTTGACCAGACAGAGCTACTTCTTCTCCTGTATTTACTTACACGAATTGCTTACACATCCCACATCTATAATAAGCTTTCACATGGGATCCCACCCCCTTCCCATTTTTCACTTGACGATCCAGAGCCCTTTCTAGCTCTGTAGCTCCAAAATGATGATGGCAACGTCTACCACTGCTTACTCCTCCTATGAGTCATCATCCCAATAGCTCGCAGTGAGCAATCACGAGTGCTTCAAACAACCAGACTATTATGCGATAACTGTACATTCCCATAGATAACATGACTTTATCATTTTTAAACCTGATTTCTTAAAGAGTCCACAGCCTGATGCCCTCCAGATGTTTTGGCACACGTTTGATCATCTCAGCACAGCCAACCGTCAGGATGGTGGGAAATACAATCCAAAGATGTCAGGAACGGTTGGACAATGGTTGTGCAACAACGCTCAGAAACCTCAGCTAGGACAGCTAGAGCGGCAGTCCAAGAACACCCAGGTCACCCAAGATTGGGAACCACTGCCCAGGAGCAGTGGTTCTTAACCTGTGGGTCCCCAGATGTTCCTGGACTGCAACTCCCAGAAATCCTGGCCAGCTCATCTTAGTGATGAAGACTTCTGGGAGTTGCAGTCCAGAAACATCAGGAGACCCACAGGTTGAGAACCACTGCCCGAGAGCATCTATAGAGCTGTGTTTCTTGACTGTTCTACCCATCTCTTTCAGCCCCACTCACAAAGCACATTTCATTCTCTCCAGACCCCATCTCACCAATTGACTTCTGGCGGAGCATCATGCCTGGAGGATGACTGGTTGGTAAGTAGGAAGGGCGCTCATAGCTGGCCTGGCCAAGACGATGTTGATCAAAACTGGGCTGGAAGAAGAAGAGGAGAACAGGGAGACATAATAAGCCAGAAAACAATAAATGCAGGCAAAAGAACCAAAGAAATGTGCCCAAGGGGAATGACAACAATTAACAACTACTACTTCTAACACTGGATTGTACTGAATTTAAGTGTCAACAGAAATTAATCCGGAATGGAGCTACTGGAACACAAGGCAGCATTGGCATAGGTGATCCAGTGCTAATAGAAGTTCAAACTTTTTTTTTGGGGGGGGTGGAATCCTACGAGTGCAACCTCTAGTCCCAAAGTTCAATGAAGACTGGAGATGTTCTGGTGTCACCAGTACTGGATTGATACAGAAACTAAGTAAACTACAGCCTAGGACCCTCAATTATATGACATCTGTGGCTTTTAATTTTTTTACTCTATTTTTCCTTCCGTCAGACCAACATACTCCCCTGCTCCTACTTTAACTAATGCTATGAAGCAACCTTGACATGGGAAGCATGAGTGGAATGTCCTACTGGTTGTTGCAGGATGGCTCGAACCTTCGAACAGAAACTCTCCCATTACTAGGATAGATGCATTGCAATTTTCTGTTGCAAGTCTTACTCATGGACCAAACTTCCATCTTTGCACAATGAAACCTGAACCTGGCAAAAACATCTGAGTTGGACATGCTATTGCAGCAGACTTGCAATACTAATCTTCTTTAAAAATGGGGCAGTGGGGCAGGGGAGAGACTAACAGAATGGTGAAACATTTCCTGTTCGCAGCTGATGCCCAGCAAATGTATGGGATAACCACTGCCATCATCCAACCGACATGCTCAATGGGTGCATGGCCTTGGGCTGTAGTTCACCATCTCTGAAGGATTCCAAGTTGGAAATGGCCAATGCTACTGCTACTGTGTTGGTGCTCCCCACACCTCTGCCCGGTTTCCCCCACCCTTCTTTCTCCAAAGGCCGTTACTTCACGTCCCGTTCATCCCTCCTTGCTGTCCCGCTTGGGACTGGTACAAAAAAAATCTTACCTCATGTCCATAGCGTGACAGCAAAACCTTGTCTTGACCACGCCCCCTGAACCTGGAACAGAGCGTGACAAGCCGTACCTGCCCCTGGGCTGGGGAATTCTCTTGTCACGCTTTGTTCCTGGTTCGTTGCTAGACAAGGGACCATGTGGTAACAACTGTCACACAACAACCAGTGTCCACCTAGTGGTCAGCGGCTGAAGTGCATTCAACATTAGTTTCCCTATGGGAAACACCATGCAGTGCAAATGTTTATTAAAGAAAGTACTGAAAATTCTGTAGCATTGACGTGTAAATCCCGGAAGACCAGTAAATCGAAATATTGAAAAAGTTTTATTTATGATATTAAAAAAATGGTCAAGGAAGCAAGACAAATTCAGAATTTGTCATGGAACAAGACCATGAAGTAACAGTTGCCACGAGACAAGTAATCACGCCCGTAAGGAAACAGAAACAGGGACTGAACAGGGACAAAACCACATGACCGCGAACAACACTGTCATGGTACAAATGTAATCGCGGAACAAGGTAGGACGTGAAGTAACGGCCCAAAGATAATTCCTGCCATGTTCTGTACAGGACTGCTAGATAGTTCAGTGGTTTACGTCTCTGGCTGCAGAGCTACAGGCTGGGAGTTCAATTCCCCACTGTGCCTCTTTGACAGAGGATGCACCCAAAGATTCATGTGATGAGCCTCGTGGCACAGTGGTTAAATGCCTGTACTGCAGGTAAAACTGTGTTCACGACCTGTGTTCAATCACAGGTAGCAGGCTCAAGGTTCACTCAGCCTTCCATCCTTCCGAGGTCGGTAAAATGAGTACCCAGCTTGCTGGGGGAGGGGCAATGTGTAGCCTGCAGACTGTAATTAAAAAATTGTAAACCGCCCAGAGACTACTTGTAGTGGTATGGGGCGGTATATAAGCAGAACACTTTGTAACTTCCAGCTCTGCAGTTCGTGGGTTATTCTAATAATATATTATTATTGTCCTACCTCACTGGAAAAATAACTCTTGGCGGTGCCCCGTGACTTCCCCAAAGAAGGAAGCCCTCCACTTCCACAACCATCACCGACGCTGATTGTTTGCTGAGCTGCTGCCAGTATCTCGTCTAATTTGTCTGCAATGAGGAGGAAGCAGAAAGGGGAAAACTTTCATTTAAAAAAATGGATGATTGCCATCATCAGTTTTTCACAAGGAACAGCCTACCTCTCTTTACCCATGAGACACAAATAATGCTCTTTCGGACTGGTTTGCTCCTAGGAAGAACCATGTTAAAGGTGAACCTGGATTAAGTCCTGTGTAGTTCCATCCCTGACCATCATCAATAGCTATGCTTAACATAACTGAGAAGGAACGTGTACGCAAGATTCAGTACCCTTTTCCTTTTCCTTTTTTCCCCCTGCTGGCTCCTGTCTTTCTAGTTTCTTGCCGGACATAATTTGCCTTGGCCAGTGACACTATGTATATTTCTTTTTAGTATCTACTAGTAGTTTTTAATGGTACTTGGATGTTTGATGGGCATTTGTTAGGTTTTTATGTTTATTTTCGTTGGGGATTGTTTTAAGATTGTATTGTTTAATCGCCTGGGGTGACATGTCTGTACACCGCCCAGAGTTCCCTCTGGGAAAATCAGGTGGTTTATAAGTCCAAGAATAAATAAATAAATAAATTGGTAATTTCTGCAAAGTTAATGCAAGTATTTACTTGTTTAGGAGTTAAACAGCATAGATCAGGATCACATGAACATATGACGGTGTCTTATGCCACTGTCCCTCTTATCCAATATTACTTATTCTATGCCTGGGAATCTGTAGTTGTCCATTGTTGAATTACAATCCCCAGCCACTCTGACTGGTTGTCATGCTGGCTGGGGATGATGGGAGTTGGTCTCCAACAGCACCTGGATTGCCGTAATTACGCACTCCGGGATTGGCAGAATCTGTGCTGAATGCAGTTCTGCATCTAGCCTAAGCAGTTAGACACTGATTTCATGTGTCATTAGGAGGCAGAACACTTGATATTGTAACTAGGCAATCCAACCTTAGAGGCTGCCACCTAACCTAGTCCAGTTTAACATGTTGAACTGTTAAACTGAAGATGCACCTCTACTCCCAAGTACAAACAAACGCAAGGATACCATTTCATGTCCGCCCAAACGCAGCCAAAAGAAGAGTGACCTGCATATGTCATGCAAATGGAGCAGATTTTGGAAAGCTTATTCTGCACACCTCTGCATACCCCTGGCCCTTCCCGAAATGAAGCGTTAGGGGCAATCTCAGGTTGAGTAACTCCGGAGGAGTGCCAGGACTCCATTCCTGAATATTTGTGCCAAGACCAATCACTCCTGCCTCCTGACAGGAGCACTGGGGCATGCTTTGTACTCACTCAAAGCCATCTGATAGACAGTCCGCTTCTTATCGGGGCCCATCGCTGGCTCGTAATCTGCAGAGACGACAGGAGGGGAGGATAACGGGAGGGTGCAGGGTGGTGGTGGTGGTGGTGGTGGTGGTGGTGGGTGGATTGGTGATGGTGCTTCAGGGAGGACCCGTTTGTGGAGCTGCCCGCACGGAGGTGGGTGGTGGCGGCGGCGGCGGCGGATGATTGGTGGGAGAGTGCAGAGCAGGGTTTGGGAAGAGGCAATGAGAGATAAGCAGGTGGGTCAGTGTGTGTGTGGAGGGGCGTGTGGAATGCATGGCACTCACCTGTGGCTTTCTTCTTCCAGGGGAGACTGAGCGGTGAGGGGGAAATAGTAAGAGGGGGGAAAGAAATTAGCATATATGCTTGTAGGGAAACAGGGGACTGGGAAGGAGGTCTGGAATTCCCAGTTGGCACTGAAGGGAAGGGCAGAAAATCAGGCAGAAGATGTTGGGAGGAGAGACAGAATCGGGGCATTGAACCTATCTGTTCCTGACCACAACTGGGGATATTTTTATATTAAATAAAATGGGGTGGTGGTGGTGGTGGTGGTGGTGGTGACTAGCTTTTAATTTAACTGTGGTTCTCTATATCCTGTGGGACTGCAACTCCAGATCCTCTGTTGGACTACAACTCCCATCAGCCTTAGCTGGCATGAAGAGGGATAACGGGAGTTGCAATCCAATGGTACCTGGAGGACTGCCCATTCCACACATCCCGGCTCTAACCTTTCTGGGGTGGTGAGCTCAGAAAAAATGCACGCAGGTAGAATTTTACCTAGCAGTGGTAAGACAATATAACTATTGGACATGCAATTGTATCAGATAACTTATATTGATGCTGATCTCTGTATCTATTGGGTTTCTGCAAAGAATCCCCAATCCGCATCATAAAATCTTTGGTTCTCTAATCCTATTTTCTTGTAGGGAGATCAATGTTAAAACAGGTTACAACCAGGTCCCAGATCAAAGTGAGGAGACATTCCTTAAGCAATGAGGTGACTTACAATAGCATGAAGAGCTGGGGGCTGAAACCACGGCGTCTCATTTTCTCATAAAGGGCAATTTGGGTGTGTGTGTATGTGTGTGCACCTGTATGTAAACCAACAGTCCCCTTGTTACTGGGACAATTTGGGGTCCAAGAGGACAGGAGCTCACCTTTCTCCACTGTGAGAGGTCAAAGATTTGAGAATCCAAGGCAGCAGCGGGTAGACGATGACAATGAAGGAGGAGGAGGAGGAGGAGGAGGGAACAGAAGTAAAGTGAAAACATACTGCTTCCCACCATGCCATCAAGATCCAGAAACACTGCAGGGTACAGCTCAACTTTTTTTAACCACCACAGTTTGTTAAAATCATGCAAACAGAATAAAAAGGCTAATTTGAGTTGCGTTGCTGGAATAAGATGAGGTTCAATTTACTAATTTTATTCCAGCTGCAAAATCACCGTTGAGTAAACCCTGCTTCCTTAGTGAATACCAGCCCACACAAGAATTCGGAATTCCCTAGGAATGACAATGAAACTATGGTTTTAAGAAAACACAAAGAAACAAGACTCTAAATTCATGATTCCTTATGTGTATAATACAACACAATGGTTATATGTCTGTGAAGATTCTCAGTCATCCGGGTGAGTTTATCTGGAAGTAGAGTCATGGCTACTGGACTTCTTTTTTGAGAGATAGAAAAAAGAAGTCCAGTAGCTATGACTCAACTTCCAGAAGAACATAATGACTTTCTCCACAATTAGTCCTTTGTTTTAATATTTCTGTTGGCACCAACCTGAACACCTTGTGTACTAGACACTGTTTCCTTTGCAAATATATCCAGGTGCTCTCCTAACTGTGTTGGGATCATCCTAGTTTAGCAGCCCGCAAAGACAGATTTGAATTGGCAGAAAACTCAACCATGTTGGACAGCAACTAAACCTCGGCCAGCACAGCTAGCAATGAAGGCTTCTGGGAGTTGCAGTCCAAGAACACTAGCCCCCTTTGGCTTAAGAAAGTTTTCTGTAACAATCATCTGATTTAGTCCAGTTTAAGCAGTCAAGATCCCAATGGGAAGTTTCCTCTCCCTGTGGTTATTGGTTATGTGCTATTTAATGGGTTCTCATCAGCAACCCTATGAATTGCCGTATTTTTCTGTCTATAAGACCCCCATGTATAAGACCCCTACTTGTAAAAAAAAAATTACAGTTTTGCAACCACGCGGTTCTCTCCTTGCCTTACTTCAGTGTTTAAGACGACCTTCAGTTTTTGTCTAACAATTTTAGAAAAAAAAAGACACAGAAAAATACTGAGATGACTTCTAAAACATCCTATCATTAATATCCTTTCATTTGGTAAAAAGGCAAACTTTTCCCCCACACATGCGTGCTAGTCATGTCCGACTATAGGGGTGTTGCTCATCTCTATTTCCAAGCCAAAGAGACAGAGTTGTGCAAGTCCGTGGCCATGTGGCTCGCATGACCGAATGCATTTCTGAGCATGGAACACTGTTCACCTTCCCACTTTTTTACGGTGGTACCTATTTATCTACTTGCATTGACATGCTTTTGAACTACTAAGCTGGCAGGAGCTGGGGTTAACAGCGGTAGCTCGCTCCACTGTGTGGCACCCGGGATTCAAAGCTCCGAGGTACCGAATTTACAGCCAACAGTTTCAGCGCTCTAGCCTGCTGAGCCACCACGCCCCGCATCCTTACATTATCCAGGGTTAAATCATAACCTTTTTAAAAACCATAGCCTAATTTGCCCATAGCCGGTACTCCTTTATTTTCTAGGGTCCTTAAGAACAGCTCAACTAATTACTTCGTCTTGTCACCGATACCTGTATCTACCAATGTCAAATGGGACTGGACTGCATTCACTGAGTGATCTGGGGTGATGAACCCAGCTATGTCCTAAGCAGAGATTGTATGCATTACTTTTTTCTAGTATAATTGCAAAAGTTTTGAGCTAGCATAGAGAGTAACTATGTTGACTGGAAGATTCCAGGACTTGTGATTAAGTGACACTTGTGATTAAGTGACACGACCACACTTTTCGGGCAGCACATCCTTCCCTGGTGTACAAAGTATGTAGCCACGAGAAGTGCAGCATGGAAAGGGCTGGCAAGGCCAATTTCTTCCATGTGCTAGGGCAGTGGTTCCCAATCTGGGGGGTCAGGACCCCTTTGGAGGTCGAATGACCATTTCACAGGGGTCGCCTTGAGCCAGTGAAGAAAAAAGGCTCAAGGATGTCATACTGAAGAAGGAACAGGTTTGTTTTCCATGGCTTCAGAGAATAGGACTTGAGGCAATAGTTTCAAACTACAGTAACCCCCCGCCTATCGCGGGGATTAGGGACCCATCTGACCCGCGATGCTTGAAAATCAGCGATATGTGGAAGCGAGTCGGGTGGGGCCCGGGGGGCGGCGCAGGGTGATGCGATCGCCCCCTCCCCCCCGGCTCTGAGGCGCAGGTACTGCGATCCTGCGATGTAGTGGGACCGCAGTACCTGAACCGCGAAATGGCGGGGGGTGACTGTATAGGAAAAGAGTTTCCATTTAAACATTAGGAACATTTTCATGACGGTTAGAGCTGTTCGGCAGTGGAATATGCTGCCACAAAGGGTGGAGGAGTCTCCTTCTTTGGAGGTTTTTAAGCAGAGGCTGGATGGCCATCTGTCGGAAATACTGTGATGGGGGTTCCCGCATGGCAGGGGGCTGGACTGGATGGCCCTTGAGGTCTCTTCCAACTCTATGATTCTATAAGCAGCTTGGATCTGGAGGAGGAGGGGAAGGAGTGAGTGAGTTACAACTTGATAGGTTGGAGGGGATGTCAGTCAATGGCACTGGAGGCTGCAATTGGCTGAGAGTGCCTGTAGAGGAAAGTTCTCTATAGCACCTGTGACAGTGGCCTGCCAAAGGGGGCTCGTGGCCTCTTCCAAGCAGGGCAAGGGGTCACCACAACATGAGGAACTGTAGGAAAGAGTCGCAGCATTAGGAAGGTTGGGAACCACTGTGCTAGAGCCTCTGTCCGTGCTTACCCATTTCTTCCAACTCGGATGTCATGGATTTGGAGCGCAAAGAGATGGCTGGAGGAGGGAGTCGCCTTGTCTGCTGTGGAGCCGCTGGAAGTAATAAACAAAAAGCTGATCAGGGATCTTGCTCATTTAATCAAAGTGTGTGCACTGTGATATTCTCACCGCCAGTCATTCACCCAATCTACTGAACATCTGTCCCTTCAATTAAGAATTACTGAAGCTTGCCCGACACCCTCTTCATCTCTCGGGAAACTTAAGAAGCCATATGCCGAACCACCAGGGCAGGGATAAACAATGCATTGCCCTCCAAAAATTGCTGGACCAAGTTGTTGGCCGTCTCTTAGTGCCAGACATGGTGGTTGGGAATTGCCAGCCAACAACATTTGGAGGACTGTAGGTTACTCATCTCTGCACCAAGATAAGGAAGGGAAAGGGAGGTGGCAGTATAAAAATGAAAGAGAGGCTTCTCAGAGATCACATACAAATCAAATCTACTTATCCCTTCAAAAGATCAAAGGCCAGTTGCCCCTAAAAAGAATCACATGACTTGAAAAGCACTGAGACTAATATATAGCTCACTGTACACCCCTGAAATCTTTCCTTTGATTTTTGAAGGCTGCAGTCCCTTTTATATTTTTCTATGACTAAGATTAATGGAACTCAGTGAGATTTATTTCTGAATGGACAAATATGCAACTGTTTTGCTTCTTTCCAGGCAGTTTTGGTCAGAGAAAATGCACGGCTTTGATTTCCAAAAACTTTACATGAACCAGGAAAACAAGACAGCCACCTGATATCGGGCTGGCTGCCAAAGAAGGTTCTGATCCTGCACTTGGCCTCCTTCAAATACAGTGGACCCTCGTATAACAAACAGTTTGTATAACATAAAATCTGTACAACATAAAAAATTCTGGAGATAGGGGAAATTTGCTTAACAGAATTGATTGTATGGGGCAAATCCGTACAACATAAAAATGATCGTGATTAGGGATTACTCGTTTATAATGCATTCCTATGGGAAATTTGTATAAAGGAAAACTTGCTTAACAGAATTTCATTTGGAACGAATTAATTCCTTTATACAAGATACCACTGTATAGGATGCTGTGCTCTGGCAATGAGACATTTCAGTGGATGCCTTGCTTCTAAAGCAACAAGAGCTCTCTTCCAGTAACTGCTGGCCTTTTGCTTCTGAAATCCTTGAAAAGATTCTATTTTCTCTGCTCCCATAGGAATGAACAACAGGAGTGCCATCAGGTCAGGATTTGGGGGCAGAAGCCAAGAGCCCATTTAGCTGAATGGGCAGGACTGCCCACAAATACAACAGAGATGGTTTGGTACTTTTTGAGTAAGTGGAGTGTGTTAGTTACCTTCCAAAGAGGAGAGAAGGCTGTAAGAGCATTAAGCCTACAAAGCCTAAAATGCTTTAACGACACCAATGATGATTACACTTCTGGACAGAGTTCAGAGAGCATCCCTTTTTGGATTACAACTCCCAGAATGCACTATATGCACGATGATCGTGCTGATCAGGGGATTCAGGGTGTTATACTCCCAAAAGTTAACTCTTCCAGACTTTGCAGTAGCAAATCATTTCCAGCAAATAATTCTGGAGTACAACTTCCCTCTCTCAATCTTAATAACTCGAAATGAGTCCTCCCTCCCTCTAGCTAACCAGCAGCTGTATGTCCCAGCATGCACCATGGTACCTTTCTTTTTCATGGCCTCCTCCATCTCTGGGTTCCGCGTCACCATGACAACCTTCACCATCAAGTTATTCCCGCCCTGACGAATCATGTTGACAACCTGCCTGTGGCCCACCTTCACCACATTTTGTCCGTTCACCTGGAAGGAAGGTCCAATGGGTAAGTTGTTACAAGGGTTCCGGGGAGGCGGAAAGAAGGGTTGGAAGAGGGGAGGGAGACCTTGACAGTACTGCTTTTGTCCAACAGTGAGCGGACTATTCTCTGCTGCTACTGCAGGGTCACCAGTACATTTTTATTTTTCATATCCCTGACTTTCCCTGACCAACATTCTTCATTTTGCCTGACCACCATTCAAATACAACCACAAGTTTAAAAATGAACAGGCCATGTTGTATTACTGCAAGGCTTAATGAAATGTTCCGCTCTGCAACTATACAAGTCCTGAATGCAAAAATATCTGTCAAAGTAAGATATTTAATATCAGCTTCTTTCAACATTGATCGCACCAACATCTGTTTTGCAACTGCACCAAAAATTGCACCAAGAGGCGTAAACCCTGAATGCTAATAAATGACTTACCATTTTGTTACTTTTTAAAGGTACACTAAATATTAAATAAACATTCTATCTAAAATGGTTTCTTTGAAGCCACATTACCAAACCTAAAGTTTTGAAACTGCAGTAATGATCAAGTTAGAAATCATATATCTTAATCACAATTCCTCTGATTTTCCCTGACTTCAGACCAATTTCCCTGACTTTCCCTGGCCGATTTCCATTTTCCTGACTTTCCAGAAAGTGGCAACACTGTACTGCTGCTGTGCTTAGATGACCCCATGTAACCTAGGAGCACAGCAACTCAAGATGCTTTCCTCATCTCTCCTAATACTGTATTTGAAGACTGATGGACACATGCGGAACCAAAGAAAAGGGCCTCATCAAACTATTCAACTGATACAGATCACTATCACAAGCTTCAAGCATGAATTTTAAATGACTTTAAAGAGGACCTTGGAAAGTTTCAGGGCTTTTTTTTTATTGCAGACCCCTAAATTCCCCATGCAACTGGGCTCTCGTGTTCTCTTGTAGCTTTAATGTTGTCTTTTAATGGTGTAAGATGTCCCTCAATTCCCTGTTCTCAAACTTCAATATGTCTTAATTGTACTGGACTGTACATTGTCCCTCATTATTACTGTAAGCCCCCTAGGGTCTTTTTCCAAGGAGAAAGGTGGGGTAAAACTACTCTAAATAAATAACTAAACAACTAAATAAATAAATCACAGAGGGTGACTTTTCATGATGACAAAAGTGAACCTCCACATTCAGAAGTAATGTACCACGGGATATCAGCAGGCAAAGACCTTTTTCTTCAGGCAGGGTTTTTCTTAGCAACTGACTATCTAGGAGAGATCTTAAAATGGGACAGTTTGTACCTTGTTGCTTCTAAATCTGCTTTTAGTAATACTTTTAACAAACATTTTAAATAGAATTTTATTAGTTCATTTAAAATATTTGAATAATTCACTGTTTTGCGTCATTAGAAACACAGCATTAAAATGATGTAAGCACCCTTTTAAAGGAGAAAGGTAATTTTTTTTTAAAAAAATTAAAAAATAACCTTTAAGAAATGAATCAATTTCTAAAAGAATACATTGAAATACTAGTTGCCACGGAGTTGCCTTGCTTATGAACATTATGGGAAGCAGGAAGCTGAACCAGGCAGACTTTAGTTCAACTCAGTAGGAATGTTCTACAGTGGCATAACTACATTTTGAGATGTGATTGCTCATTGTTTCAGTCCTCATAGCCATTTCCCAAAGGAGTGCTCAAAAATGGAGATAGTTGTGTTAATATCAGGAAAAAAATTAATTTAAACAGTTGTTGTCTGCCCTCTCAAAGACCTTGGGAGCAATTCTTTTGTAAAGCTAATGGGTCTTAGCTACCTATTCAAGGCCAAGTCATCCCAATGTATTTTGTACTATAAGAACAGCTCAAAACTTATTCTTCAGGGTGGGGTGGGAATCAAATTCCCTATCTCTGTAACTATGATGAAGACTGTAGCTACCTGGTGGTGGTGGTGGTGGTGGGGGGTGGTAGCAGATGGTATTAGCATCCATTTAATGAAAAGGTCTCACAGCTTGGACCTCATTAATAATCCATTACAATCCTGCTCTTCTTTCATGTCTTATGACTGATGCTGACTGGCAGAAGGATCATGGTGGTGGCAATTTTTGAACAAACACATTCGCAGGATGTACCCTTCACTGAAAATGCATTTGAAACAATCGGAAACACCCCACCCCATCCCAAAAAAGAAAGATTAACTGAAACTATAAACTTTTCTTTCCATCTGGAAAAACACTGAAATATACTGAGGTTTTAAAACTACAGATTAAATTAGTAACAACAATAATGCAAAGATGCCTTAAAGTTTTCAAATACAGTACCAGAGTCCAATACAGCCACCCAAGTAAGCCTCATATGTCATCTTAAGGTACAGGGCAAAAGAGTTTGTGAAATGCCTGTTGTTCCTGATGAAGCTACATCTAGGCTAGACTGCTAGAATATGTTCCAAGTGGGGCTGGCTTTGGATATGATCCAGAAACTGCAAATATCTAATTCACATAGTTGGTATCTCTACAGAGTTGAGGAACATCAAAGATAGGGTGTCCATCACGATGGTTAAGTGGCTAGCTTCATCTTGCATTCATTTTAAGAGGGATTTTACAAACCTGCCCTTTTTTATGCTTTATGCTTTAACTCAATGCCCCCCATATGCAGCAGTACCCCGACTTAAGAGCAGCTCAACTTAAGAGCAACTCAACTTAAGAGTGGAAAATTTTTAGATAGGTACCCCGACTTAAGAGCTGATTAAATTCGTAGGTTGAGGTACCACTGTACTGTACTTTGCGTTTACAACTGATTCAATCTAAACTGCTTTTACAGTTAAATGATGACCTATGAACTTGTCCTATCAATATACAGTTTAATATTTTACATTATAAGCAACTTGGGGAAGATTGCATTCTTGAAACGTTGGATAAAAATGCATTAAATAAGTCAAGATATTAAAAGTTCTGAGAGGAGAACTTGACTGGGCTTCTCCTAGCCAAACGTTACCTCAATGAGGAAATCCCCCATGCGGAGACCAGCACGCCAGGCCACGCCTCCTTCATCCACAGACTCCAAATACTGCAGAGCAGGGAAAGCAGGAGTGGGTGTAAACTCCTCAATTGGGGTCTGTGCTGTAAAGAAAAGATGTGTTAAGAGCAATGCCTCTAGAGCTAAGCTGGGAAGCTGAAGTGGTGACAGGAGGGCAAGACACAGGTCTGGGGGCTTTGCATGGCATTTCCATGCCCCCAACAAAACAATAACAAATTGTTTTCTTCAGTTGCGTGATCTGTTTTCAGGAATCAGTGGCATAGCATGCTCATGAAGTCAGTGCCTTCATGAGAAACAATTCCCTTCCTTATATTACTGAGTAGAGGTGGGCAAGAAATGATTTTTTTGTTTTGTTTTTCGTTTCATTATAGAACAAAATGAAAAATGAAATGCCCTTTAAAAAAACAAAACAAAACAAAATGGAAAATTTTTGTTCCATTCTATTTATTATTTATTTTGACAAGTGCCAATCTTGGCGCTTGTCAAAATAAATAAAAATAAGCGCAAGCCACCCTCCCTGCAGGCCAGCTGGTCAAGTGCTAGATTTAAAAAAAGCACTGAAAGGCTCCGCGGGCCAGCTGGTCGACTCTAGATAGAAAAAAAAATTAAAAATAAAAATAAAAAAAGCTGACACAGCCTTCAGGCTGGCTGGTCGGTGTTAGGTCAAACAAACAAACAAACAAACAAACAAACAAACAAACAAGCACCTACAAGCTGGCTGGTCAACTGTAACATTAAAAATGAAAAATGGAACAAACAAAAAATATTTTTTTAAAAAAATGTTTCATTCTAAATGAAAAGAAACAATAAAAAACAAAATGAAACACAATTTTGGCATTTCGTGCCCATCTCTATTACCGAGAAATCTCAGCCAGTAGAGGCTGGCCTGTGGTATTTACACTCCCGTCTTGGCCTACATCCACAAGCCCAGGGGCCTGGCCGTTGGGTCTTCCGTCACCATCGGTGATGGGATAATGTCCTTCACCACAACTAGGGAAGCAGCTTGGTTTGAGGGACATAGGGTGTGCTGTGCAGCATACACAGCTCTGTCCTCCTACTGAAAGGACTAGCAGGGAAGATGAGGAACAGTCGGGAGCTAGCTGACCACGGTTGCCTCCCCCGCCCCGCCCCCTGACCTGAGGCCTGAAACAGTCCCTTCTCCCTGACAGAAGGGTGGCCCCAGCACCCAACTCCCACCTACGTCTGAGATTAGAGTGTCTGCTTCCAAGGCAAGGATATTATTTCCCAAGTGAATCTGAACATTAGTGTCTCTTCTTTCAAAGCACAGCATGCAACTTGGCTCTCTTGTTTAAAACAAGCCCAGGATCAAGAACCAGGCTTTTGCTCTTCAAGAGATGGCACCGTACTCTTAAAAACCTTTTTCGTCTCTCTGTCAACACTCCTGTTGAGTGATTTAAAATGTAAAGATGGTCACCACAGGTTAACCAGTAACTAATCTTTGTCATTTGGAGTTTTAACCCATGTGGACTTCAGAGCAAGGGGGGACAAAGCAGGAAAGGATGGTTAGTTGGCCTGTGTAGACCTGGGCTTTTTGACAGGCAACCAAAATGTTTTAGAGGTGGCCATGGGTGACCCTCATTCCCCCCTCTCACCCTTGGCCCCTCTAAGCACAAAGCCAAAGCCTTCATTGTCCTTCTTCTGCAGCAGCACAGTCTTCTCTTTAATGATGTAGTCACTATAAAGGAAAAGAGATGATAAGGGTAGGTTAGGGAGTCAGCACCACCTCAAACGAGATTCCCAATTCAGCCGTTCTAATGTACAGACCATGACCACTGTTAAGATTAATGTGGTACCCCCACATCATTTATACCAGTGGTTCTCAACCTGTGGGTCCCCAGATGTTCCTGGACTACAACTCCCAGAAATCCTGGACAGCTCAGCTAGTGATGAAGACTTCTGGGAGTTGCAGTCCAGGAACATCTGGGGACCCACAGGTTGAGAACCACTGATTAATACTGACAAGATAGCACCCTTCATGCAGCGAATGAGTTGTGTGTCAGGTCTGTACAACTTGTTCACTCTTCTCTTCTGCTTCTTCCTCAGCTCTGTACAAAGCTCTGATACTGCAAAGAGACCACCTTCTACTACCTGTATTCAAAGAATGCACTGGAAAAGAGAACTCACTTGGGCCAAGCTTCTCAAAGGGTATGCAAAGCGCACGAAGGGGGAAAGTACTGCAAAAGTAGCACTGCCCAAGACGCAGCTACACTGAGCTCTAGCACTCCAAATGCACACAGAACGCTCTCCCTGCTTCCCAGAGATGAGGCCTAGGGAAGCTAGAACACACAGCACAAACCTAGATGGAAGAAACATACACTCACCGCACACTTGCAGTCATGCTTAACTCATGTAGCCATTTACAAAAAAATCTTAAAAGACCAAACAGTGCAAAGTGCAAAGAAATTTTGGGAACCGGTTAAATGGATGCAAAATAAGCTTGGGAAACAATCTGGAAATACATAAAGCTGTAAAAGACATTAAATAGATATGAAGAGTAAAAAGGGCTATTTGGGGTTAAAAAAACACAGTGGACCCTCGTATAACAAACAGTTTGCATAACATAAAATCTGTACAACATAAAAAAATTCCGGAGATAGGGGAAATTTGCTTAACAGAATCGCCTATGGGGTGAATCCGTACAACATAAAAATGGTCACGATAAGGGATTACTCCTTTTTCACTGCATTCCTATGGGAAGTTTGTATAAAGGAAAATTTTGTTTAACAGAATTTCATTTGGAATGAATTAGTTCCTTTATACAAGGTACCACTTTATATAACAATGGATAAGTGATTATTACAATAAGGATGAATTTTTGTGCCAACTTTCTCTTTATTCCCCCTTTCCCTCTCCCCAATTACCAAATCCCTATCCCTTCTATTTAAAAAATAAATCTATAAAATACTGTAAAACATTGGGGTTTTTAAAAAAAGTTTAACCCAGTAGCCATTCACAACACCTTGTACAACGCTCTACAACTTAGGCAACACAAATATAAACAGCAGGAGTCTACAGCCAAAACAGAGTTGGCTTTACTGGAAAACAGTTTTAGAACATAAAACATACTCTGCGCACTCGCATATGCAGCCTTAGGTTCTCAAGGGTTATTCAGAATAAACCACACAGGCCAAGGTGTACATGGGCTACAAAATGCTGTATATTAACACACGCAAAAAAGAGAGTTTGTTGCAAATACTGAATAGTACTGTGTAGACAGAGAAACGCACTACTCACACCTCAACGGTGCAGAAACAACATCACAATGCAAGGAGCACAAACCTTTACTCAGTTTGGCCACAAGTACAATGCACACTGCACAGCGCTTACTGGCACTGCAAATTCCGCCATCGCTTTACTGGGTTCCAAAATTGCAAATGCAGTATCGGCCACTCATGTTGACAGCCCTGCATGTTTTGCAAGAATGGCACAAACCCATAAGGGGCGTTCACTGTGTCCATCAGCTACGCCACCACTTGGGATGGAACTATTGACTGTGTCGCCCTGATCCCTGAAATACTGTGCACACAAAAACCTGGAACTCCTGCCATTCTAGTCGTTAATCGCTATTTACTGCAACTAAAGCCACTCTAAAGCCAGTCATCCACAAACATTATTTCAGCCTGCCTGTATCCCAGTTTCCGATTCCACTTCACCTGCTGTGTCACATGCCCTGCAAATGGACATACAACAGGTCTGACAGCAGGGCGATATTACCATCCACTGAACCAAACACTGTCCAAAGGCCCCTACTGTGTTGAGCCAGTGGGAGCTTGATATCCTCCTCTTCTTTTCATTGCCCACCAGAGACTGCAAAAATAGGATGGCTGTCACCCATTTAGCAGGCCACTTGAAACACCTGGATTTGGTGGCTTGCTAGTTGTGCAGCCTGTCCGACTCAGTATTTACCCTTTTGTTAGAAAAGTTGTTTGTTATGCGTAGCAGTACCATATATGTGTCTGTGTTGTGTATGTTGTATATTGCTTGTGTGAATTCCTCCATGGGAGGACTGTTAAAAAGAGCATATCTCTTAGATCAGTGGTGGTGAACCTTCAGCCCTCCAGATGTTTTGGACCACAACTCCCACAGGCCTTTGTCACTGGCAATCTAGGGTTGGAATTCTGGGAGCTGTGGTCCAAAACATCTGGAGGGCCGAAGGTTCGCCACCACTGATATAAGAGATACAGTGGACCCTTGTATAACAAACAGCTTGTATAACATAAAATCTGTACAACATAAAAAATTCTGGGGATAGGGGAAATTTGTTTAACATAATTGCCTATGGGGAAAATCCGTACAACATAAAAATGGGATTACTCCATTTTCAATGCATTCCTATGGGAATTTGTATAAAGGAAAATTTGCTTAACATAATTTCATTTGGAACGAATTAATTCCTTTATACAAGGTACCACTGTATGCTTTTTTAACAGTCCTCCCATGGAGGAATTCACACAAGCAATATACAACATACACAACACAGACACATATATGGTACTGCTACGCATAACAAACAACTTTTCCAACAAAATGTGATTTTTCAGGACACAGAACACACACGGATAACTGTACCAGACAAGTATATGGCAATTCCACAAAAGAACACATCGTACTAGCATCACAAATAAACATTTCCAAGCAAATGTACATATATTTCCAACCTCGAGTAACCCAGGAATTCTTGGACTGCAGTTCCCAGAAGTCTCCATCACCAGCTGTTCAGGCCAGGGTTTCTGGGAGTTGCAGTCCGAGAACGCCTGGGTTACTCAAGGATGGGAAGCACGGAATTAGCGGTATATTCAAAATTCCTGTAAAGCAGGACAGCATGGCAAGGTCCAGACCCATCGTTATTTCCAAAATACCAATGGCACAAGCCTAATAAAAAAACCCATCCTGAGTCTGTCCTTCAATGCTCACTCTCTTGCAGCAGGGGATGGGGCCCTTTGGCTCCCCAGATGTTTTAGAATACAACTCCCACAAGTCCTTTATCATTGGCAATATAGGTTCAGGACTCCAGGAGTTGGTAGGCCAAAACATCTGGGGGGGGCAGAGGGTCCCATCCCGTGCACACCGAGCAGAGAGGATATATCCTTCAGAAACAATGCAGACAGGATGCACCTTATTAATGTCAAGAGTACCAACTTCTGCTTCCTTCTTAGCTGGGTTCCCAGTTAAGTTAGAAAGGACCAGGGAACTTCTGGAAATCATGAAGAAGAAAAAATGAGAGGGCATTGGCCATTAATTTTTAATCTCACCTTCCAGGAGTGTTGGGGAACCTGTCTCTTTCCATATATTGTTAGATTACAGTCACTCGTCATCCCTGAACGCTCATCATGCTGGCTGGAGCTGACGGGTTTTGAAAGCACCTAGAGAGTGGCCACAGGGTCTTCCTATCTCTACTCCACAGGAAAGAGATTTAACACAATACCAGACTGAGACAGGGCCAGCTGTGGATACAGCCTTGCAAGCAACTCAGCAGCACTGATTTAAAAGTAAGCAAACTACAGTCTCTCATCCGCACGCTGGGCACTCAGCCCTAGCATACTAAGACAGCAAACTGCAATGGGAAGGCAAGCTTTCCCTTTTCAAGGAGTTGGATGAAATTTCTATGCAAGGCTTTCTTAACAAGGCCTGGGAAACATCCCATCTTGGTTGCTAACAGTAAATGTCAAACACAGCTAAATCAGTCCCACACAGCTGCAGTTTTCAACACTGCAGCATCGCTGTAAAGGGATTTGGATCCTAATTAAAAAGGAAAAGTAGCTTCCTTTTTTTCCACTGGATCAATCTAGGAAGAAGTCAGCTAATGTGTTCAAGAAATAGCATAAGCACATGCAAATCTCAGGACATACTGAACCATGTACTGTATGTAATACCTAAATGTTCACAGATCAATATAGCCAAATACATACTAGTCAAGACATACTGAAGTCAAATCTATGTGCAAACATTTGCACTTTCCTGCAGATTTACACATCCTGACAGGTAACTACCCATACTGCCAGATACATACATAGCATGCATGTGGGTTCACATTTAAATCATCTATTCATGTGCACAAGCCTGCCTATATCCTGCTTTTGCCCCCATGCAACCATCACTATGATATACAGCTGCATAGGTTTCAGATATCTGTTCTATCATAAGTCCATAAAAATGTGGCAGAGATGCACAAAATGCAATAGAAAAAATTCTACACAGACATAAAAATATGCAAAACCTTCTGTCACACAGAACCATTTTGCCACAAAAATGCCACACTTATGCACCCAACAAAAAGGAGTGGCTTTTAGTGCACAGTCAGGATTCAGAACACTGTGCTGGTGTGCTGTTCAGACCCCGACGCTCTACCATGAAAGAGAAAGCAAATTATAATTCATAGTGCATGCATGTCATCCATGTACATACAGGCAAGCAGAAACCAAATACAACCCAGAAAGGCACATGCATGCATGGATAATGCTTTGTCTTCCCAGGATTTCTGAGCACCCCTTATTAAATTCTGAGTACAACAATGTTTTAAGACAACAGCATTCATTCATCAAGAGCAACGCTGTACGCAGTTGATGGTGCCCATGCGTGCCCTGCCCCGACACCCACCCTCAGCGCATAGATACATGCATCCTTCCTTGGCAGACACACGTGTCTACAATGCCACCCCGAAGCGTAACACAGACTCAGCACCTATAGGGCTTTGCATCTTCCTCCCAAGTCTGCATCGTCCACCAAGCTGGCCAGGCTCTGCAGAAAGCCATTCAGTGCACGCACCAAAAGGCACACATCCTGCGCTCGGATCCCCAAGCCGTTTTTATACGCATCCACACAGCCACACCGACCAGGAGACGGAGATGCATCTGGTCGGTCGGTGGGTCTCTCTCTCTCACTCACACACACACGTCCTCACTGACGCACACACGCGCAAACCTCTCTCAACCAGAGATGCACACACCTCTCCAGAGCAGGCCTGTTAATTTCCCCAGGGCGCGCTCCCGGACGCGCGCGCGCGAGTCTTCACATACCCAAATCCCTCTGGCCAGCACCTTCGGCTCCTCGCACGCCGCCAGTATGGTCACACTCCACCCCCTCCCCTCCCCCGAGGCTTTGGCCCTGCATCTTTCCATGGGGTGGCGGTGGTGGTGAGGAGGAGGAGGAGGAGGAGGGAGGAAGGCGCCCGGGCGAGGGAGGAGGGGGCGTTGCGCGCGGTGGGGCGCGAGCAAGCAAGGCGCGGGCAGCCGCCGCGCGTGATGGCTCTCCGACTGAATGGCTGCATGAATGGCGGGCGGGCGGGCGAGCGCGCGGGCGTGTGAATGGGCTGGTGGAGGGCGGGCGCGAGGCAACGGGATGAATGAGGGGCCCCCGAGAGGCATGAATGGGGAGGGGGGCAGGTGTGTGTGTGCGCGCGCGCGCGAGGCGGCGGCGGCGGCGACGACTCCCTGGGGTTGGCAGGAGGAGGAAGCAGCAGCGGCGGCGGCGGCGGCAGCGGCCCGGAGGCCCCACGGCCGTCCGATGCCTGCCGCCCGTGTTTCCTGCCGCTGCTCGCCCGATCGTACCTGTAGATGTACCAGACGCTCCGGCGCCGGGGCCCCAGGGCCGGCCAGCTGGACGAGAGGGCCTGCTGCTGCTGCTGCTGCTGCTGGCTCCCGCCGCCGTCGTAGCGGGCCATGGCTCCGCCGCCGCCGCCGCCGCCGCTGCTGCTAATCCCGGGCTGCCAGCCGCCGCCGCCGCCGCCGCCGCCGTGGGGCCCAGCCACATTCTAGGGGCGCGCGGTGGGATGGGGAGGCGGGCGGAAGGCGCAAGAGCGGCGGCAGTAGTAGCAGCAGCAGCGGCGGCGGCGGCGGCGGGAGGGCTGCACCATACTCACATCATGGCACCGCGGGAGAAAGGAGGAGGAGGAGGAGGAGGAGGAGGAGGAAGACGACGACGGAGGAGCAGCAGCAGCAGCTGAAGAGCGGGAAGCAGGCAGGCAGGCAGGCAGGCCGGCCGGCCTTGTTCATGGGCGGCGGGCGCCGAGTCTAACGCCGCTGCCGCCGGAGCTAGCGAGCGGGAGAGTGCACGCCGACCAGCTGGCACGCTGGCTTAACCCTTTGCGCGCAGGAGTACCCGGCGATGCCGCGGCGGCACTGCAGGAAACGAGCGGCAGGCCGGCATTTCTGGACGGGCGGGCGGGCGGCGGGCTGGCTGGCCGACCGACCGGACGGCCCGACTGACTCAGACCTCGGACGATGGCAAGCGGGCCGGCGGGCCGTGCCTCTGAGCATGTGCAGAGCGCCCCGCGTGGAGCGGCCGCAAAAGAGCGCGCGCCCGCGCGCGCACCACACGGGCCCAAGCGACACAACTTCTGGCAACGTTTTAGTTTCTTGGTAAACGCAGATACCGTGCTGTAAAAATTAGAATGTGCGTATCAATTCTTTTCATTTCATTCACTGACACATCTAACCCCACCCCGACCCTCATCGAGGAAACGTAAACGAGAGAATTCGGTTTCCTCGAATAATAACGACACCTTATTAGCAAGTGTGAGAAGGCGCAGGAAGAATGCAATGACTTTTCCCTAGGACGGTTAATTCATGCTTTCGATAACTGCTGTCACAAGATCCGGAAGGCAGTGCTTCTTTAGAGAGATTAGGCAGTTCATGGAGAATCAGACAATTTGGGGCTACTACATAGTTCAGTGAGACATTCTGCTCCTGGGGAGCGTCACTACACTAGATCTAGGCTTCAGAGATACAGTACCTAGTTGGTCACGACGGGTAACCTAATGGAGGAACATAACCTTCCGACCAATCCAGCAGAGCTCTTATATTTTGCATTACCCTTATAGAAGCAGCAGTCAATCACAAAAGTACGACTGACATATGTCCATCCCATATTACATTTTCTACAGCCTCCTACCTCCCAAATCCTGTGGGGTTCCTGCTCCCCCCCACCCTCTCTAATTGGTCCCCCTAATTTAGTTTATGCTTGCAGTGGGAAAGTTTAGCAAGAAATTACATGCGGATTCAAGTATAATCAGCCACCTAAAGAAGTGAAATCGCCTTTGGAATTGGGCAACAGTTACTCAGAGATGGGGAACTTTGGAGGTTGCTGGGATGCAGCACCCATCATCCTCAGCCATTGGCTAATGCTGGCAGAGAGCAAGATGGAGCTGGGAATTCAGCCACACCTGGAGGACCACAAATTCCCCACCTTTGCTTGAGAGAACCAGACCCTGTGCACATTGCCACACGTGTTCCCCAAATGAAAGTTTGATGCTGCCTGAAAAGTGAACATTTCACCCCACCCTTCATATTTATTTATTTATTTATTTATTTATTTATTTATTTATTTATTTATTTATTTTTACAATTTATATGCCGCCCACTATCCAAAGGTCTCTGGGCAACTTACAATCAAAAAATTAAAACAGCTAAAACATACAATATCAATAAATAATTAAAACAATAATAAAAACCTTACACTAAAATCATTACACTAAAATTGCCATCAGAGGACCCACAATCTATGCCAATTTAAAAACTTCTGGAACAGGAAGGTTTTTACCTGGTGCCAAATGTCATCAATGTTGGTGCCAGTCGGATCTCACTCGGGAGGGCATTCCATAGCTTGGGGGCAGCTGCCGAGAAGGCCCTATGTCTATAAGCCATCCCTCTCACCTCCTTGAGGGATGGCTCTTTCAAGAGCCCCCCCCCCGCTTGATCTTAAATATACAGATTCCTTTACACATGGGCATAAACTCAGCATGTCATAATACAGTGCCTTACAGTCCACCCTCACTTCTGATTAGAAAACTTGAAAATTACATTAAATCTTTCCCAAAAGGTGGTCCCAAATAAAATGTGGATGTCACTGCATCGATATAGCCCAGTGGTTCTCAAGCTTCCTAATACACTTCCTCATGTGGTGACCCCTTGCTCTGCTTGGAAGAGGCCACAAGCCCCCTTTGGCAGGCCACTGCCACAGGGGCCACAGAGAACTTCCAGGTACCCTCAGCCAATCGCAACCTCCGATCCCACTGACTGACATCACCTCCAACCTATCAAGGTGTAACTCACTCTTCCCCCCCCCAGACCCAAGCCATTTGTGCCTTTTTCTTCAAGGACTCATGGCGACCCCTGTGAAATGGTCATTCGACCCCCAAAGGGGTCCCAACCCCCAGGTTGGGAACCACTGATGTAGCCTAAAGCGATGCATACCAAAATGGAAATAAATACAGGTTATTTGAATAACATTTATTTTCAGGCAAGGGCCACGCACGATTGCTGCCCTGACCTCAAGTTTAATAAAAATTCACTTAGAAATGAGGTCTGCTGAATTCAATAGGACTTATTTTAAATAAATAAATAAAAATATAAATTCACCCCTGTTGTTAAGGCAGGAGTGTTTGGTGAACACTGCCCAGCTTAAACCTTAGAGTAGCAGTATGTGTTATATTAATGTTAATGTTAATATTAATACTTGTTAACTTGGTTAACAACTGAAACTTGGTTTAGTCTATCATGTACTTGATTTTGCTGTATAACTGTCTTCCATCCCATATGTGTATGAAATATATGATTCACCTAAGAGTATAATACATGCATGCATTATATTATTAGTTATAACCCATGAATAGTGCTATTATTCATATCCAAATCCACGCAGGTTTATAAACAAGCAGCTAAGAGAACTTCTGCTTACCTGAAATAATTTCTTATTGGGAATATTGTAAAAGTTGCTTCCCTCTCTTTTTTTAAAAAAGAAATGGCTAATATAAATAAATGTGATTTATTTTAAGGCTATACAGTTGTTAGTCTTTGCATGCTATAATACACTGTGATCGCTTTAGAGAATTCTCCAGAATTCAGAATGATTTGACAGACAGAATGGAAAGGAGACATATTACTGAACAATGCTAGATTTTAATGCGAAGGTTTTATTTAAGCTTATCACCACCTTGGGCCTAAATGGATGCAGCTTGAAAATAATTGCCCACCCTATCCTTCCTGGAACATTCTCACATAAGTTTGTTGAAACACCTGAGCCGCTGGAGCTGACAAATTAGAAGTAACCTCTCCTCCCCACATGTCTGTCATTTCTTTGAAAGAATTTGCAGCCCCAGAAATTGTTCAGAGGAGTTACATTATCAGCTTGTTGGAACTGTGCCTTGTTTAATATGGAAAACTCTAGTATGCATAAGTGTTGCATGCTGCTACGTTCAGGTATCTAATGTGCACTCTTTCTTACAAGGTCAGTGATGCCTGCAAAAATATCATAAGGTCACACATACACATATACACTCAGCCTAAAGTGAAACATTATCCAGACTTCTTTTTTTCTCATGGGGAAAAATGCATGTTACACAATGAAGCCATAGCAGTCCTTTTAACAATAGATGAGAGCTGGGGAAGGGCTATTTTCAACAGAGAAGCTTTGAAGTGGTACTTAACAGCTTTCCCCTTTTGCACATGTTTCCGCTACGAATTATACACATACAAACACCGGGTTGGGGGGGGGCTCGTTTCTCTCCTCCGCATTCCAGGAAAGAAGATGAGTCTCACAAATGCAGTCCCTGGCCCACACTAATAGCTAGAAGCACTTCACAAGAAGCCACCAAACAACCTCTCCAGGAAAGCCTGCTGTCTCTTTCTAACATAAGAGAGAAGCTGGGAGTAATTGCTGCAGTAGAAACCATTTCAACCCCCCAAGCTGGATAAATAGGACAAAATATCAAGTGCACATTCTGCCCTCAGTTTTTTCCATTTCTCATATTCCCATGCTACACGTAGTAACCTTCCATGTGTGACACACACAGCTTTGGGGGAAGGAACCTTGAAAACACAATCTGTGCATGATTTTTTCCTTCTTCTTCACACACCAAAGTATCCAACACACCTTAACTCTGCACTTGACCTTCTCAACAACTTTTTTCCTTAATTCATGATCAACCCATTGCCCGGTGTTCCTCACTGCCCACAAGCAAGCTGTTCCTCCCCTTTCCCAACGATGATGCTCTCGTTAAAGAAAGAGCGACGGTTGAGATTGTTAAAGGGGAAATGCACCATGATCTCCCACCCACCCACATGGTATCCAACCCATCTCTAGTTCCTACAGAGCAATATCCCTCTACCACATGGTTCCACCCGCCCCTTCCCCAGTATAGAACTTGCCCCACTCACCCGGGCACATCTGGCCCCATGGTACTGCTCAATGAGTCCATGTGGCTGGAGGGGAGTCGGCATGTCCCATCTTCACTGTCTGCCTGTGGGCAAAAGACAGTGGCCCGGGGGCTTCTGGGCTTCTCCAGCCACTTGGTGATGAGGACCCTAAGTAAGAACCGTGCAAGCCCCGTGGTGGGAAGCAACAGGGGCGTTGCTTGCACACTGGGGTGCAGGCAGATGTCACCGTCCCTTCGCAGAGGTCAGGCAGTCCTGTTTCCAGCTTCAGCGCCGGCTCAAGCTGGGACACGCACTCGCTCACTCGCTCAGCTCAAGGACATTTGCCGGCAGCACGGAACACAGCGCAATGCGAATCGGAGCATCAGAGACATACGGGCGTGGAAGAACTGGGTCCGCTGGGGATGGAGAGCCAAACGGAAGGATCCAGGGCAATGGGGAGGGTGGGAGAGGAGCCGATGTGGAACTGGTGGAGGCTGGTGGATTGGGACCGAGGATCGCCGGCAGGAGCCGAAAGCAAAGAAATAAAGAGCATTTTCCCTGTGCCTGAAAAAACCCATCAAGGTGCCAAGAAGTTGCACCTGCCATGTGGGTCACAAAGGAGGGTAAAAATGCAAGTCAGGCTAGGTTGGGGCAGGGAGAGAAATTCATAGGAAAATGTGAAACATGGAATCGAATGGATGGGTATCAATGGTGAGAATGAAAGGGGAACATAGGGATTTGGAAATAAGGGAAGGGGATGCAGGTCACTGGATTCAGATCTATCTTCTGCCTACCACTGGTCTACACAGATAACATAAGCATGCAGGTTAAACCCAGGGTTGTGGGGCTGGAGAGAAATTACACAGAAACTGGGGACATGTGCATGCTTTGTAACTTGCCACTATCTCTTTTTGCTTTTTACGGAGACCTTTATGTAGCCAATAGAAGGTGAAAGGGCTACAGTCAATAAGCATAACCCCTTCTTCTGACAACGTGTCTCAGAGCCAAAATAGTTGGAGTTTACTTGACTCTTTCAAATGGAAGGATCATTCAGATTTATGGAGAAGATATGCCTCAATGACAATTAGGGACTAACTACTCTTTATATACAAAAGCTTTTAACCATTACCCAAAAAACCCTCTGAGGGCACGATCCAAATTTGATAAGTGATAGCAACTTAAAAAGAAGAGTGGATTTTCCCTCCTGCCATTTCAAATGCTTCTTTTTCTCCCCCAAGGCAGGGTTTAAAATCCATGTCCTGCACTATTTTCGTGTAAGAATACCTGTGGGGTTTTATCTAGCGGCACAGCCACACTCGACAGCCGGCCATTTTAAAACTTCCTCAATGTTCTGAGTGTAAGGTGTAACCTTAGTCTGGGACACTGTGGCAATTAAAATGGTGACTGGTACTTTCTGCTGAGGGAAGAGGGAAGGCAAGGCAGACATCTGTGCCTACAACTGTTTGAGAATGCCAGATGCTATTGCTGATCTAGCCACTTGGCAGAATATTCACCACTTATTTTTTACATGCATCTTCCACCTTCGGAAGTTTGAGGTGGCATACACAACTTTCTTCCCCCTGACTTTATCCTTATAACAGTCCTGTGCACTAGGCCATGCTCAGAACTGTAAGCGGCCCAAAGTAATCCATTGCATTTTGTGTCTGAGTGGGCACTAGAGCCAGCGTTGTCAACATCTCAGTTGAACACTCTAAAGCCAGTGATTCCCAATCTTGGGTCCCTGGATGTTCTTGGACCAAAACTCCCAGATGCCTTCACCACGAGCTGGGCTGGCCAGGATTTCTGCGAGTGGTAGGCCAAGAGCATTTGGAGACCCAATTGGGAACCAGTGTTTTAAGCACTGTGTGTGTGTTGTGTTGCGTCATTACAGTCATGACCGACTCTTCGTGAACCCATGTCCATGAAGTTTTCTTGGCAGGAATACTGGAGTGGTTTGCCAGTTCCTACTCCAGGTGCCTACAGCACCTGGTATTCCCTGGTGGTCTCCCATCCAAGTACTAACCAGAGCCGACCCTGCTTAGCTTCAGAAATCAAGTGAGATCGGATGTGCTTAGGGCAGGGGTCCTCAACCTAAGGCCCCAGGGCCAGATGTGCCCCCCAAGGTCCTGAATCCGGCCCCTGGGACCAATTGCAACCCCCACCTACCCCCTGCTTTGCGAGCAAGCCAGCCTCTGCAGCTGCTTCTATTGCTGAGGCAGTTCAAAGCAGTGGCTTCTCCCACTCCCCCCAACTACCGCCCAGATGATCAGCATGCTGGCTAGTGGGGCTAGTAGGGCCCACTCCCTCCATCCCTTTTCCCATGTCAGCCTTTTGGGGGGGAGGGACTGTGGTCCGGCCCCCAGTGGTGTCTGGGGCGTGGTGGACCAGCCCACTGTTAGAAAACTTTGAGGACCCCTGGCTTAGGGCATCTAGGCAGGCCTGAGTGACAAGAAAGGCTTGGGTATCAGACCAAGCTGTGCCAAGCAAGGCTGCAGAGAGGTGATCACATTTTTAATGCCTTGAAAAGCAAACATAGCAAGTAAACATGGAAATCAGCATGCCATAGGAAAGATTCTATAGCTTGGACCAGGTAGGGGCTGATGGGAAAGTATCCTTGCTGCTGTAGACCCTGAAGCTACCCCTAGTTAGAGTGAGCAGTTCTGAAGGCAAAACTAGCAGGATTACAGCCAGTCGAGGCTTGTGAGATCAATGTTACAGGGTGACGAATCTGCTCCAGGTTTCAGTCTGAACTTGAAAAATGGATTTAACACTTTGGATAACTCCTGAAAAGTCACACTGAAAGACAGAGCAGATTCAACATCCCCCACAATAAAGGAACCATCAGTTTCTCTTGATGGACATTGTTGAGTGCAGTGACATGAAGATGGTCATGAGGAATGCCAAACCTCAAAATCTGCCACATTGCCACTGCAGAACAGAGGGCACAGGGCTAGATAGAGCAGTGGCTTGATTCTGCATAAAGCAAATTCATACGTTAATAAGCTTCTAGCCACTCTTCCCTATTCTGCTAGGTTTTTTTTACTTGTGTTGAGATTTACAGAGCCTTCAAGAATGCAATGTTCTGCTACTACGTTCTGAAGGGCTACAGGATCTAATTCCAGAACATTATGCTCCCTGTGTGAAGCAGGCCAGAGTAAAATGGGGCTTGATAAATGAACATTATTCTAATAAAGGAAGGAGAAATTCTGGGTTTCCTAGAATGAAGTCAAAAGCATTTGAGAGGAAGTCAGGGGATGACCCACTTTTTCTACAGCTCATTCCAAATTTGATACAACCCTTATCAAAGGGATTTTGGGCGATCCCCCCCCCCCAGCTGGTCAACAGCTTTGAAATGTTTGGGTTATCTTGTCGGGATTACGTGACCTTGATAGCTAGAGGAGTTCTGGGAGTTGTAGTCTAAACTAGTAACATTGCCAAGCTCTGGGCTGACCTGGTTGCAGCAGATAGGCCAGTCAACAATACTCTAGGGAAATTAAAGATGGTGGCCTGCTGACCTAGATCCTTGGAAGTGAAGTGGGGATGCATGTTTTGCCTAAGCCCTGAGCCTCAGTAGCAACCCAAATATGCTACAGTTAAGCAAAGGTGCGTTGCTTTTACATTGCCCCTTAGTGGTTAAATCACTCTCTGGACATTTTACAAATTAGTTATGCTGGCTACCCATTGCCCCTCTACCCCACCTCAACGCTAGCTAGTTGGGAACTCAATTTACTGGCCTTAAAAGGATGGAAGGCTGAATGAACCTTGAGCTGACTAGCTGGGATTGAACCTGGGTCCTATGCAGGATTTTGTCTGCAGTACTACAGTTTAACCACTATACCTCAAGGCCTGCTAGGTCATTGAAGTAAGGCTGTGTTTTGGGTTGCTTGAAGGACTGGGATTTCAAAGGAAGAGGAGGGTTAAGCAAAAATTGCTGAGGTGTTTAGGAAGGGAATCGTGGTTGCAGAGTGCTTTCGGGGAGGCAGCAGACTGCAGAAAGAGTCGAAAACTGAATGCTGAACCAGGCAGAGCTCGCCCTGCTACTGAGACAGCCATCTCAGGCGTCCGATGCTGTGAGGCAGGAGTGGCAGTCCTCCTGCTGTTCTTCCTGGGCCTTCTGGCTATTCCTCTCTCCCTTGGAGGCTGGAGAGACATGCACAATCTGTTCAGCACCTTTTAAATTAGCCCATTGCCTTCAGATGTGGTAGAAGATACTGTCTCATCCTCAGCACCAAAGGAAACGCTAACTGGTAATCATATCCTGTGCACAGCAATACTGGTGGGTGGTGGCAGAGAACAGCGGGCAGCAAAATGTCTTGGGTTGGCCCCAAGTTGAAGATGCTGAATTACAGTATCTGGGAGAGGAGTGGGGAATCATGAGATTTCTATGAAACACAGGATATAATTCAAGGTTCTTGAGCTTATCTAAAATAGTTATGCTGGCACAGCAGAAGATAGGCAGAACTCAATGAGTCACTATTTTGGATTACAACTCCCAGAATCCACCAGTCAGTCAAGATGGGCTAGGAACTCTAGGACTTGTAGTGAAAAAATACAGCAATCTTCCATAGTCCTTGTGGTGAACTACGGAGAATGATAAAACAACAGCAGATTTCAATACAGCTTGTTGAATATGGCCTTGGGTAGTCTAAGCTCAGGTTTCACATTCTATTGGATGCCCCTGGCATCCCTATTTATCTCCCAGGCGGTCTCACTAGGGTAAGCAAGGTAAAGATAATAAAGCACTTTATACGTTGTAAGTGCTATGTAAATGATTCATGTAACTAGATCTGGAAGCGGTGGGTGCTACCATAATTAGTCTAATAAGAGAGCTGAAAAATTGGCTGCCTTCGCTACATGGAGGAAACAGAAGAGATTGTTTGACACTTCCCCCCACAAGCAGCAGACATCTGTGAGCATAGATGAAAATATATGTTTATCCAGAGCTAGAGAAAATTACATATTTGGAGTACAGTCGTCCCCCGCCATTTTGTGGTTCATATACCACGGTCCCAGTATATTGCAGGACCGCAGGACTGTATATGAAACAAAGGTCCCCTGGGGCAAGCTGCGTGGACCCTTTTGAGGCCTCCTGCACTTACCTGAGGCCTGGTGCTGCCCTGAACAGGCCTCTGACGGACTTCCCAGGCCTGTCGGAGACCCCAGAAGTGGATTCCTAGAAACCAGAAATCACTTCTGGTTTTCTGGAAGTCACTTCTGGTTTGCCAGAAACCACTTCTGGGGCCTTCAACGGGCTCGAGAAGCCCGTTGGAGGCCCGTTCAGGGCAGCACCAGGCCTCAGGTAAGTGTAGGTGGCCCCAGACAGCCCCCACCCCAACCTGACCCAGCATCCACATATCGCGGATTTTCAATTATTGTGGGTCGGGTCGGGTCCCTAACCCCCCGCGATAGACAGGGGATTACTGTAACTTTCACAAGACTGCAAGTCCTCCAAACATCCTGGCCTAGCATGGAATCTGGGAGCTGTAATCCAAACTGGGACACACTCTAGGCCTTTCCATTGGTTATGGGAGCTGGGAGGGCACCTACAGCAGGATAGCTGCTGCCAAATGCAGAGCCATAATGAAGCTGAACCTTCGGGTCACCAAATTTGGTCAGATGCAGAACCCAGCCAACCAAACGGCTATGGAACACTCTTCTTCAACCTGATGCCTTCCGAGTGTTTTGGACTACAATTTCCTTAAATCCCAGTGAACAGAAGTGACTAGAGTTTTGGTTCAGAATATCTGCAGGGGACCAGCATGGGGAAGGCTGCTTGAGATTCTTGCCCTTAAACCACTGTTCCTAACCCTGGGTGCCCTCTTGTTCTTTGACTACAGCTCTCAGAAATCCTGGCCAGAAGTACAGTTAGTGGAGAAGGCTTCTGGGAGTGTTCATGTAACATACAAAGAACATATGGGGACCCAAGGTTGGTAACCACTCCCTTAAACATAGTAAATGGAGTTGCACGAGGTAATTTGTAATCTATGCAGAAGAAAATCAGGATGTATTCCCATCCCCATTCCAGTCATGAGTTTCCAAAACTCTGCTCTTGCAAATTCTGGGTCAGGTGTCACTCATCCTTGCACCATCCTGTTACAGCATCAGGTCATGATAGTATTTGCAGATTCTCTTTGCTTAAAACAAATCCTTCTCTCTCAGTTGGTGGACATGCAGCCCCACTAGCCCAAAACAATAACATGGGAGGACATTGTGTGGTACAGGAACACTTGGGAATAGAGATATGCATGTGAGATCCAGGACCATGCAGAAAAAAAACACCTGGGTTATATTATGCTCCAAGTTGTCAGGAGCATCTATAGTAGGAGTAATATGAGCCATGCCTAGTACACTTGGAGAGAGGAAAAGAGCGTGCCACAGAGCAATGAAACAAGAAAGGCGTGAACGTGGAACCTTTAAGTAAATGTCACTGTGGGCATGGTATTCTTTGCCAATCCAAGTATGTCATCTAGTGTGGATAAGGGATCATGCGACATCCTGTGACAACACACACACACACACACACACACACACACACACACACACACACACACACAATGCGACAATAAGGCAAGCGATGAAAAGGAAAAGGCCTACAACAAAAGACAATTGAATGGTAAGTGCTGTCTGGATACCCCTTCTGGCAGATTTAGGCTGAGATGTCATGAAACATGTTAACTAAGGGCGTTTATACACGACCCCTAAGCTCCGCTGCAAGGTCCGGACCTTAAAAATGTTTACCCACCACCTCCGGACTTTGCAGACAATTAAGTGCGACCCCGCCCACTTTAGCAAGACCAAACAGCAGTTTTCTTGTACCTGGTCTTTGATGGTGACAAATTTTTTATCTGGTGTAAGGATAGTGAGTGTGGGGCTCTCCTGGCTTCTGTTTGTTCTTTTTTTGCGCCCCGCCCCTTTAAGAGATCTGAATGCTGCCGGGAACAAAACGGAGGTAAACTGGCAGTCTTTTCTTTCTTTTTCTCCTCCCTCAGGCAGCCAGAAACCAGGAAGTGTGGAGGGGGGTGGGGACAGAGGAAGAGAAGGAACCCCTAAGATCTCTGGTCCGAATTTAAGTGGCCAGCGGATCTTAGGGGTCGTGTAAAAAGGCCCTAAGTGTTTCCATGACATTTGGTTTGACATTTTGGCAAGTCATTATGAGACACTTTGGTGTCTAGTGGTTAGAACAACATACCTTAGTCTGGTGTACCCCAGTTGCTCTGGATTACACCCCACCCTTGTTCCCCACCAGCAGGGCTTTCCAGACATTGTTGGACGGCAAGTCTGACTAACCTTAGCTGGTGATGGATCATAGTCCAATGACATCTGGAGGGCTATATCTTCCACCCCCCTGAAGCCCTAAACTGGACAGCCAGTCTTCTCAATTGTCTTCTTTCAGCTTTCTTCTAGTCTAAGTTTCTTCCACTCTTTATATCTCACCTGCCCTCTCTTTCATGGGCCCAAGCTTTGTTACAAAATTGTCAAGTTGGAAAAAAAAACCAAAGACTAATCTAGTCCAATGCTGTTACACACAGAAGTATTTTCCCTATCCTGCATATCATGTTCAGATCCAGGTGACAGAATACCAAAGCACAGTGAGACCAAAGAGGATGTATCATGCTGATCTCAGCAGATTACTCTAAAAAGTGAGCCAAGTTACAGTATTTAAAGAAAGAAACACAGTATTTCCTTCTCGGACTCCAGAATGGGGTCAGATCCTGTAAATAAAGCACATCCCATTCACAGTACACTGTCATGCATGTTTATTTAAAGATAGGTTCCACAATCAAGCTTACTTCCATGAGATGAAAGAGGATTTCATCCTCACTAAGCTTTGCTGAAAGGTGTTGCAGCTCCACCCAATACCCTCTTTCAAGTGATGGTTCTTTCACATGCAACGGAAGAAATATTAGAGAGAATAAGAAATCCTGAACTTTCTAGGGTGTCCCTCCAGGAAAACCACACACCTTTTATAAATATATTGCAGTGTCCCCAGTTCAGTGGTATTCTTTGCTTCCACAATACAGAAAACCAATTTAATAATTTTTGTATCCAGTCTTTCAAGTTAGTTAGTGAGTAATTTGTTTAGAAGTACCCATTCTCTCACACCTTAAAATAACACACACTATCAATTTTAACAGTCCTGCTCTAAGAATAAAATTGTAGTCATTTTTGCATATATATTTTTTCAGGCTTAACCCAAAGGCATTATTCTGGAATTTTACTTGTGTTGGTCAGAAGGCTTAGAGGTTCAGCCAATGGTATTTATTTTGTTTATTTAGAGTTATTTTTAACCCACCTTTCTCCTTGGAAAAGGACCCAAGGAGGCTTACAGAAATGGAGGACAATATATTTGGAAAGCTTCCATGCATAAAGATGAATAATAACACGTAGAACTTATGATGTCTGAATATGTGAAATAAACAAACACATATGCCCTTTACAACATTTATGGCAAAGACCTATGCACATTCACATGGCTTTGCACAGCTACTTTTCTACATGATGAGACTTCCACATCACACAGATCCCCTAATTTGGGGGAACCAAAAGTCACTCACCTGGGAGCATCAAAGCTGTCATAAGAGCCAACTGTGTAGTGCCTGAAGAGTCTCTTGGCTTTGTCACTGCGGCTCTCTGCAAAACAACGTAGAAGTGGGCTGGGTATTAAGGCTGAGAGTACTTGATATATAGGCAGCACCTTAAAAAACAAACTCCAGGACCTCCTGTCCTTCCTACTCTATATACTACAGCCAATGAATATCTGGCATGAAATGTATATCCATATTATATTGCACACCTCATTCTGCTGCTATATGTCTGAAGAAGTGGACGTGTAGTCCACGAAATGTTACATTAAAATATGAAAGTTAGTCTCTAAGGTGCCATATGTTTTGTGTCTTTTGTTTTGTTTTGTTTTGTTTCTCTTTGATTTTTGCCTGAAATTCTTGAAAAGACTAACACGGCTACCGTCTCTGAAACTCCTTCCTACTGCCTTCTCTAGCAGCCACTGAGTGGCAGTAGAGAAGCTTAGCACAACTATCAGTGCCTTGAGTAGCACCCTTCCCGTTCAAGAAAGAGATGAGATGCTCATGAAGAAAGGGATGGAGGAGCCACAAGGAGAGGGGAAATATAGAAAAGGAAAGCCAGCTGCATAGGCTCCTCTCTTATTGTAAGGTAAACCACTGCATCTACATTATTTCATCCTGATTATTTTATCTTGCCTTTGATAGGGGTTATTAGCAAAGGCATTTGGAACGCACCATAGAAGAATCATGCCCAATAACGATAACAGTAAGACAAATCATGTGGCGTCGGTTGTAAGCACTTGACATGTAGCACACACACCCCTGGTGATAAGGAGCTGTGCCCATAACAGTGAAAGGGCTGAAAGGTAAAAGGTTGCAACATTCTGTTCCTCTTTTGTCCCTGGCACAGGAAGGGGGGGAGGCTTCTGGAGGAGAGCAGCAAAAAACAGCAAAACAGAGGGAAAAACAAATATACATAATGCTTTTATATGCTCAGATGTGCAACTATAAAAAAAGATTCTAGTTTAAATAGAAAGGCATTAGATCTTATCATGGCAGAGAAAACTGTCAGCAGGTGACCTGTGTGCTTCCATGCACAGCCTGCTGTCCAGAAACTAACTGTTGATTGTGGGCAAGCCCTTGACTTCTCCCCTTCTTATAGTTCTTTGTGTCAAATAAAGGAGGGAGCCCTAAGTAATGTCTGCTACAAAGCAAATGCACATGGCAGTCTTCAGAGGAAAGACCCCGTGGTTCTCTATCCAGAGTAGAAATGCACTGAACTATAAGAGGAAACGAAGAGGAAGACAAGCGGACAGCAGAGCTCCTCATCTCTCTCCTCTTTGCCGTCCTTCTACAGGTCAGCAGAGATGTTTGCAGGCAAGTACCTTTTGTGGCTGATTTACAACATGGCAGCATCAGTAGCAATAGCAAGAATCATTATTATTTCCATTACAACAAATGCTGGCTGGATTTAGTTCCTTGAATATTTGGTCATTTCCAAGCACCCAGGGGATTTTCTTTATAACATGTACTGTTCCAAGTAAATCAGCCTTCTGTTGGTGTATTGTAATCTCATTTACACCTAGAGTAAAAAGATGGTTTTCTAGATCTTTTGGTCAAGCACCAGATACAACGTTAGCCTTCTTTAGCCCCGATTGCTTCATCTCAATGTGTAGGTCTTTGCATTTGGCAGTCTTCTCAAATTCCTCCTTGTCACCTCTAGCATTTCCAGGTATTGCCTCCTCAAATATCTCCACCTGCTTCCTTCCAACAATGACCAAATCAGGAATATGTCAGCCAGTTGTTTATTAGTTTGAACCTGGAAATCCCATCCATTTCTCCATTATCAATGACTTTTCCAGTCTTGTGGTCCCATTTGTTTCTGGGCACTGGTATATGATATCGTACAGATATTCAAGTGCCACATTGTTGCAACTTTAAGACGTCTGGTTGCACCATCTTCCTGAAATAACAGTTGTTTGTCCACTATTCTGTTTTTCCGCTCTCTCAATCTGGGTTTCGGCTTGTATGTGTACAGAGTGTTTGCTTCTGTTCTGCAAATATCATCCTTTCAGTTTCTTTTTCCTCTTCGTCTGCATTTGCCAATCTCAAAGGGAACTTTCCCCCCACTATAGTGACCATGAAGGTAATACCAAGTATGCAGGCTGCTAGTTCACACTTTGCATCCAGAGTAGCTCATTTGAACTGCTAAGTGTACAAACATCTCGTAGAATGACTTCTGTTTGTTTGGCACAACACTCCTCCTTTTCTTCTCAGTTTACAGTTGTGTCACCAGATTCAGCCTGGGATTAAAGGTAGTTCTAGAAGTAGGGGAGGACTCCTATGGTTATAAACTGAAAGGCATTCTGCAGCTAAAAAACCCTCATCTGAATGTATCCTACATTAAGTCTGTGACTGAATGTATCTTAGACACATTCATTCAGAATGCATTGAAAAACGTAAGGGAACATATACAATTAAAATCAACATGCCTGTCTTCTCTTGCATTAATCTGGTTGCAGGTCAGTTTCATCGCTAAAATGATTTTATGGCATTAAATGCAGAATGCAAATGCACCCTTTCAGTACAATTCTGCTCTAAAAGTTCTACTAGAAATGTTTTCAGCACATTTGCCTGAGCTTGGAAGGCAAGTGGTAAAAGGGTGCAAGAATAGCACTTAAGTCTTTGGTGGAACTGGAGACATTCTTAAGCTTTTGGAGGGCGGGAAATGAAAGATTTACTAAGCAAAACCATGTGCACATTTTCCTGATTCTCTTTCTTTTTGTTTTTAAAACATTGTTTTGTTTTGTTTCGATTTGATTTGTTGCTGTGACAAGTGACAATAGCCTGGCCCTGGAGCAGACCAGTTGCTGTCGCTGGAGCAAACCTGGATGAGCAATGAGGAAGAATGTATCTAATCCATACTTGAGAAATGCCAAATGTGTTGCTTCACTTGTACATCCAAAGAAATGGGCTGGCAAGGGAGGAAGGTAATTCTGGCCCAGCACAGTTTTAGCTTCCAGCCATGCTCTTTTTTGGGGATACTCCATTCCATTGCCGCAGTGAGTTTCCTTTACCTCCTGGCTAACAGTAAGCTCCTTCTTGTGTGCTTTTGATTTTAGCCAGAAAAGGATCCACACACACACACTTTGCCACGTATGTAGATGTGTGTGCAACATGGGAAGAAATGAAGGGAGGGGTTTTGAATACCTACCTTGCTTCCCTTCCTGGGACTTGTTGGGCACTTCCTCCACACAGTCCGAGGGGAACCAGCCCACGCGGCCCTTTACCTGTCCCTCCCAGAAGCCGCCTTCCCCAACACTTAGCACTGAAAAGAAGATGAGCATCGTTAGGGGCTTGAAGAGGCAGTGGACTAAGGGGTGGCAGTTTTTCACCACTGGAAGGTTTTATCTCTTTTTCGGAGCCAATGGGGCGCAAGAGAACCAACGGTCAAATTCCAATCCACAACAGAGACATTCACTGTACCCACACTGGCCTACAATTACTCCAGCAGAGCCTCTTTACGCCACAGAAAGCGAAACTGACATTTTTACTACAGCAGGACCCCCTTATCCATGGGATCAGCAACCTCTGAGTCACTTATCTGTGGTATAAGAACATTAAAAGAAAGAAAATCTACACGTATTACCAAAACAAGCCGCTAGAACAGGCATGACCAAACTTCGGCCCTCCTGATGTTTTTGGACCACAGCTCCCAGAATTCCAAGCCTGTATTCCCAATGGCAAAGGACTGTGGGAGTTGTGGTCCAAAACATCTGGAGGGCCGAAGTCTGGACATGCCTGCGCTAGAAAGAGTCAGAGACTGTGTTACAACTTCATGTTAGGGAAGAATGGTCTCAAGTGGTGTCTTCTAGTGGCCAGTTCTGTTAATGCGCATGAAAATACTAGTGCATTTTTCCATTATAAGACTAGATTTTTGTCTAAAACCGTTACACTATAAATTGAGGGTCGTCTTATACAAGGAAGTAAGCAGAGGAAAGAACTGTGCAGTTGCAAAACTGCCCATAACTTGTCTCTGAAAACAGTCCTCTTACACATGGGGGCGTCTTGTACATGGAAAATGTTCTATCTATCTATCTATCTATCTATCTATCTATCTATCTATCTATCTATCTATCTATCTATCTATCTATCTATCTATCTATCTATCTATCTATCATGTTTGCTACTATCCATGGGATAGATATCCTGGGTAAGCCTTGGATATGGGGGGGGTCTTACTGTATTGCTCCTTCTTTAGACAAAGGCCATGCTTTGATGAAGGCTGCCGCCTAAAAGTGTGCCCTGAGCATGTCTTAATTATGTTGGTGTTGAAGGAACCTGCCAACAAGAGAGGAGGTTGCTGGATGAGCAGCGTTCAGCTGGGCTGGCCCCTTCACTGTGGAACTTGTTCTTGGTTGCTCTTTGGTCATTTCCATCTGTTAAAAGCCGCCAATGGCTTCCTAGGGTCATAGAAGAGTGAAGTTGGAAGGGACCAACAAGGCCCTCAAGTCCAACCTCCTGCTCGATGCAGGGATCCAAATCAAAGGATACCTGCCAGGTGATTGTGAACTTGAATGCCTCCCAGGCCGGAGCACTCACTTCGGTGTTCGTCATCAGCTTTCTGCAACCTGACACCTCCAAACCAAGTGCATGCCAACTCTCATCACTCCCATCATCTAGTATAATGATGGAAAATGGGAGTTTCAGTCCAACACATTTAGACAAAAGTAGGGTTGGGGAAAGGTGTTCTATTGGTTCACTTAGAGACAATGTGGTGCTCCTTTGTCCCTTCCTCCCTGTATTTTTGCCGTTACATGGCCAAATGGGCCACAGTGGTTGTGGGAAAGACTGATTTTTCAATACTTATTCTAGGGCACTCGCAATCATTTTTTGGGATGTTAGGAGAGACGTATTCTGGAAAATGATTCTTAATTGTGGATCTCAGCCCACCAATGGTCTGTGGGGCACCTTTAACAGAGCTGCTGAAGCTAGATCCCATAGAGCCAAGAAGATTCTTGAAAGCCTCTCCCAGCACAAGCAACCAGCCTGCAGGATCAGCATGGGGCGCGCTAGGGCGACATTGCCAATTGTTCCTATTATCAGCAATTTAGAGTGGAGAGGGACAACCTGCAGCCTACAGCTTCCCTGCATGCAGCCTTGGCTTAGTTTCAAGAGCACTTCTGAAGAGATCAGTTCAGGTCCCTAGCCAAGAGCAACATTTTCCTCTTCACTAATAACTTGCTGGAAATGAAAAGCAAGGGAGAAGGGAAAGGAAGAAAAGAAAGAGAGAGTATGTGTGTCAATGTGAGTGAAGGGGGTGAGGTGGGGGGAAGAGACAGAAAGGAAAAGGTCTTTGTAGCTCTGTCTCTGTCTTGGATCCCCTTATCATTCAATGCATGTGGCTACACTATGGGCGCTTTTACACGACCCCTAAAATCTGAGGCAAAGGGCTCCCAGATCCGGAGCTTAAAAATGTTTTCCCACCAGCTCTGGACTTTAAAAAATATTAAGTATGACCACGCCCACCTAAGCGCATCCCAGTGCACTTTTCAAGTACCTAGTCTCCGAAGGTGAAAAATTTCTGATGCGGATGTAAAGCAGTGAGTGTCGGGCTCTCCTCACCTTGTGTTTGTTTGTTTTTTGCCCCCTTCCCCTTTAAGAGATCTTAAGAGACTGGAATGCTTGCTTCCAGGCTGTGAGGGGCAGATGGAAGTGAGCCTGCATTCTTTTCTCCCTTTTTTTCTCCCTCCCTTCACTGCAGACAGGAGCAAGGGAGTGAGGAGGGGTGGGAACACAGGAAGAGCGACAAACCCCAAGATCTCTGGTCCGAATTTAAGTGGCCAGTGGATTTTAGGGGTCGTGTAAAAGCCCTTTGTCTCCCAGAAGGGAACATGGCCCTTGCTCAAAAGAAGACTCCACTAGAAGAATAGCATACATCTTTTTTTTAACATATGCCCATTTATAAGCCCTTTCCCCCCATCCTCATGTTTTTCACCCTACTTAGAACAACTGCTTCGGAGTATGGCGGCAACCTATAACATGTAAGATTTCAAATTGCCTCTTATGCAATGAAGGTAAGCAAATGCAGCAGACTTCAAAAAACAAGTAACCCAGAACTGTGGTCCACAGTGCAGTGCAATTTAAGAAATGCAAAACTAGACCAGGTGATACCCTTTAGGCTACTAGTAAAATTGTAAGTATTTAGGAATTTAAGAATGTTTGAGAAATAGTGTCTCTGAACATTGCAGTCCTAACTGGGGGCAACACTTGCCTTGTATTTTCATGTCTGTACCTTTAAGCCAGGAGGGACTAATACCCAGTGACAATGGTAAGTGCTTTGTGCCCCAAATTCCACCTTCCAGCTTTGGTCAGTAAAATCTCCATGTAAAAGGATCAAGTAACAAAGCAAAAGGTATCTGCCTGAAGTCCTGAAGAACTGCTGCCAGTCAGAGCCCATAGTATTGGGCTATGTAAACAAACAGCCCAAGGTGACAGGAAGGAGCTCCCTGTATTTCATTATATAGCTCAGCTCAGAATGTTACTTTAAAATTTAGTTAAGATATAGTTTAGAAGCCTGCAAAATGGTTATTTACTATTGTAATTTTTAAAACGCAACCCTTTGCTTTCTTACTTCTCCAAAGGTCCTAGAACAGTTACCTTTAGTTGTTAAAACAACAACTGCTGTATACTCCTGGCCTGTGATACAAAATGAACTCATGTCTGCCCTATCATGTCCCCAGCAACCACAAATAAAGCATAAGGCAGGTACAGAGGTGCCTCTTAAGCTGAATTTAATTCATTCTACGGGCAAATTCGTTTTACGAAAAATTCATCCTATGAAATGCGGCTTAATGAGGTCCCCATAGAAATGAATTAAATTCATCTTGTGGGGCATCCCATAGGAAAAATTCATCTTACAAGGTTTTCCTAGTCCCGGAAATTTCATTCGTCTTATGAGTTTTTCATATTAAGGGGCATTCATCTTGCGAGGTACTACTGTATAAGTCAGCAGTTGGACCCACTGACACTCCTCCCGCACTTTAGTGAGGCAACAACATGCACAGCAATAAGAGTGACTAAAAAGCGACCCTTTCATCATAAACGGAATGAAATCATTCTTTAAGCTGCCAAGCATAATGTAAGGTACTTGTAACTAGCTACTTCCAAGCTCTGAATGTAACAAATGTCCCTTATTTCATATTTCAAATGTATCCTTTAACAAAGTTCTGAAGCACTGTTCTATGGAAACAAACTCGCATACTTAAAAACCTGCAAAACACGCACAGGTGGCTCACAGATGCACACCAAGACACGGTAGACACCAACTACAGACACTACACAGAAACGCAAGACAACCCTCACAATTACTCTGGCTCTCAACTCCAGTTGCGTCAGCCAAACACAAGGTTCTCAAAAGGAGGTAAGGAGGCTGCATTTTGAGAGAGAGGGAGAGGTCCGAGATCCTTCCTGATCTATGTCTCAACCTCTATAATACACACATCATCTGATCATTCCATCTTACGTTCTATTTGGAGTAAAATCCGAACATCCCTACTTGGGCTAAGTTAATTGTATGAATGTGTGTGATTTTTAGAGGCGGGGAGATAGGTGGAGGTACTCCATACTTGGCTTTCATGGAGTCCTCACCTGCCCCATTTGCTCTTGCAGAAAGCTGTGAAGGGGTCCAGAGCGAGTAAGGCTTGAGAGACTCAGAAGGGGAGCCGGCAGAACTGAGAAAGGAGAGCTGCCCCCCCCCCAAACTCTCAACCCTGCTGCCCTATTCTGCAGAAATGAAGGGCATGTTTGAGACCCTTGCTAAAATAGCAATGTCAAAGTCAAACCATGCCCAAGGTATCATCCATTTTCCAGTGCTCTCAGATGATTCTCTCTCTGGTACTGGATGGTGATGGTAAGAGTTTAATTTTTTAAAATATTCTTTTGGGAATGACATTTTAAAAAAAAGCTTCAGCTGGAGAGGCTGGCTACAATGGAGTTTGAGAATGTCCAGACTAATAAGTCCACGGGTCTCTCCCAACAAACACCGAGACATTTGTGGGCGCAGGTAGAATCCTTGGGCAATCCAAGGGCGCGTACAGAGATCAACGTACCCTTGATCTTCTCGCCCTTGCTGATGGAGAGCTCACCCTCAGACTGGGCCTGGTATGGTTTCACAGCCATAAAAGTTCGGCCAGGCACAGCTGAATAGAGTTTCCGCTTCACACCCCGGCTACTCAACGTGCTGCCTCCAGCAGGTTCCTTCTGGTAGCCACTGGAGCTGCCAAGGAAAAGAAAGAGAAGCCAAGATGTAGCAAGGGCAATGCATAAATCCTGACTCTATGATCACATTGGCAGTGGGGAATCTCTGAATCACAGTTAAAAGGGAACATCCCACACCTTTCTCAAGCTGAGTGCAGAGTTATTTTCTAACTGCACAGCCTTATGATTCTTGCTAATATTTCCCTTCGTGCATCGACTCCATAAGGGTTCACTCTTGGAGAATGGGTTCAATATGATCTCGGGGTCTAAATATCAAGCATCTTGTACCATACAGATATGTTTTAAAAAACATAACCCGAAACAATAAGAATTCGAGATCTCCACCCTCACAAGCATTCTGGTCCTAAGCCAGCTCTCTTTCCAAAAGAACACAGAAATCCTGGCTCTCAGAATCTCTCTCAAGCATTTGACATAAAATAAAACCAGTCACAGAAGTCGAGAGGAAATGATGCCCAGTAGTACAAACTGTGCCTCTAATGTCTGCCATTGAATTCACCTCTTTCCTTGATATCCGCAGGCACTGCATGAACGTCAACAAGGAAGGGATCACCATGTGTACAGCTGCATATACAGATCTCTCCATGCAAGCCGGACTGTTGTGCCATAAGGACTCTGGCTCTCATTGCGTTCTGAGTGTGCATTACTATAAACACAGAGACCCTTTCTTTGCAGGTGTCCGTATAGCAAACATGGACATTAGGGGAATAGCCTGAAATGGCTAGCAGATTCTGGCAGTTATGGTCAGGAAGAGTAACATTTCCAATATGTGGTCAAAGGGATTTTATATGTTCAGTATCTGGTTCAAGGCTACTTGGAGTATGCCCACTAACTGTACAGTTACTTTTTCTATAACTAGAGCGTTGGTTGGAAGTTGGTCTCATTCAACCAGTAGAGAGACTAAGGGCCTTTTCACACGACCCCTAAACTCCGCGGCAAATGGCTCCCAGCTCCGGAGCTTAAAATTATTTCCCCACCAGCTCTGGAGTTTACAGATAATTAAGTGCGACCACGCCCACCTAAGCGCGTCCCAGCACACTTTTCATGTACCTGCTCTCGGAGGGTGAAAATTCCTGATGTGGATATAACAGTAGTGACTGCCGGGCTCTCCTTGCTTCTGTTTGTTCTTTTTTTGCCCCCCACCCCTTTAAGAGATCTGAATGCAGTGCCGGGAGCAAAGCGAGATGGCAGAACGGAGGTGAGCGGCATTCTTTTCTTCCTTTTTTTCTCCCTCCCCTCACGCAGCCAGCAGCCAGGAGTGCGGAGGGGGTGGGAACGCAGGAACGGCGACAAACCCCTAAGATCTCTGGTCCGAACTTAAGTGACCAGCGGATCTTAGGGGTCATGTGAAAAGGCCCTTAGACTCCAATATGTTTCTTCTATTAGATCCCAATTCCCTTCAAAGGAACTCAAGAAGCAGATCTTCATCCTCATGGTGTCAAAAGGTCATGATTTTGCAGTCTACTGAAGGCCCCTTTTTGTTGAACAAACAAGGTGGGCAGTGAAATCTAAGGAAAATAATGTACCTTCAAATCTAAGGTACCTTATAAAGTGTCCACTGTTGAAAAGAGTTCTATGATTGTTTCACTCTCAATCTGAGAGTCTCATTCTGATCTCCTTAATTCTCCCAAAGTGCTGGCAGCCCTGATACCTCAAAGGAAGCCTCAAATATACCTGGGTCGCCCGCGTTGCTTTTTTGCCTCGTCTGTGTGGCGTCCACGTGACGGAGAACGGCTGCGAGCACCACGGGGACTGCTGGAACTGCGCAGGGTCCCAGTGGTGATCTTCTGACCCTGAACGGCCACAGTGGAAGATGGAGTGGACGGAGGGGCATAAAGCATCCAATCTGGGAGGTTCATGCTGGTGTCGCTGTTGGCTCGTAACAAGGTATGTGGCACTGTCAGACTCTGGGAGCCATCTCGGCGTCGGCTGGCATAATTTGGTGTCTCCTGGAAAGGGACTGAAAGGGGTGGCAAAGTCACAAAGATGAAAAGCAGAACGGATAGCGATGGGACAGATGGCCAGGAGAGGGAATGAAAGAGACCGTGTTGTGGTAGATGAAGAGCACAGCATGTGGGATGCAGATTGGGAAAGGTCTTTGACTATGCCACTGAAAATCTTAGTATAGTGTGAGCAAGCTTTCTGTGAAACTTTGCACGGGGTTTAATTATGTGCAAGGCTAATAGAGGCAAAAGGCAGACAAATTCTCTTTAGACATACCAGTTCGCTTTTTAAGAATTTCAGTTTCTATTACAATAAAATAAAGTCCCAGGATAGGTTCTTAGGCTGAGGGATAGAAGACGTGTGATTTTTCTCATGCTGCTGGACTGCAGAACCCATGATCCCTCATAGCTGGCACTGCCGGCTAAGGTCAATGGGAATCATGGACCAATAATATCTAGAGAGAAACAAAATCTCCCACCTTCTGAATGTGATGGCATGGTTGAAAATACGTGGAAGACACCTCTTAGAATCTCAAATGCCTGACAGAGAGGGTTGGGAGGTTAAAAACCTTTCCAGTTGCTCAGAAGGAGCTTGCAATGTTCTGCATAGCTCATTACCCTTCTCCCTGACTATCAAATCAGAATTTGTAATTCAAAATAGAATAAATTATGCACATTTTTTCAATTATGCAGTAAATGGCATGACGCCATAAAGCTTGGTCAATTGTGCACATTCCTAGGTCCCTCTGGCTCCATTTGATTCTAGGTTTCATGAAGAGAGGGGAGGGATGCAAGAAAGAGAAGTGTGTGTGTGTGTGTGTGTGTGTGTGTGTGTGTGTGTGTGTGTGTGTGTGTGTGTGTGTGTGTGTGTGTGTGTGTGTGTGTGTGTGTGTGTGTGTCTTGTTGATGCTGCAAGTGATATAGTAACATGGAAGCAAAAGAGCATGAAAGTGGGGGATGTGACACTAATAGTCAGAGGGGGAAAAAGAGCCCAGGTCAGTAAAAAACAAATGAGATAAATGGAGAGAGAAATTGCCCTCAGAATTGGGGAAAGGGTTTGGCCAAATTGCCTATGCATAATAATAATAATAATAATAATAATAATAATAATAATAATAATAATAATAATAATAATAATAATAATAATAATAATAATAATAATAAACACAACAACTGACAGCTACATTATTTAGTGTGATGAGTGGTACTCCATTATTTCAAAATATTACTGAGGAGGAATTTATTAAGGTGGATTTTTGGCATTTAAACATTTTTAAAAATGGTTTCTTTAAAACCTGTTTACTGCTAATAGTAGTAACGTGTTAGCAATGAGTGACACAACATGTTATATCCAAACAACATATTGGCTGAAGGCCCGCAGTTAAGTTGCAGCTTGACCAGGCCAATCAAATCCATGGGATTTACAGAGGAGTTGTCTCACTATAAATCCCCACGCATCCAATGGGCCTACTTTAGTTGTGACTTACAGTAGGATTTGAGCCCAATGACTTATTTGTTCCACACTGAAACAATAGTAGAAATAAATTACATGAAAAAGCACTGTTGCAAGATCTCCCTGCACAGACTAATATAATATTACTTCAGGTCATGATAGAAATTAAAATGGAATCCCTGGCTTCCCATAGTGCCTTGAATTGACATTACGTTGGGTAAAATTCCATTGCATCGATTTATGCCATCAGAAGCAGATGAGGTCTTCAGCTAACACCAGTAAAATCTAATTTAAATTCATTAAAAATCTCTGATCCCCCTGTGCTAGGTTCTGAGGATCCCTCAGGCTCCCTTTTGCCCTGAGAAGGCTTTTGGAAAACCTGGGGTGAAGGGGAAGCCCTTTATCACCAAAAATTGCCACTGAAGCACTGTCGGTGAGATTGGACTCCTAGTGCTGATCCAGGGGTGATAGGATGATTTCAGTTAATTCAAATTAAATTTTACCAGAGCCAGCTGACAATATGATCAGTTTCTGCCAGGGTAAATGTATGCCAACAGGATTTTGGCCACTGTGTGCTCTGAAGCATTGTGGGAAATTTTAAAATGGCTGCTTGTCGCTGCCTGCTGCCAGAAAGCTGTTACCAGTGTAAGTGCATCCTGCCATGGTCTTGGGACCCCACTGGTGGGTCTGGGTCTGTGAGGAAACAGGAAGGAGGTAGTTGGGAAGAAATGGGTGGGGGGGAGACAATGACAATTCAGGGGAAAGTGAGACAGCAACAACAGTATAGCAATTGAGAAGAGCTAGGCATGGTTTAAGGCAGTGGTTCTCAACCTGTGGGTCCCCAGATGTTCCTGGACTGCAACTCCCAGAAATCCTGGACAGCTCAGCTAGTAATGAAGACTTCTGGGAGTTGCAGTCCAGGAACATCTGGGGACCCACAGGTTGAGAACCACTGGTTTAAGGCATATTCATCAGTTAAAAAACAGACTTGATTTCTGACTGGGCTTCTGAAATATGTTAAATTCATAGAAATTTAACATAAAAAATAACGTAAAATTTAACCAAAAAAAATTAACGTAAAAAAAGCTGAAATCATTTTTAATTTCAGCAATGCCACATCCTCAATGAATATGTGAAATGGCTAGGAGCCACCCTGAAATTTCTGGCATGATTCTTAGTGCTGGTTTCTGTAGTGGTGACAAGATGACAGGAAACATGGAGGGTTCATGCAACATCTTGTTAATATGCATTTTTAATTTGCATTTTGTGGTTATCCTTTGTTTAAAAGACTACCGCAGAAGAGAGTCATTTATAAACCAAGCTAATATTCCAGCCAAAGTTCTTCTAGTCACTTTACAGTACAGAAAATTCATATATCAAAGGAAGCATCAGCTGTGAGGAGGAAAAGCTGGTTTAAATCCAGTTCCATGGTCTCCCCAAAGAAACCAAGAAATTGTAATTTTATTTTAGATCTGAACTACCTACCAATAATTCTTAAGATTTTCTGTATTCTTGTCTGAGTTTCTGTACATATATGGAGTGTAACTTCTATAAGGCTGTAGTCAGGGCCGGCGCGTCCATTAAGGCGAACTAGGCAGTTGCCTAGGGCGCCAAAATGGACAGGGGGTGCTGCCCAGCCGGCTGCCCCCCCGCCGCTGCTGGCGCCGCCTGACCCCCCTGCTGCTGCCACCTGACCCCCCCTGCCGCCGCCGCCACCTGACCCCCCCTGCCGCCGCCGCCACCGCCTGACCCCCCTGCCACCACCGCCACCCGACCCACCCGCCACCGCCGCCGGACCCCCCTGCTTCCGTCGCCCGATCCCCTGCTGCCGCTGCCGCTGCCGCCGCCGCCCAACCCCCCAGCCGCCGCCGCCGCCCGACCCCCCTGCCGCCGCCACTGCAGCCCGCCCCTCGCCTAGGGCGCGAAAAACCCTAGCGCCCGCCCTGGCTGTAGTCTTATACAAACTAATTTAGCATCATACTCACTGAGCAGATGTATACAGGACTGCATTGGGAATTGAACTACATTTGCAACATGGACATGGTAATAAATTCCTTACCCTCCCCCAATGAAACTCACCCACATCTGAGTCCCGGTGGCTCTTGATTAGCTCCCCCAACTCAAAGTTTCCTGCAATGACGGCAACCTATTAAGGAGAAATTAGATGTGCACACACATATATAACATGAATTTTGTTTTGAATGGTGAGAAATCCATTTTAAAAAACCCAAGTATGGCTCAAACAGTAATAGGAGAGAATGATTAAGGAGGGCTATATTTTTTCTTTTTCTATCCACTCCTTGTTTCCTCTGTCACACCAAAGGTGACAAAAAGAAGTAACAAAGTGGAAGAACTCAGTGTCTAATTCTATATGTTATAATATCTGGCACTGAAAGTGGTGGTGGCGGCAGCTGGGGGCGCCGGGGGGGGGGCTAGGAGCCAATTTCCTTGAGAGAAAATGTATGGCATTATCTTCAGAATAGGACATAAGATCTGTTTTTGCTTAGCTTAATATGTCAATCTAGATCCACAACCACTCGTAGTCACATGATCATGGGCCGGGACATAACACTGAAGGGGTTGGGGAATGCAAGAGCTGAGCTTTCTGATATTTCAGAGCCAGGTTATGTCAGCATGCCCTGTTCTTGTTTTTCTCTTGGGCTCAGGTCACCACCTACCTGAAAGGCAGTCTGGCCATGGTTGTTCTTGATCTCTTTGTTAGCGCCTCGGTACAGAAGGATACGGGCACAGCTCTCCTGGGAAGGAGAGTTGAGAGAGAGGGAGAAAAATTGAATGAACATGCCACAATGTCTACCCGTAGCAATTTTAGTAGACAAAGGGAAGCATCCAGAGATTGGTATAGACAAGACTGCATTTACACCTATAACTCACAAGGCGCAGTATTACACAACCCCAAAAATCCGAGGCAAAGGGCTCCCAGATGCAGAGCTTAAAATTGTTTTCCCACCAGCTCCGGACTTTATAAACAAAATAAAGTAAGACCATGCCCACCTAAGCGTGTCCCAGCGCATTTTCCAAGTACCTGGTCTCTGAAGGTGAAAAATTTCTGATGCGGATGTAAAGCAGTGAGTGTCGGGCTCTCCTCGCCTTGTGTTTGTTTGTTTTTTGCCCCCGCCCCTTTAAGAGACTGAAAGAGACTGGAATGGTTCCCGGAGCAGCTCCAGGCAGAGCAGAGGTGAGCCTGCATTCTTTTCTCCCTTTTTTTCTCCCTCCCCTCACGCAGACAGGAGCAAGGAAGTCCGGAGGGGTGGGAACATAGGAAGAGCGTCAAACCCCCCAAGATCTGGTCCGAATTTTAGTTGCCAGCGGATCTTAGGGGTCGTATAAAAGCGCCCAAGGTGGCTTTAAGTTGTTTGGGGGGGGTTCTTTTTATTGCATGTAATTTTTGCCTTAGGGTTGGAACATGATAGCCAGATGGAAGTACTGAGGCTGCTGGAGTAATGACCTGCAAATTATTTAATTAAATACAGTAATACCTCGTAAGATGAATGCCCCTTAAGACAAAAAAATTTGTAAGACGAATGAAATGCCCAGGAATAGGAAAACCTCATAAGACGAATTTTCCTATGGATGCTTTGCAAGATGAATTCAATGCATTCCTATGGGACTCTGCATTAAACCGTGCTTCATAAGATGAATTTTTCATAGGACAAATTGACCCGTAGAACAAATTAAATTTGTCTTAAGAGGTACCACTGTATCTGTATTAATATATGGATAGACTGTGATATGAACACAGTGCAAAATCTATGCTCTAATCCAGCGGTGGGGAACCTTTGGCCTTTCAGATATTTTGGACTGCAATTCCAAGCCTGTATTGCCAATAACAAAGGAGTGTGGGAGTTGTGGTGCAACACATCGGGAGGACTGAAGGTTCCCCACACCTGCTCTAGCCTGTGGATGACAAGAAGGCCAGTATTTAAATCTCATGGTTATATAGAGTAGATTCTGCATGGCAGTTTTAGAACAATCTCAGGGGGCAGTTATAAAAAGCATTTTCTTTGCTTTCTCTGATGGTCAAAAAACTGACTGCAGTCAAATCTATGGAAGTTTCTCAACCAGTCCTTTAAAACAAAGCAAAATAAATATTTTTATTATATTCTCTACTGAGAAGCAGAGGAAATGTTCAATATGCAGATCTTCTGAAATGGCTCACTTATTAAACCACTTCATGATAACAGAAATTCAAAATGGAAAGAGCCTCAACAGCCTGAAAGCTCTTTTGGTCCATTCCCAGTGGTCACATGCACTGGAAATGGACCAAACAAAATTCCAACCAGCACAAAAAAAAGTAGAAATCCTTGACAGTAGCTCAGGGAGGTGCAGGTAGGGATGTTGTAAGGATAATTTGGTTCATTCTAGAGATTACATCATGTGATCATCAGAACCATATGCCCATCTGATCACACCATGTATTAAGCCATGGAGGCGCCCTTTAGATGCTCTAGATCAGTGGTTCTCAACCTGTGGGTCCCTAGATGTTCCTGGACTGCAACTCCCAGAAATCTTGGCCAGCTCAGTGAGTAATGAGGACTTCTGGGAAATGCAGTCCAGGAACATCTGGGAACCCACAGGTTGAGAACCACTGCTCTAGATGAACTGTACCAATCCCAGAAATTCCAGACACCATACAAGATTATGGGATTTATTTATTTATTTATTTATTTATTTATTTATTTATTTATTTATTTAACCACTCATCTAGCAAATAGCTACTTTGGGCGGTGCTCTAGTCCAAAACATTTGGACATTCTCCAGGCCTAATTTAGAACAATGATGCACATAATATCAAAACACAGTCTATAGCATTTTTTTTCAGTTGCAGCGTATACCTGGTTTCATCCCATCTTGCCAAGGGAAGTGATAAGATATGAATATGCTGACACAGTTATCAGATTTGTTCTCCCGTGCTTCTTCTCGGTTTATATTTTCAATTTTTTTCATTTTTTTCGACATTCTGCTTGAACATTCATGCATTTATTCGCCTGATTTTAAAATGCCTGTTGAATATATACTAGATTGCTCAGAGGTTTGGCAGATTCTCTTGCTGATGTCACTGTTGCCACCTAACCAAGTACAGTGTATGGCTGGCTTATACTTCCAAGTATGGAGAATCGGCCTCTAAGGAAGATGTCTCTTCCCAAGTGTTTCTCCTTTCTCCTACCCATCTGTTTGTCCTTCTGAGCCGAACCCACTCCACCATTTATAGGAAGAGGACAAGGTAAGCTAAGATTGCTTTTTCTCCTTCCAACTCTTGCTGTTGCTTTTCATTATTATTATTATTATTATTATTATTATTATTATTATTATTATTATTATTATTATTATTATTATTATTATTATTAAATAATAATAATAATAATAATAATAATAATAATAATAATAATAATAATAATAATAATAATAATGATGATGATGATGGTGATGATGATGATGATGATGATGATGAAATTGGCTGAGTCTTATTGCACCCTGTGTACTTGACACAGAATGCGCCAGCCCACAGGTCAGTTCTTCTATACTTGTCCTGGGATTATTTCCCATTCAGCCATCTGACAGCCCATGGATAAAAACTGTTTTTCAGTCTGTTGGTGTGACAGGCTATACTACGATATCTTCTGCCTGATGGTAACAGGGTAAAGAGGTGCTGACCGGGGTGTGAATCATCCTTAAGAATTTTTTCAACCCTCCTGAGGCAACAATCCCTAGTGATGTTGTCCAGTGCACTTAGGGGACAGCCCGTGATATATTGAGCTGTGCTTACCACCCTCTGTAGTGTCTTCCTGTCAGCAGCTGTCAATCCAGCATACCAAATGGTAATGCAATATGTGAGGATGCTTTCAATTGTGGACCGGTAAAAGGAGATCATCAGTTGTTGTTCCACTTTGTTCTTACACAAGATCCTGAGGAAATGCAGTCTCTGCTGGGCCTTCCTGACTAATTTGGTTGTATTGATTGGGTACCTGCAGCAACAGCAAGGACAGCCATTGCAGGAGTCTCTGAGAGTTGGCAATAGGCTTACTGTGAGAGTTGGACCCTTGTCATTGCCCAATGCATTGACCTTTAGTGCTGGCTCTGTCTACAACCTTGTTTTAAGAGCTTAAACCTGCAAAGGAAGGGGACTCTTAGACTGAACAGGGTGAGGTCAGTTCTACCTCAGACTGCCTAAACCTCTCACAAGTATGGTGGGGAGGGGTCTGTCTTCAGTGATAGGTTCTCCTTTTTTTGGCACAAGCATTTCACCAACTCCTAAGAGAGAGAGTCATGCTGAATCTCGCCCAGGGTGGACAACCTCCAGAGAAGCTGCAGAAGCTCATCCATGGAGGTCGGAAGGCCTCCGCCACAATCCCCACAGTCATTTGTTTCTTTAAAAACACACCAAAAAAGGCTCCTTGTGCCCTCTAGCAGCCCCAACATATATATTTTAAATTCTTTATTTTAAATGGTCATTCCCCACCCCCGTCCCACTAAAAATACAGCAAAACTGTCTCCACATGACTTAGGGTGCTTTTACACAACCCCTAAGATCCGCACAAATTTAAGTTGCACTAAAATTCGGACCAGAGATCTTGGGGGTTTGCTCCTCTTGCTATGTTCCCACCCCTCTGCACTCCCTTGCTCCTGTCTGCGTGAGGGGAGGGAGAAAAAAAGGGAGAAAAGAATGCAGGCTCACCTCCGCTCTGCAGTCTCTTAAAGGGGCAGGGGGGGCAAAAAAAAAAAACAAACGGAAGGTGAGGAGAGCCCGGCACTCATTGCTTTGCAATCCGCATCAGAAATTTGTCACCTTCCGAGACCAGGTACTTGGAAAATGCGCTGGGATGCGCTTAGGTGGGCGTGGTTGTACTTAATTTTTTAAAAAATCCGGAGCTGGTGGGAAAACAATTTTAAGCTCCGCATCTGGGAGCCCTTTGCCTCAAATTTTAGGGGTCGTGTAAAAGTGCCCTTAGTCAGCCCATGGGGACTTGGGGGGGGGGCATTTTTCCCAATTTGTTTTGAGAACTGGGGATGGCTGGCCACATTTGGGGCTTCAGGTGGGTTACATGCAGTCCAAAGGCGGCAGGTTGCCCACCCTAATCTAGCCAGACACCTCTCTGGTGCTCTCCCCATATGTTAAACTACAATCCCAACAATCTCTGGCTACCCTGGCTACTGGAGGGCTACAGACTGACTAAGGCTGTTCTAGGCTGGCAGAGATTTCAGAAGGAGGTGGTTCTAGCCCAACCCAACTGTAGAAAAAAAGGAAGAAACAAGAAATAAAAAGAGTTTTTGATTTACTGTTTTAAAGCCCCAAAGCCGATAAAATACCAGAAAACACACAAGTGCAGTCTAGCCCACAGAAAAGTTTCCATCAAGAAATTCCAGCTATGTTTCCCTCTCAGATCAATGACCCCGGCTGTAAAGAGACAGAAGGAAACTTTGGGAAAATGAGGAGGGGAAAGAAGAAGAAAGGGGGGCAACAAACACATAAGGCAGATAATGCATTCCATTCCAGCAGAAGTGCGCCTAGCAGAGTCCCTGCCTGCCTTCCGGAAGGCAGATAAAACAGTTTTTTTCCCCCTCGCCTGCCATCTTGTTGTTGTTGCATTTTGCTTTTATTAGTTAGTTACTATTTACTTTACTGTTTGTAATCTTGCTGTGTTGTATAGTTGTTGTAAACCGCCCGGAGTTCCTGTAGGAAGACGGGCGGTATATAAGCTGTATAAATAAATAAATAAATAAATAAATAAATAAATAAATAAATAAATAAATAAATAAATAAATAAATAAACAAATTTTACCTGCCTGAAAAGAGGCTTAGGTTTCAACGCCTGTACCAAGCTTTTCCTGTAAAACAGACAGCACTAGTCCCTTGCAGAGCATTTTGGGTCATCTGTGCCATCCTAAGGGGGTTTGAGTTCCGCAACAAAAGAGCTAGCTACTTCGGACCAGGTAAATTCAGGAACAGCATTGGAAAACTGGTTGGAAACTGGGGCGGCTTGGCAGGGATCTGGAGTCTCAGAAACTGTAGATGGCGCTGTTACTCAGCATCAGAGCAAGGGAGTTTGTCAGACTTACTTTGTTGTAGAGAGCACAAATGTGCAGTGCTGTATTTCCTGATGCATTCTGCGCACCTGGCTCGGCGCCGTAGAACAGCAGGTGTTCCAAGTGCTGAGAGTGTCCATGTTGGCAGGCCTGGGACGTGGAGAAGCAGAGGTCAGGAATGGAAGGTGGGGCTAGATGATCAGATGGACAGGAGCAAGTCACAGCCACCCCCCTCAATCTTTAAGCTTGGAGCCAGTACCCTAGCAGGAAACACACACAAGATGTAAGATGGGCAGCTAGCCGTCTTGCCAACAAAATTGGGGACTACTGGACATGATTATCTCAGATTGCCTAAGGGGGCTCAGCCAAGATGATCTTACTTGATGTATCTCTTGCCAGCCGTTCTCATCAGTGGTGCCAATGTGGGCTCGATTGTACAGCAGAAGTTCACAGCAACGTGGGTCACCTCCAACCATAGCTGTGTGATAGAGAGGAGTCAGCCCACGGCGGTCCTTGTAATTGGGCGAACCTCCTAGGTCCAAGAGTGCCTGCAAGAGGCAGATAGGAGGACATGTCTGGCACATGCAATATAATATCCCCACCCCACCCGCTTCAGGGAATTAGCATTTTAATTCTCCTACAATGGCTTATTGTAAGCTCAATGGCATTAATACTAACACATTAAATCCAGCACGGGCGGCTTGTTGCCTTCCAGACATTTTAGATGACAATGGTCAAGGATTCCAGGAATCCAAAACATTTGAAGAGCATTAGGTTTGTTTTCTGCGTCAAATGACCAACAATTGACTAGAATGGAATTTTCTTTTTCATTTATTTTCACTTCTTCCCTTTGATCTGTTACTTCCTCCCCTTTACAGCTGTGTTTCAAATGACAAGTAGAGAACAAAAGACTCCTAATCATGTGTCCTAGAACCTTCAAAAATAACAGCTTGGCTGATAGGCTTTTCCCATCTTGCCACCATTGTATGGACATATATCATGGATCTGTAGAGTTGCTGACTTGCAACTCATTTGGCACAGATCCCATGACATCTGATTATGCTAGTCGCCTACACAAAATTGGCACAAAGTATGAATCCTAGCACAGTCCTAGAGGTACAGACCAGCCTCAGCAAAAGACTATTAGCTCCTCGGGACATCTGTCAATCTTCTAGAGAGAGATCAAGTCTATCTTCTGGCACTGTTAAGGCACTCTCTCAATTCTGGACCTTCCAGATGTTTTGAACCAACTCCCAGAATTCCTGACCACTGGCTAGGGCATTGTAGTTGTTGAAGTCCAAAACAACTGGAAAGCCCAGGGTTGGGAACTATTTTCTAAAGCACCATGCAGGTTATCTTTCTATTTCCCACTGTCTCGATAGCTCAGTGAGTGAGGTATCTGCCTGTGGAGACCGTGATTGGGAGTTCAATTCCCCACAATGCATCCCAGAATAATCAGCCACTGTAGCCTTGACTGCACAGTTCCAGGATGCCCTTAGAAGAAGGAAATGTGAAATCACATCAGAAACTCTCTACCTAGCTAAACCTGAAAGGTGTCACCATTAAGACAGAATAAGCTAGACAGCATGCTAGGTTGCTGTTGCCGATATAGTTCCCATTTCCCACACCTTAACTTAAAGTCTACATCTCACAATAGCAAGAACCTCAAATAATTAGCAAGTAGGCATTACCATCAGGGCTGGATAGTGGTGTGAGCACACTGCTTTGTGTAATGCTGTAGCTCCATCTCTAGCCCGGAAATCTATGTGGGCACCTCCAAGGCACAGTAATCGGATCACGTCGATGGTCCCATCCAACTGGGCTGCTAATGTCAAAGGCGTCTCTGCAAAGAAAACAGAAGTTTACCATTGTCGTGTGTGCCTGTGTATGTTATATAGGTGGACTTATTTGGTGCAAGTGGCGCCTAAGGTAACCCCCATGTTCTCATTTTTCCCCCTTCTGATAGTTACCACCAGTGTCAGAATCATGATAGTTCGGGTCCAGCCCTTTATCCAGCAGTCGTGCCACTTTCTCAGCTGCTCCGTGCTGCACATACTCCAGAAACTTCTTCAGTCCCGTCTGGGGAAAGATTGCCAGGGATGGTCATTAAGGATCAGAGAAAAGAGGAGAAAGAATACTGAAAAGAATATGCCAGTCTAATGTTCCTCAATGTCTTATGGACATAGGATTGTCTTATGGCACAGGGATTCTCTGCTTGCAAAGGCTCCTTCAGTAATTTCTGTGACTAGGGGACATTTCACAAGCACATTCCTTTCTACTGAGCCCTTCTGATTCAAGCTTTTAAGTAAGATCAACAAAACTACTACTCTACATTTACTTTTTTAGTAGCCAGCCAATGGCTACTAAAGGAGAGGAGGAGAAGCATGGAAATTATGTAGATCAATATACCCCAACAGTCTGTCTAATTCAGTGTTTTTCAACCTTTTTTGGGCAAAGGCACACTTGTTTCATGAAAAAAATCACGAGGCACACCACCATTAGAAAATGTTAAAAAAATTTAACTCTGTGCCTATATTGACTATATATAAAATAATTCTCTTGAATAGGAATCAAATAAACACAAATAAAGTATTTTATAATTACTTTATTATGAAATAGTAAGTAAACAGAAATATGAAAAATTATAAAATACTTTATTCAGTGCGCAACCTGGGCCTGTTTGGCTGAACACAAAGCTGATATTCTTCAGCTTTTCCAACGGCACACCAGGCAACATCTCGCGGCACACTAGTGTGCCGCGGAACAGTGGTTGAAAAACACTGGTCTAATTCATGCACAGTGCTATATCTGGTTTGCAAGATTGAAGCACCAGGACTTTTTCATTAGTAAAGGTTGTGACATTATCTACCATGTCCCTCAAGTTTGCCCATCCCCCCTGAGCTTAGAACTGGTGAGGGAGGTGTGTGATGGATTTTCCTAGCAGTAACATACTGTGGTCCTGGATGGGCAATTAAGACCCATTAGCTTGACGAAACATCCATCCTTATGGAGTAGGAAATCATTACAACTGGTTTGTTGGTATAGATTAGCACAGCTGTTGGTATTACTGAAATCTTCATGGAGACTTTGTTATAAAAATGTGAGGATGAATGCCTTTGCTTCAAAATTTATCACTATGCTACTGTTCACACAATGTAGTCCTAAGAGCAGGATAATACTATAGAGTTTGAATGCTGTGATTTTTAGGGGAAATTTTCAGTCTTTCTCCAAATACAGACATTCCAAATTTAAATTTTATTTTATTGGTGTACCTACTGAAAAGTTTTATTATTTTACCTTAGTGTGGAGTTTTGCCAACTGCTTCTCATCCAGATTGGTCTGCTTGTATACTCGGGTTTTATAGCGGAACTATAAGACAGGCGATAACGGGAGAATGGTGAATGTTACTGCAGTTGCACATATGTTGACTGTCCATATCCAGAGATTTCCCACCTCAGCCCCTTCCTTTTTGACTTCAACCCCTACATTTTCACAGAAAAATGTCAGACAAATATTCCACACAGAAATCAATTCTTCGTGGGAAACCTTTTGTGTTGTTCATTCATCACCAACAAAGAATGGGCACGATGTAGTCTAAGAGACCCATAACAAACTTGCTTGTGATTGATTCATTCAAGCAGGTCAAACTAAGCACAGAATTCTTGTAATGGCTTCAGTATCCCTCAGCTAATCACAGAGGTCAAGAAAATACTTCTAAAATCCTTGGTCTGGTCCACCTGAATGTTCTGCTATATCTAACGTGCAATGTTAGTAATTGTTGTTTCTGATATCCTGAAGATGGCATGATGGGTATACATGCCGAACACTTGATCTTTTAATTGTATTAAAGGTTTTAAAAGCTTTTACTTGGAAGCTAAACTCATTATTTTTTCTGTAGATCTTTTCAGTCTGTTGACTACTAGTCTGTTTTAAAATTCTAAAATCCTTGTTCTCACATTAAAAGTGGAGACACTGTGTTACACTTCAGCTGTTCTGTTTACTCTACAAGTTTGTTTTCCTGAACTTTAAAAGCCAGGAGGATGTGTTGGTTCTGGGCTGGCCTCAATAGGAGGCATTACCGAGCACCTCGTAAGATCCTAATATCTCTGCAGATGCCTGTTCTAACCCTCCCGCCCTGACACTTCCTCTCTGTGGAGGTCAGCCTTTAGAGTGCGGCCAGGTTACCATACTTCCCTCACTACAGAGTTGTAACAGGCACAACCTCACTCTAGCACAGGACCCCAGTCGTCTCATGGACCTGTACCAATTTAGTCTTGGGTATTGCTGCCACCAGTCAGGTATCCCAGTTCAATCACTGAGTCCCAGACAAGATGTAACGTGGAAAAATACAGGTTTATTGAATACAATAAGATGTTAAATGCAGTTCACTTGTGTTCAATTACTTTTAAGTTTCTCAAAGCAGTTCACTCAAATATTGATCTAATTCCCTCACTCAAACTTGACAGTTCCCTAAATGCCCTGTCTCTTCTTCAGTGCCTGTCAGTTTCCCTATCTTAGCCCTATCTGACACTAACTGCCTCAGGTGGAGCTATTTAAACACTAAGGCTCCACCCTCCACACTCCATATTTGGGCATAGGCATTAACCCTTTATCCCCCTCCTGTACAGTCACATACACAGTAAAAGGGTGAACACTACACTCTCCACCCAGCAGTCTGAGGAGCACCAAGCAATAGGATTTAGTCACTATTTTAAATTTTGGACAATAACAACGAACCTGGGTTGTTCTGAGGCCTTGTACAGAGTATAAAAGACAGTTGAAGTCATCCAGCTAGTACTGCTGGGAGCACTGCTGTTCCACCCAGGTAAGTCTCCCCAGATCCAATCCACTGGGAAAAGGCAAAGGCTCTTAAAAGCCACCTTGCTCAGAAAACAGTGAAAAAGTGGAGCCCGCCTTTGTTCTTTTTGTTACAGATGGAGAAGAAAAGCTTAACTCCTGACTACATTGAAGGTAACAGTTCAAAATGAACCTTGCTAGCTAAAATCTGTACGGTGGCTGCAAAATAACACAGCATTTTAGAGACGGGTCAGCTTTAGCCTTTGTGTTTTACAAGAAAGACAACAGGCGTCCTCCAGTTGGAACCAAGCAGAAAACGGTGGCTCAGTAAAAGTATATAACACTTATGCAAAAAATGAATGAATGAATATCTCTGAACCCAGAAATGTGTTGCTGTTTCTAAACACATGGGAATCAGAAAGCCTCGCCAGACTGGTCACTGTTTGTATTTTATATTTTTAACATACTGTAAACTATCCAGATACCTTTGATTATAAAATCAATCAATCACTCAGTCAGAATCTCAGATTACTCAGAGGCCTATCAGCCTTCTGCCTATTTCTGTTTTAGAGCCCTTAGCAGTATGTTTGCATTTAAATGCACCTATTTCTACACACGTCTCTGATGAGACAAGATGTGTTTGCCCTTCTGTACATCATAGATGTAACTCCTATAGATCTGAAGGCAGAATGTCAGCTGCAGATATTCATATGATTCAGTTCCTCCCACTCTTCAAGAAGTGCCTCAAGACATAATTTTCCCAAGCCATCTCTAATTCCCTGCATTTGTCGCTCTCCCTCTGTTGTCTTCCCTCCCCCCTCCAATCCACCGCCTTCTTTTGCCTCAAGTGTCTGTTTATTTAGATTGTAAACCTGCAGGAAAGGTTTCATAATTTCTAATCTCATGGACTGGTAGTGTACACTGTAAATATACAGTATAATGCAGAGAGGAAATAAGTAATTGCTATCTGAAGCCCCATTTACTGTCCATCTAGCCCAGTATTTTCTATTGTGACAGGCAGCAGTTTTCTAGGGTCTCCTCAGTGTTCATGTGGGAAAGACTCCGAAAGGTTACTCTTTTGGACTACAACTTCCAGGATCCCTCAGCTATCATGTGAGCTGGGACTTAAGCACATAGAATTTCTACATCCAAATCACTCTTCTGAGCTCTAGACTTGAGTGTGACTAATTTTGTAAATCCACTCCATTCACCTGATGGTGGCTCTGTACTAGTGCACAGATTGGGATATGTGCCACTCCAGGGTCTAGTACAGTGTTGGCGAACCTATGGCACGGGTGCCAAAGGTGGCACTCGGAACCCTTTGTGTGGGCACCCAACATCGCCCCTTCACAGCCACCTGTATGCAGGTTAAATTGCTGTATTGGCACTTTGTGAAAAATTAGTGGGTTTTGAGTCACAGTTTGGGCAGTTGGTCTCTAAAAGGTTCGCCATCACTGGTCTAGTAGATTGAGACCACCAATAACCCTAGCCTGCATAGCTAATGGTGAGTGATGAAAGTGCAGTTGAAGAAGATGAAAAGGCCACAAATATATACCTCATTCCCACACTGGGAGGAAACACTTGTTTACATCAGGGACCTGATTTTTACTGATTACTCATACTTATTACAGCTCAGGTAATCTAGATGTTTTCTCTAAATCTCAGAGAAGCTTTAGGGATGCATGGAGGAGTAATGGTAGCAGGATTGTCAGAGCAACTTAGGCGACTGCTTTTGTACCGTGACAGCGCTGGTTGCGATCGAGTGGTTTTGTTCGTTTCAGTGTTCCCATGGTCGTGATAACTTGTCTCGTGACAAGTGTTACCTCATGGTCTTGTACCGTGACAAACACAGAATTTGTCTAGCTTCCCTTTTCCTTTTTTTTGGGGGGGGGGGGCTTAAAAATTCTTTTTCAATATTTTGCTTCTGAAAAGTCAAAATAAAAAAAATCTGGATACAGTTTTCTGACAGAAACGAATGTTTTGTTGCGTGACAGTCGTTACTACATGGTGTCTTGTCTCAGAACAGAAAGCGGGAACAAAGAGTGACAAGGGAAAACCCTTCCCCAACACCAGGTACAGTATTGTCGCGCTCACCCGTTCCGGAGGCGTAGACAAGACAAATTTCAGTAGTTGCGCGACAGGCGTGAAGTAGCTTTTTTTTGTACCGCTCCTAAGCGCAACACTAACAGAGACAAAACTGATGTGAAGTAACCGCCTTAATTTTTTACAGCTCTAACCTTTCAAATTACCAATTTAGAATTAAAGAACAAGGTACTTCTGAACAGTTTTTGACTTTTAGAATTATTGTTATTGTGCTGTTCTCTCACATATCTATTTTAATGGTTACCCCTGTAGTCCAGCCTTTTAGCAGCCTATATTGGAGTGGAGTTTTCTATAGCTCTTGTTTAAAAGGAAGCCAGAAAGCCACAACAGCCTATTGCAACTTATCCAGAGATTTACTGGTAAATTGAGATCTACCTGCAGCCCCCTGCTGTAGGACCAACCTAGGAGCAGACATACCTCCAGGTAGGGAACTCCCTTTTCAAAACTCTGTGGGTACTCGCGCAAAAGGCGCTCTTCATCCAGGAATTTGGCATCCCGTCCATTGGTGGCTGGCTGAAAAAGCCCGTAATTAAGGACGTCCTTGAGGCTTTCATTGAGAGTGCAGAGAATCTGCTGCTTCGCCACCCAAATGGCTGCGTCGGGGTTGAAGCGTAGGCATTTCTGAAATGGGACCAGGATGGGACAGAGAGAGGTTGTTGAGAGCAAAAGGAACATGTTAAAATTATACAAAATGCCATCCTTTCTTTGTTTGCTCTAAAACAGAAGGTATCCTTTATACAAATCTGACTATTTATTTATTTATTTATTTATTTATTTATTTATTTATTTATTTATTTATTTATTTATTTATTTATTCATTTGTTCATTCATTTATTTTTACATACCACCATCCCTTTCTTCTAAGGGTCTCAAGGTTGTGTAAAACAGTTCTCTCCACAATTACAATTCTCTACGATAATTTTGAGACAAGTTAGGCCAGTACTATTGCAAGACATTTGGCTGCTTGAGGCAAAATGCAAGATGGTGACTTCTTACATTTCACACACAGAAGCTAGCTGGACTGGCAGCTGGATCTTACTTTAGCACCAGTATGAGAGCAATGTCATTCACGGCAACTAAGGGCAGTGGACTATATTAGGGAAGCAAGGCAGATCACATAGCATATGCTGCTCCTGAAACAGAGGGGAATACCCAGAGGTTTAAACAGAAATGGTTGGGATTGCTGCTGATGCTACCCTTCAGATTGCTGCCGAAATAAGTCGTCTTACTCTACCAAAGTCATGTTGACCCTGGGCTAAGCTCAGGGATAAAGTAACTGGCCCAAGGCCACTTAATACTTGATGAAGGATTTGAAAGAAACCCAGTTTCCTCAGGATCCGATTGACTTCCAAACACTATTGTGTGTCAGCTTTTATGATACAGCATTTAATATTAGCTTTGACCCACCATTTCCTGCTCTACACACTTCAATCTGTAAAGTCTCTTTGGCTTTTTACCTAATTGTACTGGCATTTTGCATATTATGATTTTTTCACAATAGTTGCCTTTTTGGAGATACTGAAGGAAACATATAGCCCCGTACTGCAACATTCACTTAATCTACTTCTCATTTATAAGAGGGGGATAGCCTCCTGCTTACTTCCTAAACAATGACATTCCAGAATTAAAACAGACTGCTGAAATGGATGTTCAATTTAGTCATAATTGGACCCAAACACCCAATCAGCCATAGATCTATGCAATTCCGTTTCTATAACCAGAAATTTTCTTGTGAAGGGTCTTAGGATAGTACGTTAGGAGAAGAGCTAGGAGGCTGGGACTAAACAGAGTCACTTATGTTTAACACTTTTTAGTTGAATTATGTATTAATACCAGCCTAATGCCTATAATGCCTTTGCATTCAGTTCAAAAGTTACTTCTTGCTCAATTTTAATGCAGAACAAAGCCTGCACATTTCTTATACAACCACAACTGAAAGGGACAAGGGTTTACTGTACTGCTGTATTTTTAATTCAAAGCTGAAATTCAGGCAAGAAACATTCAGTCTCCTGAAGGAGCATGGCCCCTACAGGCGGCCTGTAGCTATGACCTGGAGCAACCCCTACTTTTTAGCAATTCTTTAATATAGGAATTTCTATATTAGAGTGTAATATAGTAGAGAAATTGAACTATCACAAATTGCAGCATCCAGCTTTAAAATGAATTACAATGGTGGCTGCAGGGATAGATCTGTAATCAGTATTCCTGTGCATTTGTGTGGGGGAGTAAGCCTTCTGTGTCCTGTGCACAGTGGAGCTGTGTGGTAATTTTAGATTCTGGACATAACAGTCTCACCAGAGCGAAGGGTTCTTGAGTAATGTGGATTACTCAATGTGCCTCATAATGGGGCAAGCATGACTGGCTGCACTTAGGGGGCTTCTTTATGTCCATGCTGCTGTTCTAACCTGACAGCATTACTATCCTTGTGGCACCATGTTTTCTCCTCACTGCCTCTAGAAATTACTCAAGGCCCCGACCGAACTTTTTCAGCTATGGCCTGCAGCAGGCCTAGTTTTTAGTAATTCTTTAACACAGCAGTATACACTGACAATGTAAATGTCCATCTTGAACTAGAACAGATGCTTCACTGAAATTTTAATAAGTGTACTTATGTGAGGGACGTAGACCAAGATCAACAGTTGCCAGAGATCTGGAAGCTATACACCCATCTTTTGACCTTGGAGGGTCCCCTTGCTCCAATAACCGTGTCTACTATTTTTTTAAAAGAAATTAGTGAATTGACAGTTCTTGTCTCCTGGAAAAAAAAACACCTCATTTTGCTGGGCTACTGGCCCAAAACTATTCATAAAAAATTGATTTGAGGGAAGGTTTGGAGGGCTCGTTAATGGTGGGGTCCTTCAAAACATGGCAAAATTGCCTAAAAGGTAAAAGAGGACTTCCTAAGTACATTCCCTTCCCAGCACACACACACACAAACCTATTGTGGTGTGTTTAGTGGCACTGGGAATGCATGTTGATCTCTCCTGGCATATGGCATATACCTCTTGAGTCCTATGGACAGAGGTAGTATAGCTAGGCAATGCTGAAGAAGCCAAAAGGCTGAAATAAAAGGGAGTTTCTTCAGATGTTTAAGTGTGTTATTTGATGTACTTCAAAATGTGCTAAACTTAGCCTGCTGCCCCAGGTGGCCTTCCTCCTGATTCTGCCAAATGTTTGCCTCAGAATCCTGACTAGCCAGCATCAATATGCTATACATCCTGTTCACACAAGACTACTCCTAGCAATGTGATACACTCTGCTCACACAAGGCTACTCCTAGCCTTTGGAAAGAATGAGGAAGCTGTCTCAGGTAGTGGATTTTGGTTGTCACAAAAGGGCAACACATTATTATATGCCATTGTTGTATTTTTAGTTCTCAAGATAAGTAGTCCTTAAAAAGTTTTCGACCAAGTACCAATCCTCTTCTTGAATCAGACCAGGGTAAGTCTGTTAAAGGGCTGGGTGAACAGCCATGTTTTGAGTTGTTTTGAAACCCAAGGAGGGAAGGAACCATTTGCACCTCTATTGGGAGGGAGTTCCATAGCAACAAGGCCACGACAGAGAAGGCCAAGTTTCAATTTCAATTTATGGGCCTCCCTTGGGTGGCCAATGAAAACATGGCAGCACATGAGACATGGGTGGGGCAGGTTGTCATTCTGAAGGAGAGCAGCTCAGACCAGTAGCAATATCCTACACTGTTTAGGGCTTTAAATGTCTGCATAAGTACCTTGAACCTGGCTTGGGAGCCTATAGCCAGTCAGTGCAAATGCACCAGGTGAAATATGGTCATATATACTTCTTTCGATCTCAATGAGCTGCCACAGTTTGCTTGGCCGGCAAACTTCTCTCCCCAGCAGTGAAATGATCAGGCTGAGGATACAATGGCCACACTGAACTACATTTCCAGAAGGGATACTTGAGCCTTGTGACAGAGGCCACTATTGTATGGAAGGTTTTGGTCAGTCTTGGGCAGAATCAGTGATATTCTTGCACAACAACAGCCAGTGGCTTAGTATGCTCCATTAGCTGCCCTGCCACACACCATGAAGAAACATTTTCCAAGGAACAGGTGTGTGTGTGTGTGTGTGTGTGTGTGTGTGTGTGTGTGTGTGTGTGTGTGTGTGTGTGTGTGTGTGTGTGTGTGTGTGTGTGTGTGTGTGTGTGTGTGTGTGTGTACAGTATTTTCCCACCTATAAGACGCCCCCATGTATAAGATGACCTCCACTTTTCCAACTCCAAATTACAGTTTCCTTGATGGTCTCTTCTTCATTTACTTCAATATACTGTATAAGACAACCCTCAATTTTTAGTATAACAATTTTAGACAAAAATAAAGTCTTATACATGGAAAATACTGTGTGTGTGTGTGTGTGTGTGTGTGTGTGTGTGTGTGTGTGTGTGTGTGTGTGTGTGTGTGTGTGTGTGTGTGTGTGTGTGTGTGTGTGTGTGTGTGTGTGTGTGTGAAATCTACAGGAATTCTGGTGCTGAGTATGAACAACCTGGTTTCAATGATATCATATATATGTACAGAACAGAATGGCACTCAGCATCTCCCTCTAAGGTTTCCAAACACCTTAGCACCATACTGGGGTTATAACTCTCCCTCTTTTTGACTTTTAAACCATCCCCTTTCTCCCTCTTTCATCCCACAGACTTCCAGGGTCAGATGGGTGTATGTGTGAGGAAGGGACAACCAGGCAGACACATGCTGGCAGCTCCATCCCCGTTTCCATGGATACGACAATTTGTGATCTTTAGTAACGGTTTCCATGGTTGCCCCTGTGAATAGAAATGGGACCCAAAATGGGGGGGGCATTGTTTTAAAAGAGCAGCAGTTTTGAAGGGGTAGGGTAGGAAATAAAATATGGGGCTGTTTTCTCAAAAGTGATGTCAGCCAACTTAGTTTTCTGGTGACCTAATGAATTTGTGTGAACTTGTGTTTTAAATGACACCTTCCATTGTGTATTGAGGGTGGAATCTTCTGGGTACATATCTGTTTAAGGGAGGGTGTGTGTTTTGAATCTGATGGCATTACAAAGCAATGAACATACTAAGTGAAGGAGGATAGAAATTATTCTACCAACTACCAATTACCTACTAACAGTAGTGAAGAAATCAATGGTTGGGCCAGTTCTGAAGTTCCTCCTAGAACAGATATGGGTTGTTTCTAATAGTGTAAAACTTGTGGGTAGGATGTGTAATCAGTTCTTTAATGTCCCGTGGAGGGTTTATTAGTACTGTATACTGATTCACTTCTCCACTTTACCTGCGGCTGTGGTGTATGTCTGGGTATGGTAGCTGCCACTGTAATTTCCCATCATTCCCTGAAGTAATGCTATGTGGGGCATAATGTGAAAATGTGGCAACTTGTAGTGCTGGACAAGGATCAGAATTGTGTTTGGCCAGATATCGAAGGATGATATGTACAAAGGTGATGCCTAGCACGTGAATACAGGAAACACACTCTTGAGAGCTATTTATTTCTCAAAGGCAATGTAAATCTGAATACTTGACAGTCAGAATCTCGGATCTGTAAAGCTACTGAGGTTGGCTGCACTCACTCTGTGGTACCTGAAGAATGTTCCATGTGTGATCAGAAGATCTGTTTCCTTTCTCGTCTTAGTTTTGAATCTAAATGGTTTGACTCACAGTTCAAATTCAATGCTTAAGGAACATGGTTCCTGGAAACTGGGGAGGGGGCACAACAGTCCCCACCCCTTATCTATCTGAATATGGTCCCTTCAAAAGTAATGAACATAATATTATATAATTTCAAAGTTAGTCTCATGGTGCAGTGGTTAAACTGCTGTACTACAGCTAAAACTACACTCATGACCTGGGGTACAAACCAAGGTAGCCAGGTCAAGGTTCACTTAGCCTTCCATCCTTACACTGGTAAAATAAGTACCCAGCTTGCAGGGGGGGTGCACAATGTGTAGCATAATTAACTTCTAAACTGCCGAGAGAGTGATTTAAGCACTATGGGGTGATATAGAAACAGCACACTTTGCTTTTTGATTTAGCCAATTAAATAAGCAGGGATTATAAATATCTTCCCAAAATGTAGGCTGCATCAATCACATCATAAACATCCTCGACCTCTATTATTGCTGAAATACATTCCTAGCATCTCTGCCCACAAACACATTTTCAAAGCAATATAAAGTTCATACCGTTTGGACTTTCAGGGTTAGGAATATCACATCTCATTTGCTTAGAAGACTGAGGCAGTGGAGTGTTTAAAGATGCTCAGAGGAATGCAGTGAAAGCTGATTCAAGACATTTTGTTGCATGAAATAAAGGTTAAGGAATAGCTTATGATTTACGGTATGTTTGGCTGAACAAGTAAGAGGCACTCCCTGATGATTACAGTTATTCTGTAGTGCAAACAACTATTCCATAAGGTAAGGGGCTCCTCTCCTTCACTGGAGATTTTTAAAAAGAGGTTGTCTGGCTCCTTGTCAGGAACGATTTAGCTGTATCCGCAATGGGTTGGTCTAGGTGACATCTGAGTACAATTTTGCAATTCTATGCTTTTGTATGCCACCAGATTAATAATTGGCCCATCATATCCTGTCAAAGGCATATGTGTACAGCAGGGGTGGGCAACCTCTTTGGGGACCAATTTCCTGTTGCCAGAATCCTTTACGGGATGTGCAGATCGTCTAAAGTGTGAAAGACTAAATACGAAGTCCTTATCAGATTTGGAAAATATTTTTTTTATGTTCAACATTGCAGGAGTTTAAAAAGTGAGCTTCTGTTCCAGGTGTCTCAATTCACATTTTTTCCTATGGGGACAACACATCTTTTGTCAGAGGATAGGGAATTCAGTGGGTCTGGGGACTGAAGAACATCCAGTGGGGCACATTTTATTATCTATGCTGCAAAGAAGCATCTTAATCTGGTGTTTGAAAAGATTACAATATCAGTCTGATGAGGAAACAGAGGAATGATAAAAAACAAAAACAAAAGGCTTTTCAAATGGTGATGTTAGAGAGCGGACCAGTTTAAGACAGAACAAGCATGAAGTATTGGGGTTCCAAATCATGCAATAGGATGGACATTTTCTTCCTGTTGTTCCACTTTCAAAATCTGACTAGCGGTGGAATGTTAGTTACTGTACAAACTGGTTATGGTTTGCCAGCATTCATCACTTCATATGAGGGCAACAGGTGAGGTTAAGTTTATGAGGCAGTTTGCCAGAACTTGCCTGAGGGGGCATGAGACTTCTGGGGTGTTCAGAGGAGGTGTGTAAAGCTAATTCAGGAGGCTGGTGCAGCGTAGGTCTACTGCTGGCTCTGTATGTCAATGGCCTACTAGATGAAAGAGGTGTGTGTGTGTGTGTGTGTGTGTGTGTGTGTGTGTGTGTGTGGCCTGGATGCTGGTGCAGTCTACGTCTACTCCTGGCTCTGTATGTTAATGGCCTGCTGGATGAAAGGTGTGTGTGTGTGTGTGTGTGTGTGTGTGTGTGTGTGTGTGTGTGTGTGTGTGTGTGTGTGTGTGTGTGTGTGTGTGTGTGGCCTGGATGCTGGTGCAGTCTGGGCTCTGTATGTTAATGGCCTGCTGGATGAAAGGTGTGTGTGTGTGTGTGTGTGTGTGTGTGTGTGTGTGTGTGTGTGTGTGTGTGTGTGTGTGTGTGTGTGTGTGTGTGTGTGTGTGTGTGTGTGTTGCTGAGTGGCCTGGTTTTATTGATAATGAAGAGAGAAAGGAATAAGTTCCCTTTAGTGCTGAGCTAAGGATAAATCCATTTCTGCATTAATTACCCCTCAAGGGACTGAGGTGGTGATGGTTATGGGGTAGAGCTCAGCCAAATGGGAAGCCCCATTTTCTTTCCTCTCTTGGCAGTAGTCCTTCCCCTCTTGACTCACTTGACCTTGTGGCCTGCAAAAGACCAGAGAACTAAGGATCCAATGCCAAGGTCATTATGTGTACACTATGTGCTTTCAAAACTCATTGCATATTAAGACAGTAATCCTTTCCATGTCTTATTCCATGCTGTTAATATTATAATATGATTGTTAGAAACAGAGAAGGGGGAATGAACAGTGCACCAGACAAAAACATTCTCACATCATAATTAATTTAGCAGTTTTCAGAACACTCAAGCCTCATACTTTTCTACAGTTCTGCCTGTTCTAGTATCTTACATGTGGCCTGAGGATGATAAGCTACACACATCGGGAAGGTACCAGGTTGGGGAAGACTATCTTGTAACTTTATGTAACCATGGCTAAAATATAAATAATTCCTCTCCATGTTCATCCCTCCTTCTATTCCCCTCACCTTCTTTTTGCTGATGTAAAGATTTAAATTAGTTACAACATCAGGTAAATTTACTCTGATATGGAGCTTAGCTACACTCCTTGTGGTCTGTTTCAAATAGTCGTAATATTAGCTGCACGGAATGAATTACGTCAAAGGAGAGATGAATTAACGGGCAGCAAGTTTGGTGGACAGCAATATTTTTAGCACAGCAGTGATGCGGGCTTTTGCATGGGCCACAACATGAGTGAGGCAGGTGGGAATGGGCTGTTGTGAATGGAGAAGAGAAAATGGATCTTCCCATCCTTGATGAGCTTCACCCTACAATTAAGATGGGAACTAAAGTCCAAAAAATAGGGAGAGCACCAGGCTAGTGTTGACAATACTGAGGTACCTGTCAGATTGTCTCTCCTACAAACAGCAGCCCACCCCACCCATTAGTCATAGGTCATGGTGTTAAAAATAGGGCTTTTGTGTTTGTGGCCCCATACCTCTGAAACAGAGTTCCAGCAGATTTGCCAGGCATCTTATCCCATCATTTTAAAGAAATTACAGTAGGACTCCTGTATTCACTGATTCATTAACCACTGATTCAATTATCCAGGGTTGGCAGAGGAAAAAAATTAAATAAACAATTCAGCAACCACAAAGAAAGCTACTTTCACAAACTGCAGCTGTAAAAGTGCAGCTGTCAAAAAACAGCAGCCATAAAGCGAGCTCCTGTCACAAAATAGCAGCTTATGGTGGCATTCTCTCTTATCCTTGGTTTTTGTTATCCACAGGAAGGCCTGGAACCAATTCCTAGTGGATACTACTGTCCTACTGTAGTTGAAACAGGATTATTTAAAGTTGCTTTTCATTAGTGCTTGTTACCCAAAGTTTCAAAGTTAATTTAATTTGTTTGTTTATTTAAGATCAGTTTGGTTGGTTACAATGGTTTGATTGACTTAACAATATTATTCTGTTAATATGATTTAGAATTACTATGTCGTGAACTTCACAGAGAGTGCTTGCACTATGGGGTGGTGTACAAATTGAAACAATTAAAAAACCCCAACATACCAAGAGACTTAGATAACTAGCACCTGATAACCTTAACATGCCTCTCACTATGTTTTGGCTTGACTTGCACCTGCTCACTTGTGATACACTACATCCCCTTGTACTTTCCCCAGACTCTGCTCCTCACCGTCTGGTGCAGGTCAGGAATGCCAATGCGGAAGACCATCATACTGAAATGAGCGTCCTCGGGTACTGTCATGGAGTGATTGTGGGTAGGGTTAGCAGGGCTGGCTGGAGGGCTGGGCCCCTCGTGGGAGCTCTCCGAGCCCGAGTCCCCCTCGGGGCACTGGGAGAGGTGCTCCTCCTCCTCCGCACTTGTTTCGGGGCTCTGGGGCATCGTCAGGGGTGCTGGGCACCATCACTGGCTGCACTGGAAGAGTGAGAAGAAAAAGAAACATTTATTCCCACTGAGAAAAAAGTGAGGTAAGAGTGGACTGAGGAATGAGAACAAGAAAGGATATAGGATAAAGAAGCACAGAGGGTCTCTACAGTGCAGAGCATTGACATGTGTGTTCCTTTTAATAGACACTTATGCACCCTTACTCAAACCCAGGAAAGGTCCAAGACATCTTGCTATCTGATGTGAGGAAATGTAACCTATAGTACCCCTCTTATCACCCATCCACTTCCACATCAGGATCTGAACTAGAATGGTGAAGGGCCATTGTTCACTACCACAGATCAGGACAGTGATCTAATTGAGGGGGGTGCAGAACAGGCATTGCATTGTATATGCCATTATCTCTTACCTGAGGCAATCCGTGAGACTGGTCCAAGGCTTCATAAATAACCATTTAAATCAAACGCACACAGGTGCAAATTCACATGCATACATTGCCAAGATCGTAGGTAAATCAAGCAAAAAAAAAAGATGCCTTTCCTTTCCTTTATTCATACACAAACTTTGCCACTGATGTACAACACAAAGCAGATATCCTAAGGGATATACAGACCAAATAAGCAGATATGGAGCAGGCTCAGTACAAACTATTTTGCTGGCCTATGGCAGAAACTAATTCTTCTGCCTATGCTGTATCTTGTCACATGTGTCACATAAGTGGTGTTTGCTTCTTCAGGGGCTGCCTACATCTTAGCTCCCCTTTCCTCAATGTGAATGCAGTCATTCACTCCATTCATTTGTATTGAGTGAGAGAAAATAGGCTACAGTCAGAAATGCCAGGGTGGGAAGGATGGGTGGATAGAATTGGTCCTGTGCCACTGCCACTAATATGCAGATGAGATGGCAGAGGGAGGAAGACTGCATTTCTTCCTTGAGTATCCTCCCATTTGGTTTTGAGTCACTAGAATGTCATTCATTGTTTGGGCCAGCTGACTAATTAGTTCTGACACAATGCTTAGAAACATTACTTGTGTTAGACTATAGTTTCCAGAATTCCCTAACCAGCATGGCCAATTCCAAAAAGTAATACTTCCAAGCGCTGACCTGTAACAAAGCAAAGGAGCGTTCCCGTTGCACAAAAAACACACAGACAGGGCAAAAAACCCAAATGAGCAAATATGTAAAAAAAAAAAATGACATTTTATTTTTGCTAGGTGCTACATTCTCAACTGGATAATCTACCAGGGGATGTGTAGTAAAGTCAAGAAAATACAAAGCACAGTGGGTAGGGGAGCAAAAAGCAGCAACTTGCAAGCTCTCTCTCTCTCTCTCTCTCCACCCACTTCATCTTTTTCCTCTCCACCTAGTGAACTGTCTGGATACTCCTCCAAAGGCTTGGAATAGGCCAGTGGTTCTCAATCTTCCTAATGCTGCAACCCTTTAATACAGTTCCTCATGCTGTGATGACCCCTTGCCCTGCTTGGAAGAGGCCACAAGCCCCTTTTGGCAGGCCACTGCCACAGGTGCCATAGAGAACTTCCCTCTTCAGGCACCCTCAGCCAATCGCAGCCTCCAGTGCCATTGACTGACATCCCCTCCAACCTATCGAGCTGTAATTCACTCTTGCCCCTCCTTCCTCCCCCCTCCTCCAGATCCAAGCCATTTGTGCCTTTTTCTTCATGGGCTCATGGCGACCCCTGTGAAATGGTCGCTCGAACCCCAAAGGGGTCCCGACCCCCAGGTTGGGAACCACTGAGATAGTCCCTACCGTTAAGCAGAATGAGGCATCCATCTCTGACAGCAAAGGCAGGGAGTGGTGGTGAGGTGTTGGAGGATACAGCTGTGTGTGTGCCTTGGCAAATGCTCTATGCCCCTTTTAACCCAGCCTGCCAGCACTGTGAAATATGCTTTCCCAAGATGAGAACTGACTGCTTGCATTTCTCACCTTAGAAATGAGGTTAGGTTGAGAACTACAACTTATACTCATCCCCGCCTTCAAAGCAGACAGAAGTCAGGTGGGGAAACAAATGTATGCCAATAGATATACTGAATTTCCTTTTCGGTTCATGAGCAGTAACCTACACTTTACTCCCACTTCTTCATGTGGTGAGATTAGGCATGATTACTGAGACAATGTATATGATATGCACAACACCCAAGGAGTACTACCCGGAATGCTTCCTTTCTCTTCCTTATGTTTCACCGTGTGCTTCTGAGGCTGACCTTAGCTTTTAGCAAAATGAAGTGGCTACCTCGGGAAGCAGTAGTGGCAGCTATCATAAACACACTACTACAGCCCTCACAACATAGGACAAGGCTACAACCTAATTTTTACATGAAGATGCAGCAGAGAAAATATGTTATCTTTATGTTATCTTTATAAAAATGGTTATATTGTATGTGATGGCATACAATATAACCATACAATATGAAGGCAGATACTTATTTCTCTGTGTGTGTTGTGTCGTTACAGTCGTTACCGACTCTTCGTGACTTCATATCCATGGAGTTTTCTTGGCAGGAATACCGGAGTGGTTTGCCAGTTTCTACTCTAGGCACCTACAGCACCTGGTATTCCTTGGAGGTCTCTCATCCAAGTACTAACCAGGGCTGACCCTGCTTAGCTTCCGAAATCAGGCGAAATCGGATGAGCTTATCTCTAGATTTTTGTTTATTCTTTGTGTTTGGGGAACCTTACCACGAGTCTTTGGCCTCATTGAAAGAGGAAGCAGGAAGACTCATGATTAGTTTGGTCTTGCCTATTAAACCAAAACTAAATGTTGGTTTGGAGCTGAATCTGTTGTGGGATGGAGCACCATTTGGTTTGTCGCATGTAGCATGTTATTTGGGGCTAGCCATGGCCAATTGTATTGAAACAGTCATCCAGACGGTTGTGGAAAGTAATTCTTAGTAGTCTGCAGTCCAAGACGTTCACACATGTACATACTTGCATATATTGACAAAGCAACTGAGAAACTGCTTTTTAGGCTGCTACTCCAAAACTCCCTAGCCAACATGACTCGTAGCCATGCTAGCTCGGGGGAACCAGAGAGGTTCAGTGCAAAAAAGTAATGCCTCCAAACTTGGCACAACACTAATGCTGAGTAAAAACACATACTGCTTTCAGCTCTCACAATGCATGTATGTAAGCAGAGTGGATCTGATTTAAATTAGATCAAACCACAATTTAAATTCTAAAAAATCAGGGTTTTTTTGTCAATTTAATCCCAAAAATCATTTTAAAAATTAAAATCACAGTTTAAATTGTGGTATAAATCAATTTGATTTTAAAAAACATTGCTTTATCCATAATACAGGGATTCACTCAAGCTCCCTTTGCACCCATTGCTCTGTAAGTACTGTATCTTCATCTCATCATGATTTGAGTCCACTCCCACTGTACTGTTTTCCCCACTGTAGTTATATCTAGAAATGATCTGTGTACCCACCTATGAGCTGAGGAACAATATTTCTCCATTGGAAGCCTTACCTTAAAGTGCTGCCACACTATTCACTTCTGCCCCTGCCACCTCTACCTAGATCTCCTTCACTGACTTTTCATACTCTTGTGTCCCAGTTTCCAGCCGGCCCCAGGGTCCAGGCAATCTGAAAGTAAGCAGCACACGCCGTCCCAGAAAGCAGGACAGCTCTGGGACTCCTGCCCCACTTTCGGCACATGCCAAAAGGGCCTATAATTAGCCCAAAAGGACACCACTCCCACTGCCCCTGATGCTCTGCTGATCCCATTTGCTGGATGTCTCAGACATAAAGATAAGGGGGGGGAGCAAGTAGAGGCAGGCAAACGCAGCTCAGGGACAGTGTGTGTGTGTGTGTGTGTGTCTGTCTGTCTCTCTCTCTCTCTCTCTCTCTCTCTCTCTCTCTCTCTCTCTCTCTCTCTGTGTGTGTGTGTGTGTGTGTGTGTGTGTGTGTGTGTGTGTGTTGTTGATGCTGCAAATGATATAGTAACATGGAAGCAAAAGAGCATGGAAGTGGGGGATGTGACATTAATAGTCAGAGGGGGAAAGAGCCCAGGTCAGTAAAAAACAAATGAGATAAATGGAGAGAGAAATTGCCCTCAGAATTGGGGAAATTGCCTATGCATCATCACCACCATCATCTTCCTCTTCTTCTTCTTCTTCTTCTTCTTCTTCTTCTTCTTCACTTCAGAGACTCTGGCGTGTGTGTGTGTGTGTGTGTGTGCGCGTGCGCCTTACTAGATAACACACACTTTGCACTAGGAAGAACCCAGGTTCAAGCTCTGCCATCTCCAGATGCAAAGGCCACAGAGCTTGGGAAAATCCTCCTTTTGGAGACAACAACTAGAATCCTCCAGTCAGGATTCTTAGAACTGTTGTCCAGAAAAAGAATTTCTCCAGATCATACTGTATCATCTGAGACTCAGGAGAGCTGTTACCTATTTCAGTAAACAATACTCAATACTGTATTGGGCTAGGCAGGCAAATCATCTGACTTGATAAAGGATGGCTTCCTATGCCCCACTCAATGGAAATTAAACATTTAGACATTCAATTATTATTATTATTTTGTTTCTCTGCCATAGGCTGGATGAGGAGGACAGATTTGTGCCTTACTAGATGACACTGGGCTCTAGTTTCCATCAACTCTAACACATACGGTTGGATGTCTAGCGATTTCTGGAGGGCTATGTTCTGCTATACCATGCTTCTGCTAAAAGCCATAAATAATTACTTAAAAGCAACAATGGAACATCTGCAAACTGTTAAAAGTACAATAAAAAAGACTACAAAACTATGTCAAAGGCCAAATAAAGCATCTTGACATCTGCTCTGGAAACAGAGAAGGTACTGAGCTTTTTTCATACAGTTGTACCTTGTATAAAGGAATTAATTTGTTCCAAACGAAATTCTGTTAAGCAAATTTTCCTTTGTACAAATTCCCATAGGAATGCATTAAAATGGATTAATCCCTTATCGTGACCGTTTTTCTGTTGTACGAATTTGCCCCATAGGCGATTCTGTTAAGCGATTCCCCCCTATCTCTGGATTTTTTTTCCTTTAAGCGGATTTTCTGTTAAGCAAACTGTTTAATATACGTGGGTCCACTGCAATTCTAAAAGCAGGATGTGCCGCAGCAGGTTCTGAGCAACACGGTAGACTACCCTTTCCTGTGCACCCAACAATGGGGCTTCTGAGAACAACAGTGTCTTCAAAAGAGGCTGCAGATTTTAACCAAAGCTGTCACCTGAAACAGCTGCTTCACTCTACTTTCATGGCACAGATGGCCCTGATATAAGAGCACATTTAACTCACAACGGAGGACTGTCTGTGCTTGCTATTATTCCTCAGAAATAGAGAGGAACCACAGAATGTGGTGCAAGCCATAGGACATATTTCCATAACAGATGAAAGTTTCTCAGAACACACCTGTAATTACTCTGATGCAGTTTTTCTGTTGGTATTTCTGATTATGTGCTTTTATTCCTTGCTTTCCAAAGAGGGTCCTTTTGCAAAATAGTCTTTAACAATTTTGGTGGGGTCTGTTACCACTTCTCCACAATGCCACAGAATATGTAGATCTGGAGCATTGGTTGTGAATGCAAAATGGCAGCCAGAGTGCCCGCCCATTTGCTGTTGCTACCACTTGTGGGTGCAGCCCCCAAAAGTGACAACCGCCCACCACCAAGAGCAACCCACAAAGCGTACTGCTAATGGTAAGTAAAGATGCACATGAATCAGGAAAAAAATGATTGATTTGTCAAGGTTGATGGATCACAAATAATGAATTTAGATTCCCCCCCTGCCCCCATGAATGGACAATTCAATTTGTAAATTTGTTTTTGATTTTGAAGCCCTATAAAATGGCCTCCAAGGCATCTAGATGACACTGGAATTGCAGGGAGGATTCCCCTGACTCTCCTCTACAAAGTCCTGCAAATAGGGTGAAGTTTGGCATTATGCACCCTCAGATACGTCCTCCTAGAAAAGTGTCCCCTCCATGCACCTAGAGACAGGAAAACTTCAGGAAGCTTCTCCCAACTCGCCAGTCCCTCCAGGTTTGGTGAAAATTCAGTTTCAGGTATCTGAGTTGTACACCCACAAAGTGGGCCCTCAAGGAATGTGCCCTTCACCAAACTTGGAGGGATTGTAGAGGAGAGTCAGAGATACCTTCTCTGCAAGATTAGTCCCTCCAGCTGATTAGGGGAAACTTTGTGTGCTTTTGGGGGGTATATAATTTGGACCTTAGAAACCCTATTTTTACCAACTTTGGAGGGATTGTAGAAGAAAGGCAGAGGAACCTTCTCTGCAAGATTGGTCCCTCTACAGTAGGTGCCTGTGGGAAACTTTCTGTGTGTGTGTGTGTGTGTGCGTGTGTGTGCGCGCGCGTGTTTTTTGTGGGTATATAATTTGGACCTTAGAAACTCCATTTTCACCAACTTTGGAGGGACTGTAGAGGAGAGTCAGGGGAGACTTCCCTGCAGTTTTGGTGTCTCTGGGTGCCTTGGAGGCCATTTTATGTAGACGAACGCATCAACAAATCAAAAATCACTTTTAAAACTTCATTGATTCCTATTCATCGGGGATCAAATTCATATGAATATGAATCAATGCATTAGCAATTGTTGATGACTTTTACAATTCAGTTTTTAATTCATGCCCATCTCTAACAGTGAGCCATCACTGTGGAATAATAATGTTTCTCATGCCAGATACTATTTGGCTAAATATCTCCTCAGATTCACTGCCTACAAATGTGCTGTTACTCCTTAGCATGGATTATTTTAAAAATGAATATACTGTATTTTAAAATATTGGGATTCCCTCAAGCTTTCTCACACTTCTCTTGTTTCTTAGTGGCTCAGTCTGGTCTCCATTTTTGTCAGCACTCAGTGGTAATTAGAGAGAGCAATAACAACTTAGGAGTGCATTCAGGCATGCACCAAGTAGAACCTCCTGGGGTACAAACCTTTTCTCTTTTTCAGTGGGCAGAGCTATAAAGCAGAGAAGCACAGTTGTGCCGGAAATGCTGGCTGCACTGGCAGCCTAAGCACAATTAAGATTTTGTAACCCCCAGTTTCATGTAGAAGGCACCAACCTCACCCACTGTCTAGGAAAAAAAACTTTAGGTAGTAAGACTTGGAGGAGCCCATAAAAGAGACTGTTGTTTGTTAGAGTAGATCAGAAACTTGGAAAAGTTATTCCATTGTACTACAACTCCCAGATTCCCCTAGCCAGCATTACCACTAGCAATACTGACTGGTAGATTCAGAGAACTGGTTGGGGGGGGGATAAACATCTCCCAGCTCTCATGTTGACTATTCAGTAACAGACAGATCAGAATGTCTGTGAAGATTCTCAGTCATCCAGGTGAGGTCATCGAGAAGTTGAATCATGGCAATCAGACTTCTTTTGTTGTGAGATCAAAACTATTTCCATTTCACCAGAAAGCCAGTTGCCATGACTCAACTTCTAGGCTAAAGAAGGGTACAAAATAAAAAAATACCATTTGTTTTACTTTACTACCATATTTCATTTTATTATTTTCAAAAAAGATATAATAAAACAATTTGTTATACTTTATAGGTTTATTTTCTTGAGTCTTAGAAGTACCTAATGTTGTAGATAGCTCAACAACCTGAGCAGCAGATTAGAAATTTCAATCTATATGCAGAGAATAATTAACTTCTGTTTGTTTTTGCTGTCCCCGCCACACCTTTAACAGACAGGAATCCCTATGGGGCTGCTCCGACGCAGACAGAGGTGAGCCAGCATTTTTTCTCCCTTTTTTCCTCCCTCCCCTCACCGCAGACAGGAGCAATGGAGTGTGTAATCACCATAAAATGGGAACACAGTCCATCTCTTCCCAGCAGAACAAAACCCCACGGTCTCTGGTCTGAATTTAAAATTGCCAAACAGAAAATGGATTTTAGAGGTCGTGTAAAACATATCAGAAACAATGAAACAGCATACTTTTTGCTTGTGCAAACACAATGCAATCAGGAAACCCATAAGTGAATCAAAAGGATAACAGCCCAGCGTTCTGCAACATGCTCATCTCCTGATGTTGAGGACTACTTGCAATCCTAAACATCTGAAAGGTATTATATGAGGAAAGGATACAATACTCTATAGTTTCTGTTGCTCGTCTTCAGACTCTAGCACAGGGGTCCTCAACCTAAGGCCCCAGGGCCGGATGTGGCCCCCCAAGGTCCTGAATCCGGCCCCCGGGACCAAATGCAACCCCCCCACACACACCTACCCCTGCTTTGCGAGCAAGCCAACCTCCGCAGCTGCTTCTATTGCTGAGGCTTCTCCCAAAATCTCCCCCAACTATCCCACCAGATGATCAGCATGCTGATCTAGCATGCTGGTCTCCAGAGGGGCATTCAAAGGATTGTCGGATGGGCTATGGCAAGCTGTCCCCCAACAGACCCTCCCCTTTTTCCAGGTTGGCCTTTTTTTTTCCCCTCACCGCAGACAGGGGACTGTGGAACCAGGAAGCCCCCCATGGTGTCTGGGGCATGGTGGACCCAAACACAATGCAATCAGGAAACCCGCTGTTTGAAAACTTTGAGGACCCCTGCTCTAGCATGACATACTTTATTTGGACATGGAAAGTCTAATTTAGCTATTATGATTAATAACCATCAAAAGACTTCTCTTCAATGAAACCAAAATCAAGCTGCACATGCCATCCGACTTTGAATTAGGAATTTTTAAAAAAACCTTACTTTTGAATTTCTCTCTAAATTTTAATTATACCCAATGTACTGTTAAATGTTGCGAAGCAGCCTGCAAGATTAGAACAAATTTTCATCCGGGATGCTACACTCTGTTCCTTATTAGCCAAGGTGGCTTGGGATCCTGGGAATTGTGGTCCAACTAAGGACCTTTTCTGCACTGCGGGGAAGCTGGTAACAGTCATAAATGTAAAGATAATAACTCAAGATAGAGAGGCACCATGACATGAAGACAGAAAACCACCCTCAACTGCATACACATAGAAATGCTCCGCATTTAAGGCAGTGAACTACAGATACAGCTGGATCAGCAAGGTCTGGGGTGTTGAAGTCAATTGCATTTTGTTCTTCTTCTGCCTTCCATGTTTTCCCACCTATTTTCCATCCAAATTAATAGACCTGAAATCGATGGTTCACTCACTCATATGGGGCATAGAGGCAGTAATTTGCAAAAAAAAAAAAAAAAGCTCTCTGAAAGAAAACATAATCCACTCATCATGTCTACCACTGGAAGTGCAGGAGTCAGCAGAAAAATTGTTTTTCATCCCAAGAAGCAAAATAGTTTGCGCTCATCCATCTGTGCATACAAACACAGAGGTATGTGTGTACACGTATCAGAAATACATCTGGCTATATCCAGGTATACGGGTCACAAAACACTGAGTTTAAGAAATAGAAATGTGGACAACGTGTGCTGTAGCTCTCCAGATATTGTTGGTGCTTCATTTCCCTCCATCCTCAACCATTTTTCATAATCATTTGCATAAAGACGGAGTCCAGCATCCCAGACCCATAGCTTGCTCACTACTTCCAGGAGGCAGTTTGAAGCAGCTGGGAGGTAGCAGAGCGGATGTATCCAAGGCCAACGGGATCAGTGGCTGAACTGTACCTCTAAACAATGTTGTTGCATAGGCAGATTCAATATGATACTGCTTTAGTTCCCTTCATTTTCCTGCATTTATCTCCAGCTAACTAGCCTTTTTCTATTTAAAGCAAAGGCATCACCTTAGGCAAAAAAGCCACTTTGAGTCTGCATACATTTAAAGAATTCACACACACACACACACATACGGATGAGTAATTGTTATCTTCCAGAGTTCCTTCCAGGACAGAGAACCTGCCTTTAGCTTCCTGCTTCCCAGGAGATGTCCCTCAACTAGGACTGGCATTGCCGTTGAACAAAATGAGACAATATTTACCTCCGAACACTGATCTGTGCATGGCCCCATATTCACCCTAAACCATAAGTAAAGGGACAGGGTTGCCTCAAGCGTAAGATTTTTAGAAGCAGGGAGTCTGCAGCTCCCACACTCGGGATGTGCCCTTGCTGCTCAGAATACCAGCCACTGGCCTGCAGCTCTCCCGAGTGATGTCTGTTTCTCAAATCTGTGACTCAGATGGGGCCTCAAAAGTAATACTTTGCAGGATGGGTGACCTGGAAACCTGGCTGTGCAACAACACAGCACAGATCTAAGCAGCTTATAATTTCATGCAGTGTCCCAGTGGGGTGCCAGATCAGGAGCATTGAGGTAAATTAAAAAGTTCATTGGGTCTAGTTCCTTGATACTGCTTGGAGTGTCAGGAGAGGTGAAGGTATATCCCTAACCCTAGCCCTAAGCCTAACCCAACGTATCTAGCACGGTAAAGAGTTCCAGAGAACCCTGGAACAATTTGGACACTTTGCATATTATTGGGGAATTACAGTTAGCCCTAACAAAGATAGAGTTCGCTGGTTTTATTGTGGGTCGGATCTTGGTTTAAAGTACGGATATCAACATTAGGCTGTAAAGACCTTGGCAGCCTGTGAAGGGATTTCCTTAGGAACATTTATCCTCACTATGAACTAGCAATCAGTGGTGCTCTGCTTGTTCCAGGTGTTGGGGATCCCTGGGGCAACCTGTGCTTAATGGGCTTGCTCATTTTCTTAGTTTTACTGCCACTGTTGGTACACTTGTTTTCTCTCAATGGGCCTTTTTACACGACCCCTAAACTCTGCCGCAAATGGCTCCCAGCTCCGGAGCTTAAAATTGTTTACCCACCAGCTCCGGAGTTTACTGAAAATTAAGTGCGACCACGCCCACCTAAGCGGGTCCCAGTGCACTTTTCTTGTATCTGCTCTCCAAGAGTGAAAAATCTTGATGCGGATGTGCCGGGCTCTCCTCGCTTCTTTTTGTTGTTGTTTTTGCCTCCCGCCCCTTTAAGAGAAGGAACCAGGAAGTGACGGGGCTTCCGGAGGTAAGCCTTTATTCTTTTGTCCCTTTTTTTCTCCCTCCCCTCAGGCAGCCAGCAGCAGCCAGGAAGTGCAGAGGGGTGGGGACGCATGAAGAGCAACAAACCCCTAAGATCTCTGGTCCGAATTTAAGTGACCAACGGATCTTAGGGTCGTGTAAAAGCGCCTAATGTCTCTTGCAGGGAGTTGATGGAGACTTATCCCCAGAAAGAGAGACAAGGCATATGGAAGCTACTTTTCCTTTGCAATTCTCCCTCAACCTTGGAGAGCAAATGTAAAGAGGCAACAACAAGAAGACGAATCAAGTGTGGCAGGGCCAGGAAGCTCCAGGTCTTGGCAGGCCCCAAAGGGCTTTGGCTATTCCCCAATAAAGCTTACTCTTGATATAGAAAAACAATTTCATGTACAGTATTCTTTTCTAAATTCCTCCAGCCAGCCTAGCCTGTCTTCCTGATGGCTGACAGCTGCTTGGTGTTTTATTCTCCAAAGTAACATGTCTACTTACTCTGACAATCCCCAAAGAACTAAGACCAGCTTCCAAAAAATCCTGACTTTTGTTGCCTTGCTATATTTGTGAGCCATGGGTGTACCGGCTATAGATCTTTTGGGTGTTACAACCAAAGGTTTGAAATGTCCTCCTCTGTATGATGTGTAAGGCTCTTTCTTTTACCACGTTTGCCCAGTTTTGGAAACATGTTTTTAGTCTTTAGTTAGCTTCTGCTTTATTTATTTAATTTTTTTAAAAAACTATATGATGCTCCATTGGTACCTGCTCTGCTTTATGTGTTGATATTTTAAATGATAAAAACAGAAAATGTTCTGGGATGGATCCAATGAATGCCCCTTTGCCAATGGAAAGCTTCTATCAATAAAATCAGGAGGAGGTAATAACTACATGGGGCAGGGATTTGCACCAGAAGGTTAGGAGACCATCTGGAGCAAATCTGTCTAGGGTAACTGGGAGTGTTGCAAGAGGGGAAATGGAAACGTTCCACTGCCTGGGTGGAAGTCTGCTTCGTCAATATTGAATTTCAGCCAGTGTTCATTCATTTCCCCCCAAAGACATACAGTACTACAGCTATGTGAACACATGAGATTCACTGCTGAGAGAAAGCAGACAGCTGAACAAAAAAATATAATGATTAAAAAGAATAAATAAAGTAACTCAGGAATAAATAGATGAATAAACCATACTGTTTCTATTTGTTTCAGCTGAGGAATGTGGCTTATCATTTTAATACGGTTTAATTGTGGTTTTATTGCACATTTCTGTTTTATTTATTTATTTATTTATTTATTTATTTATTTATTTATTTATTTATTTATTTATTTATTTATATATATATATATATTTGTACTTATTAACCGCCTGATTTTCCCTCAGGAACTCTGTGCGGTGTACAACAGATTGTGTGTGTGTGTGGGGGGACAACATGCCCAAAAGAAACGACCTGCTAATAATATAGATCAGATAAATAGATATGATATAACAATAACATCCATAGCAAGGAAAGGCTGGGACAAAAAATAAGGACCAACTAACCACATACCATCATGCACTCAGCAATCACAGAAGCTCTCCCTAAAAAGCCAGGTCTTTAGAACTCCCCTATCTCCATTGGCAATGAGTTCCAAAGTTCCAGGGTGCCCACTGAGAAGGCCCGGTTCTGGGTAGAAACTCTTCAGCCCTCCCTCAGAGTGGCCACCCGGAGCGAGAGAGCGAAGGTGCCTCTGGTTGGTCTGGACGAGGCTGACCTCTAGGAGATCCGCTGTGGCCGATAGTCAGGTCGCAAGCCATGGAGGGTTTTGTAAACCAAAAGCAATACCTTGAACCCCCTTATTCGGGAGGCATTGGGTGGCCAGTGCAGGTGGGCCAGGATGGAGGAGGTGATGTGGTCAAGCCTGCCCGCACCAACCACCAGCCTGGCCGCCACATTCTGCACCCACTGCAGTCACCGAACAAGGGTTCTTATTGTATATTACGTTTAATGTTATGGTTTCATTGTGTTTTAATTCATAATAATGATATGCTGTCAGGTTGATTCTGACTTAACAGTGACCTTTTCCAAGGTTATTTACAACCCCCTCTTCTTCTGGGGGCACTCTGGTACTATGTACTCTGCCCAAAGTCATTGATTTTATTGTGTAATCTTTTTAGTCTGCAGCGTTAAGAGTTTTGAGCTCACATATTTACCAAGAAAAGCAGGATAATTACAACCACAACAATATTCCTTACAAATATTACAGGTACATTATCCAATGTTTTTTTCCCTTTAATGGTACTTTCCCCAACCCAACATCTTATCATCCCCAGCCAGCACTGTTAGCTAGGCTGTGAATGATGGGAATTGCAGTCTAATAGGTCTGGAGAGAATGGCAGACTGGGGAAAATTTATTTACTGGCTTCCTTCAGAGGAATGCCTTATACTTTCGTTCATTGCTCTCCAGTCCTCTTCCATGCATTTTTGTTCCGTAGCCAGATCTACCATTAAGCAGAAGGAGGTGCCTGCTGTGGGTGACAGTCCCTGTGTTTAGGGAATGGCGGTGCAATGTAGGAGAGCTGTGTGCGCCCTGCATATTCTAAGTCAATGATTCTCAGACTTTACCCCCTTTCCAAGTGTTTTGGACTTCAACTCCCAGAATCCCTGAGGACTGGCAGTGCTGACTGGGGCTCCTAAGAGTTGGCATCCAAAGTATTTGAGAGTCCAAACATTCAAAACCTTTGCTTTAAACTAGCTGCTCTCTTCAGGTATGGTAGAAGATACTTTTGTCTCTGAAGGAAGATTCAGCTGCACTGCTGGTCATGGAGAAGACCCTCTGTCCGATGGCTCAGGCAGCAGAATGACTGGTCCTACGCTAACCTGCCCATTTCCCCTAATCAAAAAGGAGTGGAGAAGCAAGGCACCAAGTAAAAATGGCTGGTGACAGCCATGGCTCCTTGTTCATCCGTCAGTGGGCCAAGGAACAACATCTAGTACCGTGTCATCAGCTTGAATCTGGCCTAGGACAGAGACAGACCATTTAGTGTCTACTTATACATCACTGATAGAGAGGATACGGTACATTATTCTCCGAAATTAAAAAGAAAGATAAAGGACTGCAATTTACATAACATTTGCAAGTACTAATTTATATGCATATGTCCAAAATTAGATGTTCTTACTACAGCTTGAACAGAAATAACAACATATCGAATCAAAAGGGGGGCAGAGACTGACTCTCTAATTTCCATCCCTGTTCAGCGGGCATCTTTTCCATGCACGTGGAAAACCCTCCCTTGCAGGTTCCACCAAGACCATGAGAAAAACATCAGGCCTCTGCCTTCTTTTCCTTTCCATGGCTCTTCTCGATCTTTGAACAAGGCCCGAAACCTAATACAGTGGTACCTCGGATAACGACTTTAATTTGTTCTCCAAGGTTAGTCATTATCCGAAACACGATTTCCCATAGGAATGAATGGGAAACCGATTAATCCGTTCTGGAGCCTAGGAAAAAGGCACAGATACCTGGTTTTTTGCTCAAAACTCTTTATAAAATGCACTTGAAAGGTACAGATGCAATGCCACCCGGGATAACTCTTTTTTACTGATGCATGCTGGAAATTCGTTATCCGAGGCAGTCCACAGGGAAAATTCGTTATCCGAGGCAGCCCATAGGAAAAGTCATTATCCGAGGCAGCCCACAGAGAAAATTTGTTATCCAAGGCAGACCTATACCTAGAAATTGCGATTCATTATCCGAGGCAGCCCATTGGGAAAATTCGTTATCAGAGGCAGTCCTATACCCGGAAATTTGAAGTCGTTATCTGAAAAATTCATTATCTGGGGCAGTCGTTATCCGAGGTACCACTGTATACTTTCATTGAGAGGTCTGACCTGTGCTGAGTAGGACACATGGTCACCCTGCAGACTGGACAGCCGCTGTGGACTTCCAGCTTTCCAATGCAAACGGCAAGAGCACCCCAGAACTGCCCACAACTTTGTGATTCAGTTTCAGTTGAGGTCGAGGCATTCCTTTCCTCTTTCATGCCAGCCCTGGCTTAATGCCAGACCACAGTGTCTCCTCATTTTTGCATCGACACACCATTCTTCCCCCAGAAAATTAAAACGTTGCATTCAGAGCAGGTTACGCCAAACAATCAAATTGATATATATTTGCTTTTGTGGCACAAATTGAGTCTATATGCATTCTGGGTTGCGGACCTGACATTTGCCGATATCTTCTTCTATGATTTGTGACAGAAGAGTAGAACAGCAGGAAGGAGGGAGGGATGGTGTTTGGTACGGATATTTGGGGAGCAGTGCATGACTGGGAGCTGCAGAAGAGAGAGGGGCAGTCATGCGGGACGGCAGAAATGATGAACACTCCTCTGAACCTTGGAGGCATTGGCAGATAATGATAATAGTTGGGATTTACTGGATACAAGAGTTTAGTCGAGATTATCTGCTGGTTCTTACAACAACCTGGCAAGGTAAGCACGGGCAGGTGGAAGACTCAGAGAAAATGGGTCAGTGCAAACATAACACTCCTCCTACCACTTAGGTAGTTAAATTTTTTCCTTCCCTCTATTGGTTGAGCAGATCATAATGTGTAGCTTGCCCAGTTGCACAGGCACACACAGTGACAATATGTGCTACATTTAAACTGGGCAAGCCCATGGCTTTTTCTTAAAATCAGGATTGGTTCATGTGCGTCATGATCTCAGCAGAGGGTCTCTTGAAGTTTAGGGAGTAATGTACATACCTGCTTGCTTAGACTATGGGCCACCTAGAATTGTTCATGATCATGATAATTACAGGGTCAGAAATTTCGCTATCCACCTCTTTGCTTTTCTAATCCTCAGTGAGTTTTAAACTGGACAGTTCAACAACAGGTATCTTTGCCGGAAGAACCTCCAGATATATCAGTAATGAAGCTGCCATCAGATTTTAGGGGAGGGGCAGAAAATGTTCAGCCATTCATAAGCTGATGGACTGCCCCATTACTGTTTGTGAGCCAGGCTGGCTACGGCAGATGGGAAATTGACTTCAGTGTCATCTGAATCTGGAGGCCCACTGGTCCCTATATCCTTCTGGGATGGAAACTCTATTAAATTTGGTTCTAAGTAAACAAAGGGACACTTGAACGATGAATTTGGAAGTAAGGTTAATCCTAAAATGATAGGCAAAATAGACGTTGCAGCGTAAAAAAAAACCAAGTTCTTCTCCCTCCACTCAGTTTATATGTACTTAACGTTAACAGATAGAGTATGTCTTATGTGCCACTCCCATGTGGCACAGTTGTTAAAGGTGTAATGGAGACAGCAGAGTCATAGCTAGGGTTTTCAACCCCAGGGGACAAATCAGTTTCCACTCCTCCCCCTCCCAAGGGACAGGGTGGGGCTCAGGCACTACAAAAAAGGTTGCGGCGGCTGGGGAGCCCTCTGCGCCAGCCCTGGCAGATGGCCCATGACGTGCCTTTCTGTGGCTCCCTGGCGCGGAACCATTTGGTGCCCAATTTGACACCCTCAGATGCTGCACCTGGGGACAGATATCTCCCTTTGCCCCTCCCCAGCTATGCCACTGGGAGCCAGGACTCACAAAAAGAAGATGATAACACGTTTTGAGTAGCAGGAAGGATGACATCATATGCCACCCTGTCTGAATTTAGCTGCAACAGCAATGGCAGCCGGGAAGGAAACCAATCTTCTCAGTGACTCTCTACTATGAACTATCCCCATAATCACATATTTTGGTCCCCAAATGGACTGCTGGTGAATTACAGGTATTTATAACAAGTTATTCCCAGGTTTTGTTCTGTGTTTTGCTGTTTAGAGTGCCAGGGAAATTCAGCATTAAGGCTCTGTGAAGCCTTGAACTTCAGTGAGTAATCTTGGCCCAGACACTGTTACTTTTCCTTGTTTACACCAGTGCCTGTAGATGAGAAAGGGGAGAGCCATGACCACAGACCTTGCCGTCAGTCCCCGTGCCCCTTCCCTTTAGTCCCAACCTACCCATATTAATCACTTTCTTTGCAGTTAGCTCCATGTTCTCCTAAGTCTGATGTTATACTTTCTAGGAGGCTAAGGACTGAAGGAGCAGGAGTGCAGGGAGGCACACAGGATGGGGTCTGTGTTTGCTATCCTGTTCCTCTACTGTAGAGGTGCCCAGCTTTTGATGACTGGATGTCAAATCTGCACACCTAGCATCCTCTGTGGGCCACAACATGCACCGATAGGCAAAAGAAGAAAACCAAAATAAGAATCAAAGGCCTTGGGATGTCAATTTCCAGTTTTGATTTTTAAATGGAGGCAGAGGGCTTAAGTATAGGAGGTTGCAACTCTAAACCCCTACCCCACCCCTCTTTCATTCATATATCACTGGTCCTGGTGCACAAAAGCCACTATTTAACATAAAATAGTTTGGGTTTGTTTGTTTTTAGCATGGAGGGTGGATGAGGGGCTATGTGTTTGCAGAAAAATTGCCTTGGGATCAAATGGAACCCAAAGGTTACTCTCTGCCCACCATCCTTCATATATGTTGTCATCCCAAGGCTCAGGCAAATGTCTCAGCAGGGCTTTTGTCTTAGCTTAATTTACCTCACAAAGGTAACTGTGGGTGGATAGCGGAAATGGACACAGCCAGGAATTCCTTGAGGCAAGACTGGGAAACCTTTGACCTTCTAGTTGCCAAGAAACTAGTCCTCTGCCAATCTGATGTGGGCTGAACAGTAAACGGAGTCTAACAGTATCAGAAGAGTCACAGGTCTCAGTGTGATATAAATGTAATACAAGATGAAACCCATGTTCTATTTTTCAGAGGTCAATCCTCTGTTTAAGTACCTTATTCTTCCATCTATAAGACACTCCCATGTATAAGACGACCCTCAATTTTCCAACCCAAAATTATAGTTTTGTAATCACAAGGTTCTCTCTGCAGCTTACGTCCGTGTATAAGATGACCCTCAATTTTAGTCTAACAATTTTGGGGAAAATATAGTCTTTATACATGGAAAAATACTGTAACTGCCTAAGAACAGTCCTCTAACTAAAGGTACCCCCCCTTTGAGAGGCTATCCAGTCTAAAGCCAGTTTAAGGACTTTGTCTTTCCTCTTGTCTTCTTCCAATTAAAATTTTACCCCCATTTCCAGCGATATGCAAGTGTCCACCTATGCTCTCAATATGCATCGATGTTCACACCAAGTGACATCTGAGGATGAAGATTTCTTTCCACTCTTCAGTCAGCCATTTGTCTTTTTGTAACTCTTAGTGGAGAACAGACACTGTATACCTGGCAAGGGGTGACTCTACAGGGCCAGTACATTGCACAGCTGAGCAGATATTGGGGCACTGGTTGAGCTGGCCCCTGCTAAAGCTAGATCAAATCAAACACCTCCCTTTTCAAGACCCATGTCCCCAAACAGGAAGATGCAGAAAGCATTGCTATACATATGAGAGCATCTTGCCCAGGGGCTCCTCAAACCTGGATCCGTCCTGGTACCCTTACTGAATTCTTGCATACAAGGAGAAGCAGATGCAAAAGCTCCAGCAAGCTAGTATGTAGTCTTTTTGCAATCATGTGGACATACATTATGCATATACCCAGACGGATATAGTCAGACATGCACTAGTTTGAAGATGCTTCTGCATCTGCTGTTGTTAATGTGCCAAGAATTTAAGTGGCTGCAATCTTACAGATCACCCACCATCCCTGAAAGGAATCTATGCATGCACACTTTTTTATACCACATACATGAAGAGGGATATGAATGCATACTGTACATGTGGGAAAATGTTGTGACACGTGCAAGCAGTTGGACCAATCACTAAAGAACTCAGCTGAGTAACCTCAGATAGTCCAGTGACCATTCCATGCCCCTGGATCTTCTGTGGGACATAGCAGCCACTGCTTGCAATAATAAGAGGGAACAGAAAAGATCACTTTTGATTTCTCAGAAATCGGATGGGAGGACACAACAAAACAGAAAAGAGCTTGCTTTAAAGTAGAATTGCACCTTCAGAAGGCTTCCAGAGGTGTGATTCTCTCTTTAAAAAGCTGCTCATATGGAGGTGCTCAGGGACCTACAAAATTAACATGGGGCCACGGAGCCCATGATTCCTAGGCAGATAAGAACATAAGAACATAAGAAGAGCCATGCTGGATCAGGCCAAAGGCCCATCTAGTCCAGCTTCCTGTATCTCACAGCAGATGCGTTTGGGAGCGCATGAGACTAGATATCTGTCTCCTGATACCACTCCCCTGCATCTGGCCCTTGAAGTACCCTGGTTTAAAGCCTAGAGATTATCTCCATCATGGTTTGTAACCCGTGATGGACTTTTCCTCTAGGAATCTGTCCAAAAGGCATCCAGGCCAGATGCCATCACCACATCCTGTGGCAGGGAGTTCCATAGACTTACAACGCGCTGGGTGAAAAAAATATTTTCTTTTGTCAGTTCTTACTCTCCCAGCACTCATTTTGAGTGTATGTCCCCTAGTTCTGGTATTTTGAGAGAGGGAGAAGAGCTTCCCTCTATCCACTTTACTCATACCCTGCATTATTTTGTATGTCTCAATCTTATCCCCCTCAAGCGCCCCAGACTGAAGAGGCCCAATTGTTTTAGCCTTTCTTCATAAGGGAGGTGCCCCAGCCCAGTAATCATTTTAGTCGCTCTCTTCTGCACCTTTTCCAGTTCCACTATGTCTTTCTTGAGATGCGGTGACCAGAATTGTACACAATACTCCAGGTGGGGCCTTACTATTGTTTTGTATAACGGCATTATAATGTTGGCTGTTTTATTTTCAATCCCCTTTTTGATAATCCCTAGCATGGAATTGGCCTTCTTCACTGCTGCCACACATTGGGGAGACACCTTCATGGAGCTGTCCACCAACACACCAAGATCTCTTTCCTGATCCGTCACGGATAACTCAGAGCCCATGAGTTGATAGATGAAGTTTGGATTTTTTGCCCCAATATGCATTACTTTACATTTGGTTACATTAAAATATCTAATCCAGATATTAGACAAGGAATATGCAGAGAGATACATACTACCCATATACACCCTTGACTGCCAAAAACAGGCATACACATGTATGTAGCAAATGTCTGTGAAGAAGGCATTTTCATAGTTACATCATCCCACATGTGTACACATGATCTTGTACCTGAGTGCTAGGGAACATCCATGCATACTCATTTACTGAGTATGTGTGTACAATATGCCTGCCCAAAACTCTACCTAAATGGTCCTTCTCAGGTATGCCCCCCCAACCTTGTGGGCACTGGAACATGTGTGTGTCTGCAAGCTAACACAAAGAGACTTTTTCACACGCGCTGAGCCAGGCATGTGCTATCCCTCCTCCCTCACACACCGCAGTAACTGTTCTCTCTGCACACCCAGCAGAAATACTCTCAGAAGCATGAATCAAAGGCTCAGGGAGCTAAGAATAGCCAGGCCCAGCTGGGTGGAGGAGAGGCAGCGCAGGCGCTGTTTGGAATAATGCCAGCCTGAAAACTGGTTTGGGGGGGAGGCAGAGATGGCCTCCCCACCTAGAAATTCTACCTATGGTGGTGGTGGGGATCATGAGAGGGGAGAAAAGCAAACAGAACTGCTGAGTTCACAAGGGGTGGGTTCATCCCAGTAACACCTAAGCACAGATAGATAGATAGATAGATAGATAGATAGATAGATAGATAGATAGATAGATAGATAGATAGATAGATAGATAGATAGATAGATAGATAGTGAAAAGGGGAGGATGGTGAAATAGGAAGAAATAGAGATGGCTTTCCCTTCCCTTCTTCAGCTGACTTTGGTGCTACTCCCTTCCACAGCCCAAGGAACACCACCAGAGGGAGGTAAGAGGGACATCCTCCTGACTACGTAGACTTTAGAGAGGCAGCCACACAAAGGACATAACGAAGATACACCCACAGCACACAGCCCAAGCCTGGTGCATGTGGGGAACGGCCCTAGAGCAGCTGCAAAGAGCCGAACGAGAGACAATGGCAATTGGAGCAACAAAAGCTCCGTGCTGTGCTCAGTGTGTGTACGGATGTCCTTCTTCCTCAGCCTTTTTGCATCCCCTCTAATGCCACGTGCAGTGGGTGTGAAATGAGGCCAAATAAGGCCAGCTCTCCTTGGTATGCCAGTTGCACACATGCTTACTTATTCTTCACATACGCACACACACACATACAGAGAGAGGGGGAGGGAGGGAGGGAGGGAGAGATGCACACATATTCTTTCACTTGAGCACAAATGCTGCCCTTTTTAGGTGCAGGCTGTGGTCCATTGAGGTTGGTGCCTCTGAAGTCATTGGGCAGGGAGCCTCCCATTCTTTACAACAGGTCATCTATCTTTTGTATCTTCATTTTCCCAGGCATGCTCTGTCTCTCTCTCTCTCTCTCCAACACTCTTTCACATTCCATGCACATTCTCCTTTTTGCTCAGATTTACATATAAATTCTTGACACTGCCAGGTAATCCAAGGATATCCCTTCTAATGTATGTAGAAGACCTGAGTTATTTTATTGCACAGGTTGAGGTGGGTTATGCAGTATAGTATCTGTATCTGCCATCTTACAAATCCCAGTCTTATTTCTCTAATCAACCAAGTAAAAATAATAGGTTGAAATGACATGTTTCAAAACAAATAAAAAATCTGAAGCCCTGTGGTTTCTACTTCGCACCAACGAATGAGTGCTGGTAAGTTCAAAGAAGAACCAGAAAGGAGTTGCTACTTAACTGTCTGTCCTCTCTAGTTTTCTCCTTCTCTAGACTGTTGTTAATCTGCCCCCGCCCCGCGCCCGCCAGTAAGGCCCAAAATATTCTTGGTGAAGGGAGAATGACCTAGAAGATGTTTGACGGGAAGAACTGTCACTCCCTCCCATCTGTTAATTCTTCTTTATAAATACATGTGTACACTTAGTACACACTTATAGCCTTCTGAATCACAATTTGGGTTTTTATTTTAATGCTGATGTTCTTGCATAGTGAAAATAAATCAAAATAATAACTAATAAATGGGCAAACATTGTCCTGGACTTTCAATACATCAGCATACGCATGGGGGCGTGTTTGCTAAGACATGTCATTCCCCTTGTTTTGTCTTTCTTTGGAGGATTGTTGGGAAGGAAGAGGAAAAAATGGTTTCACTGACCCTTGATTCAGAGACACATAATAATAACAAACTAATAGTCTTTATTTCACTTTTTCATTGTGACCGAAGATTCATCTGTTAACATTTCCATATTTCCAATGCATTAGGAATCCATACACCCCTGCCAATACCAGTATGCAATTGGGCTAAAAGCTGGTGTCGAGCCAGCCAGAATCCTAATGTGCTCAAGGTTCCTGATGACAACAGAGAGTCACTGGTCCCTTAGAAGGTCTGTTATATCAATGGTTTCAAAAGAGGCAGGGTGAAACAGTAGAGCAAAAGTAAACACAACGTGTGGACCTTTTGAGGCCAGGCACCACCTAGACAGCTGTTCTTCCCGTCCGTCCTATGGCAGTAACCCTTGGGGCACCCAAAAGGGTTTTTAGAACCCATCCTTCCTAGGTTGAAACGGAAAGAGGAAAACTGATGCCGACAGCTACCCATCTTCTCTGTGAAGGGGACTGGACTGTTCCATGCTGACTTGTCTAACCAAGACATCCAGTCAGAATGACCTTTTAGGCAAGATGGGCAGGATATAAATGCAATAATAAATAAATAAAGTAACATTGACTACTACAACTGGTTTGTAAGTACAGGGTGCAACTTGGGGCTTCTGTCTATGCCTTAGGACTCCCACCCCACCCCACCCCCACTAAGCTGATGTCCTAGTTTTTAATATATAGATTCTTTTATACAGCAAATTTCCAGTCCAATCCACAATATACATGCAATTTCCTTAGAATAAGTCCCAGGGCCTTCCCATTTCCCCTGTGTGTGTGTTGTGTCGTTACCCCCTACACAGGTTGAAATCCTTCAGCATAATCTAGGCCTCACACGTGTTACCTCCTCACTGTTCGGGTTTAGTGAAAGTTACTTTAGATGGGGAGTGGCCCCGCCTAGGAGGCAACAGGCAGGTAGCTGCCTCAGGCAGCAGATTTTGTGGTGTCACGAAACACCAGCAAACTATTGATAATAATGCATTTGTTATTTGTTAGCTGCCTTGAGTTCCTGGGGGGGGGGAATCTGGTGGGATATAAATATAAAAATAAATAAATAAATAAATAAATAAATTGTTTTTAATTATTATTATTTGTTTCAATAAATAGGGAGATGAATTCTATGTGATACCAAAACAGTGTTGCTTTGCCTGGTTCCGTTGCCCTTTTACTTGGATGGTATGAGTGGCAGTTTGCCCTTGGATACTCTGCCTCAGGCAGGAAATGTTTTGCACTGGACCTGCCTGTGGATTAATTTTGCATGCAAATGTTTGTGATTCCCCAGTCCCTCTATGTGGGGGTGCCCTTGGACCTACACAATCAACCCCACTCATGTAGCTCCAGATCTTTACAGATATAACCACAGCGCTGTCGGAGGGACTCAAGAGATGAGCAGTGTGGCAGCCGCATGCCAAAAATGTTCAAACTAGAAACACAGAAGAGCCAATAATGCATGTGCACGTGGTATCTCGCATCTCTGAGGAAGTTGTACACGCGCGCACAAATTAGCAGTGCACAGTCCCCTATGAATATACCCACAGGCAGAGCAATGTCTTATGAAACAGTCCAGGAGAGCTGTACAAAACCAATTAACCAAGTACAAAAAAGCACCTTACACTGTACATTCCAATTTGCATGCATGCTACAAGGCCCCAAATCTGAGAACACGCCTCTATTTCATGCCTGCCCCAAATGCAAAATCACCTATAATCTAATCAGGTCTTTCCAACCATAAACCATGGTTGGCTTATTAGCAATTCAATGTCTTGGGTATTCTTTCCTAACAAAAAGGAAAAAAGTAAGATGCGATAATAATAAAGAACAGCTAACCCTATGGACTATCAGGTTCAGCCCTAGTCTTAAAGCATACAAATCTTAAAAACTATTTCCCTTTGACTAGCACAAACATATTAGAATAAGACATATCATGTCTCAGGGCCTGCTGGATTTACAGAAAATACACCACAACGTCCTAGGCCCTGAGAGGAAAGATTATCTGGATCAGACCTTAGAAAAGTCACGTTTGGAAGAGGCACAATTCCCAGAAGTAGCCGTGCCTTGCTTGCTGGGTAGACTGAAAGTTATAATTCCCAAAAGTTACTTTTCCAAGATTTGGGCCAGATCTGTGAGAATGTTAGGGAACTAGAGTAATCTGCCCCATTGGTTGTTGTGAGGAGAGGTTTAAGAGAAGAATTTCAAAGCTCTGGGGGCAGAAAATAATTTTGTATTAATTGTTTTGTGTGTGTGTTTTAAATGAATTTAACCAGTTTATGATAATACTGTACTACTAATATATATGCCAAGAGCAAAGACCCTGAAGTTTGCTTTGTAAAAAAAAATTAAATCAGAGGTAGAAATAATGTGGGAGTGGGGTGGGCAAAGCCAATTTGACTGCACTAGGTCCTCTTAAGCCATTCCTCCAAAGGTTACAATTAAAAATAATAATTCAAAAACAAGAACATAAGACTTGTACCTCCAAGGTGGGATTTTCCTTTAAATCAAGGAAGATACCCCTAAATTTTTCCACCCCTACAACTGGAAGCGGATTTTGTTTTTACAAATTAGAATCTTCTGGGAACATCTTCGAGTTTTAACAAGGGTTCGTGTGGTCTTTAGAGAGAACTCGGTCTAGAAAAATGGTCTGTGTAACTATAAAGTGGTGTTAGCAACAACAGCAACAATGTGCTGTCAAGTCCATTCTGACTTATGAAAACCCTTCTTTGGATTTATTTACATGGCAAGGACTCAGAAGCCCTACTTCTGGGGACGCTGTAAGGCTGTGTATCGAAGGCCATCTGTGCAGACTCTTCTTTTACAAAGCACAGGGATGAATCAAACTCTTGACCTCTGGCTCCAGTGCTCCAGCTCAGTGAGCTAGTCAGCTACGGAAGGCATGCTTGTTGTTGATCCTGTGCCTCCAAGTTGGAACTTACATAGCGATCCTAACAGGGCTTGCAAGGAGATATCAGAGAAGAGGTTTTATCAGTTCATACCCCCAGTGACCTTCCATGGTTGAGTGGGGATTCAAACCCAGCCCACTGGAGTCCTAATCTAATTCTCTATCCACTACTACACCATACTGGGTAGCCTAAAACATCCATACCCCTGTTTTAAATATTTGCAACCCTCTTTCCACCCAAACAGTAGACTGATTAGCCCAGAGGTCATCTGTTTGCAAGTTTTTCCTATTGCAATGTATTTCTGTTTTAGCTCAAGACGTTATTTCTAAATGTGTGTGTGCTAATTTAATTAGCCCACCCAACTTTTATTCAAATCAGTGTCCTTTGGACATGTTTATCTTGCTCAACCTTAAGTGGACATCCTATTGGCAAAGTAATCCTAGGCATGCCTAATTAGATGGAAGCTTGATTGAGCTCCATGGGTCCAGAAAACATGCCTAATATTACAGCCTAACAGTGTACATGTTTACTCAAAAGTAAATCCTCTTTTGAGAGGGGGCGCTTATTGCAAAGCTAGTGAGGTTTGCATGCTCGAGTACCAGCTGTATGTACGAGACATTTAACAGAATGCAAATTTGTTTCATGCTTTAAAGTGGTGCAAAGACTGGAGCTGGAAAAGTGCCACAAATTATCACTGTGGTTTAAAGATGTACCAAGATATATGGGCATGGGGGTGAGTGGTTTACCAAATTATCTTAGAATGATAATGCTGTACTATGTACAGTGATCCCCCACCTACTGCGGGGGTTAGGGACCCAAGCCAACCCGCAATAATTGAAAATCCACGATATACGGATGCAGGTCAGTTCAGGCCTGGGGGCTAGCTGGGGGCTCTTATATTACCCCCAGCCTGGCGCTGCCCTGAATGGGCCTGCAAGGGCCTTCCTGCGAACCAGAATTTTACTGGAAGTCACTTCCGGTTCGCAGGGAGGCCCATTTGGGGCAGCACCAGTCCTGGGGTAAGTACGGGAGGCCTAAAACAGGCCTTTCCCCATTAACCCTTTTTTTCATGTACTGTGGTCTCATGATATAGCAGGACCGCGGTATATGAACTGCGAAAGGGCGGGGGACCACTGTATCACACAATGGAATGTACAAGATATAAATGTACAAGAAGTGTATGCATATCCTTAGGCACAGTCAAGATGGTATGTCACTTCCTTTTTCAGCTGCACTTAGACTCTTCCTGCCTTCCACATTAGCTCAACACAGTATGCATGGGTTTCTTCCTTCTCTACCCAGTAATCTTGTGAGGTAGGTCAAGCAGAGAGAGTGTCTGGTCAAGGTCAACCAGTTGCTTTCACGGCTTAGACGGGTACTTGGATGTCCCATGTCCCACAGTCTGAGACTCTAACCACTACATCACACTGGCTACGTGCAGCTCTGAATCTCTACTGAGAGACATATATTGCACCGAGCAGATATCCTGTAGAATATTGTCTGGTATTCTATGTGGCAAAAGTTCACCAATACATGGAAGCAGCAAGACAGAAAAATGTGGCAGCAACGAAACGGAAGAAATCCCAACTTCTACAGTGCCTAGAACCACTCCTAGTACAAGACAGCACTATGGTCGGAACAGCACATGGCTTGGGGTCCGTTTGTACCAGAATCCTTAGTGGGTAATCACAGAAGCAGAGCACTGCTTCCAGTCAAGGCCCACAGAACATCCTGGGAAAATTACTCACACACACACACACACACACACACACACACACACACACACACACACACACACACACACACACACACACACACAAAGAGAGAGAGAGACATGAGAAGCCACAGGGAAATGAATGTTCAAATTGAAAGCCCAACACTGAGTTCTGCTGCAACTGAGTGCCAAAGAGTCAGTACATATGAGAATCTACTATGCGCCTGCACATGGCTAGACTCTGGCTGCCACCGTTCATTCTCTCTCTCTCTCTCTCTCTCTCTCTCTCTCTCTCTCTCTCTCTCTCTCTCTCTCTCTCTCACACACACACACACACACACACACACACACACACACACACACACACACACACACACACACCTCTTAGGACTACAGCCACATACAGAAGAATGCATACCCCACTGGGGTGTCCAATTGAGAGCTATGTGTGAAAGCTACAGAAAAATACAATGACAACCACAGTATTCTCTTAGAGGACAGAAGATTAGACCACTTGTATATCCTCTGCAAGATATACTTCTTCCTCCATAACCAAGATTTTTTAAAATAATATGATATCCCCCTTCCCCCTTTTATTAAACAAGAATGGTAGCAGAAGAGGGGGAAAGAGAAACAAGGGCATATAGAGGAGGGAAGGAGGCGGTAAGAAAGCGGTATAGAACAGACGGAAGCCCCACCCACATATATGCGAATAGAATGCCTTGCTTAAGCCTACAAAATTTCTGAACGTTCTCAAGATATCACCCACATGAATTTTCACACTGTGCTTCAAAATCAGGAGGACTAGGAACTTGCTCTTCCATTTTACAGGAAAACTGGGACTACTAGGATGCCAGACCCCAGGCTCTGCCCTTCTGCAGCAAATCACGGACATATGCCCAGACATGCAGTGAAGTGCCCCTCCACATGTATAGCATAGAGTGGTCTGCACACACCATGAGGTAGGTTGATTTATTCACTGGACACCTTTCAGCCAGCAATAGATACACTCAAACCATTGACAACCAACCATGCAGATAAGCCTGTCCACAAAAGTACTTATCAGTCTCTCTATCTATTCACAGCTGCAAGCAGATATGGACTCTGAAAGGAAAATGTGCAGCCACTTGGAAGGGGAAATGTGCACAGCATGCATGCACAAGTGCAACTGTACATGGAAGCATATGCATGGGAGGGATACATAAGACAGGTGCAAGAAAAGAGATTTGCATGTGTGCACACATAGACACACACATATAGGAAAAATATGCATGGATTTTATACCTGCAGATACAGCTTATAGAGAGGGAGGCACACATAATGATATTCGGTGACACACATGCACACACACCAATGCAGGGCACATAGAGAGAAATATATGTGCACTCTGAAAAACACAAGAGACCTCTCCCCTCCATGTTGCTTCTCGTTCTTGCCCGATTGCAATACATCACTACAAACCATCATTGAGACAGCTTCCCAAGATTCACGTTTCAGCCCTCAGCACACACGCGCACCAATGCATGCCATGTCTACACAAGAGTGCAAGCCTGCATGTGTGAGCGTGTGCCCATCTGGACCAGCTCAGCTGCACACATGGCACAGAGGGGCAAGGAGGGGAAAGAGACAGAGAGGGGCACACAAACACATGTCCACCTGCCGCCCGATGTCCCTTTGCAGGGGAAGCGACAGGCACCCCAGATTTGACTCGCAATGAACTCCCAGCCTGGGTCAAGCGATGTATATGTGTGGGGAAAGGCTAAAAAAAGCGGGGTGGGAGGTGGGCAGCGAGAAGTGTGCCCCTTGCACCCCAAGCGCATTTCCTTCCGATCCCAAGCGCCACCGATCCTCCTTGCGCTACCCAGGTTATCCGCGGAGACCCCCGCATTGAGGGACTTGGGGGGGCGCGCGTGTGTGGGGGGGGTCCTCGAGAGGGGGCGTGGCGAAGTCCACAGCGGTGGCCGCACGCCCATGGCTCCAGCGTGTCCAATCTAGCGGCCATGCCGCCTTCTCTTCCCCGCGCCCCGGGGACAGCCAGGAAAGGATGGAAAGAAGGAAGGACGAGCAGCACCTTTCGTGTGAAAGCCCTGCTTCTCCTTTCTCTTCCGAGAGCCGAGGTTGCTGGGTGGGCCACTCGAGCGGAGAGCCCCGTCCGCCCCTCCCGAGACACCGCCCCCCATACACACACCTCCCCCCCCCGCCAAGCAGGCAATCGCTGCCCCTTTGGAGGACCCTCTCCCGCCCCACAGACGACCCCCCCCCCGCTTTCCGCCACCCCATCCCCTTCTCCTGCCCGCACGCGCCCACCGCATCCTTACCTGCCAAGGATGGGCGCCGCTTAGCACATGGTCTCTATTGGGGGGGGGGACCCTCTGCTCGGTGCCCCCCACCTCCTAACCAACCCTCCTCCGCCCTCTCCTCCTTCTCCTCCTGCTCCGCCGCCACCCCCTCGCCTCGGCCGAGGTGTGTGGGGCGTCCTTGCAGGCTTGCGGTGGGAGATGGGTGGGCGGGGAGGGAGGGAGGGGACCGAGGTCCTCCAGATGTTTCCTCCGGGAAGGAGGGAGGCGCGGAGGAGGCGAAACCGCCCGAGATCGGTGTGTGTGTGTGTGTGTGTGAGAGTGAGAGAGAGAGAGAGAGAGAGAGAGAGAGAGAGAGAGAGCGAGTGTGTGCGCGCGCGCCTGAGTATAGGGAAGGAGGGGGGGTGTTTCGGGCTTCTATGGCGGCGCCCCTTGCTGCCTGTCTCTCTCCGATCGGTCTCCCAGGGCTGCGCTGCTATCAGCCGCTCCCTCTCTCGCTCGCTCTCTCCCCGTCCCTCCTTCCCTCCCTCCTTCCCAAAGCTGCTGGGGAGGATATGCGCTTTCTTTCGCGCTCTCTCTCGCTCTCCCTCCGCCCCGCCCCCACCCCTGCTCTCTTTCTGCTGTTCAGGAATGCATCGCTCCTTCCACCCCTCCTTGTGCCCAGCCTTTGCCCCCCCACCCCCCCTCCCACTCCCACCCCGTTACACCGCATCTCATTCATAAGCGTCACGTGGCTCTGGGTGTGGGGAGCTGAGGAGTGGGAGAGGAGGAGATCCAGCCCCGAGCCCCAAGCACAAACCCCGGGAACGCGCGCGCGCACCCCCCCCAATACCTCTTGGGTGACCAGCTTCCACCTGGCATCTATCCCCCCTTTCTTCTGGGCCTTCTTCCTTGGATCCTTCCTTCAGCCAGGCTGGCCCCTATTCTGTCCCATTTATAGGCATTTGACACCTCTTGGCAGCCGCTTCATCTGTGCCATGCCTGGATCGCTGGAAGTCTTCCATGCATCTTGAGTGCCTGCTAGAACCCAGGGCTGTAACTAGGACAGAGCAACTGGGGCTTTGCCTGTGGGCACTGCCTTCTTTTGGGGGTGGCATCACACTCACCTCCTTCGTTTTCTTCCTCGTGGTGCCTGAGCAGAGTGGGTGGAAGATGGTACTGCTTGCCTGGGAGTGAAAAATGGCTAAGTTGCCACTCTCTTCTAGAAAGTCAGGGAAGAAAAGCCTCTTTACTGCCTACCATCAGACCACCAGTTTCCCAGTCCCATTGTACAAGTGGGCTTACAAAGGAGGAGGCTTTAATGTGAACTGAGGATACACCTGCCTTGATTAGAAAATGCATCCTTGCCCCCCCTTCTTAGATCCATCATCTGACGTATGAAGGCATCTGGAATCGATGCTTCACACAACTCTGTATGGCAGCCTCACCCATCCTGGTACCACAGACCCACCTCTCCCTGTGTCGTTGTCCCCACCACCTCCACCCCACAAGCCCTTCCGAAGGCATACTTTTTCACGGGCTGGATCTCATCTGACAGTTAGAGCTGTCCAGCAGTGGCATATGCTGCCACGGAGGGTGGCAGAGTCTCCTTCTTTGGAGGTTTTTAAGCAGAGACTGGGTGGCCATCTGTCAGGGTTACTTTGATGGAGGTTCCTGCATGGCAGGGGGTTGGACTGCATGGCCCTTGAGGTCTCTTCCAACTCTATGATTCTATAGTTCATACGTTTGCCTTCCAAATGTCTCAGATCTCCAGATAGGGCCTCTTGGAGTGCTTCGCCTTACTTACAAGGCTGACCCTACTGTTGGACAGAGTGAAGTGGACAGCCACATTGGGGGGCAGATATGGAGAGCTTATTAAAGGGCGCCAAGTTGTGCCTTCCCTCCCCCATTTATCGCAAATGTATTTAATGATGTGCTAGAGCAGGGGTCCTCAACCTAAGGCCCCGGGGCTGGATGCAGCCCCCCAAGGTCCTGAATCCAGCCCCCGGGACCAATTGCATCCCCCCTCACCTACCCCCTGCTTTGCAAGCAAGCCAGCCTCCACAACTGCTTCTATTGCTGAGGCAGTTCAAAGCAGTGGACTATGTCGCTTCTCCCACTCCCCCCAACTACCGCCCAGATGATCAGCATGCTGATTTGTCATTGGCAATACAGGCTTGGAATTCTGGGAGTTGTGGTCGAAAACATCTGGAGGGCCAAACATCAGTGGCTTTAAAAAGTATTATGCAGCTTGAACCCCTGTTTATATACTTCTTTGGGAAGAACAGAATTGCCCTATCAGTGCAATGTTTTGAATCAGTTGTATTTAATTACATGTGTTGCATACTGCCAGCTTTACACACCTGCCCAGTCCTTTGATACAATCCGGTTGGCCTCTTGGTTAAACACCAATCCTAGAAAGTGAACATCCTTTCTATGTGTTTTGCATGGCACACTTTTTATCTTTGCCCTGGGGTTGCCAACGTTCTGCCATCTTTCAAATGCTGCATATTGAGGTGCAGCTGTCTCGCTGGTTTTAGTTGTGCAAATGCACCCCTAGACACCAATAAAACCTGATTATCCAGGCTCAGAGATAAATCCAGATGCATCTCCAAGCTGAAATCCTAGGTTTTTGGAGACAATGTAATCCCATCCAGCACAGGCTGCATTCTTATTCCCTGATGTGCTTTTTTGACTGATTAGGAGCACCTCTGTATTGTCTGGTTTAAGTTTCAGTTTATTCACCCTTATCCAGTCTATTATAGATTCCAGGAAAAGCTCAAGTAGAAACAGCTACCTCTCTGATCTATCAAACTTACTGAGTGAACTTGAACCAGTCACATAACTGTACTTTTGGCCTGGCCTACCTCACAGGATTGTTGTCACAAGGAGCAGATCTCAGCTCATTTAAAAAGGCAATATGTGTGTGTGTGTGTGTGTGTGTGTGTGTGTGTGTGTGTGTGTGTGTGTGTGTGTGTGTGTGTGTGTGTGTGTGTGTGTGTGTGTGTGTGTGTGTGTGTGTGTGTGTGTGTAAAGAGAAAAATCTGCCAGTCAGTTAGTCAGTTAGGTGGTGGGATCATCAGATTAATACTTGGCAGTGATACCCAGTGACTCCAAATGAGACATGTTTTATACACACATGAGATGAAGCCTGCTAAATGTTTATTTCATTTCTTTGTTTGGTGTTAACTGCTTCTTGCTGCTATTCAATCACACTGCCAGAGCAGGTTTATAAAACAAGATGAAAGCAATCAAAATGTAAATACAGAAACACATGCATGCCAAAATAAGTTAAAGGTCATAAAGTTGTAAAAGAATCATAAAAACATTCAGCAGATTAAAATTGAATTTAGAATGCCTAGGAAAAATACAAAAGCCTTTGCATGATGGTGCCCAGCAATGTACAAAAGACAGTGTACAAAATGTATGTGACACTGCGCTGTGGGCAAAACTGGACTATGGGTGATACCTTCATAGGCTGCTAGAAGAAAAATAAAAAGTTGCTAAGCTTTCAAGGACAAGCTCCCTTTTTCAAAGCAGGTATAGAAGTGCTGTAGGCACTGGTGGGGAAACGTAAACACATGCAAGGTAGATTTCTCTACACTAATGCTGGCATTTTTGTGACATGCCATAATTGTTCTTTATCTCAACCTGAATGTTGCACATTTTAAAATAAGTGACATATATTAAATAGATGTAAAAATAAAAAACATATTACAATGTTAATATAATTAGACTATTTCTCACCCAAAACAGGGTACTTCATTAGCATTATCTTAGCCATTTACTATATCTTCTTTTGTACGTGTGGTGGGACATAAACTGCATCCACATAAATGGTGCATTGATTTAATTTCTCCACAGTCACATAAAATTTGTCCTTTATTACCTGATTATTCTTTGATCTTCTTACTCTGATTCAGTTTGTGTTAAGTGACTTCCAGATGGTCCAGTTGGGGTCTTGTCCTAGTGGGAGACACTCTTTGGCATTCATCCATTCAGCAAGGTGTGCTGTTTTGTTTTCCATAGGTTTCATCTAACCTCTCCTGATTTTACATTTAAGAGCTTGGGAGGTGGGCAGGAAAAAATATTTTAGTCATCATCTAGGTCAGTGGTTCTCAACCTGTGGTTCCCCAGATGTTCCTGGACTGCAACTTCCAGAAGCCTCCACCACTTGCTGTGCTGGAAGGGATTTATGGGAGTTGCAGTCCATGAATATCTGTGGACCCACAGGTTGAGAACCACTGACCTAAGTGATTGGTGTTTAAGAAGTGGATGTGTCTGTTGCTGTATTACCAAAATTTATTCATTATTTGCTAGCACTTATTGACCAACTTCTAGAGGACAATGCCAGCCAAATAATTACAGACCTTTTAAAAAATGGGGGCTGGCTTCAGGCAACCAATAATTATCCTGCATGATTCATTAAGAGCTACACCCACTTTCAGAAGCATTACCCAGCAAACTTGCTGATACAGCACAATAACCACAAAGAAGGATAATCCTAGTTGCGTGCACCGCAATGGAAGCTTTTTTGTTGACCATTTTTCTCTGGAGATTCCAAGATATTATCCTCTATCTGGAGAATTAAGTACCCATCACAGTGCTGTACCTTTATATGACAAACTGGTGAGAGAGTGGATCCTATTCCATTGCCAGTGATGACGGAAGGTTCACTTCTGCATTAGATTGCCACTTTGTCTTTGTTTCAGTTACAAAATGTTTTGGGGGAGACCTGACCAGTGATAATATGGCTTTATTTCTTCTTTCATATATTTTATCCAACCTTTATTATAGAAAAGCAAAGTGTTCTGCCTTGGGTCGCTTTGGGGAGAAAGGCGGCATAAAAATAAAGTTGTTGTTGTTGTTGTTGTTGTTATTATATACCACCCCATATCACTTGAAGTAGTCTCTGGGAGGTTTTACAGTTTTTTAATAACAGTATGCGGGCTACACATTGCCCCCCCCCCCCAGCAAGCTGGGTACTCATTTTACCAACCTCGAAAGGATGGAAGGCTGAGTCAACCATGAGGTTGCTACCTGGGATCGAACCCCAGATTGTGAGCACACTTTTAGCTGCAGTACAGGCATTTAACCACTGTGCCACAAGGTACATAGATTCTTCTACTCTGGAATGCAGTTGGGCATACAAGGGAGTTCCCAGGTGGTCCTTTATCCAAGTGCCCAAGAAAAATTTAATAATAAATAAATAATAAATAAAACCAGCCCTGTTTAGCTTCAGCGAGAGTTGGTACCATGTGCCTAACTGAGCATGAGAAATCTATCTACTCTGGACACAGCCAACTGTAGCAGGTACAAAATGAACAGGATCTGGT